>OX422216.1:275117162-275773162 GCA_949130495.1 Sambucus nigra | reverse complement strand
AAATAGTAATTTTGCGAAAAACGGATTTGTGAATCAAAAGTTTGATCATTTGAAGATTAAAAAAAAACTTCAACCACTTATGTAACTTCCTCAAGGAAGTTACGTATGGTTGGTTTTAAAAGGGTAAAATTGTGAAAAAAAGTTCCAAAAAATTAGGAGTAGGACTTATATGTAAGGAGAAAATATGGTGGGACTAGAATATTTAAAAGAAAGTCTAATAGGATCTAGATGTGAATGCCCCATAATTTTATTACATAAACACTAAGGCACTAATCCACTTAGTAAGTATTTGCAACTTATACACAAGTATGTTAAGAGGAAAAAAGATGGGGTGGGTAGAAAGATTTTTAGCATGACATTTTAATTCTAAATGAAACATTATTGATTACAATAAAATTTTGAAATAGGGTGAAATGAAAGAATCTGGCTTACTAAAAATTCTCTTTATGAAACCCTTACGACATAAGTCGCGAATACAATATAAAATTAAAGTTTTAAGGGGCACTAAAATTGTAAAAGCATGAATTTTAACTAAGTTTTACCACATATTGGATACGTGAGTCTATATTATACTATTTTTATAAATACTCCCACATATAACCTATAAGAGGAGATGAACTTCTAGTGCATTGTAAATTTTCATATATATATATATATATATTGCACCCCTGGTTGAGAAACCCTTAGTGCTACACATACTCTGCTATCTAGTCCCATTGCAACTCTCACGCATAAGGGATAACAGGTTCAATCTTTCGAGAACTAATAAAAACACAAACACTTATTAGAGGAAAATATAGTTGCAAGACGATGGGCTACCCACATACCTACGCACCCATACGACCATCATCACTATCATTCTCACGGATAACCGTACATAGGTTCTATTCTCTAGTGGTACGACTCTAAATCCCCCGACGACACACAAGATCCGGTCGTTGACAACGCATTAACCTCCGTTCGATAGTCAGTATCTAGGTATGTCATACACTTAATATTTTGAGTAATAAGCATACACACAACTTATATAAATTCATTGGCTTTCCCGCAGCCTAGTATTCGCAGTACGTATAATATATCCCCTATTATACCACGTACCTTATTCGTTTGTATTCTCCCTTGTATTTTCGCATCTCTCTAATTCTAGGAATTTTCATACCTTCCGAGGGTTGACATATTCTTTGCTTACTAATAATTAGAAATTTTAAGTCACTCGACATTCATACAGGTCTAACACTCGTTTAAATAAGCCTATGGGAAGTTTGAAATAAAAATCGGGGCTTAAATGTCATTCTGGAATCTCATTAGAAGACCCAGGAAATCTCGTTCGAATGAACGTCCCCCCACTTCGAACGAACTACCAAACTCGTTAGAAGGGCCACTGGAATCTCGTTAGAAGTCTCGTTCGAACGAGGTCGTTCGAACGACCTATGCTGGACTTCTAACCAAATTTCCACAGTTGCCCGGTTCTTCTTCAAAGTTCGTTTTTCTAGATTTTATCCTCTTCAATATCAACCTAATCCCATTCTAACCCAAGTACAAGGTTTCCAAACTACTCTAAGTCACCCTAGAACACTTCTTAGCACAGTTTAGGGGTCAATCCTTCTAATCGTCAAGTAAAATTCAACAAATTCCTAAATTTTCCCATGAGTCATATTATCATAAACCCAGAAGTATTAATCTATAAAAACCCCATTTTTATTTCTTGATTAACATCTAATTCACAAAATTTCACATTCCTATTAAGGGGGGAGATTCTCTACATGCAAACCCCTATCAAATTTGGTAAACCAAATTTGGTAATAATAGTTCTAAAACCTCAACATATGTTAACAAGAATAATAAATGCTAAGAGAAAGAGAAAGATAATAACTTCCCTTAAAATGAACTTCTAATTCGCGAGTTGAAATTGGTATGGGAACGATCCTCTTGCAACGATCTACGCACTGGTGCACTTTTTGGTGTGAAAGCTTGAGTTCTTGCCTTAGGAATCTAATGGAGTCTTCTTCTTCCTTGGTTCTCTCTCTATTTTCCTCTCTTTATAACGTAGGTTGAAACTAACAGGACACTAACCCTAAATGCTTTTAATTAAACTCAATTTTCGTCCATTTAATTACCCAAAAATTCCAAAAGACCAAAATACCCCTATGGGGTGTCATTTTGGGCTAAAATGTCCAGGACTCCCGTTTAAATACCCAAGTAGTGTTTTCTGACTATTTCGACCCTTCCGGACACTCTGGCACACTCAAAATCGTCATTCGAATTATACAAAAAAATAATTTACCTTTTAAACCCTCAAATACATACTAGTGACGCGACTCATGCGCGTCCCAAATATTTATAACATAATTGTCGTGTATCTCATTCCCGTCCATAATATTATTTTAATAACTCGTGTATCTCATTCCCGGTAATAATATTATTTTAATAACTACTAACTCTCATCATTATCATAAAATCGGATTAATTATAATTTAAATTTTCTCCCTTTAATTTAATTAATCCTCATTTTCCATAATTTCATAAAAATAAATATGCGTAAAAATACGGGGTATTACACAAACTTATCCAAGAACTCTTTTAATGGCATATTCATCAAGTCCATAAATACAACTGGTGCGTTGGTTAGCCCAAACGGCATAACTTAACACTCATAGGACCGATATCTCATCAAGAAGGCAGTTTTAGATACATCCTACTCCCGGATGCACAACTGGTGATACTCGGATCGCAAATCTATCTTAGAGAAGTAAGTCAACTAGTCGAATAAACCATCGATTCGGGGAAACGAATAATTATTCCGTATTGCGACTTTATTCAATTCCCGGTAATCAACACATAAGCGTAAAGACCCATCTCTCTTCTTCACAAACAATATTGGGGCACCCCAAGGTGAAGTACTATGATGTATAAAGCCCTGCCACAATAACTGTTCAATCTGGTCCCGTAGCACCCTCATCTCCATAGGAGCCATACGGTACGGTGCACGAGCTATTGGCCGAGTTCCTAGTGCTAAGTCAATGATAAACTCAATCTCTCTACTAAGGGGAAATCCCGATATCTCCTGAAACACATCGGTAAACTCACATACAACTAGAATTTAATCGAGAAAATCACCACCCATTGAGAGGTATCCTCCTCTATGTAATATAAATGAGTGGATGATCCTCCTTCAGGATGAGTCATTACCACTAAGAACATCTCCTGGACAGGAATCATAAACACTATGCTCCGACAGTAACAGCTAATCATGGAGCTATACTCTGCTAGACAATCCATGCCTATGATGGCGTCGTACTGTGACATATCTAATACAAGCATATCGATGGGAAAAAATAGTCTCACAATATCTATACTCACACCCCAACACATAAAGAAAATCAGTATCCCATTACCCAGTACTGAGTCTACACACATGACTGTACTATCTACCATCTTTAACAACCCCGTGGCTCATGAAAATCTAGTGGCTATGAACAAGTGTGAAGGACGAGTGTCTAATAAAATGCACCCTAAACTAACATGGATATGAAACATACCCTCAATAACGGGTGGAGTCTGTGGAGCTGTAGCCTGGTGGACGTGATACATGCATCCATTCTGTAACTGCCCATGCTAGGGTTGGGCTACTGAAAGGGTCAGTGTTGCAGGTAAGGCTGGTATGGGTGCTGGTACTGGGAGGACGGTGAGGAAAATAGGTCTTTAAGGCTCTTAGCAGGCACCTTGCTGCCGTTGAACGTTACCGTTATTAGGGCAATCCTGTCATTTATGGCTAGTATTGCCACAAATGAATCACCTGCCAGTAAAATTACCTCCCCCTCTAGCCTGTTGGCCTCGACCCTACTGGCCATTACCACCTCTACCCTGGCCATAACAAAAATGCTGTTGGCCCGGTTGGCCTTGATGGCCCAGCTGGCCCTACCTGAATCTACCATGTCCATGTTTATAATCCCCCAAACGGAACCTCTTAGCATCATCCCCCTAGTGGGGACCCTCCTCACTTTGACTCGGTAGACTCTGAGTCAACTGTGCTCTGTCAACACTGCTACCCCCTATCCTACCCGGTTGGTTGGACTCTCCTGAGAGCTTGATTCCCTTAATATGGAAGTGATGGTCCTGATAGTGTAGTAGCGCTGCATTCAATACCTTCGTATATGTCTTCAAGGATGGATTACCGAACAAATGATATCGATTCTTCAGGTAAGACCATCCACAAACAATTGAATTCTCTTCTCTTCTGTCACCACCTCATCGGGGACAGAATTTTCCACTCTGGTAAACTCCTCCTCATACTCTGCTAAGGTCCTCCCCTCCTGAGAAATATTAAAATTTCCATCTCATCTCAGTTTAGATGGAGGAAGGGAAGTACTTGAAGTCGAACCGCTCCCAAAACTCTTAAATAGTCAAGGTGTCCCTCTCATGTGTAGTGGTGATGGACTCCCACCACTGGAATGTTGACTCTACCAGCTTAAAGGTTGCTAGTAACTGCTTTTGCACCTTCATGTACTCATAACACCAAAAATGCCTCTAGATATCCTGCTTCTATTAGCATGTTGCAACTACATCGGGACTCCCCTAAAACTTTGGAGGTTATGCCATCTAAAAGGAATCTCGGACTCGCTCCCAAACAGAAGGGAAGTAAGTGTGCAAGAGCTGGAGGAACCACTTAAGGCTGAGGTGGCACCTATGGTACCTACTGGGCGAAAGTAATCAAGGCTTCATTAACCGCTTGCGCTACAATGGTGGCAAAATCGGTAACATTCATAGATCCTGGGGATTATGCTGGTTGTGGATTGAGCTATGCCTTTGGAGTGGCTTGTGGTTCATATCGAGGAGGCATCTGAAACGAAAAAGAATTTTCCATCAGTTCACAATTTAATATGTCTTAAAATAGTTAAAGACGTTAATGCATAATAAAGAATACAATAGTCCTAATAATATGGCTCTATATAAAAGGACGCTACGCTGAAAATCATAGTAAGCTACACAAATCCTAAGGACACTAGAACCTGATGCTCTGATACCATCTGTGACACCCTGCATATTCTAATCTTAAGTGATCAATTCATTATTAAATTAAATAGGAATTATTAATGGTGTCATTCTTAGCATCACTGTCAGAATTCAAATTAATTACTATTACCCTAATAGCCCGGTGTCAATTATTTTAAATTCATATTATTAACATGCAGTAAATATAAACGGAATAAAATTTCATTCACCATTTCCATGCACATAACAATGAATAATAAGATAATGACATAAATAAATAACTGAGTCAGGAATAACACTCCATATAAAATCCCAATACGGTCATCCATAAGTAAGGTCTAAATTAATACTGGAAAGAGCGGGAAATACAAAGCCTCTGAAAATAATATGCAAATAAGAACGGGCGACGTGCGCGATTGAGATAAATAAGGACAGCTAAGAATTGAATAAATGTGGAGGCGTCCAATAGCAAGGACCTGCAACTTCCACAATAGGTGCAGCACGTCAAATGTAGGAGCTCCTATGCCTGGCGTCCCTGTGGCTGGGCACCCAAAATTGTTTTTACAAAAAGGATTTTAAACGGGTCAGAGCCCAAGTAAGAGAGTTTAAAAAAGTTTATCTAGTATTTAAAATGCATCCACATAAGATATTAAATACATGTTAGTATCGCGTTACCTCACTTGAGATCCCCACCCCTCAGCTATTTTGCACACCTAACATACTAATCTAACCCACCTAGTTATGCTACCTACCTAACTAGTCTGGCTTACATCTCTCCTCGTCTAGTAATTTATAGTACCCACCCGTATTGCCCATATAATACTAAACCACATTTCCCATTATTTTTATTTATTTATAATCACCAGTTTATAAATAAGTTTTCACACGTTTAGATTAATATGAATATCACTATTTATTTTATCTACTACCAAACTCCGGCGGCCTACCCACTAACCCACCGACTCCACTCAACCGAGAGCAACCCCTGCTTCCAACACCCGGAGACTCCGACCCATCACCCGTCTCCAACCCTTAAAGCCCCAAATCGATGCCTAATCGGACCCAGCAACCCATACCCGGATACCAGTCCGACTCCAACTCATCGGAACCCCTAGTCCGACCCAATTTGTGAAACTCGAAGACCCATATCCCTTGCTTCGCCCATGCCAAACCCGCGACCATCTCCCTCACTCCTTTATCCGACCCATAAACCGAGAACCTTCAAAACCATTTCCACCAATGAGAAACGAGAGACTGTGTGATAATTGATTAAATTTATTCGCAAGTTTCCAATTCGGCACACTTATTTAATTAGAGTCTATTTTTAAACCAAATTGATTCAGCCCCTAAACATGCATCTAAAAGTGCGTGTGTCAACCCATAAATAAATAAAGGATGTGACACAAATAAATAATTTCAGGAAAAATCCCCCAAAGGGGCAAAACCTTTTATTTCACTATAATTTGTAAGAAAACGGATTACACGAATTATAATGAAATAGGGTGACATACAAAATACCCACAGGTGTCGGTTTCGATGTCTCGGCTGGAACTTTCCCTTTCCAGGAGGGCAGCAGTGAAGAAGAAGACGGCTCCTCCACAAGTTACGGCTGGAATCTCCCGCGGGAACTCCAGGTGGTCAGCAATGAAGAAGAAAACGGCTTCTCCATAAGAGTGAACTTTATAAGGACTCCCTTCACAATAGCATGCAACTGTCGGTTGTAGAGATCTCCCCACAAAGTATAAATAAGAGCAAAGTATGTTCTTGAAAACCAAAACAATTCACTAAAGCATATGGGAGTTTTGTGAATTGAAAACAAAAAGGGATTAAACCCTAAAAGAAGAAGCCTAAAAGAATTCTGCTTTTGCAGTTTTTCTGTTCGTCAAAACGCTGTGACTTCTTAATGAAAATGAAACCATTTAATGAGTATTTATATAAAAAATGCACCGCCTCGAAATTCGAGCTCGTTCGAACGAGAAGCATATATCGCTCGAACGAAGTACGCATGTCGTTCAAACGACATCGCGCGACTTCCAATCTCGTTCGAACGAGATGCTTATCTCGCGCGAATGACCTGGGCGTCAAAATCGAGGTCCGCTTCAAAACTTAGAAAAAATACTCATTCTCAATATTTGATGAAAAACTCTGCTCCAACACTTAGAAAATATTTTGTAAAAATCTCCCAAAAGCTCTAAGTGAAAAGTAAAGGTATTTAAAACATAACCTTACCAAAGTAAACTTTGCGGAGTCTTGAATGATGAAGAACTTGAGTAATTCGGATCCGTCTTTGATGTAAATGTCTCTTGAATGCCCTTCGATGGTGTAGAGGTATATGACATAACAAATTGATAACGGACCTATGAAAATATGTCCTTACAAATCTCCCCCTATGTCTATGCCGGTACATACATAAAAAATCAGAATTATCAAAAACTAAAAATTACTATACAAATCTACCCTCCCATGAATAAATTTGCAAGACCTCAAAACAGTTCTTCAATCATCTACGTCAAATCTCAAATCTTTTCTCATCAGGGTGTGTAACATATCAATCTTCAATCTTTGTTCCTACACACATGAGATAAAGCAAAAACGTTCATGACGCATCGAGTTTGAAATGATATAAGAATAAAGCATTAATAATCAAATCTCCCCCATAATGCAAAAACTCCCCCATAACATGATAATTCTTTCTCCCCCTTTTTATGATGTCCCCAAATAGACAGATAAGAAGAACCAATCAAAACATGGAGTGTCATGATAAAAATGCATAGCAAACAATGATCAAGCTACGTGCATGCAAAGGAGTATCTCACAAATTTCACAAACTATTCTTGGATTTTTTTAATTTTTCATACAAAAATAAGATACCACTTTGAAAAATATGATAAAAAAATCACACCATGGATTTAAACTCAAACAACCAAGTCATGGAAACGAAGTGAATGGGTGTGAACATATTCGATAGGTAAATAAACTCAATCAATCATATGTGCACGATGAATATGTGTACCCCTAACGAATGAACATCAAAAGAATCCTTAGGTGTAAAAAATTTGTTGAATTTAGATGACATCGTCTTATACAAATCAACAAATCAAAGTCAAAATAATTTCCACCCCAATAACGTCCAAAACTATTTAGCGCATTTTCAAGAATTTCAAGGACGTGCAAACCCGTTTTAATTCTCCAACCAAACTCCCTCAAATATATTTTCTTTTAGAGGTAATCTAAATTCTCAAACTTTGGAGAATTGGTGCAAAAACCTAAAATGGCCCCTTTTTGGCATGAATTTCCTTTTTATTGCCTTTAAATTTTTTTCGAGCTCTTTTAAACCTCTTTGGACCCTGGATAATAAAATTCCTCCATTTTTTAGGTCCAATTTAATGGTGGCTTAGTATTCGCAAAGGCAAAATGAACCTTTCGCAGCCCTTCCCCGTTTTCAAACAAGGCACACAAACTCACAAAATGGTTCTTATATGCACAATTTCCTTATCAAAATTTATCGCGCTTGGTTCCTTTTAAGGACAAGATTGAAGTGAAAACACCCAACCAACATGTGATAAGACAAGCACAGTAATCAAACAAATTCGTGCATGTGTGCAATAAAGGAAATATGAATCAAACATGTAGGAAGAAACACTAAATTACATCTTAATGACTCCAAACATTATAAAGCACAAGGATGAATTGACCCATTATCTCAAAACACTATCAAATAGTCACATGAAAAATGGAATGATGTCGTGAGTTGGTCATCCTAAGTGTTTATCCATAAAAGGTGCAAACAAAATAAAAACAAAAATCTTTTTATATTTTTCAAAATTTTTCAAAACAAAAAAATATATACAAAAAGTACATGTCAACACACTAGCAAATATATATCATGAAATCACAACTAGTGTATGACAAACATGCGAACGCAATCATCTATATGATATGGCAAGAGAAGAATCATGTGCAAGCAAACGAGAATTAACTATTCTAAAATCTAGCGTATCCAAAAGTGATTTCCTAACCCAAATAGATGTGAAACGTCGTGTAGGGGATTTGGGAACCACGGGAACACTAGACATAAACTTCCTAGGACATTTTCCAAGACCAAAACAAAAACGCCTAAGGTGACCTTTCCTCAAACAATATGAACATGTGTAAGCGGGTGGAACGACACCTATGGGTTGACCTTTTCTAATATGCTTGGAATTAGTTGACCCTCTAAAATAAATAATGGTTTTGGCTTTAGCACTAGAAGCATGAGAACACGATGAGCCATTACCATCACTATCAAACCTACTTGAGTCTGTCAAATCATTTTTTAATTTCAAAATTTTTTACTCAAGTAAAGAATTAGACTCTTCCAAATTAAGGGACGCCTTTTTCAAGTTTTCAATACTTCCAAAAAGCGTATCTCTCTCTCCCTTAATTAAATCAAACTTTTCCCTAAGAGTCTCTTCACGTTCCACAAACTCATCGACTAAAATATTTTTATCATCTTTGGCACAAACACAAACGATCGAATTTTTAAGGTCCTCCAATTCCTTTTCTAAAAAAAAGACCTTTTCATCACTCTCATTCTTGGACAATTTTATTGAAACAAAGTCAGGGTCCAAGGAAGCAAATTTTTCACGATAAAAATCTCTTTGATTTTGAACCGTTTGCAAAAGATCCATTGCGAATTTAAAATGAGAATTTTCTTTTTTCAAAACTTTAATTCTTTTGCAAAGATTCAAATTCAAAAGTTTTAAATTTTCAGCATGGTCGTGAATTTTTTCAAAAATAGGCTCCTCATTAAATAGGAGTTCCATTGAAAAATTGCGATTTTTCACAAAACTGATTTAAAAAAAATCAATATCACACAAATTTTGCGAAAAATAGGAATACGCAATAAATTAGCGTAACCCGCTCTGATACCAATTTGACGACGTGAGAAGTCAAATTGTATCAGGAAAAAATCTTTAAAAATCAGGATCACTCAATAATTTAGAGTAACCCGCTCTGATACCAATTTGAGAAACGAGAGACTGTGTGATAATTGAGTAAATTTATTCGCAAGTTTCCAATTCGGCACACTTATTTAATTAGAGTTTATTTTTAAACCAAATTAATCCAGCCCCTAAACATGCATCTAAAAGTGCATGTGTCAACCCATAAATAAATAAAGGATGTGACACAAATAAAAAATTTCAGGAAAAATCCCCCAAAGGGGCAACACCTTTTATTTCACTATAATTTGTAAGAAAACGGCTTACATGAATTACAATGAAATAGGGTGACATACGAAATACCCGCAGGTGTCGATTTCGATGTCTCGGCTGGAACTTTCCCTTTCCAGGAGGGCCGCAGTGAAGAAGAAGACAGCTCCTCCACAAGTTACGGCTGGAATCTCCCGTGGGAACTCCAGGTGGTCAGCAATGAAGAAGAAAACGGATTCTCCACAAGAGTGAACTTTATAAGGACTCCCTCCACAATAGCATGCAACTGTCGGTTGTAGAGATCTCCCAACAAAGTATAAACAAGTGCAAAGTGTGTTCTTGAAAACCAAAACAATTCACTAAAGAATATGGGAGTTTTATGAATTGAAAACAAAAAGGGATTAAACCCTAAAAGAAGAAGCCTAAAAGAATTCTGCTTTTGCAGTTTTTCTGTTCATCAAAACGCTGTGACTTCTTAATGAAAACGGAACCATTTAATGAGTATTTATATAAAAAAATGCACCGCCTCAAAATTTGAGCTCGTTCGAATGAGAAGCATATGTCGCTCGAACGAAGTACGCATGTCGTTCAAACGACATCGCGAGACTTCCAATCTCGTTCAAACGAGATGCTTATCTCGCGCGAATGACCTGGGCGTCAAAATCGAGGTCCGCTTCAAAACTTAGAAAAAATACTCATTCTCAATATTTGACGAAAAAGTCTGCTCCAACACTTAGAAAATATTTTGTAAAAATATCCCAAAAGCTCTAAGTGAAAAGTAAAGGTATTTAAAACATAACCTTACCAAAGTAAACTTCGCGGAGTCTTGAATGATGAAGAACTTGAGTAATTCGGATCCGTCTTTGATGTAGACGTCTCTTGAATGCCCTTCGACGGTGTAGAGGTATATGACAAAACAAATTGATAACGGACCTATGAAAATATGTCCTTACAATCAAACCCAAGCCTCGTCCTATTTTTCTCCTACACAAACCAAATAAGCCACATAGCCAAAATAGTTTTTAACCAAAGACTCCTACCAAAAACCAAAGTGCAAATACCATCCCATATCAGTACCTATACCTACTCATACATCTGACACATCAAATCCATTAAACACATCACCCAAGTTCTGCAAAAATCGGCTCTACAGTACCTAGCCCCATGTGATATCTTATGTGAGAAGCCATCTCTTTAATTTCAAAGAGGAGGTAGACAGTATAAAGAAAAAAAACGGACAGACACAAAACGTAGTGTAGAGAGAGTTTAGTTTTTTTCAGAGCTCCATTTTTGGAGCTCATTTTTAGTGTAATATTGTACAAAAAAAAATTATTTCTTATTTTATAATTTTTTAGTGACTTGAGTGAGCCAGAATATTTTATGAGATACAAATTGTGAGTTGAGTGATATTTTTGTGTGTTGTAAAACTCAGATTTGTGGGTGCACTTAATTGTTCATGTTTGGAAAAAATCTTATTGGGTTCAAAGAGACTTGGTTCAACATATTTTTTCCATTCCATTTTATTTTGTATGCCTCTTTTTGTGCCATTATTACATTTTATATGTAATAATACCAAAATGAGAGGCTAAATACCCCATTCAAGGGGTGAGATGGAACCCTTAACTTAATTATTTTTATTTTTGGTTTGTTTATTTATTATGCCCTTTGAATATTAATATCAAAATTTTACAATTTATATTTACGCCTCGAGAGAGGGTGAATTATTTTCGAGAGAAAATCGAAAATTCATATTATAATATTTATTCATTAATTAAACTAGAGATAGGCAATTTTTTAATGGTATTATAGTTTGAATTTCTCTACTCTAAAAATGTAATTTTTTATGATTTAAATGCTTTTAGTAAATTTTCCCTAGCATATGATTTATTAGAAAATGTTGAAATCTAATTTTTGTGAGGATGTGAAATTTAAATATTAATCTTCTAAAAAAATTATTTGTAAATTTACATTTGCAAGGAGAGTTGATTTGTGAATTTAAATATATTTTGGTGTATTTCAAATTGACAAACTAATTAATAAAAATAAATAGGTTAAGTGGTGAAGTTTAATCCCTTGAATTATCTCATAATTATTTTCTCCTCATATTTAGCTCAATTTATCATTTTCATTATTTATTAGTGTAGTTTTAATTTTAGTTCATAATTAGTAGTATAAATATTGCTTCAAAATTATTTTTAAAAAAGTCATACTTGTTTTCACTTTGCTCTTGTCCACATTAAGGAGCATGGATTGACCCCTTACTTGCCAATATACATTTTTAGTGTGTTTGTAGGTACCAAAAGGGATTTTTGATTGGTCGTCTTTACCCACAACGACATATACCGCAAAAGACGTGTTATCACTCTTCTATCGAGTCCCAGTACATCACATACTAACTAAGGACATTGGTTATGATATTACCCTTGAACCATAAATCAAATCACACATATTAGAGGTGAACATAGTTCTAAGTCTATGGGTCACACACACACGAAACGTGCCCAATTGACCATCCAAACTATCATACACTCAGATAGAACGTACCTAGGTTATATGTCCTTGGGGCACAAGTCCTAATCCCACACAATGGGCTCATCAGGATATGATTGTCTACAGTGAGAAAACCTCTCGTGATAGCAAGTAGCCTAGGTATGTTTATACATAAAAGTATACACAATAGGCATTCACACATCCTATATATATATATATATATATATAACATTAATATAGGTATACACTCAACCTATAACATATGCCTTATACGTAGTATATATAACACTCGAATACCCTACGTATTTTCAATTCACCATTTAACTAAGAGATTTTATCACTACTCGAAGAGTCCTAACCACTCCATTAGATTATTTAAATAGTTAAAATATTCTCCTACCACTGGTTCGATTGTATATTCACTCACACTATTTGTGAACCATTCTAACTTACAAGAAATTATTTAATGTTAAATTAAGATTCATGGTTCACTCGTATTCTTCAATCCCCATAATAAATCGTGCGAGATTAAATATTAAATATGCCACACACTTTGTTATCCGTAGCTCTCTTCAATTAGAAAGAAATCTCACTCAAAACTACTAATTAAATCGAGACCCAAAAGTGTCTGGTCCCCTGAACCGGATTGGGGGAACATGCGAACTGGTTCGAGGGTACAACCGAATCGGTTTGGGGGTAACTGGCGAATCGGTTTGGGGGTAACTGGCGAACCGGTTCGCTGTACCTGGGTTTTCATCTTCTTCTTGCTATAGGTTTTCTTCATTGTTAAACCTCCAAACCAACTTTACACTAGACCAAACTCCCAAAAAAGGTCTCTGGAATTATAGTAACATTTATCAATGATTTTTAACATAAAAGAATGATTAAATCTTTACACAACAACCTCAAATTGGAATTAATCAAGATTAATCTAAAAAAAACCTAGATTATTATTCTTGTTCAAGCAGCTCAACATAATTTCAGATTTCTTCCCAAATTTCAGATATTTCACATCAAATTCATCATACATGTATAAGAGATCAAGACTATTATCATTCCTACTGAAGAATATGATTTATATCTCCAAATATAAGACCAAAGTTCATAAATTTCATAAAGTAAGCATCCTATGGTAACATGGATGTTATACCAAATCATAAGTCAGTAAGATAAACACGTGCCTTAAATTTCGAGGTATGAATTTTACAGAAGTTGTGGTTGGATTTGTGTTCTCCTCTTCGCTATCTATAATCCGGTGGTGGTGCTGCAAGAAGTTGGTTTTTAGCATTGGAACCCTAGGAACACCTCATTCTCCCTCCTGTGACTCTCCCTTTGGTTTGGTAACTGATAACCCTAATTCTCTTAATATGATAGCAGATATAACACTCTAATTTTTGTGGGTTTACTTTCTCTAAAATTTCAACAGACCGAAATACCCCTCTGGGATGTTGGTATGGCCTAAAAGTGCCCCGGGACCCAAACTAAACCCCCGGGTAGACTTTTCGGACTATTTTGACCCTTCCGGATACACAGGTGCACTCGAAATGAACATATGAAATATAAAAAGTGAAATTACATTTTATTTCACAAATTAAGTCTCGACACGATTGACACACGCGTCCTGACTAAATTTATTGTAACTGTCGTATTTCTCACTCACAATAATTATAATATTTTCTTATCATAAATATTAATCATTCACTAAGTACTATTCAATATAAATAAATATTAACCCTTATCTCGCTAATTAATATTTCTTTTACCGAATTAATTTTCCAAATATAATTTAATTAATATCTATTATATCTCAATATAAAAATCAATAAAATTATGGGGTGTTACAAGAGATACATAAAATAGGAAATATTTGGCAAAATGGTTCATTGTAATAAATATGATCTAAGTCCGGGACAATTACAATGTGTGAAATCGTAAAAATATCAAAATTAGAGGGATAAATATGAAACATTAATGTCAAATCAATCTCAAGGGTAGGTCATAGCGCCGGTATACCCTTAAATGCATTTGTAAAAATCTGAAGCTATTTATATTATCTTTAACGAGACTATAACTCCCTCTAATGTGATGGCATTTATATACTGAAAGTGTGTGCTCGGCCCTCCCTCATGCCTCAGTGTAACTATAAGAGACACCTCCTGCTATGGAATGATAAACATAATAGACTTCCCATGACTGTCGACTATGCATAATATATAGCTAACCAATTCTTGCCAAAAATAAAAGCATGTGACCTCACGTCTAAAATTAATAAATTGGTTGAAAAACCAAGACGACCAATCACAACTACTACATCTCTAAAAACATGAGGTATCCACATGTGACGAAAAATGGGTGAGAAAACTATATAGGTTCCAATCATAGAGAAAGTACTATCAACAAAATGATAATAACCCCATGGTGTCAAATAAGACTTGTCCTCATTATCCATAATGATATACCTAACAGTTTCTTGGCGTCATCTTTTATAAATTATGGTTTCCTATAAGGCATCTCCTAATTTAATGTCCCTGTTTGCCACAAGTGTACCAATTATTCTAAAGGAACCATCGAAATGGTGGCTGACGAGCAAAAAATGTGGGTCCTACATGTGTACCTACAACTCAAGTGCAAGTCAGACTCTCAAGTAGTAAAACCCTATAAGACGTGGTCGAATCCTCGGCGAATAGAGTGCTAACACATAAGTAGGGTTGGTATTCTAAATCTTGGCTTTGAATCATAAAAAGGAAATAAAAGGTGATGATTCTTACGTTAAGTGATTTCTAATTAATAGGAAAAGTGAGCTATGAAAATGAAAATTAAACTAATTAAAGTAAATATTGAATTTGGTTTTTAAAATAATTTTGGAAAATGAGGTTGGGATCCAATCCCCCAAAGCCTAGGGTTTCTATGATAACAATAAAATTCTTGTGAATTAATTAAAACAAAAGAGACAAATCAATTTCAAGCACCAAATATGATTGGGCTCTATCCCGAGCCATAATTGGTCAACAAATAAAAATACGCGATTGAAATATTCACTAACACATATAATGCATTTTCAAATACTTGGGTCGCTTTTAATAGACTGAGTTAAGAGATCTACACTATTAGTACCGATCAATATAGAAACCTCAAGAAATTAATTATTGAAGTACGACAAATTTTACGTTTAACATTGAAAACACTAGGTTGGGTTATGTTCCCTAACCTACGAATAATTTAAATAGGCATGGAAACTATTTCTACACAAATCATACTATGCATGCAAGAATTTATATTGAAATATAATAGAGAAAGGGGAAGTTTTATACCAAATTAAGAGAATTCAAAGCGTAGGAACAAATAACTTCAATCCAAGCAAGAATTGTAGAACAAGAACAAACTCTTCTTTATTGCTTTGCAAATTATGAATTATCCAAGTAAATGCAACTCCAATGATTGTAGATGAATTATTAGCTTTACAATACATGAAGTACGTCAATTTTGACTCCTAAATTCTCTATTTAAGGACCCAAAAATGGCCAAGAGGCTAAGTCTAAGCCCTAACAACTTTAGCTACAAAATAGGAAAAGATAAAAAAAATCGCAGAAAATCGAACCGATTTGGACCGCACCTCTTGGAAAAACGAATCGGCTCATTATAAAATTGAACCGGTTTGCTTTTTGGTACTGTTTTTTGCGCTTGAAAATGCATGGAATTTTCACTATTTGTAGTTTTGACTCCAAAACGTTTCTCAATCTTCAAGTGTTGTAACTTCATCTTCGGGACTCGGAATGAGATGATGTTTCTTCCTATATTCTAATGAACTAGAGATCTACGACTTTCATGTTGTCTCCTTCCTTGACTTTTGGATAGAAAATTACCAAATTACCCCTTTAACTATCCTTTCTTGCATTATTTTCATTGTTTTGCGCTATTCTCTTCCGTCTACTTGCACTAATTACCTATAAAACACATGAGAGATACAAAAAATAAGAAACAATTGCCAAAAAGGTGAATTGAAATAAATATGAGTTAAATTCGAGATAATTTCAATGTTCAAACCCGTAGAAATGCCAAAATAAGAGGGATAAATATGAAACACTAATGTCGAATCAATGGCCCTACTGACCTTATCTCGGTGGTCGGTCCTACTTATTCTGCCCTTGTTGACCCTGTACTCATTGGTCATGTCCATATAGGCCCTGGTTCCCTTGGCCTTATTGGTCATTGTACCCTTTTCCCTAATACTTCAAATCATATGCTCGTCAAAACCTCTTGGGGGTTGCTCCCCTTATGCTACATCCTTATACTGGTAAGGGCCTCCTTGATCTATGGACAACTCTCCACTGAATATAGTCTTCGGCCCCTGACAATCCCCAACCTTTTTTTTACTAGGAAATATGTCCTTTTGATTGTCATCATGATCCTGGTACCATAGGAGTAAAACTTCCACCACCTTAGCCTAAGTATTGAATGATGGGTTATCTGATAACACCTGTCGAATCCTTAATTTAAGAGTTCTAATATCGCCATCTATTTTGCTTAATTCCGTATGAATCTCTTCTGGTATAAAAATAGAAAGAAAGTTAATCTCCCTCTCATACTGGGCTACCGTGTGGTAATCCTGATGAAAATTTAAAAACTTTCTCCTAAAGTTATAATGAATGGTAAGTGAAAAACACTTCTTCTCAAACCATTCTCTAAGTACTCACTAAAAGTTTCATGACCAATAGGTCCTAACTCCTGACCAAACTAAAAACCATGTGTGGGACATCTCACAAATGAAATCCAAATAAGGAATCATCTCGATACACTTCGACCTAGTCATATTGTTTGTTAGAATCAATGTCACATGACTTCCTAAGAAGTTATTATTATTAAGAGTACAAATCCAAAATAGTATAACTCTAAAAAAGTCAAAGAATGCGACATAAAAAACTGATGGACTCACTCAAGACCATAAGATACTACATCCAAGAATGACATGATGCAAACTACGATACCCGTAAAATCCATAAATTGATTTATCATTCTATTAAAAAAATCATGGGAGTCAAACAATTAAAAATATCTAAGCATGAACGAGGTAAATGAAATAATGTAGGTAAATAAAATGATATAATAATAAAGTGCTAAATAATTAAATCATCTCTGATACCATTCAAACAACAATATATAAAAATCCCTCATTGGAAAATACTAACTCTCAATAGTCCAAATTCCAACTTGGACAAAATACTCCAACACAAATGTATCTCATACAAATCTCTAAATCGGGAAAATTGAATAAATAAAACTGTCTAAATAAGCAAAATACAAAAGAGTACAAAAATATAAATGAGATAGACACTCAACACCTACATCCTAAGAAATGATAAATGGAACTAATGCTTAAAAAACTCTTACAATGAATAGATGAAGTTTGCGGTGATGACTGCAGCCTAAGACCTATAAAAATAGTTCCACCGAGAAGTTTATAATTGTAAAGTATATAATGTATAAAAATATAACTACATTATGGCCAAAATAATAAGAATATATCCTCCTCCATTATTAAGTGTATTTTTAAGTTATCCAAACCCAAACAACCTAAATAAGCATGTGGTATCTATCCTAGTCCCGAAAAGTATTCACGTTCTTTATGTTCATCTTTAATTAAGTACTTCTACTTTAATGTTCTTAAGTTCGTCTTCTAATTAAGTAACTCTTACTATAATAACATTATCTTACTTTTACATCATTCTTAAGTTATATTTCAGATCGATGTCTCTAGTGTATTGTACTTTATCAATCCCGAGTCAAAATTTTGTATATACGTCTCTTGTATATATTATCTTAACAGTCATGAGTTATAGTCTCCAATGTATATATATATAGTATAATCATATCAAGGTACAAGTTAATGGACAATCACACAATACCTATGAGTATGCTCTGCTCACATCAAATTATATAAGGCTTCATACAGCTCGAAATGCAAAGTGCAAAGGTCTACATTTATGCCTTAATGAATCACTCATGCCATACCTAGTTATGAATATAGGACATCCCAATCCTGTAGCAAAAAATCAACGACAGCAATGGAAATTACTACTTCCTCACACCAAATGCATGACCCAATATCCAAGGTTATATGAGGGGATATGATCCCATTATCCTAACTCGATAAACATGCACTGTAGTATGTCTAATTGAGATAAATATGACCTAGGTAGAGTCGTCTCTATCACTAGGAACACCATATGCAATTAACATCTTACGTGCCATATCAAATCCCAATGCATGGTGCTTATCCTTGCTTTCCTCTATTGGGGCCAACCAAGAACCTCAAACTCCTATAACCTTTATTCATCAAAGTTAGCCCATTTACTCAACATGTCTATATCATTAAGTATAAGAAAATAATTTTTAGATGTTTAAGAAGATTTATAACACAACTAATCATTGAGTTATAGAAATTACAAAGTACCCCTAACTTCATCTTGTACACAGGAATAATTCAATTATCCCGCGAATTCTAATAAATTAGTACAGTAAACTTAGGGATTTTATAGATTACAATGTGTATGATTCATATCCAACAATTTGGAAGTCATGTTATAAGGATTCATGGTTTAATTTGTTAATTCATTAACAAAGTTCTATGAGTTCATCTATACATAAATAGGTTCTTATTTTAATTAATCTTAATCATGAAATTAAGTTTGATTATTATAGAAACCACTTTCTAGGACCCCTTAAGTCTCTCCTTAGGTCATTAACACTCCCCCATTTCACTACAAACCCTAGGTCATACTTCGAGTACCAATCTAGAGGCCATTAGGAGCTCTCATACCCCGTTTGACTCAGATCAACTTCATTGTTAGAGCGAAAGCTCATTGAATCTTTGAAGGGCTTTGAATCCCCTTTCCAAAGGTCCACCCTATCCATGAATCAGCATAATGATTCGGTCAAATCGACCATTTTACTATCAAAAATTGATCTAGAGGCCACTGGATGCTCCCATCCCTCATTTGACCCCAATTGTAACAACCCGCGTAATTTTGAGTTATTTTAATTAATTTTTGGAAAATGGAGGAAAATAAAGTTTTTGATAAAATTATTTTTATTGCTCAAATATGTTGAATATTATTTTTAAAGGCGAGAATTTCAAACGGTTTCTAAAATGGAGTTAAAACGGATTTTAAAATGATTTTTAAATGTTTTTAACTCTTGGAATTCTAACTCTTCATTTCTTTGCCTTATTTAAAGGAGTCTTTTGGATTCCAACTCTTCATTTCTTTGCATTATAAAAGGATTCATGGGCAACCCTTTTAACCTACTTTTGGCACAACTTTTTGGCAGCAAATATATTTTATATTCCTCTCCTTTTTAATTATACTTTGGCCCTTGAGATTTGTGAGTTCCAAGCTTAGATTAGAGGTGTTCTTAGGGCTATTTTGTTGGAGGTTCTTGGAGGAGATTTTTGAGATCTTTTGTGTTGATCTTGATGATGTGATCATTGGTTTCTCATCGTGTTTTGAGGTATGGGGTTTTACACAATATGCTCCTTAAATCTCGCGAGTGTCATTCTCTTTGAATTCTTGTTAATTGAACTCATATTTGAATTGATAAATTCATTGAAATCTGGAAAATAATTGTTGAAATTATTTTGATTCATGTCGTATCATTATATTGTTGTTGAGAACGTTGTCATGAGATTTTAATATGGCACGTATGTTGGGCACCCGCCAAAATTCCTGTTTCCCGGGCTATGGCTTGATAAAGCATATACGGATGTGGTGAGGCCTGGTGACCCGGTTAAAGTGTTGTTGATAAATTATATTGATAAATGCTTTGAGATTTGCATTTTGATTTGAATATTTGTACTCCTGTTGTTACGCTTTGTTCATCGTTAGTATATTTGTTGAGCATCTTTCTTGTCGTATTGTGTACTTTCCCATATTTTCTTTTAGTTGGCAGGTCAGCGTGGATTGGGACGCTATGGACCAATTAGGATTATTTTAGCGTGGATTATTTTGGGAAGAATATTTTTGGAAGATTATAATTATTTTGATGTATAGAACATTGGAGATTTGTATTTTATTTTCGAGTTAGTTGTTGTATGTAATTCGAGAGATTTGGTATTTTATTTGAAGAGATTTGAGATTACTGGTTTCTCTTGTTGTTGTGAGAATTAGATACTCTATAACTTGTTATTTGTGGATTTGGATTTATTTTATCGCATTAGCGCTCCGTTCGCTCTCCCCGGGCGGGCGGGGTGTTACACCAATCAACTTCATCGTCAGAGCAAAGTTTCTATAAATCTTCAAAGGGAACAAAAGATCCTTTCCAAAGATCTGTCCCGTGCACAAAACGGCATAATCGTTCGGATAAACGATCAGTTTTTATCAAAAATTGATCTGAAGGCCACCGGGCGCTCCCGAGATCCATTTGACCAAGGTCAACTCTTCAGCTCAAATGAGACTGAATGAATCTCCTAAGGGAACTGAATACCCTTTCCAACGGTCTGCCCCATGTGCTATTTTGACTTACGGTACGGATGAACGATTCATTTTACTTCGAGAGTTCATCGAGAGATTTTGAGCCCAGGTTGACCAAGGTCAACTTTTTGAACCGAGCAAAGCTCTTTGGAATGTCAAAGTGCATCACCTAATCTCTCCAACGGTCCACCCCGTGTGCGATTCTGACTCACTGTTCGGACGAACGATCTATTTTTGTTTGACAATCTCCCATCCAAAGGACCGACGTGCACTTTCGAGCCACATTTGACCCAAAGTCAACTCTCGGACCTGGGAGCGGTTCAAAGGACTCTTGAAGGTGTCTAAATTATATTTCTAACGGTATGCCTTGTGCGTAATTTTTATCAACGTATTGCGTTTTACGACCATTTTTTTGAAAAAAATTGCACGACACTGCCAATTGGCAGGTCCATTTCTCTGCCTATCGGTAGTGTGTCAAGGGTTACCTACCGATAGGTAGGGCTAGGTATATTCCAATTGGAACCATCACTTATGCTATAAATAGATGTCATGACCTCACTCCCAAATCACAACTCAGATCCATCAGCATCACTGATCTCAACAACATTCTCTCGTAATCACTGAAGTTATTTCATGTGAAATTCCATTCAAGCTTACATTCCCATCCTTTTCGTATCCAATTTAGCAAAAAAAAATCATTCTATTTAATCCAACAATCATTTCACATTCAAAGGAGTTCATCTAAGATCAAAGATGAAGCTTCAAAGGTCCAAATCCTTCCCTATCTCTTTAAATTTCTTATTTTTGCATAAAATTCAATAGATATGTAATCCAGTTCTTACTTTAGTTCATATACATTAACATCTTAAATTTTTATTAGTATATTGCACATACTTTATTTTTTATTAAAAAAACAAAACAAACAAAATAGGGTTACGTCCATAAATTCCAAACGGGATTATCCATCACACTTTTTCAAAACTAAAACACATTTTTCTACAGATGCAGATATAATAAAATTCGGTTCAAATCTATGGGATAAACCCCACCCTTATGTCGCATGTGAACTATATGGACTTTGATGCTAGGCGTCTCAAATTAAAACTCGAGACTTGAGTCCAATTTCCACTTTTCCAATTTGCCAAATTCCCCATTTTTACATTTATAATATTCTTGCATTACTATACATATTATATTTGTGATCTTCATTAGCGTTCTATCCAAAATATATTATCGCTTCACCATAACGACCAATATCGTGATAAACACTTAAAATCGTATTTTATACATATTATTTTGGGAACATTCCTATGGATGACCTCACTCTATCTCTTCTATGGTATGAGTTGGGAGAATCCGATCTCCATTATATATACACGCACACACACTTCACAGAGAAATAATGGAAAACAATAACACAAGCCCATGAGATACCGAAAGGGCGGGATGGGTGCCTAACACCTTCCTATTCCATAACTTAACCCCCGAACCCTTAAAATTATTGGTTTCGTAAGCGTCAGTTTGTCTTTGATGTCGCTCTCTCGAGGTGGTGACATGTTCTTTTTCCTTTTTTATGCAAAATAGGTTGGCGACTCCATCTCTTTACATTCACCCCACACCGACGACGATCGAAGCGTTTCAAGAGGATGCAATACCTATTTCTCATCCCCCTTTTTTCTTTCCCCGACCCCCTTTCATGGGAGGATGGACAGGAAGGGAGAGAGATGGACGGAGGGCATCACGGAAATCGGGATGGCCACAGTGGTGACTCTGCTGGGGACTACTTTTCATCAGAGGGTTAGACTATGTTTGCATGGGTGTTTTGTTTGCTTGTGTGCCTATGCATCTACCTGCATGTTCCCGTTTTTCCTCATCTATTATCCCTTTCACATAAATACCTCATGCTTATATCCCTACTCACTCACACACTTATAGATGCTCCCCATGTACACTTCACACCACATGCACCAAGGATCGCTTATATGCACATGTTGTCACACACCACTTAGAAATCCAAGCTTAGGTGTCACTAACACACCCCTCCACTTATCACACTTATATATATCCATGCTTACTCACACTTGTCACACACTACTTGTAATTAATCCATGCTTAGTTTCACTACCACACACTCACTTGTAGATAGCCACACATCCCTCACTCTCACATATCCATGGTTAGTATAGATTTACTTTTTATACTTGTACATTATCAATCAAGAATCATGAATTTTACACACTACATCACCAAAGAGCATGGCTATTGGACAAATTTTGTCCCGTAACTAGGCGGTCACTTCGTTATGGGCGCTGGTCCGATAAGCAGTAGTTAGCCTAAGAGATACGACTCTCACCTTCCATTAGCCAAGTAGCTATATCGAACGGTTCCCCCCGCATCGTACTGCTTGACCGAAGTCATGACAGGAGGTATATCGTAGGAAAATTCTTCACGTACGTTGAGTATATCGAATTCACTCTCATATGTATTTTCCCCATGAGGTATATAGTGAGGAAATTCACGTACACCCAGGTGTATGAAATGGCTTGTCCATACGTACTGATTTCCCTCAAAAGCAAGACGTATATCATGGATGTCATGCCAAAGGGGTAACATCTTACATTAACCCAACAACTGCATACCCTCATATGGATATCAAACCTAGGGAACTCATATTGAGTCTGCCGGTTTCTACCCAAAACTTCGTCGAAATGATGGTTCGGCATGCCGCTCAAATTTTTACGCGATTTTATTTATTTTTAAATGGGACCCTGCCCATGAGCCTGGCAACAAGTTCAACCGTACTCTTACATATTTTTTAAACCCAATTTTTCCAGGCTTGGGTCCCGTCCGACCATTTTTTGCATTTAGGTAAATCTAATACAAGTGAGAACATAATAAATATAATAATAATCATGCTGAGACCCGTCTCTCATTTTTCCCTTTTCTTTACCAAATGTGTCATAAACATTTTTCCTCTTTTTATCAAAAATACCAAAAGCATTTTTTCTTCGTTTTACTATAAATACTTTTCCTCTTTTTTACCTAAAAATATTTTTCCCTTCTCTTTTCTAAAAAATGTCAAAAATATTTTCCTCCCTTTTCAAAAATAACAGTTTTCCCCTTTTCTTTTTCAAAAATAAATTCGAATTTTTCTCCTTCTCAAGTCTATCGTATACCCCACCCTTGGCCTGGCTCCCTATTAGCTTCGGTCTTTAGTCGAACTACCCCGAAGCTCTGTCAATTCCCTTTCTACTTACTCCGAGTTCAAAATTCTCCTTCATTTATCTTCCATGGAGAGCATAGGTCAAGAACCGAATGTACAATCAGATTTTATGATGGTCCTAGCTCAACTCACCACCAAGATTGACAACCTTCAAATCGAGCTTCATGAGATGCAACAAAATCGAATCCATATTTTTAAAGAGCTCGGGGTCCTATTTCCTCGAGATATGGATCTGCCTGCACCTGAGCCTATTTAGGTTCCCGAGCAATATCATCTTTCTCCACGTGCTCCTCCTACAAATGGGCCACCTCTAGCCTAGCTCCCTATGTCGAATCTTTCCCATCCAGGGGCTAACTTACCCATGACCGTAGATCCAAAGGAGGAAGGATTGAACAAGGTTAGGGAAGATCTCAAGATTTTGATCAAGAAGTTTGACTAAGTCAGAATCTCAAGAAATTACATGGACTACACCCATATGTCTCCTTATCCTAAATCAAGGTTTCCAGAAAAATTCAAGATGCCCAACATCAAGAAAGTCGGGGGTAGTTGACCTCCAATTATTTATCTCCATAGTTATCACTGAGCCATGACTCTCCTAGGGGCCTTCGAGGAAATAATGGCCCAAATGTTCCAACATACTTTCAAAAATAAAGCTCTCTGTTGCTTTTTATCCCTTGAGGAGTCCAAAATTAGCAGTTGGGAGGATGTTGCCCGCGAATTCATGTCACAGTATAAGTACAATGAAGAATTGGAAGTCACCCTCTGTGATTTAGAGCTTCTTAAGCAGAACCGTGGGGAATCGGTTAGTAAATTCATATCAAGGTGGAGAGAGAAAGCAACCACCATGACCAATCGACCTTCCGAAGAGGAGTAAGTTAGTATCGTAAAGAAAAATTTCTTACCCCATGTCCGAGCGACGATGGGAGGACAGTACTACCCTCATTTCTGAGACCTATGAGAAGTAGGAGTGGAGATCGAAGAAGGTCTTGACAAGACATAAGTTTAACTGAAGAAAGTATCTGGGCAGTACGCTCCCATAAAGTTTGAAAAGCCTGCCAGTAACCCGGTCTCAACCATCAATAACATCTCTCAGCCTGCCACTTCATGGGCACCCGAAATCCACCCTAACCCAGTCAAGAAGGAATAAACCGAGCTTCACACTCCCCTCTCAAAAGTTTACCAGGCCCTCTTAATCCATAATCTCATTAAGCCATTGGATCCTCGTCCATTACTAAACCCACTTCTCAAAAATTTCAAACCAGATGCCCGTTGTGACTTTCACCAAAGTGCTGACCACACCACTTATCAGTATTTTCACCTCTGAAATGTAATCCAAGATCTGATTGATTGGAGTGTCATCACCCCACCAGTCAATTCCAAACCAAACACTACATATAATCTACTCCTAAATCATACAAATGCCATCTTCCTAGAAAAAGACCCAGAATTTGACCCATCTACCCAGATCGTACCAATTAAATCACCCATCATACCCATATATTCTCATAAACCTCTTCAAGTGTGACCATATTTTCTCTTACACCCTACCAGCTTTGTTGATCAGGCCCTGCCACTCCTTACCAGAGCATGCATCGTTGTCCCTACCCATTCTGGTGGTAAAGATATGGAATTGTCAAAAGTGTTGAACCAACTCCTAGAGTTTGGGCTAAAATTTCCCTCCCAGATGACCATTGACTGCCAAAAATTTAGTATGCTATTCTTAGAAGCTCGAAAATGGGCCTAAGAATCAGACAATTGGGTGGTACCAACCGATGAAGTTAGTCTAGATGATGTCGTCCAGATCATGTCGGACTTATTTCAATAGATCGATGATATTTGCAACATGTTCGAGCTACTTGATACTTTGAAGATATAGGGGTGTCTGTTCCCTTCACTTTTACATCTCCTCATTAAATGGGAAGATGTATACAAAGAAGTCGTTGAGGTTGTGGAGTGTATAAACTTTTCATGGAAAGATGATGTTGTTTCCACTGGATGGGGTGACGAATTCGATGATTCAAATGAAGAGCAAAGTCCAGAAATAACTAACCCAATATATGGAATGATATCGTTTGAGGATCTACTAGGAGAAATCAACAAGGTGGATGAATAACCCAAGATCGATGATGAAACGGGATTTCTATTTTTCTCCTCTTCTCTGAACCAAATAACTAGGTCAGTGAGGAATTACCAAGTTCCAAACTTGCCACCATCAGCTATAGACAAAGGAAAAGGTTTTGAGAATCACCCTATCTCAAAAATGACCCTCGAGGAATGTAAGATCCTCGATCAATTGAAGAAAACCCAAGATAACATCACTCGGTGGGGACTATTTATGTCTTCCCAGCTGCATAGGAATGCCTTGATCAAGCTACTCATTAGATCCACAGTTCCTCCTTCGACCATGCCAGAAGAAGTTGTGAATTGGGTCAGTTCTTTAACCTCTACTAGAATGCTCTCCTTCTCCAAAGAATAAATTCTTAAGATTGGACTATAACATAATTATGCTATTAATATCTCTATCGAAGACATGGGAAAGACTGTCCTGCTCTCTCTCATCGATAATGGGTCAACTCTAAATGTTTGCCCGTTGAGGACACTTATTTATTTAGGAATGAAAGTGAGTGACCTTGCTACAACCTCTGTCGCTATACGTGTTTGTGATAATACCCACCGAGAAGTGATGGAATCCATAAAGCTTGCAATAGGGGATAACCCTATAAATCCAGTTGTTGAATTCCAAGTCATCAACATCCCAACTTATTTCAATCTGTTACCTGGATAACTATGGCTCCATAGCATCAAGGGTGTGTCTTCTTCCCTATATCATAAATTGAAGTTCTTCGCCAATGGGAAACTCGTCATCATCTTGGGCGATGACGACGATGCCAAGAATGCAAGCACTAATAATCCATTACCTGAGATACAACATGGGGAAAATGATATGCTTCTATAAGGATTCCAAGTTGAACCACTTCTACTCCCGGCAGGGACAATTTCAAAGATAGGGTTTGTCCAGAGTATAACCCTTATGGAAACGTTAATATGATCCAAATGTTCAAAAACATGCACTTGATGCCCGGACTGGGGATGGGATGAAGACAACAGGGGATACTTAAATGCATCGTGTTGAAGAGGGAATTTTCTCCTTATGGCTTGGGCTATCAATCATCAGTAAAAGAACTCAGAATGATCCACTAGCCTAGGCTAAAGAAAAGGCCAAAATGCATCAAGACTGTCTCAAG
Organism: Sambucus nigra; assembly: GCA_949130495.1. Taxonomy (NCBI): domain Eukaryota; kingdom Viridiplantae; phylum Streptophyta; class Magnoliopsida; order Dipsacales; family Adoxaceae; genus Sambucus; species Sambucus nigra. Next base: position 275,745,555 of record OX422216.1, on the reverse strand, counting down.
AGATTCCTTGAACAGAAGATTCATCAGAGAGGGTTAATATTTCCCTTTTTGTGGATTTCCTAAACCATGGTATGATCATGTGGATAAGACGATGAAACCTAGAATCGAAATATTTTACCAAGACAGCTACTCGTGGGCTGAAAGTTCCCAACATCATGTGCAACCACTCATTGAAGAGACCATAGCCGATACCGGAGATTCCGAGGGAAGTGAATCCAAAGATTCCATCAACTTACAAACACTGGGGCTGACACTCTATAAGGTTAACTCAAGTGTTATATCATCGTATATATCCTATGTGATCAAAGTTGATCATGCTCCTTTCCTCAACTGGCATGCTTCACCAGTTCCACCTGTTGATAATCAACCCAGCCGAGATGTTTATCCTATTTATTCTTTTCTTGTTATTCCTCCTTACTCGGACGTAATCAAGATTTATGGTCCCTTTTTAATTTCTTATGCGAAAAGTGTTTTAAAGATGACAAAAATAATTTCTCTTTTTATGAAAAACCTTTTTTTAATTTTTAATTCGCACCAAGTTGTGAACTAATTTTAATTGAACCAAATTTTATCTTAATTAATTCTAAACATCCATCTAGTGATTAAAGAAAGTAAAATAAATCAAAGAATACTCATAATATCGGATATATGAGGAAAACCACAACGGGAAAAAATATGGAACGGCCCAAGCTATACAATCACTATAAATGTGGAATTACAATGAACGGACACAAGTCTTACTCAACTACTCGATCCCACAGAGACTTTACACTCTTATTAAATTCAACCACTCCTCTCACAGTGCCCACGCAAAAAGTCCTTCTTCCACAATACATGTCCACAACACATGCGTCCACGTATGTCTCGATGTCCACCAATATTGCTTGTAAAGTCTACGATGTTGAAACCAAACTCCACCAAATCTTCACCATAAAACCAGCAATGTTCAAGTGTAGAACAACTTTTCTTTGTGCCACAATGATCATTGTAGCATATATTGATGATAACTCTGATCTTTGAAACTCTAAGGATGCATTTTTTTGGAAAACCTTAGAAAACTTGTGTGCAGAAACATACTGGTTCGTAAATAATTTTTCCAAAACGCACTCTTACGAAATCTGATGAAACACACGCCTATATATATATTTCTTAAGGCGATGGGATCGCTCGAATGAGATGACCATGTCGTTCGAACGATAGTGGCATCTCAATTGAACGACATTGAATGTTTCTTGAAGTCGTTTGAGCGAATCACGAATTAGAGTGGCAATAAAACTCCTCTAATACCTCCTTATAAGATTTAAATGAAGTGTAAAAGATTTAAATCACTTATAAAAACATTTTATAAACATCTATTAAATAAAATGGCATCCTCATCCTTATAAAAATTAAATTTTGAGTCTCATTAAATTTACGCATTCATACCTGAGTGATCTCGAAAATCAATTGAACTTTGAAGACAAATAAACTTGAACCAATTAAACTTCAGTATAAATAATTCTTTGAAGCTTTACTGCAACGTCTTCAATTAAACTTAAACACATCATAGTCTATGTGGGACTGTGACAATAAAAATACGACCTGTGACTCAAGTGTGTTTTGTTCCGAGAATAAGTCAAAACTATACAACGAGCTCAATTAGAAATTTTGTCCTTACAAATATCCCTTTTTTACTATTCCGGGACAAAACCAATAGTGAAATGCCTATGCCAGGCCGTCAAGCCGTATGATGCCTAAATCCTATCCCATACAACCAAAAAGAAAAAAATACATGATAAGACTAGTAAATAATGGATCGACAAGCATAAAACTGTCCCTGAATGTCTGAATGTGATGTAGACCAGAAATCTTGAATCTCTTTAAGCATAACTACATATATGAAATCGACAAATGCCTAGGGAAGTATGGAGGAACAAATGATATAAATCATAATGAAATATATGAGCAAAATATAATGATACCAATTTGAAACAGAATAACTTTTAAATCCAGATATTAAATATGCACATAAACAAGATACCAATGTATATACAAATGTGTGCAATAAATAAATACAGTGCTCAACAAATCTCCCCCTACATCACATACAACACTCCGGCCTTTTATTTTGAGTTGACAACTCGGTGAAAAGATAAACAACTCTAGTTTGAGATAAATCAATGAAACATATTTAGATAAACATGCAAAAAACAGTTAGAAATGATTAATAATATCAAATATGAAGCTAGCAAACAATAATCACACAATATGAATTAATCAATCTAAGCATGTGTGATAAAACGAACTCAATGCAGTAAAAAATGTGATCAATAAGAATCTGCATTAAACAAATTTTTCAGAAGCAACTCAGCAGTACTAAAAATATTACACATAAATAGCAGGGTACTAAAATAGAATGAATTGCAAAAGACAGATGTCCCTCGAACGAGACAAAGGCGTCGCTCGAACGATAAAGTGACATCGCTCTAACAATCACTTCGTCCGACATATAGATGTCGTTCGAATGAGCAATCAAAAATCCCAGTTCCAACTCTGAAGGTTAAACAGTGTTTTCCAGTGAAAAAATTTAGTAAAAAATCTAACTCGAAGGGGATCAAAATTGCAAAACAGTAGCTAAACTACGAAAACACAAAATAACCAAATGTCATTTACATATTAACATAGAACCGATGAGCTTAAACATGAACATGGAATGTATGGGTATGAACTATAACAAATGAATCACAATTCCAACACATCAGAACGATGAAGAATCTCTAATTGAAAGCTATAAATCATCAAACTTTATTTTAGCCATATGTGACAATTAAAGTGTGAGCTAAATTAACTAAACAATCAAACAGGCACATAAATCCGGAATTTTGATGATTCTACAAACAATAGCATCATAACACAATTTTTCAATGTTAGGATTCGTGGTGCAAATCCGTTTAATTTATCCATCCAAAACTCCCTAGAACATATCACATTATCTTTTGAATGAACATAAACTAAGTGGACCATATTTTAGCATATGACTCTTTTTACTGCCTTTATTTTTTCGGGCTCTTTTAAATGATGGCTTTCCCGTGGAGTCAATTTAACACTTTCGCAACCCTTTCCCGTGAATACTCATCATTTTTTTTAATTTCAATCCTCACGGTAAACGATTCTTACATGCACGCCTCCTCCTTATGTCTACTCACACATAGATGACAAAATTGAGATAAAAATGTCTCACCAAACTCAAATATTCAAGAGATGTCAAACATCCATATAAACTCGTGCACGTGTGAAAAGATGGCATATATACAAAGTCGAATAAAAATGCATATCAACTTCGAAACAACCCCGTAATACAATGGTTAAGATCATTCTAAGCATCGACAATTATAACCAAATGCCCTAGACACATGGATAATGAAATGATGGTTCCAAGCACACCAATATGCGACATCAAATATGTAAACTCAAAAACAAAATAAAATAGAAAATATTTTTGTTTTTCAACATATTTTGACTCAAAAAATGTAAAATCTTTTTTTATTTTCTCAAAAATACAATAAACCAAAAATATTTTTGAATTTTTAAATAAAATTCAATAAAAGAAAAATATAATACAAAAAGATACACATGTCATAACACTAGAAAGATATAAATCATGATGCAAAGACTAGCGTATGATAAACATGATAACACAATCATCCATTAGATCTATCATGGAAAGAATCAAGTGCAACCAAATGAGAACCATGAAGTTTTAGTCCTAAAGCCTCTAAGTCTGATTTCTTAACCTAAGTAGGTGTGACATAATGGGTGGGGGTTTTGAAAATGGACACAACTTTATTCCTAAATTTTCTAAGAGCATTCCTAAGATCATAGTAAAAAAGTCTAAGGTGACCTTTCCTACCACAATGTGTGCAACTGTAAAGACGACGGGAATGATTACCAAAATATCTACCTCTCCCCACGTTGCTAGTGGGCTCTCTCACACTGTTGGTATTGGCTTTGGGAATGGGAACACTATCATCGTAGCCTATACCACACCTATCACTTTTGACTTGGACCGTGCCTAACATCCTATCCAAATTTTTTGACCTTGATTCTAAGTCAAACTTAAACTTACTTGAGTCTTTCAACTTCTCCTCTAACTTACAAATCCTAGACTCAAGCACACGCCTAGACTCCTCAAATTCTAGCGACTCCTTTTTCAAAGTCTCCATCAAACCATGAACACTATATCTTTCTTTCTCAACTTATTCTAGCTTTTCCCTAATCTTCTTTTTCGTGCCCTAAGATCCTCAATCAAAGCATCATTATTTTCAATGGAATCCTTATTCAACCTATCTTATAATTTAGAGTTAGCTTTTTTCACTTTCACCGCCTCAACATACAACTCATTAAATGAAACTTGCAACTCTTTCACATCAACCTACTCTTCCTCACTAACTTCTCAATCTCACTTGGGATTCAACGGCCTCGGAAGTGTCATGCACATGAGAATCTTCATAGGAAGATTAATCATCGTCGCTCTCATGACATGCTAAGAAAGCAAAAAACTTGCTCTCATTGGGTGAACTCTCTCCCTCTTTCAGCTAACTATCACTTAAGGAGGCACTATATGCTATCAGTTTATTGCCCTCTTTCTTAAGTTGAGCGGGACACTCGATAACTTTGTGACCATACCCCTCACACCCAAAACACATATCCGAACCAACCCTATTAAATTTATCACTCTTATCTTTGGGGTGGAATCTACCTTGTTCTTGAATTTCTCAAACTTTTTATCATCTTCCGATTGCTTTTAAAACTTAAGAAATTTTTTGAACTTTTTAGCCACCAAGGCGACATCCTCAAAATCAGAATCGGAGTCGTCATTCGAAATTTTAGGTTCCTCCTTCTGGGCTTTCAAAGTAATGCCTTTTTTATTTCTTTGGAACTTGCTTGGAGGTAAACATATCGAGTTCATATGTTTGTAAACCACTTACAATCTCTTCAAGTTTCGTCGAATCAAGCATGCCTAAGGAGTTTAAAACGGTCACTTTTGCATCAAACCTACTCGGCAAAGATCTCAAAATTTTCATTATGATATGGTTATCGAGAATCCTCTCTCCTAATTTAAACGATGAGTTGATAATATTAGACAACGTAGCGTAAAACTCATCAAATGACTCACTATCTAACATCTTAATCGTCTCAAATTGTGTATTGAGCTTTTGTAACTTAGACTCCCTAACTGTGATAGTGCCCTAGTGAGTAAGTGGAAGTGTATCCTAAGACTCTTTTGAAGTTTCACAAGTCATGATTATATTATACTCTTCAGGTGTGACATGTGAGGAAATAACGTGCAGACCTTTAGAGTTGTAAAGTGCAAGCCTATATTCAGCATCAATCCATGACTCAACGGGTCTCTCGTGTTGCGGGTGGTGTCCAACCTTTTTCAACCCCTAACCAAACACGTTCATCAATAGGTTTTAACGCACTTCTCATTCGCATTTTCTAATAAGAATAATTTGTGCCATCAAAAACAGGAGCAAAAAACTTTCGAGAGCTCCAAAATTCATCTCGAAAAACACAAGGGATCAAGCACAAAAAATATTTTTCTAGCTCTGATACCAATTTAATGGTCCTTTTTTAATTTCTTATTCGGAAAGTGTTTTAAGGATGAAAAAATCAATTTCTCTTTTTATAAAAAAACCTTTTTCTTATCTTTAATTCGAACTAAGTTTTGAACTAATTTTAACTTAACCAAATTTTATCTTGATTAAAACATCCATCTAGTGATTAAATCAAGTAAAATAAAGTAAAGAATACTCATAATGTCGTATGTATGAAGAAAACCACAACAGAAAAAACCTCGAACGACCCAAGCCAGAAAATCACTATGAATGTGGAATTACAATGAAGAGACACTAGTCTTACTCAACGACACGATCCCCCATGAGACTTGATGCTCTTCTGATCTTCAATCACTCCTCTCACAGTGCCCATGCAAAAGGTCCTTCCACGATACTTGTGTAATACCCCGTATTTTTGGCAATATTTATTTTTGGGATTAATTAATTAAATGAGAATTAATTGGGAATTAATCCGGATAAAATACTAGCGAGATGTGAGTTGGTATTTGACTATATTGAGTATATATGATGTTATATGAATATTGAATTATGAAATTTGTCATGAGATTGATATACGGCAATTTGGTCATTTTATTGGGACGCGTGTGACAGTCGCGTCAGGATATAATTATTTTATTTATAAAAGTGAATTTAAATTCTATTAACCGTATGGTCATTTTGAGTGCGCCAACGCGTCCGAAAGGGTCGAGATAGTCAGAAAACACTAGCCGGGGGTTTAGTTTGGGTCCCGGGGTATTTTTAGGCCATACCGGTATTTTTTAAGGGTAGTTTGGTAATATTGTATTTTTGGGAATTAATAATGACGAAAATTAGGAGTCTTTATCTGATTGGGAATAGACCCACTAAACCCACTAACCAACCCTTAATGACCCAATAAGCTACGGAGGTTATCAAATTAGGTTTCCAAAACTTTCCCAAAGAAAACCCTAGCCACCATTGGAGATAAGCTTGGAGAGAGAGAGATAGAAGGGAATTCTGCAGAAAAGCTTCATCAAACCAACACCAAATTCAGAGACACTAGAGGCAAGTGATTTAATTTCGTTTAATTTCAGAGAATGCTTTTCCATGCGTAGGAATTTAATAAGGATTGAATTGTTCTTGGAGTGTTATGAAAACCCATGTATTTTGGAACTTAGAACTTGAAATCTTGAAGAGAAATTGCATGTAGAATGGTAGGTAGATGATTATTCTGATGATATTAGATATTGGATAAAATTAAAATGGATTTAATTGGGTAAATTCATGGTTATAAATTCTAGGGTTTATATTCTTGAAAATTTGGGGAAAAGTGTAGAGACTTGAGGATTTAATGATGTTTAGGAGGAATTGATTTCTTAAAATATGTTAGTATGTGACCTAGGTACGTTTAGGGATGATTAGAGACCTTAAACAATCGTTGGCTTGATGTTTAGATGAGTTTTGAAGAGATACAAATGGTGAAAAACGAAACTAGGGAAATCTGGGCTCGAAACTGGTCGTTCGTTAGAAGACCTCCCCAGGTCGTTCGAACGATCTTCTAACGAGTTGACCAGTCGCTTCTAACGAGGGGCAGTTTCGTTCGATAATCTCATTCGAACGAGATCTCGTTAGATAGCTGTGACAACCCGCTATCCGGAATAAAGGGTGGCCAGCCCTATACCCCGATAAAATAGGAAATCATTGATAAATATCATTCTCAGCATCACAACAATATGCAAAGTATAAGGAATAACCACTTTATATTCCAGAAAAAGGGTTATCAAAAACTTTGATTTGAAGTAAAAAGAAAACATTTTCAACAACCCATAATAGAAATAGAGGGTGGAAACCCCCACAAGCGTATAAGAGAAACCCAAATGATACAAAAGGACCGAACGAAATGGTCGGTCGATAACAACCATACAACATACATATAGTACCAAGGGTTACAATATAAACCCATTATACAATTACAAAGGTTTGGGCAACAAGCCCGAATAAACTGAACATAACTTGAAACATGAACGGAGGCGTCTACACAAAATCCCGTGAAACCCGCACAATGTCACGGCTCCTCAAAACATGTGGAAGGAAAAGTCATTACGGGCGACCGTGCGGCGGAACACCTGAACGGATTATATAGATATACATATACAACAAGAAAGGAAAACCGGTCAGGGCCGGGTATATGTGATCAATAGATAAATGACAGGCATGACAATGATGCACAATAATCATGGATGATAGTCTAGCACGGTAACATCATATATAAGGAGCTAAAACCGATAAAAGAATACATAGAGTGAGATTCATTTAAAACAGAATTAAAAGTGCTTATGAGCCTTAATCATCATTAATCATATTTCAATTTAAATATTCATTTTCCATTCCTTATCAGGAATATAACAGTCATCATGTGCTCTATAAGGCACTAATCTCAATAACATGCTCTTTGTGGCATAAATTTGCTCTTTATGGCATTAATGTTCCATCGAGTCCAACTCGATAATTAGAATAGTCATAAATATAAATATAACGCTTCTAAGACCGCCCGTCCGGGTTTCCCCACTGAGCGCGTCCCTAAATAACCATCATCTTCCAGGGCCTAACCTAAGACAACCTGGGATCCTATCGAAAGCGTCGAGAAGCGGCCATGATCCTGCGTGGTAGCCAAGACCACACCCGGAATCTCCCTACCCCCGCAGAAAATATACAACCATAAGCGCTCCCATGGCCTAGGACTATATCCACCCTGCATTCATTAGCCAGGGGGCTTCACCTATCGTGCGGACTTCCCTTAAGATGGTATTTAGAGAGGTGTGTAACATTCAATTTATTAATTTCCATTACATGATTAGTAAATTATCATTTACCTTATCATTATCCCCGTTTTGAATAAATGTATAAGTTAAATCGGGACTATATGTAATTCGTACCGAAATAGCATCCTCAAAAGGAATTCAGACTCCAAAGTTCTTCCCAAAGCCTCCGTTGGCTTTAATATAAACCATCAAGTCAAAATGCAACTCAAGTTGAATTCTAAAGTCTCCAAAATTGACCTTAATACATTCTAGACCGATAAAAACTACAAGACAAAAGTGATGCCTAAACATCACCTTAAATTTCCCCCCTTGAATGAATCCTAGATGAACCCTTTCGAGTCTAGGATGTCGACCCAACTCAACTAATACTCTAAACCCTATGTTTACTTCATTTAAGAAGGTCCCTAATCATTAGTCCTAAAGAAAAGGGGTTAAAAATGAAAAAAGGAAAAATTGAAAAATGCAGGGCTACCGAATCGATTCGCAGAAACTTTGGGTTTCTGCATAATAGCCGAATCGATTCGCTCAGAGGGCCGAATCGATTCGGACTGAAAATCTGGGTTTCTGCATGACTGCCGAATCGATTCGGATGGATTTCGAATCGATTCGGTTCACAAGACCTGGGCACTGGACTTAACCGAATCGATTCGCCCAGGGGACCGAATCGATTCGGGCCTGCGATTTTGCCAAGAAATGGCTATGGAGTCTTGGAATTCATTTTCTACCCAAACACCCATTTCTTCCAACCAAACTTAAATACCAACACTAAAATAACATCAATGATACTCTTGATCATCTAAAACCTCATGAATCATCTTTGAGTGGATCAAAACCCAAAATACATAAGAAAACCCTAAGTTTTCTAAACTAAAATCAATACACCATTATCATAACAAATCATCTATATCAAGACACAATTTGCAAGTAAGAACTTGCCTTGATTCAGCAAATATGCAGACTCCTTGGTGTAGTAGCAATCTCTCTCTCAATCTCCAAAGCTTTCTCTCTTTTCTTCTCTTACTCTCTTAGGTTTAGGAAGGGATTTTGGGGAAATTAGAAGACTTAATAGGCTTAAGTCGTGGCTTAAGGTAAATGCCCCACTTAATTAACCAAAAGTGCGATAAAATAATACGCAATAGCATAATTAAGACACAACCAGTCAAAAATGCCCAAAACTACAAAATACAATATGGTACATTATTTGACTATTTCGCACATTCCGGAATCAACTGCAACCTCCAAATTATCATTTGGACATTTTTAAAATTCAATTTAGGTTTCGGTCTCATAATTAAGTCAAATATCATTTTATATTCAGATGATATTAATAAGCATGACATAGCAATATTTTCCCACAATTATGATATGCATGCAACCTCATAATAAATATCAACTTTCTACATTGAATTAACATTCAAATCATAACCCGACACTGGTCTCTAATTACTATACTAAGTAATTATTATAAAATACGGTCCCATAAGCGAGGGTTATTACATACTCCGCCCCTTATGAGGGAATTTTGCCCCCAAAATTCAGGCGTACCTCACGAGAAAAGATGTGGGTATTTCTCCCGCATCTCATCCTCACGCTCCCAAGTTGATTCGCTAGCATGATGATGACTCCAATGAACTCTCACTAGGGGCACCACACGAGATCTCAACTTTCGCTCCCCAAACTGAAGGATAGCAACCGGTTGTTCTTCGTAAGAAACATCGGGCTGCAAATCGATATCTTCGAAAGGAATGTGCCAAAGGGCACCTTCACACCTCCTGTACTTCTTCAAAGAAGAGACGTGAAAAACATCATGGATTTGTTGTAAAGGTTCCGGCAAGGCAAGTTGGTATGCTACGGGACCAACCTTTGCAATCACCGGGAAAGGTCCAACAAAGCGGGGTGCAAGCTTTCCTTTCTTCCCAAAACGTTTAATACCCTTCATTGGGGACACTCGCACTAACACTTGGTCTCCAACTTCCAATTCCATATGTCTCCTACCCGCATCGGCATAGCTCTTTTGGCAATCTTGGGCTATCCGTATGCGATTTCGAATAAGCTCAATCTTCGAAGAAGTATCTTGGATCATTTCAGGTCCAAGGAACTTATTATCACCCACCTCCAACCAACAAGCGGGCGATCTACAAGGCCTGCCATACAGAGCTTCATAGGGTGCCATTCCAATAGTGAATTGGTATGAGTTGTTGTAAGCAAACTCAACCAACGGAAGATATTGTTCCCAACTACCTTTAAAGTCGAGTATGCACATACGAAGCATATCCTCCAACATCTGATTCACCCTTTCGGTTTGACCGTCTGTTTGAGGATGATAGGAAGAGCTTAACTTCAACTCGGTCCCCATAGCTCCCTGGAAACTCTGCCAAAAGTGGGACACGAATATTTTATCTCGGTCGGAGACAATATTCAAAGGTACCCCGTGGAGTCTGACGACCTCCTCAATGAACAACTGGGCATAACGAGCAGGTATCATAATCGGTGCGCACAGGCAAGAAGTGTGCCGACTTAGTCAAACGGTCGACAATCACCCAAATTGAGTCATGACCCTTCTATGATCTAGGCAAGCCCGTAACAAAGTCCATCGAAATGCTCTCCCATTTCCACACGGGAATCTCGAGCGATTGTAACAAACCTGTCGGTCGCTGGTGGTCAATCTTAACCAACTGACAAGTAGTACACTGGGACACAAACTCGGAGATATCCCTCTTCATACCCGCCCACCAATACAAATGACGCATATCTTGGTACATCTTGTCCCTGCCTGGATGCACCGTGAACTTCGACCCGTGGGATTCTGCCATCACTGCACGTCTCAAATCCCCATCATCGGGAACCTTAAGTCTTCCATGGAAGCGTAGTCTACCCTCAGAGCCTATTGAGTACGACTCCGCTCCCTCAGACAACAACTGGCGTGTATGATCTTGACAAACCTTATCTCTCTTCTGAGCTTCCACAATCTTTGCTATAATCGTGGGAGTAACCGTCATTACTGAAAGGAATGCTCTCACACCTGCATCTTCCAGGCTGAGTTCTTTCCACTTAGCTTTCCACACCTCAGCTAAGTCTCCAACAGGCTTTCTACTCAAGGCATCTGCTACCACATTCGCCTTCCCGGGGTGGTAATGAATATCAAATTGGTAGTCTTTCACAAACTCCAACCAACGGCGCTGGCGCATGTTCAAATCCTTTTGGGAGAATAAGTACTGCAGCGATTTGTGGTCGGTGAAAAGACTAAACTTTTCCCCCAAGAGGTAATGCCTCCATATCTTCAAGGCAAATACAACGGCGGCGAATTCCAAGTCATGCACCGGATAGTTCTTCTCGTGAGGCTTCAACTTACGAGAAGCGTATGCAATGGGTTGCCTCTCTTGTTAAAGAACACCTTCTAACCCCAGAAGAGATGCATCAGTGAAAACGAGATATTCCAATCCCGGCTTTGGCAATGCCAGGACTGGAGCTGAAGTCAGTTTATCCTTGAGCTCATCGAAAGCCGCTTGACATGAGCTGTCCCACACAAATCTTACTCCTTTCCTGGTCAAATTCGTCAATGGGCTAGCAACCTTAGAAAAGCCCTTAATAAATCGGCGGTAATAACCCGCCAAACCCAGAAAACTACGAACTTCAGTGGGCGTCGTGGGCTGACCCCACTCCTTCACCGCGATCACCTTACTCGGATCCACAGACACGCCTTGAGATGACACCACATGCCCCAAAAATTGAACTTCCTTCAACCAAAAGCCACACTTTTCAAACTTTGCATACAATTGATGATCCCTCAATCTCTGCAGGACCAACCGCAAGTGAGCAGCGTGATCCGACTCCGTCTGAGAATAGACTAGGATGTCATCAATAAATACAATGACAAACTGGTCAAGGAAATCCCGAAACACCCTGTTCATAAGGTCCATAAACACTGCAGGGGCATTGGTTAGCCCGAAGGGCATAACCAAGAACTCATAAGATCCATAACGGGTCAGAAAGGCCGTCTTGGACACATCTTGCTCTCGTATCCTCAATTGGTGATACCCCGTCCTCAAATCGATCTTGGAGAAATAGGAAGCTCCCCTAAGTTGATCAAACAAGTCGTCGATGCGAGGTAAAGGGTATTTATTCCGGATGGTGACTTTATTCAACTCTCTATAGTCCACGCATAACCGGAGAGAACCATCTCTCTTCTTCACAAACAATACCGGAGCGCCCCACGGTGAGGTACTACGCCTAATAAAGCCTTGCTCCAGTAGCTTTTGAATCTGATCTCTCAGTTCCCTCATCTCCACAGGAGCCATTCGATAAGGAGCTTTTGCGATCGGCCGAGTTCCCGACATTAAGTCAATCACAAACTCTATTTCCCGACTTGGAGGTAATCCCGGTATCTCCCGAAAAATATCTTCAAAGTCCCGAACGATGGGAAGAGAATCTAAGGGAACCACGACATCTTTAGATGCATCTTCCGCAATACAATATAAATAAGCACTCGTGCTCCCTTCCATACAAGGCATAACTACTAGGAACATCTCTTGTCCCGGAACCGCAAAAACTATACTCTTCCCGAAGCAATTCACTATAGCGCGGTACTTCACTAGCCAATCCATACCCAAAATTACATCATACCCGACCATATCAAGGACGAGTAAATCGGCCTCAAAACACAAGTCACCAAGATTAATTCCTACGTTTTTACATACAAAGAAAATCAATGAGCCATCGCCCATAGAGGATTCAACGCTAGTAAAGGTACTTTCAGCAGATTTTATCAAACCCGTAGTCTGAGCAAAACTTCTAGAAATAAAGGAGTGTGTAGCACCCGTATCAAATAGAATTCGACCCATGTACCCCTGAATGAGAAACTTACCCTCGATCGCCGGTGGTGCCGGAGGAGCTGGAGGAAGTAAAGCCTCCTGAATATGGTAAACCCTTCCGTACTGCAGTTGCCATTGTTGAGGAGGAGCAACCGGATTAGGCGCTTGGGGCGGAAACTGCACATACGGCTGCTGTGGGGCCCGAGGAAGATGCCCTCCAACCAACTGAGGACACGCCCTTTTATAGTGGCCCAGCTCCCCACACTGAAAACATTTGATTGCCGTAATATCCTGATTTCTACCTTGGTTATTCCGGAATTGCCCCACACTGAAAACATTTGCGTTCGCTTAGGGCCCTCTAATCCTTGTGTTGCCCGGATTTAGACTGGTTACCTCGATGAACATAGGTCAGAGAAGGACTTATTGGGATGTTAATAAGTCTGCTGATCGTGGGAGCGCAGGTATGTGCGTGACCCATGTGATGTGACTGTGTTCGCCTCCATTATTTGTGATGTTGTTATCTGTGAACTATTCCTGAGAGATTCGGAATATGTAATCCTTATGTACGTGATGTATCGGGATGGATAGCAGAGTATGTGTGCACTGCAACTAAGTCTCGGGGTGCTTATATTGTATATTTATGTTGTGGGAATTATACACTTAATAAACTGAGAACTTTCATATGGTATTGTGTGTAACTATGGAATAATATAGAGGGATAATCTATAACGAGTTGTATTACTTTTATATGAGAACCTGAATTTACGTTAAGCCCCTATTTAATTGCGAGCGTTATAATGTTAATGGGAACCGAGTAATAAGGGTAGAACCTATGACAGTCTAGCTAGATATGATGTCACTTAGCTAGTGATTTGTGTCATTTTAGATGGGTACTTACGTTAGGAGTGACATTTAGACGAGAGGTGAGAATTTCATGTGAGTGCACATCCTAACATGTACTTTGCATTTAATGTTTTAAATGTTTTTAAAGCACTTGCAGGTTTTTAAAATATCTCCACATTCGGGCTCTGACCCGTTTGCTTTCAAATCTATTTTTTTTTGTAAAACCATTTTAAGTGCCCAGGCACAAGGACACCATGCATAGGATACTCATTCAGTGGACGAGCTGTAGCTATTTTTGGAAGTTACAGGGATTTGCTTTTAGACGCTTCTATCATTTGGATTCCATCTTCAGTATTCCTCAGTTTTAGGGCATGTTGCCCAGTTCCATTAGAGTTACATTTCCATTACAGTTTTCAGACTTTGGCATGTATTGATTCAGTATTCAGTTTAATTATTTCAGGTGAGGAGTTTTCCTCCAGACTTTATTTACATTATGTGATGGTTATTCTATTTACTTCGGTATGGTGAATGGTGTTATTATTCTTCATTACACTTGTTGCATGTTAATCAGACTTTAATTAAAATTTGGCAACTTACTTTTTAAATACTAGGTGGTTAGAAATAATAAAAAAAAATGTTTTCGACAGTGATGCTATTAGCTGAGCCAACTTGGCATTTTGAATTAATTTAATAAAGGAGTAGCTACCGGGTATTTAATTAGTCGGGGTGTCATAACTTGTCCACATCACACACGTCCACGTATGTTTTGGTGTCCCCCGATATGGCTTGTAACATCTACAATGTGGAAATCGAACTCCACCGAATCTTCATCGCAAAACTAACAATGTTCAAGTGTAGAACAACTCTTCTTGGTGCCACAAAGATCACTATAGTATATATTGATGATAACCCAGATCTTTGAAACTCTAAGGATGCATTTACTTTGGAAAATCATAGAAAACTTGTGTGCACAAACATACTGGTTCATAAACAATTTTTTCAGAACGTACACTTAAGAAATCTGATGAAAACACGCCTATATATATTTTTCCTAAGGCGGTGGATCGCTCGAACCATGGAAGTTATC
This sequence comes from Sambucus nigra, assembly GCA_949130495.1. Classification (NCBI taxonomy): domain Eukaryota; kingdom Viridiplantae; phylum Streptophyta; class Magnoliopsida; order Dipsacales; family Adoxaceae; genus Sambucus; species Sambucus nigra. The sequence continues at coordinate 275,730,416 of OX422216.1, read as the reverse complement.
GCTCAAACGAGATGACTATGTCGTTTGAACGACAGTGACATCTCTCTTGAACTACAATGAATGTCATTTGAAGTCGTTTGAGAGACACGCAAATTAGAGTCCCCATAAAACTCTTCTCTAATCTGTCCTTATCAGATTTAAATAAAGTGTAAAATATTTCAAACAGATATGAAACAATTTTAAAACATTTACTTAATAAACTTGCATCCTTGTCTTTTTAAAAATTAAATTTTGAGTCTCATTAAATTTACGCAGTCATACCCGAGTGATCTCAAAAATTAATAGAACTTGAAGACGAATAAACTTGCACTAATTAAACTTCGGCATAAATAATTCTTTGAAGATTTGTCGCAACGTCTTTAATAAAACCTCAACATGTAATAGTTTGTGTGGGATCGTGACAATAAAAATACGACCTATGATTCAAACGTGTTTTGTTTCGGGAATAAGTCAAAACTATACAATGGACTTAATTGGAAATTTTGTCCTTACATGGGTCCACCAGTATTTCCCCAGTCACCAATAGCAGTATTGAAATCAAGCCCAGAATGATGGTTCCAGCATAGCCAACATCACCAACATCCTGCAGATGCGTATAATGCAGCACAATTGGAGGAGAAATCAATCCTGGCCACCGAAGGTGAGATATGGAGAAGTCCCACTAACAGCTCCCTATGGGGCCGAGAAAATTCAGGCATAGCTGTCACAACACTAGGGTTTATACCCAAGATGGTAGAAAAATCTTCATCGGTCGGATAGATTTTGTCCAAACCGAAGCAAAATATATGGTCTTCAGAAAAGGAGAACTCTGTTGCTACCATCAACATATTCCACTCTATGGGTCAGTTGCGCCACAAAAAGAATCGATGCATATTGAAAGCGTCATATTCAACATTGTAGTTGCACATCGCCTCCAAGGTTTCGAGGTAGTTAGGGAATTCAACATTATCAGGAAGATCCATTTCGCAAAGTAAGAAAGAAGAATGCAAAAGAGAATAAATGTGGAGGTGTGAAGAAAATGCTCCACCCACACCCCCTATTTATACTTTAAAAAAAACACCAACCAAAGACAAAAATTCTGAAGAAATTGAAGGAAAACTTATCCCATTAAATACCAAGCAATTAAAGAAAGTGCAATCAAAGCCTTGGGTTTATTAGATTGGACTGACATGCTGATAGGTAAGACAAGGGGCATGCCGATCGACAACCCCTTATTTTTGGAAAATTCCCTTTCTCCTTTTTTGTCAAAATAAAAAAACTCAATAAAAATAATTTTATTCTTAAAGAATTCTGAATTTCCCTCTCTTTATGTTTTTACTTATCTTGTTTTAAAATAAATCATTTTTAATTCTTTTTACGGTATCAGCAACAAAGTAAGGAGCATGTGCATCAAGTCACTAAAAACAAAAATTAACAAAAACTTCATTTTATTTGCATAGATGTTGTTGTGTTACATCGATTTTGCAGGAAGAATTAAAAATACAGTGGGACTCAGCCCAAACCCACCTACATTTTTTCTCTCTCACCCACTTATATTCTCTCTCTCTCTCTCCCTCTACCTTCACTAATAACCTTTCTCTTTATCTATCTCTCTAGGAGCCTCCTTCCCTATAGCGTGCTCACTTCCCCCGGTAACGACATGACGTACCTCCACTCCCCGAGTCAGACCCTTCCTCAGACAAGGAAGATGGCATCAAGTAAGAAGGAACCAGAATCACATTACGAATATGGACGGCCGCCAAAGATATCCAATCCTGAATATCTTTTAGCCAGGTGGTTGATACTAGGATATGCTGTAAGAAAAATAGAAAAAAAGCAAATCAGTCTATCTGAGGTAAAGAAAAAAATTAGGAAATAAAAAGACAGAGAGATAAGAAGTAAACCATTGGCTGGAGAACCTCCCCAGTCAACACCATCTCCTTTGAATCCATCACATTGGGACAATGTAGCATACGCATCGATCTTTGATTAGATCACTGGATGTTCTGAGAAGAAGTGGCCAACCGCACAAAAGGAACATGTGAGGTCATCATCACTGCCGATGTTGATGTAACACATGCGATGTGGGAAGACCCCACTAGCCGACTCGAACCCGCATGAGGGAGAGGCATCACGTCATATATGTTACACGATATCATCCATCTCAGCACAAAATACTGATAATCATACGCCACCACCGTGTTGGTATATGACGAGTAAGGCTCTCCCATCATCGATGATACTCGTACATCATCTGCCATCTCCCGCACTCGCCTCATGTACACCGGGGGCCTCATAGGTGGTACAATCACCTCTTCCTCCATAACCTATCGAACTATTCTCTCCCCAAGATACTAGGATTAGGGGAACTCAAGCTCCAGAAAAATCCGCATCTGCGCATTTCCCCAATCAACCTCGTTTGCTGGATGGTTGTCTCCCAGGGATAGAAGGTCACCTGTAAAATCCCCAGCAGAGCAAAGATCAATATTAGAAAAGACCATAAAGGAAAAATGGTCTCAAAAAAAAGAAAAAAAGATTTACCCGCTCACTCGTCAGGCATTTCAAGACCTGACGTACCGTCTCCAGAGAGAGAGACTTCTTCAACTATCGATTGGACCTCCGCCACCGATACATCCAGTAGAAGTACCCACCATACTCGTCCTTCAAAGCTATCAATTATGTTTTAAACCCAATCACCTCAAGAAGATACGTGGCTCTAGTAAAAGTTTATTGGCAGTACCGGCTGAACGCATCAAGAGAAGAATAAAGGGTCGCCAAGGTTAAGCTCCCGTAGTCATGAAGAGGGACATTCGAAAACACCCTCAGAAATGCCAAAAATAACAAGTGGATGACATTGCCACTCGTTGCCACTAATAAACCCCCCAATACAAGTAGAAAAATAAACGATCCATCTGTCGCACTTGCTGCTCATCCTCCTCATCAATAATACAACTCAGGAATAACTCCCTTAAAAGAGACAAATGAAGATAGTCCCTAGATACAACCCTCTCCACATCACCTAACGCCATTGTCACCATCGCTGGAGTCACCCACAAGGTCCTATCCACCTCTATCTGCACCACATCACAGTCCAACCCCAGCAGCTGCTACACATATATAGGAGTCACCATCATCTCCCCAAAACTGAAATGCATGGTGTGGGTGGTGTCCCACCACCTCTCCCCCAAAACAAAAAAAATAGCCATAGAACGAGGCATCTCATCCAATGCAGAAGCCAGTTTCCTAAAATTGACTGATGACACCATTCAATGCACCATGGGTGGAAGTCGTGTAATACCCCGTATTTTTATGCTATATTAATTTGGGGATTTATTAAATTTAATGTGAATTAATTATTTAATAAAAATCTGAAAATTAATTATGTTATAATTATTAACGTGATGAGAGTTAGTAATTATGGGAAAATTTGTTGAATATTACTAATGAGCAAAGTAATATATAATAGTGGCCATATTAAATGTCACGAGTGAATAAAATAACAATTTTAGAAATTTGAGTCGGGACGCGCCCGTGTCGCGTCGGGACTAAATATTGATAAATAAAAGTAAATATTTTATAAGTTGTTCGTATGGTCGTTTTGAGTGCGCCAACGCGTCCAGAAGGGTCGAGATAGTCAGAAAAGTATACCCGGGAGTTTGATTTGGGTCTCGGGGGATTTTTAGGCCTAATTAGTACCCCGGGAGGGCATTTTAGTCATTTTGTATTTTTGGGTAATTAAACCCACGAAAATTAAAGAGGTTATATCAGATGTTTAGGTTATCTCCTAGGGTTAGATAACTCAAAACACTAGAACGGACATTGGAGAGGAGAGGAGAGAGCTCTCAAGGCATTCCAAGACTCAAAACTCACCCGTTTGCACCGCCGCCGCCGGCAATGCGTAGATCGCGAGACGGGGAACGCAACCACACCAAATTCAACACCAAACCAGATTTCTGAAAATCCCAGGTAAGTGTTTATCTTGCTTATTTCGTTGATGCATCATCCATATTAGTTTAGGAGTTATTAGGATGAGATTTATGGAAGAAAAACCCAATTTGAGATGGGAAATTTTCATGTAGTGATGATTTATATGATATTCTGGAAACCCTTTGTCATGTAAAGGATTAAGAGTTTGATTAAGAAAAGAGTTCTAATCAGATACAAACACTAAAAAAAAATTATTCCGGACGATCGGACCGTTGGAATTGGATGAAATTTACAGAGAATTAGCTGAAGACGAGAGGAAGCTACAGAAAAAAAATTTAGTTCGATCGGACCGTTCAATATTTTTTAATAATTTTTTTGCTAGACAGTTTTATGCTTTGAGGACTCTTAGAGATAATAAAAATTCAACTAAAACTCCATTTTAATTCCGATTTCGAAACCGTTTGAAATTCTCAGCTTTGAAAATAAAATTCAAAATCCTTTAATGTAAGGCGAAATCTATATTTTTGGGATATTTTGCATAAGGTACAATGTAAGTATATATTAAAGGGGAGAGACACGTAAGAGAGAGTTACGTTGGAACATAAATGGATATCTACTGAATTGTACATTTGGAAGAATAGAGTCCATGAGGGTTACGTAGTAAGTTGGAAAAACCCTTCGAATTAAAGTTAGAAACGAACCATTATACTTGATAAATAATAATGGGAAAATAAGGATAAATGTTGTGAATGTGGGTTATTGGATAAACCTAAATTGATATATAAAAGTGGTATATTTATATGATTGTGTATGCATATATTATATACTTGTGAAAACCATGCCCGTGCTACTTGCTATCCCTGAGGTTTCCGCGCTGGGACGATCTTATCCCGTGTGCCTTATGGGGGATATTTACTCCTACCCTAGAAGATAGAAATTCTAGGAACAGGCTATCGAATCGGTAGTCACGGTCCTAAGAGACGTGAGGGTATGTACTGACCTCTTGGACTTGGAAACTATGCTTCGCCTCAATATTGTTTGTGTATGTATTTATACAGTTCGAGAGTGATTCCGAACTTGTATTCCCTTTAGTACGATTGATACGGGGATTGGATAGCAGAGTATGCCCGCACCATAAAATTTAATGTGGGGTGCTGTTAGAATATATATATATATTATACAAGTATTTAATATATATATATGAACTTCTGAAACATGGGAAATTGCCTATTGTGTCATGGTAAGTAAGACATGTATAATGACTCAAATTGGAAATACTTGTTTTGAAAAGTATAATATGATATTGAAAAAACTTTATGAATCAATAAAGTTAAAATGAGCGTTTTGTACTAAATGAAATTATCCTTTTTAAACCATGATGTTGTTAAATCTTAAATTTTGAGAGTCACCTAAGATAAGTTAAATCCTTGGGGAAGGATAGTGTGATATATGATGAGATAAACCATTGGGAAGGTTAGTGCGATAGGAGTGCACATTAGAAGAGATGCAAGAATTTCTCAAGAGAGTGTCGCACTAATATGTTGTTGCATTGGCCTGTATCAATTTAAATACTTGCTAAACGAATTTTTAAATCATATACACTATCGGGCTCTGACCCGTTTCTATTCCTCTTTCTCTCTTGTATATATATGTATATATTACAGGTGCCCAGCCACAGGGGCGTCTTGTTTAGGATCCCTTGGAAGGAACGTGATGCAGCTTAGGTGGGAGTTGCAGGCCACTTGCTTAGACGATTTCATTTACTTGATTCCACTTCTATCATTCTCCTTATTGGGCTTGTGTCGCCCTTTCCACTATTTATCTGTTTTATCGGGACATTTGTATTTCAGTTATTTCTAGTAATGTTACTTTGGGATTTATTCAACATGTATGTTTTACTTTAAGTTTTAAATGCTGGGATTGGGTTGTTAAATGTTAAATTATTGGATTGATTATTTAATAAAATAAATAAATAAAATTATAAAGTAATGTTTAAAAAATGGTTTTGACACTTAGCTAAATTAAATAGGGTGTTAAATTTGGAAAAGTTATTTTTTACGACAGTGATGCTAAGAATGAGCCAACTGTTCACCTTGATTTTTATTTAATAAAGGAGTGATCGCCCGGTATTTAATTAGGCGGGGTGTCACAGGTGGTATCAGAGCATCAGGTTCTAGTGTCCATAGGATTTGTACGACTTATTTTTGCTTTCAGCTTAACGTTTTTGCTATAGAGACCTATTTTTAGGATTGTTGTATTCCTTCTTTTACGTTTACGTCTCCAGCCATTTGGGATTTGATAATAACTGGATACTAATAAACTACTTCACGTTTGAGATGCCTCCGAGACGTGCACCTAAGGATAGGCGTGCCCAGGCCGAGCATCCAGCAGCTCCGGCACAAGGCACTATGAATGCTAGTGAAGTAGCCGCCATTGTTGCTCAGGCGGTGAATGCCACGCTAGCGGTGATTCAGCAGGCTCCACCCCAGATTCAGGCAGTGGCGCTAGTACCAGCACAGCTTCCATCTGCATTGGAGAGGGTTAGGGATGCTTTTCAAAAGGCGCATCCCCCTGGCGCATTTCCCAGCAGAACCCAAAAAAAATTCAAAATCATATGCTTCTCCAGTGGAAGCATAAGATAATTTCCCCAATGGAATCTCCAAATTTCCCCAAGAAAGCTACAACTTAAGCCCTCAGAATTGGCTTTGACCCTCAGAATTGGCTTCAACCCTCAGAATTTGTCACCCTCTTTTAGGTCATAATTGACCCCGGCCCTGGGCATCACCTCTTTTAGGTCAAAATTGACCTCGGGCCTGGGTTGTCACCTCTTTAGGTCAGAATTGACCTTGGCCCTCGGTCATCACCTCATTTAGCTCAGAATTGACCTCGGCCCTCGGTTGTCACCTCTTTCAGGACAAAATTGACATCCGCCCTAGGTCGTCACCTATTTCAGGTCAGAATTAACCTCGGCCTCGAGTCGTCACCTCTTTCAGGTTAAAATTGACCTCAACCCTCGATTGTCACCTCTTTTAGGTCATAATTGACCTCGTCCTCGGTCGTCACCTCTTTTTGGTCAAAATTGACCTCGCCCCTGGTCGTCACCTCTTTTAGGTTAGAATTGACCTTAGCCCCGGGTCATCACCTTTTTAGGTCATAATTGACCTCGAAACTGGGTCATGATATCGTTTAGGTAATAATTAACCTCGGCCCCGGGTCATCACCTCTTTCAGGTCAGAATTGACCTCGACCCTCGCTCGTCACCTCTTTTAGGTCAGAATTAATCTCGACCCTCGCTCGTCACCTCTTTCATGTCAGAATTAACCTCGGCCTTCGATCGTCACCTCTTTTAGGTAAGAATTGACCTCATCCTCGGGTCATCACCTCTTTTAGGTTATAATTGACATCGGTCCTCGATCGTCGCCTCTTTCAGGTCAGAAATGACCTCGGCCCCAAGTCATCACCTCTTTTAGGTCAAAATTGACCTCGGCCCTCGGTCGTCACCTCTTTGAGGTCAGAATTAACCTTGGCCCTTGTTCATCACCTATTTGAGGCCATAATTAACCTCTGCCCTCAGTCGTTATCTCTTTTAGGTCAGAATTCACCTCGACCCTCAGTCATCACCTCTTTTAGGTCAGAATTGACCTCGACCCTCAAAATTGCTCACTCTCACCTTAGGTCCTCATAATTGACCTCGGCCCACAGAATTGACCATCCCCCAGCATTCTCTTTAATTAACCTCGGCCTGTAGAAACGGTCACCCTTGTCCCATAGGTCCACAAAATCGACCTCTTTTTAAAATATCATATGATGTTTATTCAACAGATTTCACCTGTTCCGAGCTCACCCATCAAGGGGATCCATAGATACCATATTTTAGGACCCCCTAAGTCTCTCTTTAGGTCCCTAGGACTCCCTCGTTTCACTACAAACCTTAGGTTATAATTCGAGTACCAATCTAGAAGCCATCGGGAGCTCCCGGGCCCCATTTGACTCTGGCCAACTTCATTATCAGGGATAAAGATCATTGAATATTTAAAGGGCTCTGAATTCCCTCTATGATGGTCCACCCCGTGCACAAATTGGCATGACGGTTTGGACGAATGAACCATTTTACTATCGAAAATTGATATGGAGGCCACTGGGCACTCTGAGGCCCCGATTTGACCCCAATCAATTCATTGTCAGAGCGAAAGCTCTTTGAATATTCAAAAGGCATTGAAACCCCTTTCCAACGGTCCATCCCATTCACGAAACGGCATAACTGTTCGGACGAATGATCAGTTTTCCCTAAAAAAATGATGTAGAGGCCACCAACTGCTCCCGGGCTCCATTTGACCAAGGTCAACTATTAAGCTCGAACGAGACTGAATGAATCTTTGAAGGTCACTAAATACCATTTCCAACTATCCGCCCTATGCACGATTCTAACTTACGGTACGAACGAACGATCTGTTTTACTCCTAGAAGTCACTGGGGGATTTTAGACCCCTATTGACTAAGGTCAACTTTTCAAACTAAGAAAAGCTCTTTGGAATGTCAATGTACATCACCTAATCTTTCCAACGGTATGTCCCCTGTATGATTTTGACTCACCGTTCGAACGAACGATCCGTTTTTATTTGAGGATCTCCCGTTCAAAGGATCGACGTGCACTTTCGAGCCACATTTGACCCAAAGTCAACTCTCGGACCCGGGGGCACTCCAAAGGACTCTTAAAGGCATCTAAATTACCTTTTCCAAGGTATGCCTCGTGTGCAATTTGGATCAATGGATTGCGTTCTGCAACCTTTTTTCGAAATAATCTACACGAAACTGCTAATTGGCAAGTGTATTTCCCTGTCTATCGGCAGTGTGTCAAGGTTTACCTGCCAATAGGCAAGACTAGGGCTATGCCGATTGGCACCACCCCTGACCCTATAAATAGAGGGCATGACCTTATCCCAAAGCACACCTCAAATCCATCAGCATCACTGATCTCAACAACATTCTCTCATAATCAGCGAAGGTATTTAATGTGAAATTCCATTCAAACTTACATTCCCATCCTTTTCATATTCAATTTGGCAAAATCCCATTCTCTTTCATCCAACATAGATTTGACATTCAAAGGAGTTCATCCAAGATCAAAGATTAATCTTCAAAGAAGGTCCAAATCCTTCCCTATCTCTTTAAATTTCTCATTTTTGTATAAAATTCATTAGATTCGTAATCTAGTTCTTACTTTACTTCATATACATTAACATCTTACATTTTTATTAGTAAATTGCACATACTTTATTTTCTATAAAAAAAAAAGACGGTTACGTCCATAAATTGCGAATAGTATTATCGATCACACTTTTTTTAAACTAAAACACATTTTTCTACACATGCACATATAATAAAATCCCATTCAAATCTTTGGGATAAACTCCACCCTTTTGCCTCATGCGAACTACGTGGACTTTGATGCCTTTATAGGCTACGTAGGCATCTCGGATTAAAACCCGAGACTCGAGTCCAATTTTGCAATTTTACAGTTTTTCCAAATTCTCCATTTTTACATTACTAATATTCTTTCATGACTATACATATTATATTTGTGATCTTTGTTAGCGTTCTATCCAAAATATATTATTGTTTCACCATAACGACTTATATCGTGATAAACGCCTAAAATCGTATTTTATATATATAATTTTGGGAACATTTCGATGGATGACCTCACTCAGATTCTTCTATGGTATGACTAGGGAGATTCTGATCTTTATTATATATATACGCACACACACTTCACGGAGAAATAAAGGAAAATAATAACATAATCCCATGAGAGATCGAAAGTGCGGGATGGGTGCCTAACACCTTTCCATTTCGTAGCTTAGTCCCCGAACCCTTCGAACTATTGGTTTCGTAAGCATCAGTTTTTCTTTGATGCCGCTCTCTCGAGACGGTAACATGTTATTTCGCCTGTTTTGTGCAAAATAGACTGGCGACTCCATCTCTTTACATTCACCCCACACCGACGACGGCCGAAGCGTTACAAGAGGGCACGCGATCTATTTCTCATCCCCCTTTTTCTTTCCCCAACCCCCCTTCATGGGAGGAAGGAGAGAGAGAGGGAGAACATCGCAAAAATCGGGATGGCACAATTATTAACCTAGATAATATGGTAGGATTATATTAACAAATTGCAAAATATTAAAACTATCACAATACAAATCTAATTATATTTCTATACAAAGTAAACTTGGGTTAGGATGGTTGTAAGCAATCAATCCCCCAATTCTCAAAAGCTAGGATTCTGCCTCTTGATCCTTATAAACTAGAGTTCTTCCTAACACGTTTTAAGTGTTTTTGGTTAAGCTAATTAAGTTAATATAATAAGAAAATCCAAAATTAGGCTTAGGGCCCAAAATAGCCTCAACTAAAATGGCTCAAAACAAGTACCAAATTTCCTAGAACTTTCCCAACGATATACCAATCTCTTAGACAAAAATTCCACTATTTTAAACCCAAATCGAACTTTCTAAATGTACTGAGAATCTACCCAAAAGTTAGCATATTTTACGAGTCAATTATCTTCTTAAATTAATTAATTAGCCAATACGCAGAGCTTAAGTTTAAATCTTAATTGTTAATTAATTAAATTGTGACTCGGTATTATAAGAACTTATTTCTCAATCGGTGGGACCCAATGCTTAGTAATAATATAAATAAGGAAACTCACGACACCTAGGCCCTGACCGTTTCATAGCTTCCATAACACTAAGTCACTTAATTATATATCTCAATAATTTATTATGAGATCGCTAGTAGTTATAACAACTAGCATGAAAGCCACACGATGTGCGGGCATATATCAACGGGACAAGAAAATCAAAATATTATGAAAATTGACTTTCAACAACAATGTATTGTCAATTTTTGTAAATATATGTAGAATTTCATTTTGCAACAACAATGTACTGTCAATTTTTGTAAATATATGTAGAATTTTTTCAATTGGTACAAAATTTTATCAACGACCACTAAATATATAATTTCATTAAAATAAATAGCTTTTATACATTAGAACACCAAATAGAATTGAAAAAAAATAGGTAGCTTCCCTAGTAGGCAACAATTGCTTTGTCAGTTGTGATTTGTATGTTCAAAAAAAAGTTTTACATTGTGTAGGCTCCGCTAGCCTTTTAATTATGAATAAAAATAACTAAAAAAAGTAACAAAAAAATTAGCTAAACACCCAAATCAAGCATTTAGATTTTATTTGTTTGTTCATTATTGACCTAGAGTTAAATGATTACTCATATCATCAAAATTCTAATGTAAATGCTCCAACGAAAGAGGGCAAACCATTACGATTAATATTTTTAGGTGTTTAGAGAGTACTTAAATAGTTCCAGCAAAAGTTCAAGAGTGAAAAAAAGAACATATATTCTTTAAACCAGAAGTTTCAATCAATTTAACTCAAAGTTCTCCTCAAAATTGAAATTCTTTATTAAGATACAGTTCACATTATTGGCACTACAATTGCAAGCATTTTATCCCTTATTAGGATCACTTACTTTCTAAAGGATCATTCTAGTTTCCTTTGGGTGAATAAAATCTATTCAACCAAATTGATTTCTAGTTCACCTGAATCACGAAAAGATGCAACAACTATGATTCGAAATTGAATTGGCAAATGGGTTCGGTTTCGGTGAGTTTCCATATACTGATTTGCCAATATGCCAAATAGTGTACCTAAATTATGAAATGATAACTATTTAACCTTATAGTGATGATAAACATGTAAAAAATAACTCAAAAGTGAAAATAATTTTGTACATATAGATTTGTGTAAGGTAAATTTTGAGAAGAAAATTGATGTTAAACCTAAAGAAAATTAATCATTGACAAAGATAAGGTATATGATAACAGATATGAAAAATTAGGTAATAAACTATATGAGAAAATTTAATACTTGAAAGTTACATCAATCAAAGCAACATCGTTGACCTATCATTAACGTAAAAAAATATATGTTTACAAATAAGTTTCACAAAAGAAGTAATGAATATATGCAGGATAATTATATAAGTTAAGATTAAATACGTTCCATATGATAAAAGGACATGCTTTGCAATATACACTTGGCAAAAACACGTGATCGACTTACAACTCTTCAGGATATACACTTTGAAATCTGGCAGGTGTTAAAGTTCTTCAACACAAAACATGATGAATTTTACCCAAATCAAAATTGAACTAGGATTAGAATCAATTTTGAAAAATCCAATTTCATAAGAAGTGATAAACACTCAATAACACTTAAATGTAAATAATACACAATAAAAATGAATTGAACAGACCTAAAAATATTTTGTGTAAGTCTACTTTATTATATGTTGAGATGAAATAGTGTTTTAAACTTGTAAGGAAAAATATCCTATAAATATCAAAGACATGCATACATAAAAATATTATTTTATCATAAGAACAATTCACTTATTACACTACTATTTATGTAAGATTTTTAAAAGGAAAAAATGGAATAGATATGAAGAAGGAAAATTATAAACTATATATGGAAATTTCCACATTATGCACAAGTTTGATAAAGTACCCTTCATAATTCCTTGGTCACTTTATTAGCTCAATTTTGGTAACAATAGTCCCAAATATAGTTGGTCCATTGCACACACTAAAAGCAATCCTAAAAAAAATTAAAATCGAATTTTTAATTTTATAAAACCCTAATTCTAATTTTTGTAATATATTTCATATTTTGGTATTTATATATATTATATGTATTTTATAGTTAAATATTATTTATATTATAATTTTCTTGGTGTTATAATATTCTAGAATTTACAAATTAATTTTTTATATTTTCTGGAATTTTTAAATGTTGTTTTAATTAAAAGAAAGGAAATTAAAATCAATCTTTGTTTCTTTATTAAATTTAGGAAATAATTGAAACGGAAGCATTTTGTAATTGGAAAGGTCATTTTGTTGGTGATTCGTGTGAGGTTTGGACCAATCAGAGCCATATGTGTAGCCCATGTGATTTTATCACGCGTGAGCTCTGAGCTTCGTCTACTCGATTGCAGGTTGTCTATGTTAGTTTCACCTTATTACCCCTCATTATGCGATGGATTTTTACACATGTGCCCTCACTACCTCGTATTTTATTCGATGTCTATTATACCCTTATAAGCCTTTAGCTATTTACTTGATTGCCCTTATTGTTGGGGGAATTACGATTTAACTAGAGCCATTCTTCGATTATGTATATAAAGGATTTGGGGTCTTCATTTTTTAGCGAATTTTTTTTCTAAAATCTCATAAAAACTCTACCAAAATTTTCTTAGCCTTCTCTCTCTAAACCATTTCAAGTGTTTCCATCCTATAATTTTACAATATATATTTTGTGTGAGGATGAGTGTTTAGATGTTGGCTTTGGAGTTTAAGAGATTTTCTGGTTTGATCGATTAAAGTTTGGAGTTCGTTGTTTGAAGCATGCTCTGTTTAAACCCTATTTGTCTTCTGAGATCAGTTGTGGTATAATTTCTAAATCTTTTACATACATCCAAAACCATATATCTTACTAGTTTGTGATTTTAGATTTTTGAATGACTTACTATTTTTGAAATATTTTACAAACCTGAGTTTGAAACATCTTTTCTCACATTGATCTATTTAACATGTTATATATATATATATATATATATATATATATATATATATATATATATATATATATATATATATATATATATATCATTTATATTACTAGATCATGTTTAAAAACTAAATCTAAATTCTGAACTCATATATACTCTAAAAGCAGATTTAGTAATGATTTGTTTGTGTAGATACTTTTATGGTTTTGTAGAACTCGCGACCTAAACTTTTTATACCCAAATTATTTCTTTTTTTATAAGGTTGAAATATCAAATCATAAAGCAAAACCTTTTATTCTTGTCTTTAGAGTTTATCTGCCAACCATATGAGAAAACCAAAATTATTAAAACTTTATTTGTGCTACCTCTTCGTTGGATACTCTAGCTTTGAGTGTAAAGTTATGTGTGTACTAATAGTCTACTATTTTGTTGCTTGGTCTGATTTAGTAGTTGTGGGGTTATTTAGTACTCACCTTAGTATATTGGGTATATTTGGAGTATTTATTCATTTACACATTATAAACTGTAATTTGTATCTAAATTGTTATTATAGTGGACTTGAAACTAAAAGACTAGAGATTTTTCAGTATGATGATTTTCTCATTATCAAATTTCGTGTTATTAGTGAATGAGGTGTTCAAAGAACTGAAAGAAACCCTCTTTATGAATGAACTAGATAGGAGAAATTAAGTTCACATTGAAATAATAAATGAAAAAATGTTATTTTCCAGGAAGTGGGTGAGTTTGAGTTTAAACATATCTCTGTATGCACCGCTTCTAAGGCAGTGTGGGACATTTTAATGGCTACACATAAGGGTGATTCTATAGTTCAAATGAATAAGTCGCAATTATTAGTACATATATGTAATAACAAATTTATGAAAGATGATGAAAACTTTGATGAATTTTATCTTAGGTTGCAAGATATAGTTAATCAATCACATAAAAATAGTATTGTATATTCTATTCTGAAATTTGGGATAAAATACTAAGATCTTTACCTCATACTTTTGCCATGAAGAAACATGCCATAAAATAAATGAATGATCCTAACATGACTCCTGAACTGTTGTGTAGTTAAATGAGGACTTTTGAACTTGAAATTGCCTTAAGTTATAATCAATGGGGAAAATCAAAAGCACACACTACACAACATTCTTTAGTGTTTAAATCTACTGTTATTCGTCTCGCTTTTGTATCTTCTTAATCTAATATTGATGACTCCTCTATGTCTCTTGAATCATTAGATCATGAAATTGCTTTGCTATCTAAACACTTGAAGAAATTTGTTAATTTTATAAATAAATTTGATTCTATAAAAATATAACCTAGTTATTCAAATAGGCCACGTGAAAAATATTTTTTTTAAAAATCTTTTGAAAAATATGACCATAACAAAGACTTAATTCATATTCAATGAAGAATGTATAATGAGTTTGGTAATTATGCTAACAAATATTTTTCAAAAACTAAATGACAATCTTCTCAAAGGGCACATTTATCTAAAACTTGGTATTATAATTCTTACTTTAATAGTGATTATAGAAAAAATTATAATAATCTCATGGATTTTACTTCTATATTTTTAAATTAGTTTAAGGATGGTATTGATAACTCTGTTATGTCTAATAATTCAGAATTACTTCTATATTTTTCAACTTGTCTGTTATGTCTGATAATTCTGAATTATTTATTGACAATTATGACTTACCTCATGTGGATGATTTATTGCCTATTAAGATTCCTATGCATAATCATATTCCTGCTACCATATGTAAACTCCTTGATGATTCTACTTTTAACTAGGAGGATGAAAATGATGATTATAATTCATGTTTCCTTATAATAGAATCTTTCGATAGTGATTGTGACGATGATGTCCTGTATCTTAGGAAACTGTAAAAGTATACCCGGAAAAAGTGTATTCACTTATGTAAAAGCCTGATTGTAATTATCTGGCTTGGGTCGTCTTAGGTTTTTCCCGTTTGTGGTTTTTCTCGTACATCCAGCGTTGTGAGTATTCTTTAATTTATTTTACTGGCTTAAATCACTAGATGGATTTTTAGGATTAATCAAGATAAAATTTGGCTAAGTTAGAATTTGTTCACAACTTAGTGCGAATTAAAAATTTGGAAAAATCTTTTCACAAAAATAGAATTTATTGTGTCATCCTTAAAACACTTTTCACACAAGAAATTAAAAGGGACCATCAAATTGGTATTAGAGCTAGAAACATATTTTTATTTTGTTTGATCCTTTGTGTTTTTCAATATGAATTTTGAAGGTTTTGAAAGTTTTCGTGCACCTATTTTTGATGACGCAAATTATGCTTATCGAAAAATGCAAATGAGAAGTGCTTTAAAATCTATTTATGAGCGGGTTTGGTTAGCTGTTGAAAAGGTTGGACACTACCAGTCACACTAGAGGGTGAGGTCACCATTTTGAAACCCATTGAGTCATGGACTGATGCTGAACATAGGCTTGCACTATACAACTCTAAAGGTCTGCATGTAATTTCCCCACATGTCACACTGGAAGAGTATAATAAAATTATGACTTCTGAAACTTCAAAAAAGGCTTGGGATACACTTGCACTAATTAACGAGGCCACTAGCACGGTTAGGGCGTCTAAGTTACAAAACGTCACTGCACAGTTTGAAACGATTATAATATTAGATAGTTAGTCGTTTGATGAGTTTTATACTAGGTTATCTAATATTATCAACTCGTCGTTTAACTTAGGTGAAAGGATTCCCGATAATCGTATCATAAAGAAAATTTTGAGATCTTTGTTGAGTCGGTTTGATGCAAAAGTGACCTTTTTAAACTCCTAAGGAATGCCTGATTCGATGAAACTTGAATATATTATAGGGGACTTACAACCTATGAACTCGATATGTTTACCTCCAAGTAAGTGCCAAAGAAAGAAAAGGGCATTTCTTTGAAATCCCGTAAGGAGGAAACAAAAGTTTCGAATGACAATTTCGATTTCGATTTTGAGGATCTTGCCTTGTTGGCTAAAAAATTCAAAAAAAATTCTTAAGTATCAAAAGCAATCAAAAGATGCCAAAAAGTTTTAGAAATTCAAGAATAACAAGGTTGAACCCACCCCTAGAGATAAAAGTGAGAAACATAATAGGGTTAAGTCGGATAGGTGTTTTGGGTGTGAGGGGTATGGTCACAAAGTTGTCGAGTGTCCCACTAGACATAAGAAAGAGGGAAAGAAATCGATAGCTTATAATGCCACCTTAAGTGATAGTGATACGGAAGAGGTAGAGAGTTCCCCCAATGAGAGCAATATTGGTTCTTTCTTCGCATGTCATATGAGCGACGATGATAAATCTTCCCACAATATTCTCATGTGCATGACACTTTCGAGGTCGTTGAATCCCAAGTGAGTGAGGGTGAATTGAGTGAGGATAAGGAGGTGGATGTGAAAGAGTTGAAAGTTGCATTTAATGAGTTGTATGCCGAGACGATGAAAGTGAAAAGTCTAACTCTAAATTGTAAGCCAGGCTGAATGAGCGTGCCATAGAAAATAATGATGCTTTGATTGAGGATCTTAGGGCACGAGAGAAGAAGCTTAGGGAGAAGCTAGAGTACGTTGAGAAAGAGAGAGATATTCTTTGTGGTTTGATGGAGACTTTGAAAAAGGAGTTTCTGGAGTTTGAGGAGTCTAGGCGTGTGCTTGAGTCTAGGATTTGTGAGTTGAAGAAAAATTAAAAGACTCAAGTAAGTTTAAGTTTTACCTGGAATCTAGGTCGGAGAAGTTGGATAGGATGTTAGGCATTGTCCAAGTCAAAAATGATAGGTATGTTATAGGCTACGATGATAGTGTTCCCATTACCAAAGATAATACCAACCGTGTGAGAGAGCCCACTAGCAATGTGAGGAGAGGTCGATATTTTGGTCATCATTCCCGCCATCTTTACACTTGCACACATTGCGATAGGAAAGGCCACCTTAGACGTTTTTGTTATGACCTTAGGAATGCTCCTAGGAAATTTAGAAATAAAGCTGTGCCAGTTTCCAAAACCCCCACCCATTATGTCACACCTTCTTGGGTTAGGAAATCGAACTTAGAGGGTTTGGGACTATAACTCTATGGTTCTCATTTGATTGTACTTGATTCTTCCCATGTTAAATCTAAATATTGAGTGTGTTATCGTGTGTATCATTTTGTATTATATTTTCATTTATTGAGTCTTATTTGAAAAATACAAAAGGATTTTGTTTTTGAAAATTTTTAAGAAAATAGAAATAGATTTTGCATTTATTTGAGTCAAAATATGTTGAAAACGCCAAAAAGATTTTTATTTTTTTTAGTTTACATGTTTGATGTGGCATATTAGTGTGCTTGGACCCCCTTCCTTTCATTACCCATGTGACTAGGATATTTGGTCATAATTATTGATACTTAGAATGATCTTAACCATTGTATTATGGGGTAGTTTCGAAGTTGATATGCATTTTGATTCGACTTTGCCAACATGCACGAGTTTATACAGATGTTTGACATCTCTTGCATATTTGAGTTTGGTGAGACGTTCTTATCTCAATTTTGTCATATATGCGTAAGTAGACATAAGGAGGAAGGTGTGCACGTAAGAATCGTTTACCGTGAGGATTAAAAGTGAAAAATGATGAGTGTTCACGGAAAAGGGCTGCAAGAGTGTAAAATAGACTCGTCGTGAAAGCCACCGTTTAAAAGAGCCCGAAAAAATTGAAAGTCAATAAAAATATTCATATGCCAAAATTGGGCCAAAGTAGTTTATGTTCATTCAAAAGATAATAAGATATATTTTAGGGAGTTTGGATGGATAAATTAAACGGGTTAGCACCATAAATCCTAATGTTGAAAACTCGTGTCATGACAATATTGTTTGTAGAATCGTCAAAATTCCAGATTTGTGTGCTTGTTTAACTGTTTTGTTCATTAAGATCACACTTTAATTATCACATATGGCTAAAATAAAGTTTGATGATTTATCGCTATCAACTAGAGCTTCTTAATCGTTTCGATGTGTTGGAATTATGATTCATTTGTTGTAGTTCGCGCCCATACATCCCATGTTCCTGTTTGAGCACATTGATACTATGTTAGCATGTAACTTACCTTATTTTTTTTGTTGAGTTTTCTGTTTTAGCTACTGAAAAGGCACTGTTTTGGATCTGTCAGGCCCTTCCTGGTATGTTTTTAAGGAAATTTTTTTACTGGCCAAAACTGTTTGATTTTTTGGGAACTCTGGGAAAGTTTCATTTTATCGTTCGAGCGAGAATCGATTTCGTTCGAGTGATAAGGATTTTCGTTTGAGCGACCTGTTTGGTTTTCTGGTCTATTTAGTTTCAGTACCCTACTGCATATTGTTCACATTTTGGTACTCGGTTGCTTCTGAACTGATTGTTTATAAGCAGATTCGCATGAGAACATCTTTTGCTGCATTGATTCGTTTAGTCAGAGCTACTTAAATTGTTGATTCATATTGTGTGATTTGATTGTTTACTAGTTATGGATTTGATATTGTTCATCATAATTAGCTGGTTGTCTATGTTTACCTAGATACGCTACATATTGGTATATCTCATGCTAGGTAGTTTATCTTTTCACCAAATTATCTATTCTAGACAAAAAGGGGGAGAGATGTCTGTGATGTACGGGGAGTTTTTGTGAATTTCATAATTGTATACAAATTGGTATCATTCTCACTTAACTTGGTATCATGCTTTACTCACTTAACAAATGATTTGGATTTGATTTTACATATTGGTGTTTATCATTTGTTCCTCCATAATTTACTGGGTATTTATGTGTCTCATGTGTGTAGGTATTCTTAAGGAGATTGGAGATTTTAAGTCAACATCACATTCAGACATTCAGAGACAGTTCATGCTTTTCGGACCATATTGAACTTGTCTTGTCCTGTAATTTTTGTTTTTGGGTTTATAGGATAGGATTTAGGCTTCATATGGCTTGACGGCTCAGCTTAGGCATTTCACTGTTGGTTTTGTCTCGGAATAGTCAAAGGAGGCGATTTTTAAAGAAAAACTTTCCAATTAAGTCTTAATATAGTTTTGATTTATTCCTGGAGCAAAACACTTTAGAGTCATAGGTTGATTTTTATTTGTCACGATCCCACACAGACTATGACGTGTCGAAGTTTAATTGAAGACGTTGCGGCAAAGATTCAAGGAATTAATTATGCCAAAGTTTAATTAATGCAAGTTTATTCGTCTTCAATGTTTAATTGCATTTCGAGATTACTCAGGTATGAATGCATAATATTAATTGGACTCGGAATTAATTTTCATAAAGATAAGGATGTTATTTTTATTAAATAAATGCTTTCTAAAATGTTTTAAGTGAAACAGCTTAGAGTTCATTTTAATCTGAGAAGGACGAATTAGAGTTGGTTTAAATTAGGATTCTAATCTCGCGCGTCGTTCAAACGATAGACTGCGTCGTTAAACGATAGAGTATGTCGTTCAAGCGAGATGCCACGTCGTTCAAGCAATATGTCATCTCGTTCGCGTGATAAGCCTAGTCGTTCGAACGAACCACCGCCTTAAGAAAAATATATATAAGCGTTTTTGCTTCAAATTTCATAGTGTGTGAATTCTTTACTTTATTTTACTTGCTTAAATCACTAGATGGATGTTTAGGATTAATCAAGATAAAATTTGGTTAGGTTAGAATTTGTTCACAACTTGGTGTGAATTAAGAAATTGAAAAAAGGGTTTTCACAAAAATAGAATTTGTTTTGTCATCCTTAAAACACTTTTCGCATAAGAAATTAAAAGGGACCATCAATCAAATTGTAATTGCGTGCAAACGTGTAATTTAAAATGTTCCAAAAATACGGGGTGTTAATGTAATATCTCAAAGTGAGACTTCAAACGACAATTTGATATACCAAATGTCTAACAGCTCAAATAACTAAATGACATAAACACCCTCGGTTTTTCATGCCTTGAATGATCAGACCGGACACAAAATATAAGGACGGCTAAAACAATTTGTATCATTCTTAGCATCAAAGATAAACAGAACTTAAAGTAAATAAAAACCATCCCAAATAAAAATCAATAAAGGATGACAATGAGAATAACTGAATTGAGATCAACTAAAACTTCAATAAAACTGAATCCCCTAATATACAAGTCCCTTATTACAAATCTCCCAAATGATATAGAAGAAATACAATCGTAACCATCTCTAAATTAAACTCCTGACTATAATGAAAATTAAAATGAAACAGTACTCCAACTCCAAGGATGATAACTGAATCTCCAACTTTGCAAGTCTGACTGGTCAACCCTATTAAAACTGTTTATTATTATTATTATTATTATTATTATTATTATTATTATTATTATTATTATTATTATTATTATTATTATTATTATTATTATTATTATTATTATTATTATTATTATTATTATAATAGTAATAATAATAATAATAATAATAATAATAATAATAATAATAATAATAATAATAATAATAATAATAATAATAATAATAATAATAATAATAATAATAATAATAATAATAATAATAATAATAATAATAATAATAATAATAATACCTACAGGAGGAAACATTTATATATTTGGTTCAGAGCCTAAGAGTTGCAAGAAATACCTCCAATAACAATAATGTAAATCATGTGACTCATTTACAATAAACATGCAACCCATCGACACTCACATGCAATGAATACCGTACATCTCATCTAGTGCCAGTACTACGAGCATGTCCCAACCCAATGCATAAATTATACTAAAAGTATCTATCTCTAGACTAATAATTAATCAACTTATAACAGGATGCAATATGGATGTAACCAACTACACATGTACAAAATACAACCCAATACCCAACTTTTTACTTATTTAATTTCTGACGGTCTCATGACGTAATATTTTACTTTTCTTAGCATCTTTAATTAAACATGTTCATTTCTGAACTATAGCCTATGTACATAAAATGATCCCATACAAACATCCCACTCATGTAACTCGAAAGATAAGATGTGCACAATATCACAAAGCACAAACAAATGTGATATAGGGTTTAAATCAAAGTGTCTACCACCGGACTAATATCATATACACGTATAATTTTAATATCAACCATACGAAGGCAACTAAATTTGGGGGACATTCTTGTGCTTCTATCAGTAAGTCCATAGGAGTCCCTCACCAAACTAACTTAAACTAAATCAATTATGACACCTCATAAAATTTAATCTAGATTGATCAAGTCTAACATAAACTCACGAGAATCGAATAATTGAATATCATTCTAAGCATGATTATAATAAAAACTAAATGCATAAAATAAATAACTGAAACATACCATAGGTGAACCACATAACTCTAATATCAAACCAATTACCAATACTAGTACCATCGCATAACTACAACTGTATCAATATAAATCAAACTACTGAAATGATCTCAGGGTGGAGCAGACACAACTGCCTACGTCTTGAAAAGTAAAGTCAACACTGACACTAACAATAAGCCTATTTAGTACTACCATACAACTTAGTTGGGCTATAATATACTTGCATATCTTCCTCTCGCATTTTTAGTCTTCTTTAAGTTATCCCATCCTAACAATCCTATATATCACATGCATTTAATCCCAAACCCGTCTATAACCCATGATTATGTTTTATTCAACTTATTCAAATATTCATAATTAATTGTTTAACTCATCTCAAGTCTACATAAATCAAGGAATACAACTGTATGAGTAATCCATGTAGCCCAAAGTAAAATTCAACTTTATCAACTATAATACAATAGTAATTATCATCGTACACTATTTAAATATCATCTATCTAGTAAATATTTCCCAAGTACGCACACTCATTGTTTTGATCATAATACAATCTAGTACGTATTTTTCAGGTACGCACACCTAATATTTTCCACATAATATAATCTAGTACAAATTTACCGGGTATGCACACCCAATGTTTTGCACATAATATATTCTAGTATGTATTTACTAGGTACACACACCAAATGTAGTCTAGTACATATTTACTTGGTATGCACATCCAATGTTTTGCACAGAATAACGACTTCCAGTTTAACTTCAAAAGTATTAACGTAATTAACTTCTATTAATTATAGTAATTACTCGAACTGGAACTCTCTCCAGTGAGTTACATCATTTAATAAGAGAATTATCATAAACTAGATTCGTTAACACCATCCCCCAAATCACGATTCAAACCTTAGGGATTACAACAAAATCAATTGATCGGCTGGCATTGATCGATCGATCCTATCTATCGATCGACAATATGAGATCAACCATTTTCTTCCTTACGAAATTTTCATCCCTAAACTTCCATTAATGTACCTTTAAGCTTCCAAATCACCCAACCAACATACTATAATACCATATACATGTTCCTACACCAATTTCATTATACAATTACAGTTTTAATTTATTAAAATATGGATTTAAATCAAATTTATCCAATTAAGTTAAAACCCTAAAGATTCAATCGTTAATCAATTGAGTTATAAATCTCTATCAATTCTTTCAATAATCAAGGGGGTTTCAATTCAATCATAGAATGAACTAATAACAAATTAATCAAGTTAAATCCTAATCAAATTTCATGAAGAATTATCATAATTTCATCTTAATACAATAAACTCAACATTAATCCTAATTACTTGATTAATTTGTTCTAAATTTCATATTTCACAAATTATGTTTAAAATCCAATATATAATCATATTATAATACAAATCAAATTATATAATTATATTAACTAAATTTTCCTTTAGATTGGATTAGGTTGAACTCCAAATTGAAATGTCCTAAATCTCATTTTCTCCCACTAGCTGCCTCTCTCTAGCTCTAGGATTCTCCAACAATAGTTTAGAAATTATTTAGGTTAACTCTAATATTCATTTTATACTTTTAATTCCAAAATTAGGGTGAGCCCCTATATGGTCCTTGACCCAATAACCCCAAAATAATGTCCAACTAGTCTAAAACTAAACCCAAGTCCAATACTAACCCATGTGACCTCAAACCCACTATTTTAAGGTAAAACTGAATGTTTTATGCGCCCCACAAGTCATTTGAGCTAACCTATCAATATTTATAATATTTACATTTGTTCGAGTTTAAAATAATTTATTATGTTTATTTGTTAAATAATTACTAATTTATTTATGTGTATTACATTTCATTTAGAAATTTCATTTTAAATAATTATAATTATACACACATTCCAAAATGAATATAAATGAAATTTGGTGACGACACTAGTCATTGCACATTTCAAAATATAAAATAAAAAAAAATTAAATTAATGGATTAAAATTATGGGTATTACATTAATGCGCACACATGAAATGGGGAATCAATACGCAGTTGAAACTATCGGGTAGCCCTATACAAAGATCCATCGATGGCCAGATCATCGACCTCTCTTCTCACGAAGTCTAAATCGACTAAATGCATGATTAATGTATAAGATCTCTCGACGTCCTGCATCAACAACTAAGTGTACGGTACGCAGTTACAATATCCAATGCAAACCCTGACCGATAGATTCATGAGTACGGTATGTTCACATAAGCACATAATGTATATACAAATACGCTCAAAATATATATGAATACAAAATAGCGCATACTCTCATGCGGACCCAAATCATCCAAATCCCATGATTGTCAACTTAATCACAGTTTACTATGTCTTATAGCTATATAAAACACATATTACATAATAAGGTACCGCGTACTCTTAAACACACCCAAAACATCTAAATCCCCAACCCTTGGATCATTCATTACATTCTTATGTTTATCAACTCTTAAACCTTATAAAATCCAACTCTTAATTTATCATGTCCCCAAACTATGGGCACATAATGCTATATATATTTGTACTCTATCTCATATTATACATATATACCACACCAATGGATCATTAAGTTAATTAAAGGCTTATAATCACTCAACTCTAATTAACAACTCAATTATTTCACTTGGCTACTCTCCAAGATTGATATACATGCATAAGACCACCAGATGTCGCTCACTCATGTGTCTATCTGGTCCAACTCAATTCTAATATCGGATGGCAGTAAATAGTACTAAGGTTTGTTTTCTCATCGAATAAAATTACTCCCATTACTAACCAAGTTTATTCCAACAATAAACCATGTTAAACAACAATCAAGGAAGTCCCAAGCCAAAACTATCTTCAAAATCCCAATAAAAAAAAATAACCCAAACTTACAAAAAATTTATAGGGAATGATCAAACTACCATGGTCGATCAATAGATCATGCTAAATAGTAAATCCTTCTTCCTCTTACGGGATTTAGCGTCAAAATCCTCCGTTAAAGCTTTTCCAA
Organism: Sambucus nigra; assembly: GCA_949130495.1. NCBI lineage: Eukaryota > Viridiplantae > Streptophyta > Magnoliopsida > Dipsacales > Adoxaceae > Sambucus > Sambucus nigra. Next base: position 275,705,461 of record OX422216.1, on the reverse strand, counting down.
GCTCCCAAACCAAATTCATCCTAACTATTGAGTAATGTTCATAAACATATTCCAATGATTATTCAAGATCAAAATCATTGAAACAAGGTTTAATTCATCAAGTTCATAATTTTAAACCTAGTTTATCAATAAAATGAAAGAAATTGAAATTTCTTTATGATTTCAGATTTAATCCACAAATTAACATGGGGATTTTACTTTATAATTAAATAAGACTTCTCTGTATGAAAGAGGATCCTGCGCCCGCCCCCTTTACGGGTTAGATTTGCGGGCTCAAATGATTTGGTCAAAACAGCTTGTGGCACCATCGTTTGGTTAAGTTAGATAACAAAAAAAAAAGCAAGCACACTTGCTCCAAAAATGCAGTAGTTCCAAAAATTCTTATGCTACAAAAATGAAACAGGAAAAACACCTGATTTATCTCTCCATCCCCAACCAAAATCAAAAATCCAAGTTCTTATTTCTTTAGCTCAATCGGGAATATTAATTTTTCGAGTTTTGTTAATAATAATACCAATGGAAATGTTTTTGTTGTTAGGTATGACTTTTAACCTAATTTACTATATTTTGATATTTATGCTAAACATATATATTTTATGCTATTGATGCAATAATGACTTTGATTTTGGTTTAATTTTTACTTATTTAAGAAAAATGGATAATTCAAGTTTTGGAAAAAAATAAAGAAATATGGATTGGGGAAATATGCAATTTGAGATTGAGACTCGGGAAATTATGAGCTTGCAAATTAAGAGTGAAGAAGTAGATCAATCTGTCGAATCAAATTTGAATGAAATTGATAATGTTTTCAACTCGCAAGTAGCAACTGAACTTAAGCCAAAGATAGGGAACGAGTTCCAAACACTCGATGATGTTTGGAGCTTTTATAACAAATATGCTAAAGCAGATTAATTTAGTGTTCGAAATTGGTCTATTAAGAAGAGTTGGCTAATAAATGAGATCATTAAAAAGGAGTGCGTATGTTTTAAACAAGGAACTGGTATGCTTGTGGCAAATGCGAATACATCTAGACGTCGGGGTTCCATTAGAGAGGATTGTAATGTTAAACTTGTGATTGTGAGGTCTTCAAGTTTATATGTGGAGGGTCATAGCCACCCATTGTCCACCCTACAAAAGACACATTTTTTATGATCGCACCGTAGTGTTTTGAATGCCCAGAAGTTTTTGACTCAATAACTCGGTATGATTAATATTCTAATGAATCAACAATTCAATTTTCTCGGAGTACAAGTAGGAGGGTTTGAGAACATTGGCTTCACTCAAAAGGATATGAACGATCAAGGAAGGGACAAATGTAGTGATTGAAGGGTCGTGATGGAGATATGTTATGTGAGTTTTTCAAATTAGAAGAAGGAAAAAATTCGACATTGATTTTTCAAATCAAAACTGACGATGACAAAAAGATAATGTATTGTTTTTGGGTCGATGCCACCTGTAGACGGTATTATAGTTGTTATGTTGATGTGGTTATATTTAAAACCACGTACAATACTAATAGGTATGGGTTTATTTTTGCACCACTTATGGGAGTAAATAATCACGGTTAGACAATTGTATTTGGTTGTACATTCTTGGGTGACGAGACTCTTGATTCATTTGTTGGGCTTTTCAATTAATTTTTGGAGGCTATGTCGGGCAATGCACCAAAGATGATAATCATCAATCAAGATCCGACTATGACAATAGCTATATCGGAGGCGCTACCGCACACCTATCGTAACTATTGCAGTTGGAATATTTTTAATGAAATTTTCTGAGAAGATAGATGCGGTGAAATTTAGTGTTTACCGTAAGGTGTTTTCAAATTGCATATGGAACTCAAAGACAAGGGTGAAGTTTTAATCTAAGTGGATCGATCTTGTGAAAAGGAGTGGGTTAAATTACAACAACTAGCTTCATTTCATGTATGAAATCCGTTTGAGATAGGCTCCATCATATGTTATTCATGATTTCTCCGCCAATATGTCGACTAGTCAATGAGCGAAAAGAAACCATTCATTCTTTAAAAAATTTGTTTCGAACAACAACTCCCTTGTTGATTTTATGATCCAGTTTGGTAGGGGGATTATGCGTCAACATCATGAAAAGTTAATTGTCGATTGAAAGTGTGTATAAACTATATGATACCATTTGTTGGAATATATGCCACCAATTTTAAATTTCTTCCTTTTTAAATTTTAAATTTCCATGTGCAGAAGGATGGTTCAACAATAAATTTAAAATGATTATCTTTTCAAAATTCATAATTAAAATATTAAATTTTAATTTCTTCAAAACTAAAATTAAACTTGAACAAATATGTGAATTTTTCTTAACTAAAAATTTAATTCTATCCAAGTCCTAAAATTTTCCTAACAACGATTTATTCAAATTTGCAATATAGGCCAAACAAGGTTAACACAAATTTTATCAAATTAAAATTAGTTAACTTGAATTAAATTAATCTAAAATTCACCCAAACTAATTTATCACCAAATTAAAAAAAGGTTTGATTTAAATCAATTTTTATCTTGATTATCCTAGCATGCATCTATGGTGTTATTTGCAAGATAAAAAAAATAAACCAATCACACTACGCCGTGATGTACGAGGAAAATCCAAATGAGAAAAACCTCGGACGTCCCTGCCTACAAGTCCACTAAGTATGGTAATTACAAATACAAGACACACGACTTACTTCCTAGACTCAACTCCCTTCAAGCCTTGACGCATCTTCTTATACCAACCTCAGCCTAGTCGACAACTCCAGAGTCCACCAGAATCTTGAAATCCACCAATGGGGATAAGTCACCATCAACCGACACACGTTGCCTTTCACCGTATGCGAACGCCACAACAAATAAACTTTTTCTCCTTCGTGGATAGAGAATTAACCCAAACTTTCTTCTTGTTGGGTAGAAAAGTAACCTCTCTCAAAGAAAGATATATATATTGAAGAACTCGGATTAAACAAACATGGGTGTAAAAATCTTGGTTTTGTTCAAAAGATTAAAATATTTTAAATACAAAAAACAAGGAGAATTTTTCTTGGAAGAATTTAGCTCTCAAATCCTTAGGAATGATGGAAAAAGTTCTGTGGAAAAACTTGTTCTCGTACTTCTCAAAATATGGCAAAACAAAGTGGGAAATTGGGTGGTTAAAAAACAAAACTGGCGAAACTAAAATCTCGTTCGAACGAGTTCATTCGAACGAAACTTCTAACAAGAAAACATAAAAATTTTCTGAAATCTCGTTCGAAGTTCGTTCGAACAAGGTCGTTCAAACGACTTTTCTAACGAAATTTCAGGCCTTGATTCTAGATAATTTCGATACGAATGCGTGGCCGCCAGTTTCGTATTTTTCTGATTTTTTTAATTAATTATGATTTTTCTACGGAAAGGTGTCTAAGAACAAAAACTTTAGATAGTATGAATTCAAAAAAAAATTAACAAAAATACCAACACCCAATATAATTTTTCAAGCTCCTATATATATATATATATATTAGTGCATTCATACCTTTGGAGACCTTGGAAAATGTGACAAAGTTGATGACGTAAAACTTGGCACAAAAATGGGTACTAATGATATCTTCACTATGGGCTAGGCCGCTATGTGTTCAACTTCTTCAAATGTCATAGGCTTGAAATATAACATGAACGTCTAACCTATGACTCCAATTGTTTTGTTCGGAATTAAGTCAACACTACAAATTGAATCAATTGGAAATTTGTGTCCTTACAAATATCCCCCTTTGGCTATTCCTAGACAAAGCCAAACCAAAAATCCTAAGGGCCGTCAAACTCATCTAGACACAATCCCACCCAAAGAAATAAAAATACAGACGCTTGACTCGACTCATAGGAAATGCTTTGCCACTTTAAATAATGCCGCTAAAGATGAATCCATGAACACTTAAGTACACCATTAAACTCATAGGGAATATATAATAAATTTAATTGCAATAAAATAATAATACTCCCCCTTAATTAATTCTCCCCCTTTATCTAACAATGATTTACCTAGAAAGACGTCTCCCCTAAGTTAAATCTTCCAAACTAAAGGATTAGATACCACTTCTCCCCCTTTTTGTTCAAGAATAGACAAAGGTTAAAGAATTATTAAATAACTTATTTCTCCCCCAATTAAAGCAGATACTCCCCCTAAACTAAACACGGGATATGAATAAGGAAAAACAAGACAAACATGCAATGGTGACAAGACCATTTAATCATATGGGAAACAATGAAGTACAACTAATCCATACAAATATTAATGGAAACCAGCTACGATGCGATAACAAAAAGATACCACTTAAAATATATTATGCTAAGCATGGGATAATAAAAAAAATCGCAACAAGATATTAACGTTGAGAGGCATGGGATATTAACATTGAGAGGCAAGTAATAGGTTATGATGGTGCATCCACTTCCAAAGCATGGGATATTAACGTTGAGAGGCAAGGAATAGGTTATGACGTTGCGTCCACTTCCAAAGCTGCACCCTAGCTGATTCCCTAGTTTATGATGGATCCTTATAGCCCCCGTCCTAACCAACCTAGGAGACCTAACCCACCTAGGAGAGATCGTCCAAGACGTTTTGAGCATGGTGGACGCAAGACCATTTATATTTTTTTCCATTGGAGACGAAGAGGTCACCTTAGAGACTTTTATTTTAAGATAGGGAGAGTTTCTCACATGCGTGTTCCACAATATTCTCCCACACGAGTTCCTTCACATGTACTCGCATGCACTTCAACACATGTTAATCCATTTGCTCTCGCACATCCCCATAAAAACTTTACTAGTTTCTTAGATCAAGTAGAGTATTTAGTTCAGACTTCACCATATTCGATAGAGTAATTTCATAGGATGCCATCTCCTTTTGAGAACTCCTTCGGGCCTTGAGGTTGAGACTTGTTTATTAAAAAGGGTAATTATCATGATCATATTTTATATACCTATTGCTAGATTGTATTATTATTATTATTATATTTATCTATTTTTCTTTTTGATATATTTTGAAAATTTCCAAAAAGAGCTTTATTTTTCTAAAAATCTTGAAAAATACAAAAAGATTTTCGATTTTTAAGAAAAAGTTGAAAAAGAGAAAAAAAAATTATTTTGATAAATTTTTTGTAAAGCATAAAAAGATTTTTGTATTTTCTTTTTGCACCGTATATGGATGAACATTTAAGATATTCGGATCACCCCTTCATACCATCTATTCATGTGACTTTTTCATAGTGTTTTGAGACATGACTTTGTTTCAGTACTGCGCTTAATAATGTGTGGATATCATTACGTTGATCTTTGATGACTAATTTCTACATGTTAGACTCCTTGTCACCTTTATTGCACACGTGCACGAGTTTTATGAACATTGTGCTTGCTTGCCATTTATCGAATAAGATGTTCTCATCTCAATTCTGCTTAATAATGAACCAAATGTGAAAAGAGATAAGTTGTGCATGTAAGAACCATTGGCCAGATATTATTATTTTAAGAAAATATTGTTATATGTTAAGAAATGGAAAGGGGCTACGAAAGATCATAATATTCTTTGCGTTAAAAGTCATAATTTTCATAAAAGAGACTAAAAATATTGAGGCAAATAAAAAAAGAAGTTCCACGATAATTTATTTGAAATTTATTGATTCTTCGCTACACATGAGCCTTAAGATTTATTTAAAATATTTGAGAGTGAATTCTTCTATATGAGATATTTTGAGGGAGTTATAAAGTATAAGATCAATGGGTTTATACAACGGACTTTCTTGAAAAATATTAAATAGTTTGGCATTATTGGTGTCAGAATCATTTAGGTTCACGACATATTGATTAAGTTGAGTCCGTTTCATATGAGTTCACTATTTTTACACCTAAGATAGACTTTGATTTCTTTATTTAAAAGTGTCTCATGACTTTGTGCACCTCTATTATGAATGTTTATGTTGATTTATCTATGAAAAATGGTCACATAATTATATTCCATTTTCATAATTCGGATATCTTAGTGTTGTTCCTTGGTGACTATGTGTTTTGTCCCTATACGTACTTTTTATAGTTATTCTTGAATTTTTTTAAAAATTCTAAAAATAGAAGCATACCAACTCCAAGTTTCCTTTTGATTATGCTTTTGAGATTATCACTACATGTGCGTTAGTTGATTATCTTTGTGATGATATCTTGCTTCTTCATGTGATGCTTGTTATTCATGATTAGTTTCTACTCCTTTGTCTATTACGGACAAAAAAGGAGAGAACAAATAGAGGGGGAGTTTTATTTATCTTATAAAACTCGTATGCGTCACTGTATTTTATTTGTCTCATATGTGTAAGACGTTCTGCCTAGATGATGATCACTTGGACCCACACAAGATGAATACAAAGCTAGCCAAAGGGAAGATCAATTTCAGTTGAAGACTTATACAATAAAGCATTTCTGTTTCTTGATTTGGGAGGGTATTTATTGAATTATTCTTTCGAATTCAATTTGATATCGATTTGTGTTTTGTACCGGAATAACCAAAGGTGGATATTTGTAAGAGCGCATTTTATAATTTCTCAATTTATTTTTTATTTTTTCTTATCTTGTTACACCTACACTACACCTTCATAACTTCTACTGATTCGAAGACTAAGTTGAAGGCTTTATAAAGATAAAAACCGTACGTCTCAACAACATTCAGAAGAAGTTATGCATGCATTTGGTAAAGCCTTTTATTTTTTAGGGGATTACTTTTTAAGAGTTTGCATTTCCAAATGGTTTTTAAAAAAATTAAAAAATAGTTGGAAATCTCGATGCCTTGTTAGAACGAGTTAGCTATTGTAACAACCCCCATTTTCTCACGTAAAGGTTGGGCAGACACGATATGCCGAAGATGGGTCTTGCTTGTCAATTTATATCATTCTCAGCATCGACCATAATAAAACCTTTATATTTTTAAACCACATTTGAATTTAAAACTGAATTAAATTAGTAAACAGGAAATAATAATAAATCCAACATCCACATAGAGATAAATACAAATCCCAACATAATATAAATGCCTCAACTAACTGAAATAAAATAAACTCCGTGCTTTATTACCATACAATAATTCAAAATAAAGACTGAAAGCAATAGCATCCCGAACTAGAACCAACGAACGGAAGTAGTCGCTGTGCAAATACGACCGAAAGTCTAATCTCCTGCCAGTCCTACTTTCCTTGTCTATATAAACCTGGGGAGGGGGGAACATTTATAATTGGGATCAGTACCCTAGAGTGTGCAAGAATTAACTTACTGAAATCGAAATACAAGATTAAAGTTAATTTAAATAGATGTCTCCCATCGACACTCACATGCGATAATTTTTTCACTTCTCGCCTAGGTGAAATACTTCGTATCTTATCCCCAGAACCTAAATGCAATATTGATAACAAGAGCATTATTAAACATGTGATGCCTTACAATAGTGTCATAACCATCCCTTATAGATACTACGTAGTATTGGGTCTAAAATAAATTTCCCATATCAATAGGCTTAGACTTAGATAATTATCTCCATTTAATTCATAGGGTTATATATACACAACACTACATGGCATCTACCATTTGTGTCTCGTTAGTCCTCTATCGGTAAGTTTGAAAAATACACATAAATGGGGCGGTCCCTACGTAGTATACCATCGCATGACCCATACCCAGCGGTGACAATGGATCCCAACATCTACACCTATCTCTCATAAGTGGCACTGCTACATAATATCTAAGTAATGACCTATACAACTCCTAGCCCACCTGTGCCGATGTGTGCTACGGTCCCGAACAAGCATAACCATGACCAATAGGAACGTCCACGAACATAGGTATGTTAACACAAGTAATTATATACATATCTTTATCACTTAATAATATAGGAAACTACTCTATAATTAGCCCCACGTTATATCCTCGATTCGCCCATCAATAATTTTATACTTAATTAACCAGCCCGTTAATTATAGATTTTTGCATTTTAAATAGTCATTCAATAATTCGAAATTTCTATATTTTATTTAGGTAATTCACCAACCTTATCGAGTCATGTTATAAACTCCCATATTCCCATATCTCGGGTCATATTCCTAAATAATCCAATGTGTGTGTGTGTGTGTGTATTATCCTACTAATTTTCTAAAAGTGTTAAATTGTCTTTACGAATCACCTAGATTAAACAAAACCTCGAACAACTAGCCTAAAACACAAAAATACCAACATGTGGTGAGCATGGCAACCGAACCGGTTCACCCCCAAGGCCAAACTGGTTCGTCCCTGGGTTTGGTGAAAACAGGGTTGCTATTAGTAACAACTCCAAAGTTTACATGAAAAGCCCATATGAAATCCCTGATACCTGCCTCCATATTAGTAATAACTCCAAAGTTTACATGAAAAGCCCATATGAAATCTCCTTATTGGTTTCTAATCATTCCCCCACCCAATAAAACTCCATCTACATTTAGTTTTAGAACTCCTGAAGGGGGATTCATCCACCTGACTTGCCTCCTATTAATTAGTGAGTGGAGAAAATGATTAAAAGAAGCCATTTCATAGTTAATGTCGTGGAGGAAAACATTCACATTAGATGAACTTCCCTCATACATGCTCTTGTTTCTCTAAATCCATATAAACTAACAAATAATAGCTGGAGCCACTTAATTAATTATAGGATATGACTTTTCCCCATGAAGCCACCATTTAATTACTTGATTTCTGAATCATCTTCTAGTAGATCTTTGAACCCTATGAATCTTAGACATATTGTCCCAAACTGTTGAAGCTAAATCTCTTGACTCAAATAAGTGATCTAAGGTCTTTTCATTTGGATTGTCACAACAATGACATTTGGATATGCCTCTAATGCCTATTGTCTTAATTTTATCTTCAGTAAGGAGGAGAGTATTTATGAGTCTCCACATGAATTTGGATATTTTGATAGGGATTTTTGGATGCCATATAAATATGTAGCTATTCACAGAAGCACATTTATCTCAACAAATATTCCAAGTAGATGAAATAGAGAAAATTCCATTACTACAAGGCTTCCAAACAACTACAGCCTCTCGATTATGAAATGTTTCCCCAAACTTCAAGATTTTAAAGCCTCATTGTGTGAGAATTTATCCAAAACCTTGTCATTGTCCCAATTACCCTCCTTATCCAAAAAATTATTGATAACACTAGCAACTTCTAAGTTGAGGTTTTACATTGTTGAATACTCTAATTATCCCAATAAATACTTATGTTTCCCTTTCCAATCTTCCACATCATTTAATCTTCTAATATACTTCTAACTGAACACATTCTATTCCAAGTGTGAGCACTTCTCCTTAGAGGGGCATTATTAGGGTGTTTGTTTCTACAGTATTTTTCCTGCATATATTTTGACCAAATTGAGGCTTTACCTCTAAAATTCCATCATAGCTTCATACTTAAGGCATTAATGATATCAACGATTTTTCTAGTACCCAAACCTCCCTTATTTACTAGTCTAGCAATAGAAGCCCAATAACTCCATTGATGTCTTTGATTCCCTATAGAAGGAACTCTAGAAAGACTTTTCCAATAAAGAATTGATCCTGTAGAAAATTGCTTTAGGAGGAGACAAAAAGATAGCATATACAGTGCCAAAGAAGAAAGAACACACTTTATGAATACTAATTTACCTCGTGTACAAAGACATTTGACCTTCCAACCTTGAATCTTTTTTTTATATTCTCAACCATGACTTCAAAGTAAATGATTCTTTTCCTCCCACTATATAAAGGACAACCAAGGTATGTGATAGGGTCTTTTTTCACCTGCATTCCAATGCAAACTTTCAATTCATTTAAGGGCTGCATTCTTATTTTTTTAGAAGCCAATATAAAAATCTTAGATTTGTTCACCTGTTACCCAGCAAACCCTCTCATATGAGCTTAAGACTACTGCTATTTTCTTTAATTCCTTCTTTAATCCGGATCTGAATATAATAACATCATCAGCAAAAGCCAACTGGTTAAATTTTGGACAATTTATGGGCATTTTGTATCCCACAAAGCCCTTTTGAAAAAATAGGCTCTCCAAATTTCTAGATAACGCGTCCTCCACTATAATGAATAGGCTAGGGGATAAGGGATCCCCCTGCCTAAAACCCCTAGAAAAAGAAAAGAAGTCTGCATTCTATACATTAATCATGACTGTAAACCAAGTATTTGAGATGATTCTCTATATTGAATCCACCCAAGGTTCATTAAATCTCATTTTCCTCATTACTTTAATAAGGAACCACCAAGAGGCCCAATCATAAGCCTTTGACATATTCAGCTTTATCAAAATGTTTCCATCATAATTATTTTGATGGGTTCTAGCCATACATTCTTGAGCTAGTACGACATTTTCAGCAATTAACCTTTATGAAGCCAGTTTTACTAGGAACGATTATTAATGGAAGAAATTAGGATCGTTTATCATTTAAGATTCTAGAAAAAAATTTGCTTATGAAATTCGGCATACTTATTGGCCTGAATTCATTGAAAGATTAAGGGTTATCTACTTTAGTAATTAAGGTTATTTTATTAGTTGTAATTGCCTTAGGAAGATAGGAACCTGCAAAGAAACTGGGCACTGCTTTTAACAAATCTTGCTTGATGTCTTCCCAAAAGAAATTGAAAAATTGACCATTAAATCCATCCACTCCAGGACCATTTCTAGCAATCATCCCTTTGGCTGCCTTTTTAACATCCTCCATTTATGGTCAAGTTATTAGGTGAGAGTTCATATTATCATTTATGGACTTAAGGACAAGCCTCGATAATTGATCCTCTCCTACTATATTGAGGCTTTATACAAAGGTGAACAAGGAGGAAAAATTATCAATAGCTTCTTCTTTGATTTCCACTCTAGTCATAACCCAAGATCCATCTTTTCTACTAATTTTCTGAACATGCAATCTCCTCTGCTTACTTTTATCAAGTATATGAAAATAGGAAGTGTTTTTATCTCCCTGTAAAGCCCATAGATCCTTAGTTTTTTAAGCCTAATAGTCTTCCTCTACTTTAAGCCTTTGATTGTGCACTGCTATAGTCTTTGACAACTCCTCCCTAATCCTCTCTGAATAATCTAGATCAAAATTCATTTCAGCACTTAATAAACCGTCCTCAACATTTCTTGCAAATTAGAAAATATCTCAAAATGTATACCTACCTCACTCACTCAATTTCCTTTTAATTACTTTAAGAATCTTTGAAATGTCTATTAGAGGATTCTCATGGCCTTCTTCCTTCTAGGTTTGTCTGATCATCTCTATACGATCTGCATTATCTAACCAGGCCTTTAAATATCTAAAACATTTTGAATGTGCTTGATTATGAGGCTCTCCTTTCAACAAGATGGGAGTATGATCTGACATATTCCTATTTAAATGACTAACTCCCCATTTGAATCCCATCCCCATATAAGATTGGTTCATTAATATGTTGTCGAGTCTACACCAAATGATATCCTCTAAGGACCTTTTATTATTCCAAGTAAATTTTATACCTGAATACCCCATATATGTGAGTCCATTATTCTTTATGCATTCCACAAACTCATACATAGCTCCTATGTTAACCTCATTGTAACCGGCTTTCTCTGTAGGATCAGAGATTATGTTAAAGTCTCCTCTTATTATCCATAGATCATTGGATAATAGATATAGGCAATTACTTAATAGATATAGGCAATTACTCTATAATTACCCCCACGTTATATCCTTGATTCGCCCATCAATAATTTTATACTTAATTAACCAGCCCGTTAATTATTCAAAATTTCTATCTTTTACTTAGGTAATTCACCAACCTTACTGAGTCATGCCATTAACTCCCATATTCCCATATCCCGAATCCTATTCACGGTTAATCCAATATATATATATATATATATATCCTATGCACATTAAGTTTGCACACTGAGTTTGCACATTATTTTTTTAAAATAGTAAAAAAAATATTTTTGACCTGATTGTTTTTGTGTGATATTTAAACATTTCTAGGAACACACATAAAAAATGCAGCTCAAATTTTTTTTTTGCAAATTTTCACTGCTTTTAAGCACTTTCAAAGCTGTGAAAGTTTGACCGATATTTTAAAAATAGCAAAAAACATTTTTTTGAGGTGAATTTTTTTATATGTGCTTGTTGAAATGTTTAAATATCATATAAAAAATCAAATCAAAAATAAATTTTTTAATATTTAAAAAAAATTGGTGTGTGCCAGCACATGTGCAAACTTAGTATGCACAGGTGCCTGCCTCTCTCTCTCTCTCTCTCTCTCTCTCTCTCTCTATATATATATATATATATATATATATATATATATATATATATATTCTACCAATTTTTTTAGAAGTGTTAAATTGTCTTTACGAATCACCTAAATTAAATGGGACCCCAAACGAATTGCCTAAAATACAAAAATACCAACCTATGGTGAATAAGGCAACCGAACCGGTTTGCCCCCAGGGCTGAACCGGTTCACCCATGGATTTGGTGAAAGCGGGGCAGCTATTGTTTTTGATAGAATTTTCACAATTTTCTTTATAAACAACCCATTATCCATCACTCAAAAGTTACCCCAACATCACATATCATCCTTAACTGGTTTTATATTATCTACCAATAATTTCTACATGAGAATAACACCTAATTCGTAATCAACTTATAAGAATACAATTTTCTCAAAAAACTATAAAGTGGATGATTCCTAGGTTTCATGATCTATATCTTTTTTGTAAATTTGCATTATTAAATAATCATTCTCAAGGGTATACATTAGATCTGATTATTACATCATAATATCACAAGATCAATCTCTAAACCAATATTATTATTACTTATTCTCGATTTTCTAACCAATCTCTCAATTCTAAAAAAATTCAATCATCAAAGTGAGATCATCTACATGCATATAGTGAAACATATTCCATATCATCAATTATAAATTAAATCCAAAAATATATATGGGAAACTACACGATTTAAATCAAGAAATAACTTGGAAATCTATTTAAGCAAGAGAATTCTTTCCTTAGGATGAAGGTGTTAAATCCTCTTTATGAATATCCAATTTCCTCCTTTTTGACCTTGGTATATCGTCTCCAAGGGTGGGGCTGTTAGGACTTGCTTATATGAGTGAAATGAGTTTATTAATCTTCTTAATTTACTTATAAACTCTCAAATCCCGAGTTTGGCTTTTTTCCTCATTTTTGGGTCACTAAATGAGCCTCAATCCCTAACTAGAATGGCCTAATAGCCTTCTAACTAATACGCTTATACCCCGAGACCATTTTTAAAGGTCCAAAACACCTAAACGGGTTTTCAAAACATCCCAAAACGCGCCCGAATTATATTTACTTGATATACCCATGTTTATTATGTTTAAACAACATGTAACCATAAGTAAATTACTATATGATTTATTTTTTACGAGGGAACCCATCATGACCAATTGAGTCCAATAATTATGTCATCACGAATAAGCATTTATCGTCAATTTAACTTTTACCCATTTAACTTAAATCCCACTAATTTAATTTATTCTCGAATTTATTCCAAATGATTAAATTTATTTATGTCATAATTTTTTATTCCAAAAACATGGGGTATTACAACTACGTCATTTGAATGAGGTATACAGGGTCGTTAGAATGAGGTCCCCTCGAATGAACAAATCGCCTTTTCATCCTTCTTTGGAATGTCGTTCGATAGGTCGTTGGAAGCTAGTTCCAACAAAAATGGGTTATGTCGTTCGAACGAGATACATTGTCATTTGAATGAGCGCATGGAAATTTACTTTTTAATTAGATCTAATCCAAATCTATTATGTTTATCTCCTTGTAACAAACTTCTTTATAAAAGGAGAGATGGGACTAGAGTCTCTAAGGACTCTTTTTGAAAGGTTTTTTTCATCCTTTTTGAGTTCTCTTTGTGATCAAACTCTTTCATAATTATTCCAAACCCCTTGAAAATATAAAGATCACTTTATCAAATCAAGAAGAACTTTTCTAGTTCAAAAGCCTTTGTAGAGGGAAATCTTTACTGCTGATTTATGGAACCAAGGTTTCACTACTGAAGAAGAATACGATTGATCGGTGGACATCAAGGAAAGATTACTTCTTGTGGGCGGTACTAGACTGTGCCGTTTTTTGTAGAAGAAAATGAAGACTCTGTACATTATACTTAGTTGGTCTAAGTAGTCTATAAGTCGACTACCTATTAATTATTCTATAGTGTTGAATATAGGTTTTGCCTTTTTAAAGATTTTTTCTTACTTATCCATGTTATTTGCATGCTTGATTTGCTAGGTTAAAATTTGGACTACCTCTTTGTATGCACACATAAATTAATCAAAGATAAAATTTTGTAAAATTGAATTTGTGTGTGGAAAACTAAAATACAAATCATTCAATAGAATCCCAGCATTCTCAGCTTCCACATCATTAAATGAAGAAACCCCTTGAAAACATCATAACAACAAGTTCTATAATAAGCAATTTGAATTGTATCATAAACTTATCCAAGTTCTTATGCAGTGTAAACTTGTCCAATTTCTTCGGCAATGCATCATATTTAGACTTGCAATCGACATTCATATTTTTTCAATCACAAATACTCTCCAACTTTTTGATCTAGAAAAGTAACTAGCAATAATTTTCATCAACTGACTTCAGAGGGTCTAACCATTGAAAATTTTTACATGAGGTTGTTTCGTAATTGGGACAACATAAAAATGCTATCGTGGATTAGCAGTTATCTTAGATGTCATGGTAATGGCACGTTCTCCATAATAATAAGTAAATTTGGAGTTAATTAAACTTCTGATGGCCGTCATTCCTGCAAAAATTAATACAAAACAATAAGTAAAAAGAAACCTTAACCAAATCAATATATCAAATAATACTGTACTGTAACGAGTCGACCTGAATTTATGGGTTACCCATAGTCGACCCAGTCCGGTGCGAGCATTAGGTGTGAAGTGGAACGAAACAACCTCCATAATGTTGCTAATCCAGTTTTATTATAATTAACGTTTCACTTATTTAGCATGCGAACCCAATTTTTATCGGATTAAACTACGTGAGGGACTCGTGGGAAGCATCCCGGAGTCCAAGCATGAAGAGCTACCAACGTAAAATAAAAGAGAATACTTACACGCATAATGCTCTAAAAATAGGAACTCGCACCCAACCTTCCGTAACAAAGATGAGGGTGTGAGTTGATGCTCAATAGGAAATATGCAAGTACAGTATGGAAACAAACGTCAGAAAAAAACTCTAACACATTATACATATGTGCACATGCAACTACCTTATATATATATATATATATATATATATATATATATATATATATATATATATATGTGTGTGTGTGTGTGTGTGTGTGTGTGAATACTTAATGCATGAAACTATTTTAATAGCCAAACATGTTATGTATCCCGATTAATTAACCTTAATATTGTAAAATAACTTCCTCTTTCTTAACTTGTCACTTATCCCTTTACTAAACACACGCAATTAAATACTATACACAACTATACTTTATTTAATCGAAACTTGTTTCCTCGCCAAAATCACTGTTTTACTCAAACCAATCCACATTAGTATTTTTATTAAAGATCACGCATTTCAACACATGCGAACACCGTATTAGAAAATACATATTTAGCTTTTGAAAACCTTTCACAATACCCCCCTCGTGTTAATTATGTGTTACACCTTCCTAGGTTGATTAACTCACCCATTTAACCACTATACTTTACTTTCCCTTTATTTTATCGACAATAATTAATTTACACTATCTTGTCCATTTTAGCCTTTACCGAAATATTTATTAATTCATTCAAGTTAGGTTGTCTTAACACATTATCATAACACAACATATTTCTTGGCATGTTCCTTATTCCTTTATCATTTTTCGAAATCTTTTAATAAACGGCGTACTTTAATGATATCCACACCGCCGGTGACGTGACCATATTCTCTGACAGTGATTTTGGATCCTTCACCCCAGGGATTCGATCCCTTCTTAATTATTTCGGTGTCATTAGTTTTTCTTATAATGTATTATAACATTTTTTGAATGTCCATAATACTTCACTTTTCCTTTTACCCGACCAAAGTCGAAACCCGGGGTTTCACCCCAACTTGTGTTAGACTTGAAAATCTTAATTTCTTATCCTTTACACTTTTGCATTAATTTTATTCCAAAATCATATTCACTTAGGATTATCATATATCCAACATTTATATTTCATAAAATGTTTCATTTTACGTAAAATTACCATTACATCCATTTGTTTTCAAACTAATCTTTTACTCCATTTTCACAAGTGTTAATTTCCTAAAATACCATTAAGTTACCCACACTAACTTCTTAAATATTTTTAACATCCTAACACGTTTTCAACCTTTTGTAGGAACATTATTCTCAATTGGAAACATCTTTATTTCACTACCTATATTTCCAAGAATCATTGAACATATAAAACTACTTTATAAGAGAATTACCATTTTCTTTATTAATACTTATAATCTTAAGATCTTATATGTTTAACACATTTCAACACCCATTTTATTCAACTTAATGGCTAAATTTTTTTACTTCTTTATTTTGTGTTTAAACCCAATAAAACCTTCATTGAACTTATTTTTATGTTCATCATCAAAATACTACATGTTTAGCACATGAGAAGATGGATTTTAACTCCAAAAATCATATTAAATGGTTTAAACATACAATTATTTTTAGAAAATTCATGACATTTGCAAAAAATCATTTTCTATACTAAAAGACATTTTATTTCTTAAAAACTCAAACCAATGTCCCATTTTTATAAAATCTTCATGTTTGCAAGAAATCAAATTTAATTTACCAAATATACTTAACAAGATAGAAATGTAAATTTCAAGCATTTTTATTCCATAATGATTTTAGCATCCAACTTCTTGAAACACACCATTTTTGATAAAAATCCCAACCTTTATTTCAAGAAATCCTTAAAATATTTTATCATGATTTATATCCAACAAAATAACATTTTTATTTCATAAAAATGTTTAAACATCAAGTTCTCTTGAAATATCTCATTTTTGTTCAAAACAATTAAAACCCATTTTCTTACGACTCATAAGAATGTCAATCTTGTATCTCATATGCATCATATTCTTAATTTCTACAAGAAAGGCTACTACTAAGAAAATAGAGGCATAAATCTAAGAGTAGAATGATTTCCAACTCAAATGAAGCTCCAATAATGGAAGGCATGAAATTTCTAAGAAGATGGCAACCTCCCACCTGCTAAGGTGGCCTCAAGGAGGTTGCGTAGCACCACCAAGCTTGTCTCTATGAAATCTCCATCAAAAACCCTCTTTAAGCTTCCATGAATCTCCCATCTTCATCTTCTCCAAAACCCCCCAACAACACCTCCAAAATTCATATCTATGCTCAACAATGGTAGAAATGGGTATCTAAGAGTTGGATATGATGGGATACTAGAAAAATAAGGTGGAATAAGGTGGAAGAATGGTGGTGATATGCTGTTTTAGGGTAGAGAGATGTGGAGAATACATAAAAATGGTATAAGACCCACCTCTATCTCTCTCTCTCTCTCTCTCTTCTTCCACTCAGAAATAAACCCAAATGAACACAAACAACCCTTATAAAATACTCCCAAACCTTAACATTCCCATTTTTGCCCATATGGCCTTACCAGATTTTGACAACTCAACAATCCAATGGCAAAAAACATGACAGCGTACAAGGGCTACTCGACTTAAAAATTCTACGTGACCTCGTTCTAACGAGATTCGCCCCTCGTTTGAAAGAGAGTGACTTCTCATATGAACTCGGCTTCAAACAACCTGAACCTATTACACAGTGGGATCTCGTTCAATCCTCTACTTCGAATGACATAGAAATCTCGTTCGAACGACCCTGATCTCGTTCGAACGACCTCTACTAAATTTCTCTAAATTCCAATTTGAACCCACAACTTCCAATAATCCTCATCAGGCCTCCCAAACAGTCAAATAAGAATATAAATCCAGCCATAATCATTAAAATCTCAATATCTTCATATTATTACAACTCATGTGGGGAAATAAATAAAATAATGGGGCGAGGTTTTTGAAACTTCCCTCCTTAGGAAATTTCGTCACCGAAATTCTTAACCAGTCAATCCTTAAGCTTTTTGGTTTTATCAATTTCTACTCTTAGTCATAGGAATCCTTTAAGACCTAAGCATCAATTCTTTGAACAATAAGACAACATCATACTCTCATTCACGGGGTTGTCACCAAAAGTCCATCTTATAACATGCTCTAGCGTCAACCGTTATTGTAAGGACACAATTTTCCAATTGAGTCTTATGTAGTGTTGGCTCAATTCCGGACAAAAAATATTTGAGTCATAGGATAGTGTTCATGTTGTATCCTTTCAAGCATATGACAGGTGTATGTTGAAGATGTAGCGGTCAGAAATTGAAGAATATATCCTTGTTGATTTTCGTGCCAAGATTCACGTCATCAACATGTGGATTCCAATATCTCCTAAAGGTATGAATGCATTAATATATATATATAGGAGATTGGAAATTTACTTTGGGTGTTAGTATTTTTTGGTTAAACTTTTTGGAATTCATAGTTCTAAAGATTTTGTTCTCGGACACCTTTCCGTAGAAAAATCATATCAAATCCAACAAAAATCAAAAAAATATGAAACTGACGGCCACGCGTTCATGTAAAAATTATCTACAATCATGGCATGAAATATCATTTGAAAGGTCATTTGAACGACATTGATTCTCGTTCGAACAATATCCAAAGTCGTTCGAATGAGATTTCAAACGAGAATTTGCTTTTTTTGTTCTGACTTATCGTTAGAAGTGTCGTTCGACCGAAATGTCATTCGAACGAAAATGTCATTCAAACGAGATTTGGCGGGAACAGTTTTTTAATAGTTTTTCCCATTTTTCCACTACTTTTTCCCCCACTATCTGCGGGAACCAACTTTTTTTAGAGACTTTTGCACAACTTCCAAAGGCTCTTTGAGAGCAAAAATCTTCCAACAAAAATTCCCTTGGTGTTTGTTAGTCAAATTGGATTTATTCAAAGAACAAAACTAAGTATACACCCAATAGTTTGTTTATTCCAAGTTCTTTATATATATATATATATATCTTTGCTTGGAGTGTCGTTTGGCACCGGGTTCTACTCTACCGTTTGAAGAGTTATTTGGGTTTAATTCTACATCCCTTAACGAAAAAGACTTATTTTTCATTGCGGCATTCCCATTCAAAGAAACGCTTGAGGTCCAGTTAACGGTTGTTCCAAAAGCTTCATTGGAGGAGTCCAAGGTTTCGGTGGAGTTCGGAATTGTCGGCTAGGCAGAGGTGGTTGCAAGAAGACGCATCGGGGCTTGAAGGAGTCGAGTCGAGTGTAATAAGTCATTTGTCTTGTAACACTAAATCCATACTTAGTGGACTAAAGGCTAGGGGTCGTCCGAGATTTTTTCCGTTTTGGGTTTTTCTCGTACATCACGGCCTAGTGTGATTTATTTCTCTTTATCTTGCAAAATCACCTTAGAATGCATGCTTAGGTAATTCAAGATAAAATTGGTCTTATCACACGTTAGTTTAATTTGGTGCTAAAATTAATTTGGGTAAAATTAAGTTAATTTAATTCAAGTCATTAATTATTAATTTGATAAAATTTAGTTTGGCCTAATTTGCAAAAATTGAATATTTATTGTTAGACAAATTTCTAAGACTTGTGTTAAACTAAATTTGGGCTTAAAGTTCAAAATTCATAAATTTATTTTTAAGAGCAATTATAATTTTAAGAAAACTAAAATTGGTTTAGTTTAATTTTAATTTTGGAATAATTAAAATTGTAATATTTTAATTATGCATCTTGAAAAGATTAAATTTTTTAATTGAACCATCACTTGAATTTAAAGGATTTTAAAATTGGGGGGCACATATTCCAACAGTTATTCTAATCATCGACGTCACATAACCATTCTCGAACCATCATTCACTTGGTGATCATACTTACTCGAGTCCTAGGACTACCTTTGCTAATACCCAAAGCATACCGGTGCTTCTATCGGGCCACCCTTTCTAGTGATCGATACTCACCCAAGAGTGAACCATAATCTGACTAATCATCAAATTCATCACTAAGAACCATTTCCAATCTTAGGACTACATATCTTGCATCCCCACGAATTTTCGAGTTATCCTGATTACCTAGTTTTGTCTGAGCTTGATACTAAGCTTAAATCGCTAATTACTCACTTCGAAGAACAATACACGAACCATATCATCATCGTGAACTCAGCTGAAACCTTTGGGTGCATCACTCGGATGACCCTGGTATTACTCTAGGCATCTCACTTAGAGCACTCACCTGAGTATCGTACCAAGCCACTCACTGTGGCAAGTAAAATTGTGTGATAAATTTTCTCGAGTTCTAACACTACATGATGTCCTCAAGTCACCATCCCTCTCTTTACAACCAGAGCCACTGACTGTCATGTCGGCTAAATCTTAGGCCGCTATGCTTAAGGAATAAGAACACTATGAGCAACTATTTGGCGGAAATCACAGCCACACACACACGGAGCTTCATGCAATAAGAAGGATACCTTAGATAAGGGTGCACCCAGTTACCAAGTTGTATTGACCATGTAAGGTTCAACAGCGCTCTACTGGGCCAAATCGCATCGCACCACATCATGGTACAAGTCCAGGTTATCACGGCCATAAGGAATACAATTCTCTATCACCGAAATAAAAGGAAAACACAAGAATCAAAATGGATGACCAATATATACGATAAGACCCCACTCATATATAACTATGATTGTCCACAAAGGAGAACCTATGCTACACATTTAGAATCCATGCCCATCCAAAGGAGACTCAATGAATCCTAGCCTAGCCATGTGCCCTGGCTTGAGTCACCAATCATGATGAATCTAACCTCGACCCACTCATTTCCTCGAGAGGAAAGTAACACACAAACCTAATGTTCCTTCGGAAGTTAAACGCTGGACTTCCCTCCTTAAGGGTAAGGCCTCCTCCTTACATCCTTGGAAAACACGAGCCACCCAGTTGATGAATCTTAACGTCCTTATCAACACCGACTTTATCCATCTCATCAATGATGATGTTGCCAATATAATACACCTATATTACTTGCTTAGTTTATCATACCATAATCGTACCCAACGTCTCCCTAGGCAACACCTGATTCGAAGAAACACTTACCCTATCATATTTATCATCATCAAAAGGTTACCATTGCCTATCCCCAAGTTCAACTCAACTAACTCCACATGACGGCCAACCGGTCATCATTAACACCATAAAGGTAATAAGTGACACTCGAACGTACACCCTCAAGTCCATATTAGTCAAATGAGACGACCCAAGGTCTACACATTTCCATACTAGTTTTATCCTATCACATATTGATCATGTTATAGCACCCCATCAAATTTTCTATACGTAAGGCCTCAATCATAATATCGTTGGCCCAAATATCCAATGCGTTCCTAGTACTCGTCTAAATTTAACACGACCCTCCCTATATTGGTGCTCTCAAGACAATGAGTATTATACCCAAACATGATATGAATCTTTAACTTCTTCTCAGAAGATTGCGCTACCAGTCTATATTAAACTAGGTAGCCTCACCCAAGGTTATATGAAGGGGTTTCTTTAAACTTAGTTAATGACCCAAGGTCATCACCAAATTTTCCACGTCTTATCACCGGACATAACACATTCCACCAATCTAGCCTGACTGATTTCCTAAGGTCACCAAGTATACCCAAGCATTTATCACCAAAAATTACATAAGGATTCATCAACCATGATTTGCACAATGCTATCATGCCCTAGGATTTCTCACCATTCCCCTCAATGACTACTATCCACTTACCCAAATATTAATATATAATTCTCTAGCATGGTAGGTCATATTTGTCGAACACCTCAAGGCATCACAACAATGTAACACCCCGTAATTTTTAATGATTTTTATATGGAGATTAATTAGATTAAAATTGGGAAACTAATCCGGATTAAACTAACTATTAATTAGTGTGATAAGGGTTGATATTTATCAGTATGAATTATATTGAGTAATTCTTAGTGAACGAGTAATAAATTAGTAATAATGCATTATGATTGTTATGAGTAAGAAATACGGCAGTTACGGTAATTTAGTTGGAACGCTCGTGTCAGTCATGACGAGACTTAAATTTATGAGATAAAATATGATTTAAATATGACTCATCCAAATGGTCATTTTGAATGCGTCAGTGTGTTCAGAAGGGTTGAAATAGTCAGAAAAGGGTTCACGAGAGTTTGGATTGTGTCCAGGGGCATTTTTAGGGCAAATCGACACTCCGGATGGGTATTTTGGTCTTTTGAATTTTTGAAAAAAAATTACCTATGAATTTTAGAGGTTTATATCATCTGTTATGTTAAGGGGTTAGGTTTAACACGAAGCCAAAAGAAGAGAGGCCATAGGAGGAGAAGGAGAGTAGAAACTCTAAGCTTCCTACACCAATTTCCACTCCGAACGTGACGGAATTGAAATCAGAAAAAGGGGAGAAAAACCACACCATCCCAAGAAAGAAATTAGACCTGCTGGACGAAAGGCAAGTGTTTATCTTCCGTATTTTTGAAAAGTTATAATACCCATGTAGTGTAGGGTTTTGTATATGTTGATTTAAATGGGTTCTTGAAATTTAAATGATTAGAACACATGATTTGGGGTAGGAATTTCATGTGGAATATATCCTTTCATGTAAATAATTCAAAACCAGTATATATAGGAAGAAAAACAAGAAATAATTCTGGATATATTGATAAGAATACATGAAGAAAAAAAATCTAGGGTTTTGAGGAATTAATGGTTTGATCTGTTCTTAGATGGATTTCATATAGATTTGATATGTTATTTACGTTAGAAATTGTCCGTAAACATATGTTGGGTAAGATTGGTATACCGTTCGAATGACCCTAGATTTTAGGTCATGGAGATCGATCTTTTCGTTACGGATGCGAGGCCGTCAGTTTCATCTTTTTCTTATTTTTTTTAATTAGTGTGTATTTTCTACAAAAGGGTGTCCAAGATTGAAATATTTAGTCAAAAATTAAGTCAGAGTATAGAACGGTTTATGAACTATACGAGGACTTTGAGAATTTCAATAGAACTATAGTCAGGGATTAGGCTTATTTATAATGAGGGTAAAATGAGACTAGGGCCTATGATATTTAAACAATTGTGTTAAGTATCGATAATTTAAAATGGGTTACGGGAAGTGTAGATGGTAACCCAAAATTTAAACCAGTAGTTTGGTGATGTTTTAACTACTAAAATAACTTAAGGGGTAACTAGGGCCTTCGGGTGGAGATTAATACTCGAAAAATGTTATAGAGAGTAATAATCGTCTATCGATAGTACGTTGAGTATTTGAGAGATATATTACATACGAGTTATAGTTATAGGATAAGGGTACACCTATGCGGATTATATTTATAGGTTGAGTGTATACCTATACGAATTATATATATAGATTGAATTTATACCTATACGGATTATATATATATATATATATATATATATATATATATATATATATATATATATATATAGGTTGAATGTATACCTATACGAATTGTATTTATAAGTTGAATGTATACCTATATGGATTATATTTAAAGGTTTAGTGTATACCTATATGAATTATATTATAGGTTGAGTGTATACCTATATGGATTATATTTATAGGTTGTGTATGGAGATATGCAACATATGGATAGGTTGTGTGTAAGCCTAATTATATGCTTTCTTATGTGTGAACATACCTACGCTACCTGCTCTCACAGGAGGTTCCGCGTCGTGGACAGTTTTATCCTGATGAGCCCACTGGGGGGATTTTAGACTTGTACCCCAGAATATAAAACTTAGGGTTGAACACTACTTATGTGCATGATAGTGTGACCAGTCATTTGGGTCCGTTATATGTGTGCGTAGCCCAAAGGCTCAGAACTATGTTCGCCTCCAATATGTATTGATTAGAATTATGGTTCGAGGGTGATACCCTAACGGGTAGTCCTTAATTTGGTATGAGAGGTACATGAACTTGATAGTAGAGTATGTAAGTGTGCATCGCGGTGGCCAGTCTGGGAGATGTTGTGTGTGTGTGTGTGTATATATATATATATATATACTTGGGTGATTTATCCTACTTGTGTGTAATGTAGGAAGGATAGATTGTGTATATCTACAATTGATTCAATTATGAGATAATCTACGTAGTGCGTGAAAGTAGTAAAGTTGGATAATGTATATCTAAATAAGATTTAAGTAAAGTAACTTAATGAAATGGTTTAAGAATAACATACGTGAAATGTTAACCATAGTTTAATAATAACATAGGAGTAATGTTAGTTACTAGTATTACGATAACATACTATATGGGCCGTTGGGGGGAATTAAAGAAAAATTTAACTAAGGACTTAATGAGAATTAAGGGTGTATTGTAGCATGCCTTATGGGTGACATGGGTGATCTAGGTAGATGACGTTAGGTGTGCACATTATTTGAGAGGCGAGTAACTCAATGGAGTGTACGTTGAACTAAAATGTGTAATCTATAACAACTTTTAAACTGTGATAAATACTTTCTAAATATTTTCAAAATACTTTTGGGCTCTGACCCATTTGCAAAAATATTTTCATAACTTTTTAGGTGTCCCAGTATAGGGACACCAAGCTTGGTGATCTATTCAATGGATGCTTGCAGGATTTTGGATTAGACGTTTCAGTCACTTCATTTCTAGAGTAGGATTCGGGTTCAGTTATTTCATTTGGGTCTTTCACCCTTCAGCTATTTCTTTATTCAGTTTATTAGACTTTGTATTTGTGGACTGAGTTTATTTTAGTTGGACTTTTGTATTGGGAACCGATAGTTTATTAGGTATTATTTTTATTCACTTATTTATCTTGTGATTGGTTTAGATTTTTATTACTACGTGAATGTCTTGGTTATTGTATTTGTTTCCGCATGTTGTTATTGTTTAATAAAAAGAAAAAAAATGGCATCGGCTTTTTGAATACTAGGTGGTTAGTAAACTTTTAAAATGTTTTCGATAGTGATGCTAAGAATGAACCAGATGAGATTCCTATTTTATTTTTATAAAGGATTGATCACCCGGTATTTAAATAGGCAGGGTGTCACAAACAAGTAGACCTTTCCTCCCAAGGATAATTCAAAAACCTTCTTACTACAGCTAATGTTATGCGCCATGCATTGAACCACAAGCTGACACTACTAAGGATTATTTTAAGATACCGGACATTTTGTATAACTAGCACATCTCTCGGTCTACACAATCGACGTCGCTAAAGATCCTATTCATCAATGTTGCATCATTCTTCCTAAAGCTACCCTAAAAAGGGCTACCTAGGATCCACTCCACTGTCATTATGATTCATCATTGTTACACACGTAACACCTTGCCACCAATGGCCCGTAACTCTAATCACGGCTCATGAGATACATCCATCTATTGACAATCACTGAGGCACTTGCCCATAAGGATAACATCTTATCAACTAAAACTGAGTGTACATAACCTCGATCATTGGCCCATGAAATTTACGTGCTTATCGAACTATCCATTAATCATGGCATTAAGGATCGGATTTTCCTAATCACATCATTCACATTAATCACCCATAAGTGTCGCCATCAATCATTCTTACATAGTCGTAACACCCTTGATATCAACCTCTATAGTTGACTATACACAATTTGTGTCACCTACCCAATGGGTGTCGTTTCAATCTATTCTCGAAAGACTCAACGTCATCAAAGGTAGGAATACAAGCACCTCACACTAAAGACCACGGTGTCACATCTATTGGCTTGCAAGGACACCCATAAATTACCAACATATCTAATCAGAAGTGCTAAACCAATTAATAACAACTAAATTGATCGTGTGACACTTGGCATAGACTCACTTGCCATGCTAACCTCTCTGACTTCACCATTGAGGAAATGAATAAAACCATCATCAAGACTAGCGTGACCAGACCAAACCAATAACGATGTCGAATGATCCACTACCTACCTCACCACGTTACTCCCGAACGGGAACCTTGAACCTAGACCTCTGATACCATTTGTAATGACCCGACCCAAATTTATGGGTTATCCATAGTCAACCCGCTCCGGCCCGAGCATTTGGTGTGAAGTACAATGAAACAACCTATATAATGTTGCTAATTCAATTTTATTTTAATTAACGCTTCATTTGTTTAGTATAAAAATCTATTTTTTATCAGATTAAACAAGCACGCAGAGATACTAACTGTAATACCCCGTATTTTTATGCTATATTAATTTGGGGATTTATCAAATTTAATGTGAATGATTTATTTAATAAAAATCCGGAAATTAATTATGTTATAATTATTAACGTGACGAGAGTTAGTAATTATGGGAAATTGGTTGAATATTACTAATGAGCAAAGTAATATATTATATTGATTATATTGAATGTCATGAGTGAATTAAATGACGATTTTGAAAATTTAAGTCGGAACGTGCTCGTGTCACGTCGGGACTAATTTTGTTAAATAAAAAGTGAATATTTTATAAGTTGCTCGTATGGCCGTTTTGAGTGCGCCAACGCGTTCGGTAGGGTCGAGATAGTCAGAAAAGTGTACCCGGGGGTGTAGTTTGGGTCTCCGGGCATTTTTAGGCCTAATTAGTACCCCGGGAGGGCATTTTAGTCATTTTACATAATTGGGTAATTAAACCCACGAATTTCAGCAACCTATATCAGCCAACTAGGTTAGTCTTTTAGGGTTAGAATATCCAGAAATCAAGTGACGGCCATTGGAGAAGAGAGGAGAGAGCTCCAAGGCAATTCAAGGCCAAAAAGTCACCGGTTTGCACCGCCGCCACGACCACCGCGTAGATCGCGAGACGAGGAACGCAGCCATACCACAATCAGCCGTGAATCAGAATACCAAAAATCCCAGGCAAGTGTTTAACTTGCGTATTTTTGTTAATGCAATCTTCATATTGGTTTAGGATTGATTAGAGATGATAAATATGGAAGAACACCCAATTTGTGTTAGGAAAAAGCATGTAGAAATGATTTATATGAAATTCTGGAATCCTTGCCATGTAGAGGAATATAACCCACGAAATTTTGATGATATATTAGAAGGAAATTTTTTTAAAAACAGATTAGAACCTTGATTAAGAAAAACTCTAGGGTTCTTGATGATTAGATGAAATTTTGGGTTAATTATCCATGTTTAATGTTAGATATACACATGCTTTACGTTGAAAACATCTGGTATAACGTTATAATGATAGTAGTAGGATTTTTGGGACGTTTAGAATGGAAAAACATGGTTTTGGATGAAGAAATTTGGTAGAACCCGTAACTGCATTCCTGCAGAATTTTCGCAGACCTGCTTGATCGATCGATCGAGCCTAGAGCTTCGATCGATCGAAGGATCGATCGATCGAGCCCCAGACCTCGATCAATCGACCCCTCCTGGCAGACTCTTATTTCCCTTGTTTACTTAGTTGAATTGAATTTATCATGAAATAATTCTTGGGTATCCTTAATGAAATGTTTTGGGAGATAGGAAGGACCAGTAGGACATTTGAATAAGTGTTGAGAACTTTATTATAAGATGAGAATCTTGTTTTTGGGATAATTATATAATGAACTATGAAACTACGTATTTCAAGTGAGAGAATGCGGCGAATAGCTACGATAGTGAATAGAGGTATACCTACTGAATTTTCCTACTTGGAAGGATAGAGTCAACGAATGTCACGTATTAAGTGAGAAAACCCTTCGAGTTAAGGTTAGAAATGAACCTTATGCGTAATACTAATAATGTGAAATTAAGGATAAATGGTATAATTATGGGTGACGAGAAGAACCTATATTAATATGATAACTGTGGTATATTTATATGATTATGTGTACATATATGATATACATGTGAAAAACATACCGCGCTACTTGCTATCCTTGAGGTTACCACGCTGGGACAGTCTTATCTCGATGGGACCTTTATGGGGGATATTGACTTGTACCCTAGAAGATAGATATCCTTGGTACAGGCTATCGAATCGATAGTTCAGACGGTCCTAAGAGACGCGAGTATGTGCCATCCTCTTAGAGACTTGGAATCTATGCTTCGCCTCGATATTGTTTGTGTATGTGTTAATACAGTTCGAGAGTGATTCCGAACTTGTATTCCCCTTGATATGAGTGGTATGGGGTTTGGATAGTAGAAGTATGCACGCACCATAGTTTTATTTGGGGTGCTGTTATTTATATATATTATACGAGTAGTTAATATATATATGAGATTTGGATATTTGAAACTGCCTACTGTGATTTGATAAGTAGGACATGGTTGATGACACATATAGTAAGTACTTGTTTTGTGGAAGTATAATATGACGCTGGGAAACTTTATAAATGAATAAAAGCTAAAACACGAGTAGTGCTACTAATTGGAAGTATTCTTTTTAAACCAAAAATATTGTTCGGTTTTGAAATCTTATGAGTAAGTTTAAGATACGCTAATTTATTGGGAAGGTTAGTATGATAAAATGTTAAGATAACCCGTTGGGAAGGTTAGCACGATAGGTGTGCACATTAGAAGAGAGGTGAGAATTTCTCAAGAGAGTGTCGCTCTAATATGTTGTTGCATTAGCCTGTATCAATTTAAATACTTGTTAAACGTATTTTAAATCAAACACACTTTCGGGCTCTGACCCGTTTTGTTTTCTCTCTCTCTCTTGTATATATATGTATATATTTCAGGTGCCCAGCCACAGGGGCGTCTTGCTTAGGATCCCTTGAAAGGAACGTGCTGCAGCTTAGGTGGGAGTTGCAGGTTACTTGCGTAGACGGCTTCCCTTATTGACTCCACTTTTAGCATTCTCATTTATTGGGCATGTGTCGCCCTTTCCATTATTTCATTATTGTTGGGACATTTGTATTTCAGTTATTTCCAGTATTGTTACTATGGGTTTTATTCAGTTTGTATTGGTGACTTTAGTCTTCATATGTGGACATTCGATTGACGAATGTATTATATTAATTGGACTTTGTGTTCCAGGTTTATTGTGGTGTGATTCTTAATTGTAGAAATGTTGTTAATAAAACAAATGTTTTTCTTTAAATAAAATTTGGAAAGTATGTATAAAAATGGTTTTGACACTTAGCTTAATTATTTAGGGTGTTAAATTGGAAAAATGTATTTTTATCGACAGTGATGCTGAGGATGAACCAACTGTTTACCTTGATTTAATTTAATAAAGGAGTGATCGCCCGGTATTTAATTAGGCGGGGTGTCACACTAACGTAAAATAAAAGAGAATACTTATCTGCATGACGCTCAAAAAATACATACCCGCACCCAACCTGTCATAGCAAAGATGAGGGTGTGAGCCGATGCTCAGTGGAAAATACATAAATACAGTATAGAAATGAATGGCAGAAAGAAGACTCTAACATGTTATACATGCATGCACATACTACTCTCTCTCTCTCTCTCTCTCTCTATATATATATATATATATATATATATATATATATATATATATATATATATACACACACTTAATGCATGAAATTGTTTTTATTCGTTATTTATCACAATTAATTAACCTTAATGTTGTAAAAGAACTTCCGCTTTCTTAACTTGCCATTATGACTTTACTTGTTACATGATGTTAAATACTTTAAACAACTATACTTTATTTAATCAAAAATCGTTTTGTTTTACCGAAATCACTCTTTTACTTAAACAAATTCACATTAGTATTTTCATTGAAAAATACGCCTTTCAACACACGCGAATACCGTGTTAGAAAATACTTATTTAGCTTTTGAAAACCTTTCATAACACACCCTTATGTTAATTATGGGCTATACCTTACTAGGTTGCTTAACTCACCCATTTAACCACCGTGCTTTACTTTTTCTTTATTTTACGGGCATTAATCAATTTACATTATCTTATCCATTCTAACCTTTACCGAAATAATTATTAATTCATTCAAGTTAGGTTGTCTTAACACATTTTAACCATACAACCTAATTCTTAATATGTTTCTTATTCGTTTATCTTTTTCTCGGAATCTTACAATAAACTGTGTACTTTAACGGACTCCACACCACCGACGATGCCACCATATGCTCTAGCCTGTGATTTTGGGTCTTTCACCCCAGGGCTTCGAGCCTTCTTAACTATTCTGGTGTCATCCGAGTTCATTTTAATATTTTTTAAATATCCACAAAACTTCACTCTTCCTTTTATCCGACCGAAACTGAAACCCGGGGTTTCACCCCAACTTGTGTTACATTTCTTGTCCTTTACACTTTTGCATTGATTTTATTTCAAAATCATATTTATTCAAGACCATCATGTGTAACACCCTAGCCAATATTTCTATTTTATAAAAATGTTTCACTTTACATAAAATTACCATTTTATATATTTATTTTCAAACTCATCTTTTACTCTAAGTGTTAATTTTCTAAAACACCATTAAGTTATCTACACTAACTTCTTAAGTATTTTTAAGACCCTAACACCTTTTCAACCTTTTGGAGTAATATTCTTCTCAATTGGAAACATCTTTATTTCATTACCTCTATTTCCAAGAATCATTGAACATATAAGTCTACATAATAAGAAAAATATCATTTTCTTTATTAATACTTGTAGTCTTGAAATCTTATATTTTAACACATTTCAACACCCATTATACACAACTTAATGGCTAAATTTCTTATTTCTCCATTTCATGTTTAAACCCAATAAAACCTTCGTTAAACTTATTTTTATGTTCATCATCAAAATACTACAAGTTTATGCACATGAAAAAGATGAATTTTAACTCCAAAAATCTTATTAAATGGGTTAAACATATAATTATTTCTAGAAAATTCATGACACTTGCAAAATATACTTTTCAAGACTACAGAACATTTTATTTCTTAAAAACTCAAACCAATTTCTCATTTTTATAAAAAATTTATTTTTTGCAAGAAATCAAGCTTAATTTATTAAATATCTTTAATAAGATAGAAATGTAAATTTCAAATATTTTAACTCCATAAAAATATTTAGCACCCAACTTCCTGAAACACGCCATTTTTCACAAATATCCCAACCTTTATTTCCAGAAAACCTTGAAATATTTTCTCATGATTTATTTTCAACAAAACAACATTTTTATTTTATAAAAATATTTAAACACCAAGTTCTCTTGAAATATCTCATTTTTGTTCAAAACTATTAAAATTTATTTTCTTACAACTCATAAGAATGTCAATCTTGTATCTCATATACATCCTACTCTTAATTTCTACAAGCAGGACTACTACTAAGAAAATAGAGTCATAAATCTAAGAGTAGAATGTTTCCCACCTCAAATGAAGCTCCAACAATGGAAGGTATGAAATGTCTAAGAAGATGGCAACCTCCCACCTCCTAAGGTGGCATCAAGGAGGTTTCCTAGCTCCACCGAGCTTGTCTCCATGAAATCTCCATCAAAAACTTTCTTTAACCTTTCATGAATCTCCCATCTTCATCTTCTTCAAAAACTCCCAACAACACCTCCGAAATTCATAGTTATGCCCAATAATAGTGGAAATGAATATCTAGGGCTTGGATATGGTGGGATATCAGAATAATATGGTGGCATAAGGTGGAAGAATGGTTGTGGTATGGTGGTTTGTGGTAGAGAGGGGTGAAGGAATACATAAAAATGGTGGAAGACCTCTCTCTCTCTCTATTCTTCCACTAAAAAATAAACCCATATGAACCCAAACAACCCTTAGAAAACACCTCAAACCTTAACAAACCTATTTTTTCCCATATGGGCTTACCAGATTTCGATAACTCAACAATCTAAGGGTAAAAAACGTGACATCCTTAAAAATTTTGGGTAACCTTGTTCGAACGAGATTCGCCTCTCATTTGAATGAGAATGACTTCTCGTTTTAACTCTACTTCGAAAGACCTTCAAACGACCTGTACCTATTACACAGTGGGATCTTGTTCAAACCTCGTTCGATCCCCTACTTCGAATGACATGAAAATATCGTTCGAATGACCCTGACCTCATTCAAATGACCTCTACTAAATTTATTCAAACTCCAATTTGAACCCACAACTTCCAACAATCCTCATCAAGCCTTTATAGTCAAATAAGAATATAAATCTAGTCATAATCATCTAAATATTAGTGTCTTCATATTATTACAACTCATGAAAGGAAATAAATAGTTGAGGCATTACAAATACACAGAGTAAAAACTTGCAACGCATTAAATTAATTGAAATTAATGATATGCACAACACCCAATCACTATTAATGCAATCAATTTAGGGCCTAAAAGAAATTATTAACACAATAAAAACTATCAATATCAAGGCTAAATATATCGAATTGAGCAGAAAAAAGAAAAAGTAAAACCTAAAGAGAAAAAAAAAATCTACCAAGAAGTGACATACTCAGAAAATTAACATACCGGATTGAGTAAAAGAAATAAGAACTTGCATTTTTGGTTTCGGTTTGGGATGGAGAGATACAGGAAGTGTCTTTGTTGTTTCATTTGTGGAGCAGAAGAATTTTTAGAGTTTTTGCGTTTTTTGAGGAAGTGTGCGTGGCTTTTTTTTGTTATATGGCTTAACCAAATGACAGTGGCACAAGCCGTTTTGCCCAAATCATTTAAGCTTGCAAATTTAACCCCACAAGAGCCCTTCTCTCTCTTTCTCTCTCTCTCTCTCTCTCTCTATATATATATATATATATATATATATATATATATATATATATATATATATATATATATATATATATATATATATATATATATATATATATATACATAAAGAGAATAATGTGTGTATACCGAAATCCTGTTTGGTGTCTTATGTTGATGACTCTATTTTTAAATGTGTACTTATGGTATTATGAGCTGGGCATTTAGAAGAACATGAGAATAAACTAAAGTAATTCTAAACCTATATCGAAATCTTAAGTACGCCAGCTTGGAGTTATTTAGGGAGTCTTTCAAGCATAATAGTATGTATTTAGTAGTCAGTCAGGGTATCGTGACTAGTATGGGTATCTAGGCTCGTTAGGCATGTACACTAGATCAAGGGGTAAGTATCTTGAATAATAATTGTGCTAATTGAATCAATTTAAGCACTTGCTATTTTAAACTGTTTTCAACTCAGGCTCTGAGCCATTTTTATGTATATCTTTCTATTGTTCCATTATTTTAGGTGCCCAGCCACAGGGACACCATCCTTAGGAGACTCTATTCAGTTGTCGTGCTGTAGTTGCTGTGGATGCTACAGGATAATTGCTAGTAGACGACTCAGCCTGTTCTCCTTTTTCAGTTATCTATTATGTTGGACATGTCATCCTTTATTTTGTTTACATTCAGAGATTTAGTAGTTTTACATTCTCTCTTAGATTTTATTTCATTTTATTAGATTTATTATATGGGATTGTATCTGGATGTGTTTTACTCCAGTCATTTATTGTAGAGTTTATTTATATTACTGTGATGCATGGTATTTGTTGGTATTCTTTTGATACTAGTTAGTAACATGATAAAATTTGGACATCACCCTTTTTAAATACTAGGTGGTTAGTTTTTATTAAATTAAATTAAAATTTGAGTTTTCGATAGTGATGCATTATCTGTACCAACTTGATATTCTGAAATTAATTAATTAAGGACTGATGACCCGGTAATTAATTAGCCGGGGTGTCAAAGTTTGTTATTGTCTTCATTGATTACAATCTGATTTATTCCCAGACTGAGGAAGAGCATGCCGAGCATTTGCGTCGAGTTTTACAGACACTGTGTGGGCATCAGTTGTATGCAAAGTTTGAAAAATGCAGGTTTTAGCTATATGAGGTATAATTTTTGGGCATATCGATTGACCCGAGTAAGGTGTCAGCAGTGAGGGAGTGGAGACAACCCACGACACCGATAGAGGTGCGCAGTTTCTTAGGGTTAAATGGGTACTACGAATGATTTATTAAGGGATTATCGACGATTACGAATCGGTTGACTAATTTGACTCGCAAAGGTATATCGTTTGTTTGGGATAACACTTATTAGTTGGCAGGAGTGGAGTATCTTGTCTTTACTGGCACGTCCCTACAAGGACTTGGGGGAGTGTTACAACAGCAGGATCCGGCTATAGCTTATGCTTCTCGCAAGCTTAACCCTTTTGAGAGGAATCACCCCACCCACGACTTGGAGTTAGCCATAGTCGTGTTTGCATTGTGGATTTGGAGACATTACTTGCTGGGGGAGAAATTTCACATTTTCATAGATCATAAGTCACTGAAGTAATTGTTCACTCAGAGAGAGATGAATATGCGTCAGCGTATATGGTTTGAATTTGTGAAAGATTATCAGTTTGACATATAGTACCACCCGGAAAAGGCTATATGGTGGCAGACGTATTGATCCGTAGTCCAGTAGGGGATGTGGCTTAAGTTTGGAAGGCGAAATGGAAGAAGTTGAGACATCAAGATTCAGTTGCTCGATCATTTATGTTAGTTATGACCGTCACCCCCAGATTGTCACGAGGGTGGTATAGGCACATGAAACATATTCTTTTTTTAGGATCGAATTAGACAGCTTCTAGCTGGGGGAGCCGAGTTGTATTTCGTGAGTTAAGAGGGAGGTTTATGATTCAATAGGAAATTAGTTGTTCTAGAGGGGGAGGATCTATGACACGCAGTGATGGAAGAGTTACACGGGTCATAGTTTGCGGTTCATCCTAGTGGGGATAAGATGTACCAAGATATGAGACGGTAGTACTAGTAGAGTGGGATGCAGAGAGACATTATCGAGTTTGTTTTGGGGTGTACAACTAGTCATTTGGTGAAAGTGGACCATTAGAAGCCGACAGGGGTTCGACAGTCATTAGAGATCCCGATGTGGAAATGGGAGAGAATTTCCATGGATTTTATTATTGGATTTCATACTTCACAAAGAGGTCGCAATTCTATATGGGCGATAGTGGATCAGTTGACCAAGGTATCCCATTTCCTGCCAGTTCGGATTGATTATGCTATGGGACAATATGCCAAGATTTTCATTGCTGAGATAGTTAGGTTGCATGGGGTTCCATTAGATATTGTGTCGGACAGGGACAATATTTTTGTATCTCAGTTTTGGGAGAGTTTCCAAGAGTCCATGGGTACCGAGTTGAGGTTGAGTATGGATTAGCACCCATATACGGACGGAAATATGGAGATGATGAATCAGATGTTGGAGGATATTATAGATATGTGTATCCTTCATTTTGGGGGAGGTTGGGAGAATTATCTTCCACTGGTGGAGTTTGCGTACAATAACTCCTACCAGTTCACGATTGGCATGACACCATTCGAGAAATTGTACAATAGACCTGGTCATTCCCCCTCTTATTGGTTAGAGGTGGGGGATAATAGGCTTCTCGAACAAGAGTTGATTCAGGATACGTCGGACAAAATTGAGTTTATTCGGAGTTGTATACAGATAGCCCATGACCGATAGAAGAGTTATGTTGATGCTTAGTATATCTTCCTGGAGTTTAATGTGGGGGATCAAGTTCTACTACGTGTATCTCCTATAAAGGGGATAATGAGGTTTGGGAAAAAAGGTAAGGTGGATCTAAGGTTCATGGGGCCATTCCCTATCATTGAGCGGATTGGACCAGTTGCATACAGACTTGGTTTGCCGGAGCACTTGCATCAGATTCATGATGTATTTCATATTTCTTCGCTATCTCTGGGATAAGTTGGCTCACACCCACATTGCTTTAGGGGGGATTGGTTTGCCTCCCAATATTTCATTTGAGGAGAGACTGGTCGCTATCTTAGACCATAGCGAGAGGCGGCTGAGGTCGAAGGTAGTTCCACTTATACGAGTTCAATGGGGGTATTATAATGCCGACGAGTCCACTTGGGAGAACAAGGATGAGATGTGCAAAACGTATCGAGAGTTATACATACCAGGTATTTATTTTTTTGGGAATTTCGGGACGAAATTCCGTTATCAAGAACGAAGTATGTAACACCCCTTAATTTTATTGATTTTTATATTGGGAATTAATAGGGATTAATTAAATTATATTTGGAAAATTAATCCAATAAAAGAAATATTAATTATTGAGATAAGGGTTAGTATTTATTTATATTGAATATTACTTAATGAATGAGTAATAATAATGATAAGAAAATATTATAATTATCGTGAGTGAGAAATACAACACTTCCGATAAATTTAGTCGGGACGTGCGTGTTAGTCGCGTTGGGACTTAGTTTGGGAAATAAAACGTAATTACATTTTTTATATTTATAGGGTCATTTCGAGTGCTCTAGTGTGTCCGGAAGGGTCAAATTAGTCAGAAAAGTCTACCCGGGGGTTTAGTTTGGGTCTTGAGACACTTTTAGGCCAAACCGGCTCCCCGGAGGGGTATTTCGCTCTTTTGAATTTTGAAGAAAATAAACCCACAAAAATTAGAGAGTTATAACTGCTATTACGTAAATGGAATTAGGGTTATCAGTTACCAAACCAAAGGGAGAGTCACAAGGGGAGAAGGAGAGGTGTTCGTAGGGTTCCAAGACCAAAAATCACCTTCTTGCACCACCACTAGCACTGAATTGTAGATCGGGAAGAGGAGAACACAAATCCCACCATCGCTTCTGCAGAAATCAAACCTTAGAATTAAGGCAAGTGTTTTTATTGTTGATTTATGATTTGATATAACATCCATGTTAGAATAAGATGCTTACTTTATGAAATTTATGAACTTTGGCCTTAAATTTGGAGATATAAATCATATTCTTGGGTAGGAATGATAATAGTCTTGATCCCTTATAAATATAGGATGAATTTGATGAGAAATATCATGAAATTTGGGAAGAAATATGGAATTATGTTGAGGTTCTTGAACAAGAATAATAATCTACGGTTTTTAGATGTTAATTTTGATTAAATCCAATTTGAGGTTGTTCTCTAAAGATTTAATGATTATTTTACGTTAAAAACCATTGATACATGTTACTATAATGTTATAGACCTTTGGTTGGAAGTTTGGGATAATGTAATGTTGGTTTGGAGAATTAACAATGAAGAAAACCCATAGCAGGAAGAAGATGAAAACCCAGGTACAACGAACCGATTCGTCTGTTACCCACAAACCGATTCGACTGTACCCTCGAACCAGTTCACATGTTCCCTCAAACCGATTCAGGGGACCGGACACTTTTGAGTATCGGTTTAATTAATTTTTGGTAGGTTTGAGTTGGGATTTCTTTCCAATTGACGAGAACTATGGATAACAAAGTGTGTGGAATATTTAATATTTAATCTCACATAATTTATGACGGGGATTGAAGAATACAAGTGAACCACGAGGCTTAATTTGGCATTAAACAATTTCTCATAAATTAGAATGGGTCAAAAAAAGTGTGAGTGAATTTACAACTAGACTAGTGGTAGGAGAATATTTTAACTATTGAAATAATCTAATGGAGTGGTTAGGACTCTTCGAGTAGTAAGTAAATCGCTTGGGAAGAAAATGATAAATAGATAAATGGTGAATTGAAAATACGTAGGGTATTCGAGTGTTATATATACATAGGATGTGTGAATACCTATTATGTATACTTTTATGTGTAAACATACCTAGACTACTTGCTATCACAGGAGGTTTTTGCACTGTGGACAATCATATCATAATGAGCCCATTGTGGAGGATTATGACTTGTACCCCAAGTACATAGAACCTATGTACGTGCTTGTTGATGCAAAAAACTAGACTATCCTAATTAATTGATTTTAGATAAATATGAAGAAAAGAGATAAAGAATATTAAAGTGGTTAGGCTATAAGAAGGAGCCTAGATCCACTGTTGTGTTTTGCATTGGGATTATTCAATTGCCTCTTGTCTCGTTTTTCTCATGTCCCTTGGTTGTAGGGTTTACAATGTATTTATAGCCCTTTGAGGGCATACAAGAGTTGGTATATTAAAGGATGGAATGGATTTAGAACATAGGCATTTACATTTGTACAGTGTTAATAACGTTTACAATTGTTGATGATTTGTTGTCATTGTCGGTTTTCCTGGTGTTAGTCGGTCTTTATGGTGTTGGTCAGTCTTCCTTCAATTGATCGGTAACTTTTCCTTGCTAACTACGATTAAAGCCTAGATGGATGACACGTGTTTATATATGATTGGTTCACGTAGCGGGATAATTTTTGGTATCAACCGAAGCCCCTAATGTTTCATGCTTGAGGTTTTTATAAGAGTATGGAACATTTAGCTCTTAAAGTTGCTCGGGCAATAATTTTGAGGCTTGGTCGTTTACTGACTTCCTATACTTGTAAATTCAACCACTCTAACCATCGGCACATAATGTGGATGGTATTTTTGTTATTATCTACTATTTTAGTGAATCATTTTTGGATAAATACGTCTTTTTTGTCTCTATCCGCCAACAGTTCAATCGACGTTTCCTTTTAATCATTACCATTTTAATTTTTTAGGCAACCTATAAAGGCGGGAAAATCCATGATCATTTTTTACCTCAAACTTTCTGAGTTTTTTCCTGCCGCTATGTCTTCACGCTTTTTCTCTCTCTTGTGCGATCGATCTCTATTCCTCAGTTCTTATTGAATCCTTGAGTTCTGTAAGAATCTTTTTCTTTTCTCTTTTTTCTTCTTGATCAATCATGGTTTATCCTGTTACTTCTCTTGATGAATTCAGAAATTAATGGAATAT
Source organism: Sambucus nigra (assembly GCA_949130495.1). Lineage (NCBI taxonomy): Eukaryota > Viridiplantae > Streptophyta > Magnoliopsida > Dipsacales > Adoxaceae > Sambucus > Sambucus nigra. Next base: position 275,666,524 of record OX422216.1, on the reverse strand, counting down.
TCCTTCATGGGTATCATTAGAACATTCTACTTTGCCCGCTGATCTTTTTTCATTGGTTGGGGGTCACTGTCTTCCCTCTTTTTTTATTGATGAATGTGGGTTTACCTTTCCCCCAAACCCATTTTATCTTGAATTTTGCCAGTATTTTGATATCGTCCCAGATAAAGTAGCCCCTAATACCTGGAGGGTAGTTAATGGAGTGTATATATTAAACCAACTTTATGGGACTCATCTAGGGATCCCATAAATTATGTTCTGTTATGAGTGGGTAACTACTGATACCACTTTGTATTTGAAAACTAGGGCTATGAAAAGGGAATTAGTAGTTAACCTTCTTGACTACAATATAGATTACTTTGAACATGGAGTAGTTGCTAAAAATTGGCAACATGATCCTTTGACTGGGAATGCTAAGTACCATGGGCCTAAGTTCCCACCAAGTGGGAATAGGATAGGTTGCATTTATTTTACTGAACTTCTTTATATAATATGATAACTCCTAATACTGATGTTTATTTTTTTTACTTGCAGTTGAACGAAAGAGAAAATGTCCCAAGGAGAGTGAGATCAACCTCATGTAGTTGAAGTTCATCTGGGACATTCATCAGAAAGTTCAGGAAGAGCATACTAGATAAACTTCATACTTGTTGCAGTATAGAAATATCATCACCTCCTTTGTTGCTCTCCCAATTGTAGTTACACCTTCTCTTTTAATTGACCTTGACCAAGACCCCATCTCAACATCCTTTGCCACTGTATCTGGCAGTGGTGAAATTGCTACTATTTTTTTTTAGATTCAGACTTACATCTTACTGATGCTATAGGGAAGAGGAAATTTCCCAATATCTTAGGTGACGTAGATGGTACTGGATACTCTAAACAAGCTGCTGATGGAGCAAAAAATAAAGAAGATGCTGGGAAGAAGCCCCCATCCAATAAGGAGGATGATGTGAAGAAGATCCGATCTAGTCGGGAAGAAGATTCCTACTGAAGAAGCTGATGAAAGTCAGCTCAAGAGGTTGAGAAGATGAATCCATTTTAGGCTGGAAGAAGGGTCTTCAGCAAACACTAACCAACTAGAGTTGGTTGATTTATCTATTTCTGGTTCACTAGTGGCACTTGGCCTTGGCTTGGCCATATAATTAATAAAGCCTGGTACATTTCCAGACAATAGAGGAGCTGCAGTTGAATTGCCCCGATCAAGGAGTTCTGAAAATACTTCTTAAATCCCAGCTCTGGTAATTTTCTTTTCCTTCTTTATCTATTTGTTTGATATTTATGATATTAAGTCATCTTGTTTTCTTTTTTCACTTTCTTATTGACTTCAACAACATATTGGAGAAGGATGATGCTTTGAGTTCTTCTTATCAGGAGGTTGAAGAAGCTTTTGATGAGCTTAATAAGTCATTGCTTAATTCCCAACAAGCATTGTCTAATGAGCAGAAGAAGTGGGAGGAACAATTGATAGTTGTAGAAGAAGGTGTCGTGTCTGCTCGGGACCAAGTTGGTGCTCTGTAGAAAGACTTGGATGCTAAAAAAGCCAAAACCACCAAGCTACATAAGGATTTGGACACTAAGAAGTCTCTGTTTGTTTCTAAGATATCCAAGAGAGCTAAGACTATGGAGGCTGGCTTCAACAAAGGCTGGGACAAATCCATTGGGGCTTTTTCTTTACAAATTAACTTTGCAAAGAATAAATTCTTCAAGGATGGGTGGTCGGTAGCCCTGGTGGAGGTCGGCACCCTTCAACATTTAAAATTTTTCCTCAGACATGATCCAAGGTGTCCCCCTAAAATGGATGAGGAGATTGAAGATTATGGGGGTTATAGTAAATCCCTGTTGGTGTTGGATCTTGTCAATCGACACCAGGATGTTGATTCTTCTTCTCCTCCATTTTATAGCCATCCACCTCTGCCTTCTCCTCCTTCTACTTCTTCTAAGCCTACGCCAGACATGAAGAAGGTATATATCTGTCTGAGTAGTTTTTATTTTTATTTTCTTCTGCACTTGTAATTTTTCCTTTCTTGATGTATTTGTACTTAACAACTTATTAATGAAAAGAAATTTTATTCCTCTTTTGGTTGTCTTTTCTTCATACTTTATACTCTGTTGTTGATTGGATATTCTTCTTGCTTTTAATAGCTCATGGATAAACTGGAATACTTCTCCTCTACTTACTTCGAGCTACTCCAGAGATGTAAAGAACTTTTTAAAGAGGGTTATTTATCTCCGAATGAGGAAGATCTACTGAAGTTGCTCAGGGAAGGTGTGTCTGAGCAAGACGAGGAAGCCTATCTTCATCTGAAATGCTTTTTTGATCGAGAAGTGTCCAACAATGTTACTTACTATGAAATAATTAAAGAGCTGGAGGAGGAGCATAAGGAGGCCAAGGCTTATTTGCATGATAGATATGAAAATAAGTACTAGGCTCTTTTGCATGATAGCTATGAGAATAAGCATAAGGATTTGAGTAAAGAATGGGTCTTTGAATAGAAGTTGGAGAAATTTGCTTCTGATTTTTGAAGACACAAATTTATGCTCAACCGTGAAGTAGAGGAAGCTAGATCCATTGCCAAGATGCTGGAGGAGGAAAATAATAATTTGAGAGATGGGATAAATGCTTTGAAGTCTTCTTCTACTTCTGTTGCTACTACCGATGAAGGTCATTCTTTCTTGAAGGCTGAAAATGCTATATTAATGGAAGAATTGGAGGCACTGAAAAAGACTAAGTCTGCCTCTTCTTCTCGAGCAAGAAATAGACCTGGTCGAGGAACTACAGATGAGGCTAGAACTCAACAAACTCTTGCTAACCAAGCTTCCCAGTTGAAGGCCAAAAACCAAGCCCTTGTTGAGATGTCCCAAAAGCATCAAACTTAAACCGAGCAACTCGCCACTCAGTCCTCTTAAATGTAAGCTAATGATGGAGTGTTGAAGAAATTACATCATCAAGCTTAATGGCTGACCTTCCAGTTTCACAAACAACCTAGAAAGATTTGGATGGAAGGGTATAATGAATCTTTGGGGCATTTTGATGCTAGGTTTAAACAGGCCCAATATGAAGGCTAAAAATGGGGTTGGACCAATTGTCTAACAGTGTTGAAGGTAGAACATAATAGTCTTTTCTGGAAATGGTATGTGAAACAACCTAATAGGTGCACGCTAATGCGTATTAAGTTATTTAAAAGTTTCTTTAACTCTTTTATATAAAATCTATTAATGTTTATAAATTAAAATACACTTATGCACACTAGTAAGAAAAGCGGGTGATGCAAGAAATAAAAATATCCTTTAAAAATGAGATGAGAAAAAGTTGAATGAACACAACATTTGTTCTCATGGAAACCAACAAGGGGAAAACCTCGTGTCTTTTAGTTCCAGGACAACTCACACACCCAAGTCCAATAATACCAATGTTTAAGTACATATTACAGCAATAAAAGTGTAAGTGAAATAGTTTGGCCAATACAAAACTAGTATACCAAGGCACAAACTAAACAACCCCACAAACTGAATCTACTAAACATCCCAGGTAGTGATAACTTGGGAAGCACACGCAACTACATACTCAACACTAATATTAATGTTTAAATAAATATTTCAACAACACTAGTGTAAATGAAATAGTTTGTCCAATACAAAACAAGTACACCTAGGAACAAACTAAATAACCCCATAATACTGAATCTTAGTAAACAACCAAGGTAGTGTAAGCATGAGACACACATAACTACACACTTAAACTCGAGGCCCCGTGAAGTTGTGCAACACATATTTAATAATAAAATTTGTTTTAATCAGAACAACAAAATAATATTGTTTATAAAAAGAGACTACACACACACACACACCAAGTTAAGTCTATTTTAATTAACAAAAAAAAATTACCAAACAGTGACTAAGTGAAAGGTAAGAAAATATTGAATTAATCGTTACTAAAAGAATGAATAAATACTAAGTCACAAGACACATACAAGGTCTTCCTTAATAGTTAATATTCAAGTAAAGATTAATCCTAAAACTATTTAGTTAGCGCAAAATGATCACAAATAAAATAGGAAATAAAACTCCAACAATTGTGTTGCGCAACTAAAAAAATAAACAAATAACTTAACACCAAATAGAATATGAATCAATTTAAACCGGTCCTATGTTAAAATATCAAGTCCAAGGAAAATGAGAAAAAGATAAATATGCTTAACACTTAGCTCATACAAATTAGGACTTAATTAAAATCAACACAAGATAGCTACAAATATATAGTTAAGTCCAAATTGCAAAACAAAATTGTAACACAAAAATTAATCCCAACTATTAAATTCCAATTTTTGTTCAAACCAATACTATAATAAGGTTTGGATGAAAAAAATCATATACACACTAACACCACCTAAGTATAAAAGAATATAACAAAAAATATTCAACTTAGATAATAAAAAGTGTACGAGTCAATTGATTCAATCCAAGTCAAATGAATATGAGATAAAGACTGTAGCACTCAACTCAATAAAATAGGATGGGTTAAACTAAAATAAAATTTAAATAAATAAGGATGTGATTTAAGGTCCACACACTAATTATAACCAACTAAATAAAGTGAACACGTAATAGTTTAACTTACAGGATATAACTTGTTAAAGGCAAGAACCAAATTATCTTTAATCCTAAATAAATTAAATTTAAATCAAATTTAAAATAAAAGAAATTTTTAATAAAAGAAATTTTGTGACACAAAACACTTCTTAGGACTAGTTAACAAGTGCACACACACGGTGAGATAAGTGTAAATAAAGTCTTAACACTAAACACCCAAAACTGACTTAGAACTAAATGACCCAAATTAATCTTAGTCCAAATTTAAATAACTCAACACAAGAAGGGTTCAAAAATTCAAAAAAATGACAGTCCAAAACAAATGATCTAAGTACCAACTACTGCTATCAAACAACCTACAGAGTAACTATATCCGAATCAAAACAAAAGAGCCGCCAACACATACACACAAAACGAGTCTACAGATCTTGAACAACAATATATATATATATATATATATATATATATATATATATATATATATATATATATATGTATAGGTAAATCAGTATGTATATATATAAAGAGAGAGAATAAGGAATGCTACCCAAAACCGCAAACACCACCGGGAACCCGAACCACTGGCAAGCTCAAAATGCCGGAAGAATCAGGAGCTCCAAATTGTGAATAACCACACCAAAAACGGAAATCGACCACTGAAAATCAACAACTCCGGACCAACCAAACAGCACCTCCAATAAAAGGAAACAACTCTGAAATGAAAAAGAAATCCAAATACTAAAAACGCAGTACCAGATCTAACAGTCCCAAACTTGTACCGTCGAAACTATCGCCGAAAAAATAATACTACTAAAAATACCACCAAAAAATGGCACTACCTCAACTCCTAAATCAACAACCCGATCTCAAACTGGACCACTCAAATCCAAAGATCCGAAACCCATTAGCACGGAACAAAGATCTCCGAAACCAAACCCGATCGCACATACCCCAACACCTCAAATCGTAGAACAGGGTTCAAATTCGAACCAAGAAAAATAGTCAGCTCAAGACATATAACAAAAAATCGACCAAAAACGAAATGCAACCCAAATCAAGCGTTAAACTTGCAAACCCAAACTTTCAATTCCTTGAACCACACGAAACAAAAAAAAAAATCTCAACCTCAAACATTTTAAAAATGAAATAAAAAAATGGAGATCTCTCAAAGTAGCGTATGTATAACATTGGAGAAAAATGAGAGAAAAATGAGGGAGAAAATAGGTATGTAGGCAGCGTCTCTTAGAGAGAGAGAGAGAGAGAGAGAGAGAAAGGAGTTCGGCCGTGAAAAAAATAAGGGAGAGAGAATGAGATCCAAAAAGTTGAAAAACCTTATCTCTTTAAATGATCACATACGATTATAAGGACCCAAATTATTTCACTGATTCAAATGGAATACCAAAGACAAATGAGGGAAAATTAGTAAAAGCAATGGGGACACAGTCCAACAGCTATATCTGACATCGAACACACCAAAGTCTCGAGCCACTTAAAGATGCCCATGATTTTTAAAAAACCAAAACCATACTCCCAAATAAAAAACTAATGTTTAATTTGATAACATGTTATCAAAATAAAAAATAAATATATATAGCTATAAAAAATATTAAAACTCCCATGTTAGATAATAAAAAAAATTAAAAAAAATATAAAACCATATTTAAAACATCAAGAAATAAAATAAAACTCATAATTTATAATTATAAAAAATTATTTAAGATACAAACACATATTAAGCATATTATACGAAAAATAGTTTGTCAAATAAATATAGGAAAATATGATTTTAGGATTATAAAAAATAGTTTTTAACAGACAAAAAAGTGCAGGAGCATATATAAAAATAATTGTATCAAAATTGAGCCAATACGAAGAAATAAGATTTTCAATCTCTCCCTTTGGCCAATTTTGAGACAAAGAAAGCAGAGACTCAAGGAGAAGAAGCAAAACAAATTACATAACTCAACTATACACATGAGTCCAAAAAATAAAAGAGTACATAACTCAATTACCAACAAGAATTTCTAAAAGACTCAACAAAAATTGTAAATACAATAAATAAAAGAGTCTCAAATTCTCCCCCTGTTTGTCTCAAAGGGACAAAGGGTACGGAAGAATCCTAGAAAATAAAGTTAGTATAACAAACATATGAAGATAAAGTGTACTAACAAACAAACTAAAACAAATTAGTTTGGAATAAGGTTAGAGATCTTTGGGTAATACAAGTCATCCTTCTTAATTTTTGGAATCACGATTTTTATATAGGAATGACTAGAAACAAAACGAGGACGATACGCAACAAAGTTTGATTTTAAAGGGATCCTGGGCATATTATCTTTACCACCACTTTGTTGTCTATTCAAACTTAAACGCATATGATAAAATTATCCTAAGTGACTCGTTTTAAGACAAACGTTACACCGATACACATGCCTAGCATTGGATTTCGCATTAAAAGGCTCGTTAGGATGTTCAACATTTTCATTTTTTCTAGATAATTTCAACCTTTTAAAACAAAATTTCTCTAAATGTCCCTTCTTAGAACAAAAACTACAATGAAAAGTAGGTTTGACATTTTGAACATTCCCAATGTTTTGAATTTTTCTAAATTTGCCTAATTTACTTTTATTTTGTCCTAATTTCTTAAAGCAAAAGTTTTCTAAATGACAATTTCTGTAACAAAAGTTACAAACAAATACCGGCTTAACAAATGCGGTAGAACAATCCTTAAATTTAGCATGATTAAAACTCATTTTAGTATCACTAGACTTGGGAAATTGTTCACTACAACCCACAAACCTAGTTTCAACAAATGTTTCACCTTTAAACCCACTTGCTTTCAAAGGAACAAATTCGTCAATACTTAAACTCGAATTTGAAAGACCATCTACCTTTTTTAAAGAGGCCTTAAGATCTTTTTGACATTCATCACATTTATTCAAAACATATTTAAGGTCAAACTGAGATACATTAAATTTATTTAAAACATCCTTATGTTGACTTTCAAGTAGTGATTAGTTTCCGTCAACGTACAAAACTTTTTCTCAAGTAAAGAAATGGTAGATTCAAAATCATCAATATGCATGGGAGATTCTTCACTCATAAATTTTATTTGATCATTTAAAGCATCAATCTTAGATAAAAGATTATAATTTACGCCGCCCAAGTGTGTGTTGTCATCATGTGTGCAAATATCAATATAATTATAACACACACACCCTTCTAAAATGATAGCATCATCTAGATAATTTGATTCATTTAAATCACCATAAATATTTCCTATATCAACTAAAGAAGGTGTGATATTAGGGTGATTTTGGGCAGGAGAAATTTGAGATAAATTAACAAAGTCTAACTCAGAATTATTTACACATAAATCAGAATTATCAGATAAAATCGACACACTATCAAAAGCATCACGAGATTTAATTCTACAAATAGAAGTAAGATCTATTAAATTATCAAAATCATCGCTAACACAATCAAAAATATCATCCCTCATTTTAGACAAAGATGTAGAAGATTTTGGAATGTCCCAAGCCTAAAAAGATGTGGTGCAAGCTAAAATTTTGTTAAATTCGGTTGCACCCTTTGCTTGGACAATAGAATCTTTGCTTTTAATGTTGTATTGTGAATAAATCATTTCCTCTTTAGAACATTCCTAAAGGGATATTCTTAAAGAAAATTTAGTATCACAATTTTGGTTTCCCATTTCAAAAAAGGATTTAAAAAGAGTTCAAGATCTTTGCGGAATAAAATTTGTTACAAAGTGAATCCTGAAGCTCTGACACCACATGAAACAACCTAATAGGTGAACGCTAATACGTATTAGGTTATTTAAAACTTTACTTAATCTTTTATTTAAAATCTATTAAAGTTTATAAATTAAAATATACTCACGTACACTAGTAAGAAAAGGTGGTGATACAAGAAATAAAAATACCCTTTAAGAATGAGATGAGTAAAAGTGGAATGAAAACAATATTTGTTGTCGAGGAAACCAACAAGTGAAAAACCCCATGTCCCTTAGTTCCAGGACAACTCATACACCCAAGTCCACTAATTCCAATGTTTAAGTACAAATTACAGCAATACAAATAAATGAAATAGTTTGGCCAATACAAAACCAGTATAGCAAGGCACAAACTAAACAACCCCACAAACCGAATCTACTAAACAACCCAGGTAGTGATAACTTGGGACGCACACACAACTACATACTCAACACTGATACCAATGTTAAAATAAATATTTCAAAAATACCAGTGTAAATGAAATAGTTTGGCTAATACAAAACCAGTTCACCTAGGCACAAACTAAACTACCCCATAATACTAAATCTTAATAGATAATATTAGACATAGAGAACTACACACTCAAACTCAAGACCCCGTGAAGTTGTACAACACATATTAGATAACAAAGTTTGTTTTAACAAGAACAACAAAATAATCTTGTTTAGAAAAGGAGACTACACACACACCAGGTTAAGTCTATTTTGATTAACAACAAAAAATTACCAAACAAGGACTAAGTGAAAGGTAAGAAAATATTGAGTTAATCGATACTAAAAGAATGAATAAATACTAAGTCACAAGACACATGCAAGGCCCTCCTTAATAATTGATATTTAAGTAAAGATAAATCCTAAAACTATTTAGGTAGCACAAAATGACCAAAAATAAAATAGGAAATAAAACTCCAACAATCGTGTTGCGCAACTAAAACAATAAAACAAATAACTTAACACCAAATAGAATATGAATCAATTTAAACTGGTGTTATGTTAAAATATCAAGTCCAAGTAAAATGAACAAAAAATAAATATATGTACCACTTAGCTCATACAAATTAGGACTTAATTAAAATCAACACAAGATAGTTACAAATATTTAGTTAAGTCCAAATTGCAAAACAAAATTGTAACACAAAAATTAATCACAAATATTAAATTCCAATTTTAGCTCAAACCAATACTATAATAAGGTTTGGATGAAAAAACTCATATACACACTAAAACCACCTGAGTATAAAAGAATACAACAAAAAATATTCAACGCAGAAAATAAAAAGTGTAAGAGTCAATTGATTCAATCCAAGTCAAATGAGTACGAGATAAAGACTGTAGAACTCGACTCAATAAAATAGGATGCGTTTAACTAAAATAAAATTTCAATAAATAAGGATGTGATTTAAAGTCCACACACTAATTACAACCAACTAAATAAAGTGAACACACCATAGTTTAACTTATAGGATATAACTAGTTAGAGGTAAAAACAAATTATCTTTAATCCTAAATAAATTAAATTTAATTCAGATTTAAAATAAAAGAAATTTTTAATATAAGAAATTGTGTGACACAAAACACTTCTTAGGACTAGTTAACAAGTGCACACACACGGTGAGATAAGTGTAAATAAAGTCTCAACTCTAAACACCCAAAACTGACTTGGAACTAAATGGCCCAAATCAATCTTAGTCCAAATTTAAATAACTCAACACAAGAAGGGTTCAGAAATTAAAAAAAAAATGACAGTTCAAAATAAATGATCTAAGTACCAACTACTGCTATCAAACAACCTACAGAGTAACTATATCCGAATCAAAACAAAAGAGGCGCCAACACATACACACAAATTGAGTCAACAAATCTTGAACAACAATATATATATATATATATATATATATATATGTGTGTGTGTGTGTGTGTGTGTGTGTGTGTGTGTGTGTGTGTACTAGAGCAGTAAATATAAATATAGTATAGTATATATATGTATAGGTAAATCAATATGTATATATATAAAGAGAGAGAATAAGGAATGCTACCCAAAACGGAAAACACCACTGAGAACCCGAACCACCGACAAGATCAAAATGCCGAAAGAATTAGGAGCTCCAAACTGTGAATAGCCACACAAAAAATGGAAACCAGCCACGAAAAATCAGCAACTTTGGACCAACCAAACAACACCTCCAATAAAAGAAAAAACCTCAAAAATGGAAAAGAAATCCAAAGACTAAAAACACAACACCGGATCTAATAGTCCCATACTTGTACCACCGGAACTATCATCGAAAAAACAATACCACTAAAAATACCAACAAAAAATGGCACTACCTCAACCCGTAAATCAACATCCGGATCTCAAATTGTACCACTCGAATCGAAAGAACCGAAACCCAATAGCACGGAATGAAGATCTTTGAAACTAAACCCGATATCACAAAACCCCACCACCTCAAATCGTAAAATAGGGTTCAAACCCGAACAAAGAAAAATAGTCAGCTCAAGCTAGAGTGCAAAAACTCGACCAACACTAAAACATAACCCAAATCAAGCGTTAAACTTGCAAACCTAAACTTTCAGTTCCTTGAACCACAACAAATAAAAAAAAATTCTCAACCTCACACATATAGAAAATGAAATAAAAAAATGGAGATCTTTCAACGTAGCATATGTATAACGTTGGAGAAAAATGAGGGAGAAAATAGGTATGTAGGCAGCGTCTCTTAGAGAGAAAGAGAGAGAAGTTCGGTCGTGAAAAAAATGAGGGAGAGAGAATGAGATCCAAAAAGTTGAAAAACCTTATCTCTTTAAATGGCCACATACGATTATAAGGACCCAAATTATTTGAGTGGTTCAAATGGAATACCAAAGATAAATGAGGGAAAACTCGTAAAAGCAATGTGGAAAAACTCCAACAACTGTATGTGACATTGAACAAACCAAAGTATCGAGCCGCTAAAATATGCCCATTGTTTTTAAAAAACCAAAACCATACTCCTAAATAAAAAAACTAATGTCTAATTTGATAACATTTTATCCAAATAAAAAATAAATATATATATATAGCTACAAAAAAATATTAAAACTCCCATATTAGATAATAAAAAAAATTAAGAAGAAAAATACAGAAGCATATTTAAAACATCTAGAAATAAAATAAAACTCATAATTTATAATTATAAAAATTATTTAAGATACAAACACATATTAAGCATATTATACCAAAAATAGTTTGTCAAATAAATATAGGAAAATATGATTTTAGGATTATAAAAAATAGATTTTAACAGACAAAAAAATGCAGGAGCATATATAAAAATATTTGTCTCAAAATTGAGCCAACACGGAAAAAATAGATTTTCAGTATGACCCCGGGTTGTTAGACCTTGAAGATCCTCCATTTAGACTGGACATTTATTGGATTTCTGTCAACATTACTCCCCAGGCCCTGATTTCTAAATATCTTGGAGATTATGAGCTGCACGGCGAACTGAAAATCATCCAACCTCCTCATCTATTAGTTCATCCAAGTAGCCGTAATAGGAGAATAGTTCAAGACTTTAATTTATCAATTCTCCTTATACTTTAAATGATCCTGCAGCTAACATGGATCCAGTTTCCAAAGCTGAGGGGAAGCACCCTTTAGAATAATGTCCTATATTTCTTTTGTAGTCACAATTATGTTATCATTATTCAAATGAATGAAAAAGCATCTGATTAGTTTATCTTGTTAATCTCTGAATGTGTTTTTTTTCTGGTTGTGAATGATTTCTTCTTTTTCATTAGTTCTATTGACACACTTAGATTAAAATCTAAATTTAGTATTAATTAGCAATGAACACATAGTATCTACTAGAATGCTTAGATTAAAATCTAAATTTGGAGCTAGTTACCCATGTGTCTCCAAAGGTTTCACTAACACACCTAAATGCTTAGGTTTTCTATATTATCTACTAATGGTGTGACTAGGCATATGTTGAATATGTGCCTACATTCCTCTTGAGGAATCTTCACAACGTTCTTCCTGCACTTTACCCATTAGGATAAAGATCTTGTTTTATCCATATATTTGTTGACCGTCTTGAGGTCATAACTTATTTGGAGAACAACTTATTGCTTGTGTCGATTAAGGTTTGCATGCTCTGAGAAACCTATTGCTTATGTCAAGCAACATTTTGAAGTTTTTATGGGAACTTCAACTTTTAAGCTTATTCAAGATCAAGTATATAGTATATAATTAGTGCAACATAGCACTAGTACTCCCCAAAAATTTGAAAAAATAGAAATTGGATGAAAGATAATTGTGTTGATACTTAGAAATTGATATTGAACTGAGTACACTTGATCACACTACTAGTAATATTTTCTAAGATGTTTAGCGTGCCATGGATTCTTGAATTCTTCCCCCTCCAAAGTCTCAATCTTGTAAGTTCCAGGTCGGTTGACTGTAGAAATACGATAGGGCCCATGCCAGTTGTCTTCAAGCTTATTGTTTTTCTGGAGCACCTTCTTCAGCACATAATCTCCCTCTTTAAGTTGGTCGGCTTCATTCTTTTATTATAAAACCTAGTTGTTCGCTCTTAGTAAGCTGTATTTCTCGGAGCAACGTCTTCTCGTACCACTTCTAGAATATCCAAATCCAACCTTCGCATTAGATAACTCATAGGAGAGTTAAATTCTAAACTCTATGGGATGGAAGACTTAACTCAGCAGGTATGACTGCTTCATTTCTAAATGCTAACATATATGGGGATTCTCCAGTTGCAGTCCTCAGGGTTATTCATTATGCCCATAAAACATAATATATCTCATTGATCGAGTTTTCCTTTGTATCATCAATCCTTTTATTCAACCCATTCAGCAAACTTTTATTTGTAACTTCAGTTTACCCATTACTCTGAGGGTGTCCTGGAGAAGAATGTAATTTTGGATGTTGGATTGAGCATAATAAATTGTTAATTCTTCATTGTCATACTGCATTCCATGGTAGGTGATGAAATCATAAGGCAGCCCATACCTACACATGATGTTCTTCTAAATGATTTGGTAGACCTTCTCATAAGGCATGTCTGTCAATGGTTCTGCTTCAACCCACTTTGTAAAGTAAGTCACTATAATAATCAAGTATTTAAATCTTCCTCGGGTGGTTGGTAATGGCCCGAACAAGTCTATTCCCCACATAGAAAATGGCCAAGGTAAAGTGATTAGGGTGAGAGCATCTTGTGGAGTCTTTTGAATGCCAAAATACCTTTGGCACTTATCCAACTTTTTAGCAAAAGCTGCACAATCCGCTCACATAGTTGGCCATTAGTATCCTTGCGCACTTATCCGCTGAAAAAGTGTTCTTCCTGTAATGTGAGCTCCACAAGATCCTTCATGTACTTCTTGAATTAGGTCTATAACTTCTATTGGATGAACGCAACACTACAAATTGACTGTCAATCCTCTCTTGTACAAAACTCCTTTATTTAACACATATCTGACAGCTTTATGCTTCAACTCTTTGTCTTCAACTATATTTACTGGTAGGGTTCCTTCTTTAATATGTGCTCTGATAGGATCCATCCAAGATAGCCCCATATCTGCTCCCCTTCCAGTTTAACAAGATGATCCATATACGTACAAGTTCCATATTGGGAGATTGTTGGCAAAATACTTGATCTGTCAAAATTCCATAGTGGAATGTTTTTCTCCCTGCTTCCTCACACTTTCTTGACATCTCATTTGTTCTTGTAGAGGAATATGGTAGGTCAGCAACAGTCTCTCCTAGTAAATGTTCCTCTGGAGCTTGATTGTCAACAACTTTATTTTCTCCTGATCCTTGCTCGAACTGCTGGTTTTGTTTCTCAGGTACCTCGGGGTAAGTGAATTTAGCTATGAAATCCGCTACGGCTTGGCCTTTTAGAGAAGACCCTGGTTCATAAATAATGTCATACTCCCCAACTCCACTGCCCAATACATTAATCAGCCAGAATTCTCTAGCTTGTGTAAAGCCTACCTTAATGGCATATCACTGTATACTACTATTGTATGGGCTTGAAAATAGGGCTTCATGCATCTAAATGCTTCAATCAACACCAATGCTAACTTTTCTAAGAGAGTGTACCTAATTTTTGGTCCTTAAAAATCTTTACCGGTGTAGTTAGCAGGTTTTTGAACTCCATTCTCCTCTCAGGTCAAAGTAGAGCTCGCGGCTGATAGCTAAATAAAGGTACAATTTCTCCCTTATAATTGGCGAGGAAAGTAGTAGTAGTGACCCTAAATACTTCTTTAATTACAAAAAATCTTTCTCTCATTATTCATTCCATTCAAAACTCTTTCTCAGTACTTTGAAAAATGGTAGGCACCTATCTGTAGCTCAGGACACAAACCTGTTCAGAGCTGCTACTCGCCCAGTTAGCCTTTGCACATCCTTCTTGCAAGTCGGGGACTGCATCTCAAGAAATGCCTTAATCTTATCTATGTTTGCTTCAATTCCCCTCTGATTTACTATGTACCCGTGGAACATTCCTTCTTATACTCAAAAGATGCACTTGGTCTGGTTTAATCTCATCTGGTTCTTCTTAAGTTGATTAAATGTCTGGTTGAGATCAGTAATATGATCAGACACTTTTTTTTCTCTTTGTAAGGAAATCATCCACATATACTTCCATGTTTTTGCCTATTTTCTCCCCAAAGACCTTGTTCACCAGCCTTTGATATGTAACATTATAATAGTAAGTTTCTTGAGAAGTGATGAAGAAAGTGCCTGCCCTATCTTCAGGATGTATTGTTATATTATTACAACCAAAATAAGCATCCATAAAATTGAGCAACTCATGTACTGAGGTAGCATCCACAAGTTGATCTATTCGGGGAAAAGGAAAGTGATCCTTTGGGTAGGTTTTGTTAAGATTTGTGAAGTCTAGGCACATCCTCCACTTATTATTTTTCTTCTTGACCATAACTACATTAGTCAACCAATCTGGATATTTCACCTTGTCAATGAAGGCTTCTTTCTGAAACTTTTCAACTTCCTCCTGTATGGCTTGATTTTTCTCGAGGCTGATTCTCTTTGGCTTTGCTTCATTGGTTTGATTTTTTTATTGACATCGAGCTCATGGAAATGGAAGTTACGATCAGTCCCTGGCATATCTTCATGACTCCAGGCGAACATGTGTTTTCTCTATCTAAGGAATCTCACTAGTTCCTCTTTAATAACATGATCCAACATTGTTCCAACTTGATTTGTATTCTCTGATTTGTCATCATCTAATACAATGCTTTCTGTGGTCTCCATAATCTGACCCTTTATCATCTCTGTCTCCTCCCTCAAATATAAGGTTTCATCCTCAGGATGTTCTTCAAGTTCATAGGTATCCACTTGGTAAGTGGTGGTTTTCCTCTTTGTTTCTTCCAGAACTTTTTACTCAACAGATGAATAGTAGCATTCTCGAGCTACTTTTTGATCACCTTTCATGAATCCTACACCAAATTTGGTCAGGAGCTTCAATCATTGATGAACAGTAAAAGTCACTACCTCAAACTTCTTTAACCCAACTCTTCCCATAATTATATTGTACACTGAATGAAGATTTTTATCCGTTGCAAAGAAAGGAATTTTCTCGTTCGACTGGCTGGCCATGTACCAATCATCACTTTCATCTTGATGGTTCCCAAAGGAAAACATTTCTCACCTGAAAAACTTATTAGTGGTCGATGATAGGGCTCTAACTGGATGAGCTTAAATTTCAAGCGTTGAAATAAGGATAAAACATGATATTTGTCGAGCTACCATTATCTACTAACACTCTAGAGACAATGATATTCTCCTTTCCAATTTTAATTACCAGAGGATCGTCATGGGGGTATAATACCCCTCATAGGTCATTTTTAGAAAAGCCTATTACTAGTTTGTCTTCATTAACCTTCCTTGGTCTATCTTTCTCGACGAGATTAATCCTCTGTATGTACGAGAAATCTTGAGCCTCATTGAGGTAAGCTTTTCACTCTACTGTATGATCTCCTCCTCCTGTATGTCCACTTATAATCATTTGGCAATCAAAAGAACCAAAACTGAGTGTTAATACCTCGTGCTCTAGTTATCGAGGGCTTTTAGGCAAGTCAGGATCATCATCTTGATCATCTTTATGAGCCTTCTTCTTATCCTCTCTAGGTCGGTAGGGGGATTTTGATTTGTGTCGAGGTCCTTCATTATTTTGTCGATTAACAAACTGATTCAATTTTACTCTTCGGATGAGAGTTTCAATCTCATTTGGAAGAGCAATGAAACAATTCGTCGTGTGACCATGGTCTCTATAGAACTCACAGTACTTAGTTTTATTCCTCTTGGTAGGGGAACTCCTCAACTTATTAGGACAACGTACATCTTTGTTATGTTAGATATCCTCTAAGACATGATGAATGCCCGTGGTTAGTGGAGTGTAGTTGTGATACTTATTGAGCTTTTCTATAATTCTTTTATGTTTTGACTCCCTATGCTTCTTGGAATCTTTATGGTACTTTTTGTCATTTTTTCCCTTAACTTCGATCTCCTCTTGGCTACCATTGCATCCTCAACATTCATGATTTTGGATGCTTTGGCCATCAATTATGTCATGGTCTTTGGGGGATCATTAGTAAGTGTATAATAGAGTTTCTTTGGAAGTAATCCACTCATAAGGGCTGGTATAACAGTTCTCCTCATAATCCACAACCTCCAGCTTCTCATTATTGAAACGAGTGATGTAGTCCCTGGTGCTCTCTCCTTCATTTTATCGTACATTAAGCACGTATGCCACACTTTTTACAGTCTTGGACCCAAAACAAAAGTTGCTAATAAATAACTCGGCCAACTGTTGAAGGTGGAAATCTGTCCCTAAGGAAGGCTATTGTACTAGATTTGGGCAGACCCAGTAATTGTTTTAGAGAATGCTCTACACCTCATTTCGTCAAGAACCGCATAAATATCAGTTGTTGCTTAATATTGTACTATTTGGAGGACTGGATCAGTTTTTCCATTATATTTATGAGTAACTACTGGAGCTTTGAACTTTGTTGGGGTGGGGAAATCCACAATTGTTTGCACAAATGGAGATCCTTTTACAAAGCTTCTTTGCAGTGGGTTTTTGGCCTTAGCCATCTCTTCTAGCCTATCCTCCAATCTCTGAATAGAACCTTTCCAAGCGTTATTACCATCATCAGGCCCATGCGTTTCTATTTTTTTATTCTCTAAACTCTAGTCTTGGGATGGTTATTTGGCCCGAGGAGTACGTCGGGCGTCTGATCTAGACTGGGCAGAGCTTTCCCTTCGATTATATGGTCATTGAGTGTTTCCTGACATTACCCTAGGAGCATTTTTGTTCCCCCTAGGTCCTAAGAGATCAAAAGGAGAAGCACGACTTTGCCTTTCTAAGGCACTTAGCCTTTTTTGTAGAGTAGGACTGCGCATTGAAAGATTTTGATGCCTTGGACATTGAATTTGATCCTGGACAATAGGATATATCCCTTGTAGTTCTTGACTAACTTCGTCTACCACCTCTTGGTGGTGGTGGTGGCGTCATATTTTCATAGGCAGACGGGGCAAGTGCTCCTACTTGAAGAGTTTGCGCAAGTTGCCTGATAGTGTCCTACATAGCCTCTTGGCCTTTGAAAAGACTGGCTAGAATTCCAGTTAATTCATTCGCCTTTGGTGGGGTAGGCAGAATTCCATCGTTCCCGAGACTTGATTTAGGAAGATCAACCATTTTGGTGTTTAAATTAATGAGAATGATTAGAAATACGTTCCCACAGACGGCGCTAATCTGTTGACGCAAAAAACTAGATTGTCCTAATTAATTGATCACATATAAATATAAAGAAAAGAGACAAATAATTTTAAAGTGGTTCGACTATAAGAAAGAGCATACTACCACTCTTGTGTATTGCCTTGGGCTTGTTCAATTGCCTCTTGTCTCATTTTTCTCATGTCCCTTGGTTGTAGGGTTTATAATGTATTTATAGCGCTTTGAGGGTGTACAAGGGTTGAAATATTAAAGGATGAAATTCTTCTAGAACATAGGCATTTACGGCTGTACAATGTTAATAACGTTTACAACTATTGATGATTTGTTGTCATTGTTGGTCGGTCTTTCTGGTGTTGGTCGGTCTTCATGGTGTTGGTCGAAGTTCTTTAACCTATTGATCGGTCTTCCTTCAGTTGGTTGGTAGCTTATCCTTATTAACTAGGATTAAAGCCCGAATGGATGACACGTGTTTCTATATAATTGGTCCACGTAGCGGGATAATTTTTGGTATCAATAATCCTATTTGAGTGTATGATGGTTTCAACGTTCAATTGGTCAAGCTTGGTGTGTGCATGGCCCATAGAATAGGAACTATGCTTGCTTCCAATATGTGTGATTTGATTTATGGTTCGAGGGTAATATCTGGACTGATGTCCTTAGTTAGTACGTGATGTACCAGAAATTGATAGAAGAGTATGATAGCATCATAAGTCTCCACCTAGGGATGCTATACATGTATATATTACAATAGTGATGTAAATATATATATATCCACGTGATTGATTCTGTTACGGGTGTATTGTTATATAAAATAAATAGTGATTTTCGTATTTGTCTAAGCATATGAAAACTTATTTATAAACTGGTGATTATAAGTAAATAAAAAGAATGGGAAATGTGGTTCAGTATTGTATGGGAAATACGGGTAGGCACTATAAATTAATAGACGTGAAGAGATATAAGAAAAACTAGTTAGGTGGGTAGCATAACTATGTGGGTTAGATTAGTACTTTAGGTGTTTACAATAGCTGAGGGGTGAGGGTCTCAAGTGAGGGCAGATGGTACTAACAAGTATTTAATATCTTATTTGGATGCATTTTAAATACTTGCTAAACTTTTTTAAACTATCTTTCTTGGGCTCTGGCCCGTTTAAAATCCTTTTTGTAAAAACAATTTTGGGTGCCCAGCCACAGGGACGCCAGGCCTAGGAGTTCCTACATTTAACGTGCTGCAGCTACTGTGGAAGTTGCAGGACCTTGTTATTAGATGCCTGCAAATTTATTCAGTTCTTAGTTGTCTTTATTTATCTCAATCGGGCATTTCTCCCATTCTTAGTTTGATATTATTCTCAGAGACTTTGTATTTCCCGTTATTTCCAATATTGATTTAGACTTTATTTATAAATGATTGTATTGGGATTTTATCTGGAGTGTTATTCCAAACTCAGTTATTTATTTATGTCGTTATCTCATTATTCATTGTTATATGCATGGAAATGGTGGATGAAATTTTATTCCATTTATATTTACTGCATGTTAATAATAAGAATTTAAAATAATTGACATCGGGCTATTAGGGTATTAGTAATTAAATTGAATTCCAACAGTGATGTTGAGAATGACACCATTAATGATTCCTATTTAATTTAATAATGGACTAATCACCCAAGATTAGAATAGGTGGGGTGTCACATCTCTCATTTGTTTTACATGTAATTCATGTAAGTGGACGGAAGAGAGTAACGCAAAACGATGAAGAAGAATGCAATAAAGGATAGTCGTGGGCAATTCGGTAATTTTTCGGCCAAAACCTAAAGAAGGCGCCAGCATGAAAGTCATAGAGCTCAAGTTCACAACAACAGAAGAAGAAACACACCCCATTCCGAGTCCCGATGAAGAAGTTACAACACTTTGGAGATTGACAAAAGTTTTGGGGTCAAAATTGCAAATAGTGAAAATTCGATGCATTTCCAAGCGCAAAGAACAGTACCAAAAAACAAATCGGTTAAGTTTTGGAATGAATCAATTCGTTTTCCTAAGTGCTTTGGTCCAAACCGGTTCGATTTTTCACGATATTTTTTTTTCTCCTATTTTGTTGCTAAAGTTGTTAGAGCTTAGCCTCTTCGCCATTATGGGTCCTTAAATAGAGAATTTATGAGTCAAAATTTACATACTTCATATATTGTAAAGCTAAGAATACATATACAATCATTGGAGTTACATTTACTTGGAGAATTCATAAGTTGCAAAGCAATAAAGATGACTTTGTTCTCGTTCTACAATTCTTGCTTGGATTGAAGTTATTTGTTCATGTGCTTTGAATTCTCTTAATTTGGTATAAAATTTCCCTTTTCTCTTTTATATTTCAATACAAATTCTTTCATGCGTATTAAGATCTGCGTAGAAATAGTTGTCTCGTCTAGCTAAATTATTCATAGGTTAGGGAACATGAACCCAACCTAGGGTTTACAATGTTAAATGTAAAAGTTGCCATACTTAAATAATTCATTTCTCGAGGTTTCTATATTAATCGGTACTAATAGTGTATATCTCTTAACTCAGTTTGTTGAAAGCAACCTAAGTATTTGATGATGAATTATATGTGTCAGTGAATACATCAATTATGCATATTAATTTGTTGACCGATTATTGCGTGGGTTAACGCCCAAACATATTTGGTGGTTCAAATTGATTTTTCGCTTTTCTTTTAATTAATCAATTCACAAGAATTTCTTATTTATCATAGAAACCATAGGGTTTGGGGGATTGGATCCCAACCTCCTTTTCCAAAATTATTTTAAAAACAAAATTATGTCTTTGCTTTAATTAGTTTAATTTTCAATTTCATAACTCACTTTGCCTAGGTAATTAGAAATCACTTAACGTAAGAATCATCACCTGTACTTTCCTTTTTACGAGTTGAAGCTTAAATCTAAGAAACCAACCCTACTTTTGTCATTAGCACTCTATTCCCTAAGGATTCAATGCCATCTTATCGATTTTTACTACTCCAGAGAGTGACTTGCACTTGAGCTGTAGGTGCACATGTAGCACCCAGTTTTTGTTGTTCATCATTGTTTTATCACCATTATTGGGTAGTAGATAGATAGTAGGTTAAGTTGAATTAATTCTAATTTGACTCTAGTTCCAAAAAAGCCAAAAAAAATCATAAGTCCCAAAAAATACAAAAATAATATATATATATATATATATATATATATATATATATATATATATATATATAAAGAGAGAGAGAGAGAGAGAGAGAGAGAGGCTCATGTGCACATTAAGTTTGCACACTAAGTTTGTACGTCCTTTTTTAAAGTAGAAAAAAAATATTTTTAAGTTGATTTTTTTTGTGTGATATTTAAACATTTCAACGGACCCGTGTAAAAAAAATCAGCTAAAGAAAACTTTTTTTGCTATTTTTAAAAAATTGGTCAAACTTTCGCTTCTTTTAAGCACTTTAAAAGCTGCGAAAGTTTGACCAATTTTTTAAAAATAGCAAAAAAAGTTTTTTTGAGCTAATTTTTTTTACATGGGTCCGTTGAAATGTTTGAATATCACATAAAAAAATCAACTCAAAAATATTTTTTTTAATGCTTTAAAAAAATTAGGGTGCGCCAGCACTGTGCAACTTAGTGTGCACAGGAGCCTACCTCTCTCTCTCTCTCTCTCTGTATATATATATATATATTATGAAAAGAAAACGAAAAATAATTTTGCCCAAGTCCTTAGATGCAAAATACGTAACCCAATTCAGCTCCCGAGTCAATAATGAGTCCCCAATCATTTAGTTTTGACACTCCAAATTTTTGGGTGATCATTTATTTTTAACACTCTAAATTTCTGGGTAACACCTCCTACACCGAGTAGCCATACCCCTAGTAAACGGTCTATAAACTTCCTCTGAGGGTAGTGATTCATCGAGTGTGAGTGCGATGTCGGACGATGCAATTTTTGGAACGGGAGATGGTGAGATTTCCTATCGCCCTATAAGAGACTTCTTATCTTCTGAGTGAACCATCACTCTGGGATGCATCATATTCCTGTTTAATGTAAGGAAAATTTCACTTTCAAAATGGAATGATAAAAAATCCTTCCCACATTTCCTAGCATGGAGTCGGAGAAGTCATATCTCCATAACCGTGAATTTAAGGTGGCGTGTGAAATGTTTAACAATCAAGCTTGCACACAAGACATCATGCGTCTCAAGCTTTTCCCCTTATCTTTTAAGGATAGGTCCAAGACTTGGCTTTGGTGTTGAGCATCGAGCTCTATTGCTAGGTGGAGAGATATACAAGAGATATTTCTAAAAGTTCTTCCCCGCCCACAAGACCAACTTTATTAGAGCTCAAATTTAAATATTTAAAAAAGGATAACAAGCCCTTTGATAAGTGTTTGGATAGGTTCAACGAGTTGGTTAACATGTCCCCACATTGTAAGGACATTTTTCACATATCCAACATGTTACATTTGTGTATGTCGTACGCCGTCACATTTGTCACTTCACCTCAAGATATCACTCGACGGACTCAATCCAAATTTCGGGAATCAAGCATTTATTATCTCCATCATGTGTCCCTCATCTGCCTCAACGACTTCACATTCCAAGATTTTAGGGTCTTTATGCAAGTGGTACACAAGAGAAGTCAAAACAGTGAAACAAGGCTTGATAGGGAAGTTCAAAGGCAATTTGGTAATTTTATAGCCATCATCGGGAGGGCCGATCAACTGGAAAGTTGAAGAGCTTTCCACAACAAAGATAGTAGAAGAAATGTCACCTAACTCCGAGCTTTGGTGAACAAGTTATGGCCCGTTGAAAATGGAGATAATTCCAAGAAAAAATACTTGGAATTTTTGCTAAGTGCTTAGCCCCCTTCCAGCGAGTTTCCCCGAACCCAGACCGAACCGGTTTGGGGGGGCGAACTGATTCGCAGGGGACCCCGAACCGGTTCGGGTACCCTGTACGCTGGCAAAGTTTTTATTTTTTGAGACTCTTCATGTGTTTCCCTATAAATTCCAACTTCGGGGGAGCAGTTTTGCAAGACTTTGGAAGACGTTTTTGAGAGTCCAAATACCTCTAGTCTTCATATTTTTGAGTCCCAAGACTAATGTTTTAATTCACACAATTTCCAAACCTTTGTGAATCTTTTTGCAACCTAAGAACACAACCTTGTATTTGTTCAACCCTTGTGAAGAAGCTGTTTCTCTTCTTCATTGCTGACCACCTGGAGTTCCTACGGGAGATTCCAGCAGACAAGCTTTGAAGGTTTGCCGAAGACACCGTGCGTTACACTTGTGGGCGATTATCAGGTTGTACGTAAGTCAATGGTCTTGTAAATTATTCAAAGTTCTAGAAATAAAAGGTTTTGCCCTGCGGGGATTTTTTCTTAATTTTGTGTCGCATGCTTTATTTATTTATGGGTTGAATCACGCTCTTTAGATGCATGTTTAGGGGCTGACATAAAATAAGTGTGCCAAATTAGATAGTTGCGAATTTAATCAATTATCACACAGTCATACGTCGATTTCAAATTGGTATCAGAGCGGGTTACGCTAACTTATTACGTGATCCTAATTTTTCAAGGATTTATTTTCTGATATAATTTGTCTACTCACATTTTCAAATTGGTATCAGAGAAGGTTACGCTAATTTATCGCGTATTCCTATTTTTCGCAAAATCGTGTGATATTGATTTTTTTTAAAATTTGTTTTGTGAAAATTCGCATATTTCCTATGAAGCACTTATATAATCAGATGCCTATTTTTGACGGGTCTAATTATGCCTACTGGAAAGCTTGTATGAAATTGATTTTAAAATCTATTGACGAGCATGTCTGGTTGCTTTGCGAAAATGGTTGGACTCCTCCCACGATCACTGTTAATAACATCACCAGTTTAAAACCCGTGTCAGCCTGGACTGAAGACGATTATAAATTGTCCAATTTTAATTCTCGTGGTCTGAGTGCTATTTCTGGTGCTGTCACTCCGGATGAGTTTTGCCGAATTATGACGTGCACCACGTCTAAAGAGGCCTGGGATGTTTTGAAATTGACACATGAGGGTACGAACGCGGTCAAAGACTCAAAATTACAAAATCTGGCCACCCAATATGAGACTATTACCATGTGTGAGTCTGAATGCTTTGATGAGTTTTATGCACGTTTGTCGGACATTGTTAACACTTGTTTTAATTTGGGTGAGGTGATTGATAACACGCGTGTCGTTAAAAATATTTTGAGATCTCTTCCAAAATGCTTTATTCCTAAAGTCACTGTTTTGAACTCTTTGGGAAATTTGAAATCACTTAAGTTGGGAGAACTTGTAGGAGATCTTCAAACCTATGAGATTGACATGTTTCCCAAAACCATTAAGGCTAAGGATAATGGCATTGATTTAAAGACTCATTTTAAGAAAAAGAAAGAAAAAGTTTGTGAGTCCGACTCTGAGGAAGATTTTGATTTTAAAGAAATCGCCTTGTTTGCGAATTTTTTTAAAAAGTTTCTCAAACTGAATAACGAAAATTCTTCCAAGAAAAAGAGATCCTTTGAGTCAAATAAAAAGAAAGAGGAGGCCAAAGATAGTGACAAGGTGGATGAGATCAGGTGCTTTGAGTGTGAAGGAAAAGGGCACATTGCTAGAGAGTGTCATACTAGGATAAGGAGAAAGAGCAAAGAGACTGCTATGCCCGCCACTCTTAGTGATAGTGAGGGTGATAAGTGTGATGAGGGAGATGAGTCTGATAAAGGTTTGGGACATGGGATGGTTGTCGCCTTTTCTAGTCGTGTGAGCACACCCACATTGTCTCACAAAAGTGCACACAAGAGCGATAATAGTGATTTATGTTCTTCGAGTGAGGGAGAAAGCGAGGAGGAGAGTGGAGACAAAAGTGAGCTCCAAAAAGATTTTAGAGATTTGTACACCGAGACCTTGAAAACTAAGAAGTATAATCGTGATTTAGGTTGTCGAGTTTTAGATTTGGAGAGAGAGAAGGAGATTTTGAGAAAGGAGAAGTGTGATTTGACCAGCATGGTGTCTAGTTTGACGACATGTGTATCCCAACTCGAGAGTGATCTCGAACGTGCTAGGGAGGTCAAAGTCAATTTTGTGAACTCACCTAAGAAGGTTGAAAAGGTGGTTCATATGGGTAAAGGTGAGAAGTTTGGAATAAGTCATGACGGTGCTTCTTCTTCCCAATTAGCACCCGAGCCGGTTCCCTCTTTAGTGTTAGATTAACGTAAGTCTAACCCTAACCCACATAGGCGTCCCATTCCAATTAGAAGAACGCGTCCTGGAGTTTTTGAGAGAGGTGTTCCTGGGCCTATATATGTGTGTTCCCATTGCAAGAGGAGAGGACACCTTAAGGAATTTTGTTTTAAGTTGGGTTAGGTGTCACATTTTTCTACACGTGTTTCTTGCACACATGCACCCACTCATGATACTTTACATGCTCCCGGAGACTACATGAGAGAGTTTGCACATTTAGGTGAGCAAGTTAAATTTTTACTCAAAACATCACAAGAATTGATGGAGGTTTTTCATAAGTTGTCACCACCTTTGGAAACCCCCTCCGCACCTAATGATTGATGTTTGACTTGTTTACTAGCATAGGATGATTTTCATGATGATATTATTTGCCTATTGCGAGTATGTATCATCTTTGTATGTTTTCTTTTTTTTTAAATTTTGAAAAATCCAAAAAGATTTTTGTATTTTGTTTGCACCGTTTATGGATGAAGACTTAGGATGACCAAGTCACAACATCATTCCATTTTACATGTGACTATTTGATAGTGTTTTGAGACAATAGGGCAATTCATCCTTGTGTTTTATAATGTTTGGAGTCATTAAGATGTAATTAAGTGTTACTACCTACATGTTTGACTCATGTTTTCCTTTATTGCACACATGCACGGATTTATTTGATTACCGTGCTTGTCTAATCACAAGTTGGTTGGGTGTTTTCACTTCAATCCTGTCCTTTAAAACGAACCAAGCGTGATAAATTTTGATAAGGAAATTGTGCATATAAGAACCATTTTTTGAGTTTGTGTGCTTTGTTTAAAAAAAACGGGGAAGGGTTGCGAAAGGTTGATTTTGCCTTTGCGAATACTAAGCCACCGTTAAATTGGACCTAAAAAATGGAGGGATTTTCATTATCCGAGGTCCAAAGAGGTCTAAAGAGCCCGAAAAAATTTAAAGGCAATAAAAAGAAATTCATGCCAAATTATGGGCCATTTAGGTTTTTGCACCAATTCTCCAAAGTTTGAGAATTTAGTTTATACACCTCTAAAAGAAAATATGCATGAGGGAGTTTGGTTGGAGAATTAAAACGGGTTTGCACGTCCTTAAAATGCCTGAAAATGCGCTACATAGTTTTGGACGTTATTGGTGTGGAAATCACTTTGACTTTGATTTGTTTATTTGCATAAGACAATGTCATCTAAATTCAACAAATTTTTACACCTAAGGATACTTTTGATGCTCATTCGTTAGGGGTACACATATGCATCGTGCGCATATCATTGATTGAGTTAATTTACCTATCGAATGTGTTCACACCCATTCATTCCGTTTCCATGACTTGGTTGTTTGAGTCTAAATTCATGGTGTGATTTTTGTATCATGTTTCATTTTTTTTCAAATTGCTACTTATTTTTTTTGTATAAAAATTTGAAAAATCAAAAATAGTTTCAGAAAAGGCTGTTTGAGCATCTCCTTGCTAGAGCACGTTTGCCATATTGATTGAGGCTTATTTTGAATACCGTGACACCCCGATTTTGCTTGTTTGATTCATTCGTCTTATATGTCTATTTGGGGACATCATAAAAAGGGGGAGAAAGAATTATCTTATTTTGGGGGAGTTTGAATTTTGGGGGAGTTTTGAGATTTGACTTATGCTTATCATTTATTGGTATCTATGTTTATCTCATTTCAAGCTCGATACGTCACTTGGTATTTTTTCTTTTTCTCATGTGTGTAGGTACTACATTGATGATCACTGAATTGCACACCCTGATGAGAAAAGATTTGAGATTCTTGAAAATTTGAAGAACAAACGATGGAGACTATTCATTTGTACCTTTTCCAGTTTTGGGTTCATGGGAGGGTAGATTTGTATTGGAAATTTCATATTTGATAATTCGGATTTTTTATGTATGTACCCGCATAGACATAGGGGGAGATTTGTAAGGACATTTTTCTCATGTCCAACATGTTGCATTTGTGTATGTCATAAGCCGCTACATTTGTCACGTCACCTCAAGATATCACTCGACGGACTCAATCCAAATTCCGGGAATCAAGCATTTATTATCTCCATCATGTGTCCCTCATCTGCCTCAACGACTTCACGTTCCAAGATTTTAGGGTCTTTATGAAAGTGGTACGCAAGAGAAGTCAAAATAGTGAAACAAGGCTTGATAGGGAAGTTCAAGGGCAATTTGGTAATTTTACAGCCACCGTCAGGAGGACCGGTTAACTGGAAAGTTGAAGAGCTTGCCATAAAAAATACTGGAAGAAACGACACCTCAATCCGAGCTACGCTGAACAAGTTATGGCCCGTTGAAAATGGAGATAATTCCAAGAAAAAATACTTGGAATTTTTGCTAAGTGTTTAGCCCCCTTCCAGCGAGTTTCCCCGAACCTAGACCGAACAAGTTCGGGGGGGGGGGGGGGGGCGAACTGGTTCGCAGGGGACCCCAAACCGGTTCGGGTACCCTGTACGCTAGCAGAGTTTTTATTTTTTGAAACTCTTCATGTGTTTCCCTATAAATACGAACTTCGGGGGAGCGGTTTTGCAAGACTTTGGAAGACGTTTTTGAGAGTCCAAATACCTCTAGTCTTCATATTTTTGAGTCCCAAGACTCATGTTTTGATTCACACAATTTCCAAACCTTTGTGAATCTTTTTGCAACCCAAGAACACATCCTTGTATTTGTTCAACCCTTGTGAAGAAGTCGTTTCTCTTCTTCATTGCTGACAACCTAGAGTTCCTATGGGATATTCCAGCTGACACTGTTTCTAGCCATTACTTTGAAGGTTTGCCGAAGACACCATGCGTTATACTTGTGGGCGATTATCAGGTTGTATGTAAGTCAATGGTCTTGTAAATTATTCAAAGTTCTAGAAATAAAAGGTTTTGCCCTGCGAGGATTTTTCCTTAATTTTGTGTCGCATGCTTTATTTATTTATGGGTTGAATCACGCTTTTTAGATGCATGTTTAGGGGAAGACATTAAATAAGTGTGCCAAATTAGATAGTTGTGAATTTAATCAATTATCACACAGTCATACGTCATTTTCACACATCACGATTTTGAGAAGTGGAGACTTGTCTCTTACTTCCATCATAGGCTTACACTAAGCTCAAAGAAACTTGTAGAAATAATGTGTCCATGAGAGTTCTTCTGGTTAGACGCAGACGGTGTGGATGCCCACTTGAAGTATTTTGCTGAGACTACTCAATATTGGGACACATCGGATCCAAATAGCCAATCTAAGGCTATAATCACATCAGCGGCCCCTTCATCGTCCGGACTCTACCAATCGAACAAGGAATTTGAGCTGAAGCTTCAAATAAATCAATTAGATAAGCGGCTAGATGATACGGTGGAAGAAAGGGAGAGAGATACGTCCGACCCATCTCTAGATTTAAATGAGTATATTTGCACTATTTGTGAGGCGGGACATCTAATGAAAGAATGTATAACTATTCCCGCCTACAAAATTATCCTTTAAGAGCAAGTTGAAGTGGTAGGAGCTTACAAAAGGAATTTTAACTGTCCTCATAGGAATTCTTATAATCCATAGTGGCGGAACCATCTTGGGTTTAATTATGTGCAAGAAAGTGTGATAGAGTTTACTTTTGCATGTATATTTTTCGTCATTGCTTGAAAAGCTCCTCTAATCAAAATCCTCAAATTACCTACAAATATATAACAATCTCAAGTGTAGAGGTAAGTAAGGGTATCAATCCACATCAAGGGGGTAAAGCTAGAGACAAATTCAATTATAATTGAATTTTTATTTTCTTTTTGGGCTTTTGCTTTTTCTATTTTTTTAGCTTTTTCAAATATTAAAACAATTGGGTGAGGTGCGGTGAAATAACACTAAACTAAACTAAATGAGAGATGAAAACAACTAACTAGAAAGTGACTAAAAGTGAAAAATAAAGTCTAACACTAAAATAAGAGATAAATTAGGTAAATAATTGTGAGAACAATCAAGGAGTGGGTCTACACCACAAATTTTAGCTATTCTAACTAATTAATTTAATTAATTGAATTCTCCCAAATTAATATCAAAATTACAAATCAACTTTCATTGCAAGTGTAATTTTAATAGTAATCTTTTAGAAAATTAAGTTTAACACCCCACAACTCTAGAAAATAGATCTACACTCCTTTTAATTAATCACCCGCTAGGATCGATCAATTAAAATTTATGTAAATCTTTGAAAATAAATTTAGAGTTGAAATTCAAGTAATAATACCCCACTTAAGAAACCCCTATCTCTAGTTCGAATCTAAAATGAGTATTATGACTAGAATTTCGATTTTCACTCCAAAATCATTTACCCTCTCTCGAGGCGTAAATTTAAGGGTGGGGGATCAAAATTAATATTCAAAGGGAATTTTAAAGTAATCAAACTAATTAAACTAAAATAACATCAAATAAGGTTTTCCCCCCACCCCTTGAAAGGGGATTTAGCCTAACATGGTATAAGATTTGACAAATTAATAATCAAAGGCATAAAATAAATGAGAAGAGAAGAGAACAATCAAACCCAATCTCTTGAAGTGAAATTGAAATCTTATTTCCTTGAAATCAAGCACTATCCATCCAGATTGAGCATCCAAAAATAATCAATTCAATATAATACTCAATTGAATTACTCACAATTTATCACTCAATAATCTCTAAAAAGAAAAATAAAAACTATTTACAAAAATTTCTACCTAATTAATTCTAACCTAACTCTCTACTTTTCTCTAGAATTTTCTTTCTCTATTTCATGATAAGTCCTCAAATGGTGTCTTCCTACCTTTAAATAGTAGGCATGGAGCATGGGGGTAAAAATTGGAAGAGGTGTATGGGATATGGAAGGTATTTGGGTGAGGGTATCTAGGGAATTATGCACACATGTGCATGGGTAAGAGGTGAGGTCATGAGGGAAGTGTGGTGGTGAGGATAAAATCAGATTTGGTTTGAGGGGTATTTTGGGCATTGGGTAAAAAAAATTAGTTGGGGGTTTTTAAGGGTATATTGGGAAAAGGGGTTTAAATTGGTTTAGTTGTCACATGTGGGATTTATTTTGGTTTGGCTATCTTGGCAGGTGCACGATTTTGGGTAGAAAGGGGAGAAGTGGGTTAAGGCTTGGAACTGGAATTTGGGTTTGGGCTTCGAGTATGGAATCGGGGTGTCATGGATCTGGATCTCAGGTGGTGAGGTAGCGGTTTCAACTAAGTTTCGAAGGGTTGACGAAATGTGGTTGGCTGATATGGAGGCTCATCGCCGGCAGGGCAGGTGGTCGCTGCCACGGGTTGGAAAGGGGAACGGGGAAGCTTGGGTCGAGATTAGGTGGAACGTCACCGAAAATCATGAAGGGAGAGAGAGTTAGGTTAATCAGGTAGAAAGGTGATGGTCAGGCCGCCGGAGTTGGCAGCAGTATGGCCGGTTCAGGGGGTGAGGTAGCAGGTGGCTCACAGGGGGACTGCCGGGTTGGGGGTTGGAGTCGCGATTGGGATGCGTCGGAGGTGGCAGGTTGGGCAGTGGCGAAGGGGTTGTCAAGGGGGATGTCGGAGGCAGCAGAAAAAGTGCGATGGGGGTTTAGGCAAGGGGGTTAGTGTTGGTGGTTATGGAGGTTGTGGGTGTTTAGGTGTATTTGGTTTGTTAATGGGGGAAGAGAGAGTGAGATGGGTTATGTGGTGTTTAACTCATGACCCCTAAAAAATTAAAATAAAACTAAAAAATAAAATAAAACATAACAAAATAAAAATTTAACTAAACTAAAAAAGTAAAAATAAAAATAAAAATCAACCAAAATAAAAATGACAAAACCCGACACACTATACAAACTCTAAACATAACTAAAATAAAAACTATAAAAATAAATGAAATGAAAGTAGACTAACTAAAAAAAATAAGAAAATAAAAGAACTAATACATGACGCGCTAAAAAATATAAAAAACCTAAAAATATATACATGACTCAATAAAATAATAAAATAAACCCAAAAAAATAAAATGACACAAATAAAATAAAATGGGACAAATTAAACACACACGGTTCAGGATGGGTTTAGGGTAGGCTAGGGAACAGGACAAGGGTAATTAGCTCCATGATGCGCACAATTACCTTGAAATACGCGTTTGAACACCGCAATGTGCATTTGACCTACAAGATAGACAATAAAGCGCACAAGACCCAAATTGCCGAGAATTAGCAACTAAAGTACGTCTATTCGGGGTATAAAATGTACAATTTTGGGTGCTTATCAAAGTACGTCATTAAATCCTAATCAATACATTGCCCAAGAACCACTACCATAATTTCAACAAGCACCACAAATACAGACACCTCCTTCAGTGCTTTATATGATCCCACAATGAAAGAGTCTAGAGGACATTCTCACATAATTCATGCAAACCTAGTCAGCAATTAATGCCCAAAATGCTCAAAATTTTACCAACCTAAAGGCATCACTATCTAAGTTGAAATCCTCTTTGAGTGTTCAAGATAAGGGAAAATTCCCCACTCTAGCCCAACGTCCTCCCCATGGTCAAAATTGTGTAAGCTCTACACCTAATGAAAATCAAGAGCAATGTTAAGCTGTAACCACTATATGTAGTGGGAAAGTTGTTGACTTGTCACCTTCCCCACAAAAACGTACAAACAGGAGTTTTTTCCCAACACACAACATGTCTAAGATGCCCCCTTTGAGTTAGAGTGAAATAGAAGACACAGTTGGGCCTGAAATGGTGGTAAAACCCCGATAGCATCATCATACCCTCAACGATTGGTTCCTCCTCCTAAAGGGGCCTCCCGTAATGACATTTTAATGGTTCTTAATCAGGTGAAGTTAAACCTACCTTTTCTTGAGGAAATAAAGAAAATTTCCACGTATGCTAAGTTCTTAAGGAACTTACTCACATTGAAACGAAAGTTAAGGGTGAAGCAGAAGGATTTCTAGCACAAAATGTTAGCTCAATACTTTTGAGCGACCTTCCACCAAAGTTCAAAGATCCAAGAGTCCCCACCATTTCATGCATCGTTAGAGATATTAAGATAGAAAGATCCTTATTAGATTTAGGGGAAAGTGTTAGCATTCTATCCTATTTAATCTATTAAACGCTTGATTTGGAAGATCTTAATCCCACAAAAATTACTATCCAACTTACGGATTGTTCCATAAAGGTTTCTCATGTGTAGTTGAGGATGTTATCGTCCAAGTTGACACATTGTACTTTCTAGTATATTTTGTCATTTGGGACATGGATCCCTCCTCCCTATCAAGCCACCATGTCCCCATCATTCTTGGCCTCCCATTCCTATCTAAAGCTAATGTGTCGATCAATAAGCGTAATGGGAAAATGCAATTAACCTTTAGGAACATAACACTTGAAACGAATATCTTCAACATCATCAAGAAAATGGGTAATGGAGATGATTTACATGACACGAATCTTATTGAGGAGGTAGTACAAGAGCATTTTGAGGGTAATAATTTTGAGGATCCACTTGAGGTATGTTTAGTGATGACTATCGATCAAGAGAAAGAGTATTCAGAGTATGATCGTGAGATGCATATGATGAGGGAGATGCTAGGTGAGGGCAAAGTCGAGGACGACATTAGAAGTGTAATTTGAGTCTCATGATTTGAAAAGTTACCCC
Organism: Sambucus nigra; assembly: GCA_949130495.1. NCBI lineage: Eukaryota > Viridiplantae > Streptophyta > Magnoliopsida > Dipsacales > Adoxaceae > Sambucus > Sambucus nigra. The sequence goes on along the minus strand of OX422216.1, from coordinate 275,633,482 downwards.
CGAGGGACTCCGATATTAAATTTCCAAAACTTGAGTTGAAGAAGATACCATTCAATATAAAATATGATTATTTAAAAGATGATGAGCCATATCCCGTTGTTATCTCCTCTAGCCTAGATATAGATCAAGAAGGGAAGCTTTTGGAGACATTAAGGAAGCACAAGGGTGCTTTTGGTTGGTCTATCGCAGATTTTAAAGGTATAATTCCCTTGATTTGTACCCATAAAATCCACCTAGAGGAAGAGGTGAAGACCTATAGGGAAATGCAAAGAACATTGAACCCGATTATAAAAGATGTGATGAGAATGCAAATTATAAACTTATTGAATGCATGAATAATCTTAACATCTCGGATAGTAAGACGGTTAGTCCAATCTAAGTTGTTCCCAAGAAGTAGGGAATGACTATGGTAGAGAACGCTAAGGGAGAACGTATTTCAAAACGTACCACAACTAGGTGGTGAATTTGTATTGATTATCGAAAATTCAATGTCGGTAGTAAGAAAGACCACATTCCTTTGCCTTTCATGGATCAAATGCTTGAGAGAGTGTCTGACCACCCATCATCATCACCATCATCATATGTCCGTACCACCTAAGTCTACTTTCTCTTAATTTATCGTTAATGGGAGCAACTCCCAACTTCTCTCTCACGTACTAGTTTTAAATTTTGTCTTTTTTAGTAATTTCTATCATCCATCGGAACATTCTCATCTAACTAACATGGAGACTTTGTTCATATTTTTTTTAAAGCCCAAAAATCTTCTCCACTTAGGGTCGTTGGCCTAACAACTATTTTATAAAAAATTCTTTTAATTTTGTAGTTATCCTCTTATCGCATAACACCCCATTTGCTTGCCTCCATTTCATCCAACCAGTTGATATTCTACTCATAACATCCTCATCAACATCCCCATCACTTTGTAAGACTAAACCTTAATAACAAAATTTCTTAATTTGATTTATCACTTTTTCTTCAATCTTTAACATTATGCTATCTGGCGCCTTTTTATTAAATTTACATTCCATAAATTCTATTTTACTTCTACTAATTCTTAGTCCCTTAGACTCTAAAGCTTTTCTCCAAGGATTTACTCTCATCGCTAAGCCCTCATTTGAAGTGTCTACTAAAGCTATATTATCCGTAAACAACATATGCTATAGGACAACTTCTTGTATGTCCTTAGTAATCTCATCCAAAACTATGGCAAATAAGTAAGGACTTAAGGCCGCTCCATGGTGTAGACCCACTTTGTCGTAAAGTCATTAGTTTTCCCATACATAGTTCTTACTCTAGTATTTGTGTTATCATACATATCTTCAATAACTTTAATATAACTTATAGGGATTATTTTCCTCCTTAAATCCCACCAAATTATATCCCTAGGTATTCCATCATAAGCCATTTCCAAGTCTATAGAGGCCATATATAAATTTTTATTCTTACTTCTCCATTTCTCCATTAATTGTCTTAATAAGTAATAAGCTTCCATGGTTGATTATCCAAAATAATTGACTCATTTCTTAATCTTTGTTCTATAAGCTTTTCCCATAATTTCACAGTGTGATTAATCAGTTTGATTCCTCTATAATTATAGCAATTTTGTAAATCCCCTTTAAATTTATACAAATGTATTATGGTTCTTTTCCTCCTCTCATCTAACATGTTTCCTTCTATTAAAATTTTATTAAATAAACCAGTTAACCATTTTATCCCTATACTTCCAAGGGTCCTCCATCCATCTATGGGTATTTTATCCTGGCCAACCTCTTTATTCTTTCCCATTTTTCTTATGAATATATTCTTCTTTTTCAGTAATCGGACATACCATTCCTATATTCGGATCAATGTTGTCGACATCTTTTTTGGGATATTCTTCATTCAATAATCCTTGAAAATACTCTTTCCATCTATCTATAATTTCTTTATCTTTAATTAATATATATTTTATTTATGTCTTTAATACACTTAACTGGGCCCATATCACTCCTCAATCAATCTCTATTCTTTGCCAATTTATATATTTCCTTTTTTCCTTCCTTGGTAACTAATTTATTATAAATATTATCAGTCGGACTTTAACTGAACGATAACTAAACTACTCCACCATTGAGGAAGAGTTTATAGAGGTAGTATTCGCCCTTGACAAATTTCATTCATATCTTATCAGGTCGCCCACCATTTGTTTTACCGACCACGTGGTACTAAAATACGTCATTTCCAAGAAGGATGCCAAGACGCGCCTCATTAGGTGGATCTTGCTACTCCAAGAATTTGACATTTCCATTAAAGATAAGAATGGAGTATAAAACATCATAGCCGACCACTTATCTAGACTTTCGTTTGACGTAGCTCAATATCCGGTACCCATAGATGAATTTTTCATAGATGAACAATTTTTTTCCACTTCCTCTCTACATTGGTTTGTGAACATGATGAATTATCTCGTGACAGGTTACATCCCCTCACATTGGACTCCGCAAGAGAGGAGGAAGTTTTTAACTTGGTCGTGCATGTTCTTTTACACCGGTTCAGATTTATTTAAGTATTGCGTAGACCAAATAATTTAGAAGTCTATACCAGATGACGAAATTCAAACCGTCATTTGTTTTCATCATTCGGAAGCATGTGGAGGCCACTTTTCCACAAAGAAAATGGACGCAATTATTCTTCAATGTGTCTGGTCTCTATTGGCCCACTATCTTGTGCACGAATTTGGTCGATCATTCAAGATATTCCAAAATATGGGTGCCATTACTAGATACGATATGATGATGTTGACCCCTATCCTTACTTTTGAAATGTTTGACTATTGGGGCACCGATGTCATAGGACCCTTTCCTCCCTCTTTTGGTTTTCTTTACATCCTCTTTGCAATATATTATGTGTATAAATGGGTATAGTCCATAGCTACACACACGAATGTTAACAAAGTCATGATAAAGTTCATTTATGAGCACATACTTTCTTATTTTGGTGCTCCCAAAGACGTTATTAGTGATAACGGCTAGCATTTTTGCAACAATCCATTTGAGAAGAAATGTGAAATTATGAAGTTATCCACAAGGTTAGTACAACTTACCACCAACCAAAAAATGGACAGGTTGAGCTAACTAATTGAGATATCAAGAATATACTCGAAAAGACCTTTGATACCAATCATCGGGATTGGTCTATCCGATTACTCGATATGTTATGGGATTACTGTACAGCTTACAAGACACCCTTGAGATGTCTCCATTTATCTTTGTGTATAGAAAGCCCTTCCCCCTGTCCGCAACTTAGAACACAAGGATTTTGTGCAATCAATAGGTTACACTTTAATTTGGATAAAGTCGATGAAACATGGAAGCTTCAATTGAATAAGTTGGAAGAGATACGCAATGATGCGTATGAGAGATCCCTAATCACAAAAGAATGGATGAAACTTGCACATGATCGGAGCATTAATCGCAAAGAGTTTCATTCTTGACAAAAAGGTGCTACTCTACAACTCACGATTACATTGGTTTCCTAGAACATTGAGGTCAAGATGGTCCAGACCATTTGTAGGAAAGAAGTGTTCACACATGAAGTGATAGAAGTGGTTGTCATTGCTTTTTCTCTACAAATCATCAAAACGAAGATGCAAATAATGGGTGTGAAATATTACCAATCCTAAATGTACACTTACCCCTTAAAGGAGATCCCGATACTCGATCTCTCAAACCAGTGGGAAATCAACATGCTATGGGTGTCCGAGGCATTTCCATTTGAGTGACTACCTCTGCGCACTCGTCTTGCCAATATCATTACGTGTGGGACGGTATTGCCAACTAAGAACGACGTTGCTATTTGATTGCATCACGAAATCTTTATTTTCTTTTTATTCGACCCTATGGACAAAATTAGCCTTTTGCTCATTTATTTTGATGATATCACAAATGCGGAGTTTGACCCAACGGGGACGACTTCCTTGCCATATGGTCACTTCATCACTTGCTTATGTTTAGAGGATAGAGTCGAAGCATGGAGTAAAAAGGCACGGGTTCCTAAGCCAATTAATGAGACATCGGTCGATAGGCCCGAACTCAAACCCCTCGCCCCGCACCGATTTTTGAAGACGTTGAAATGGGGGATGATGGAGAAGAAAGAGAGGAGAGTGAAGAAGAAGAGAATTTTGGTGGGGATTTCGACCTCGATGAACAAGAAGATGACAATATGGCAGATCCAGACTTTGAGGGTGAATTTGATGAGAGAGCACACAAAATTACGTTCATTAATAGCCGCATGGACCAGCTAAAATCCCAGATTGATGGCTTCCGCGCGGAGTACCGTAAATATCTGGACGATTTTCGTGCAGGCTATCATTAGGCCACCTCTATGATGATGCAGCTTCAAGCTAATTTGTATAGGATAAGCTTTCACCTGGGAGCCGATTTATCTTCCTACTACATGAACCCATATGCTCTAAATCCAAAGGCTCCCAATCCTTCGTGTTGAGTATCTTTTGACTTGTGCAACATCTTATGCAATTTCTTTGTTTTAATTATTTTATCTTTAAGGAACTATGTAATCTCTATCTCGCCTATCAATAAAATTTGTATTGAATACATATTGTGTCATTTATGCATTTTATTTACTGTTCGTTTTAAATTCCGCACCTATATTTTTCCTTATTTGGATTTTAGTCCTTCACATTGAGGACGTCGGGGGGTGGCAATAAGTGCATCTTTTAAAACTTTATAATTTTAAAAGGCCCCAAAATTTTGAAAATTTAAAAACTAAAAAATAGAAAAAATTTCAAAAAGTCAAAAACATTTTTTCAAATTAACTAAAATTTGGAATTTAAAATCCTTAAAAATATCACAAATTTTTTGTTCCAAACCCCAATTTGTAAAAATTTCATGCACTAAGTTGAAATTGATCCAAAACATAAGTTGAATGAGAATTGACGAATTAAACAAATAAATGAAGAGATATTAGACCGACAAGATTTTTTTGCCATTTCTCGTTTTCAAAAGATTTAAATCAATCCGAGTTAAGTACCTCAAATTGTCCTTTAGCGGTATGATATGTCGTAGATCTCAAAATCATTATTTTGATCGATTACGGGAAGCCAGTGGAGATTTTGCTTTGAAAACGCGCTTAAAAATATAAATTAAAATTAATCTCAAGAAACATATTGTAATCATATTAGTGTTTTACACATGAAGTTAGGCCATCATTAGTTAATAAAAAAAATATTAGCCTAAAAACCCAAAAATGTCAAACTTTTGAAAGCCAAATTGAGCCAAAAAGTTAAATCCCTTTTGTTTACTAACCTAAAAAAACAAATATGGTCCGGAGTTGTGAAAATAAAAAAATTATAATTTTAAGTCCGTACGATATCGGAAAAGGGGTCGAAAAAACGAAGAACGCTCAAATGAAAAGAAAACGAAAAATATATAAATATAAAAAAATAAAAAGAGAAGAAGGGGCAAAAAGCTCGAAAAGGTAGCAACGGACCTTCACAAGAAAAAAATTGAACTCTAGAAAATTTTAAAAATTTCCATAATCCCCCAAAACACCCTTTGCCGAAAAAAACCCTAATCGAGTCCGAATAAATAATCGTTCAATTCATGGAGAGCTAAAAAAAATATAATAATAAAGAGACAACGGTGTAAATAAATAATGATATTTTTTTCATTTTCCAATGACCGCAATCCGTTCATGAGATCTATTCACCATAAAAAATTTCATCTTTCAATCAGTGTGCATGAGTTCATGCCCACTACATTTACTCTAATTTTCATGCACACCGATAGAAAATAAAGACACTACGCAAGTGATTAATGAAATATTCGTATATTTATAGTTAGGTGACTTGAATGACCTTTTTGAGTGCAGCGGTGATCCAAAATAGGTCGAAATAGTTCCAAATAGGTACCCGAGTGTATGATTATGTTGTGTGGGCTTTTTAGACATAGTAGGACTCGCACAAGGGTAGGATGGTCTTTTTACTCCTAGTTTTTAATGGAAAATGTGATTGGGGAGTAATCAAGAGGTATTTAAAATTTATATGGGTGGATAGCAACCGCACTTTGCAATCTCTGCATATTTCAGAGTTAGAGAGACTTTAAGAGAAGAGAAAGAAGAATAAAGGGAAAGAAAGGCTTGGAGAAGAGAAGAGAGGAAACCATCTCCGTATTCAACCCATCACAACCGTCTAGACTTTGGATTTAGATCCTCAAATTCAAGTAGTTACCTGCTTTAAATTTCATATTTATATAATTAATCGCTTTCATAGTTAATGACATAAAATATATGATTTAAAGGTTTAATGGTTGAAACTTTGAGAAATTAATTAAGAGATGTAGATTATAATTAATATCTTATCTGAATTGAAAATTGGTTGATGTTGATTCTGTAGAAATTTTAAAATTTAATCTGGCTTTACAATGATGAGCATGTGGAACCATGATAGGATGTGTGAAATAATAAAAGCTCAAATTGGGCAAATTTTTGGTTTGAAATCCTAGGGTTTCGATGATAGACACATGGTTAATTTGATGTTATAATACTTCTAGGATGTTATTATAATGATATAGGGTGATGATTTTATGTTTGGGTTGGCCTACAACCTCTATTGGAGGGTTTAGAGGAGAAAAACTCAAGGAAGAAGATGATAGGAAATCCAATGAACCGAACCGGTTTGCTAGGGGAGCGAACAGGTTCGCTCAACCGATCCGGTTCATCTTGCCAAACGAATCGGTTCGATTTGGTGGCTTGCCAATTTTTTTTATGTGTTGTTTTGACCTGTTAGACCTTGGGAAATGACTGTAGGGGCTTTTGGGGTAGAGTGGAACTACCAGGGAATGCTTTGTAGGGCTTGGTATCAATGATAGGCCAACGGATATATGGGTTCAGATGAGGAACAATGGGAATTAAAGTAAGTGAAAACTTATATGTACAATCAAAAAGTGGGTTCGTACTTTGGGATTTGGAAGACTAGTACATTAAGAAATTTCGTACAAGGTCAGTATTATATATATACATACTGGGGTGACTTGTATATATATATATATGTGTGTGTGTGTGTGATTGCCTCTTGTTTATATTGAACATACCTATTCGGAGTGCTATCTTTAGGAGATTGCGCTTAATGGGAGATCCACCCTGGCGTTAACCAGTAGGTGCTAGATTGATTCCCGAGGTCATAGTATTATTGCATGACTGTTATCCATGTGTGAGGTTAGGTGTTGTTTTGGAGATCAATTGGGATGCGATGTGATATGGTTGCAACCCCTAGATGTATGTTTATGATTGCCTCCATTCTATGTGGTTATGATTGGGTTCGGTGTTTAGATTACGACCGATGGCTCGGTGTGATGCGTGATGCCTAGAGCTTGATAAAACACAAGGAATGTATCCCGATAGCATGAGTGTACCTATGTTATATTTATCGTGTGAATATTTATCTACAGTACAGGTGTTTCTACAATATTATTTATTAATGTATACCTAGTTAGGGTAGTATATACTTAGCTAATTTGTGAATATTAATGCATTTGGGCTTGAATGGCAGTTATATTTCCTAGTTAGACTGGGTGGTATAATTAGGATATTAAGATGATTGAGTTAGGTATGCACCGTAGATGAGAGGTGTGGTTTTATCTCATGTGAGTGCGACCGGTTAATTAATTATGAAAGTAATATGCTACGGGTTTAATCGATTTAAAGCAATTAATTACTTGTAAAATATTTTCAAACCTTCTGGGCGTTGAGCCGCGGACAAATTTGTTTTCGTGATTTCTTTTTAAAACCATAAGTGTGAAGTAGAAGCAACCGGGACAATCGGGATAAATCGTTCTTACCATTGCAGTATCTGTGGACATTATAGAATTGATTTAGTCACCTCAACTCATTCTATCTAGATAGGACCCTTAATCCAGTTTTCAGTTTGGGTGTGTTGACCATAGCTTAGATACGACATTACTTGATGTCAGAGATATATTATTTATTGGATTTATTCAATTAGATGATTACTATTATGGCGGATCGTTTATCCGCTTCTCATTTATTTATGCACGTTGATTCATTTTATTCAGTTAGTGGTACGTTTTTTTTATTCGTATGATGTTTATATTGCTTGTTGCGACACTGATGCTGAGAATGAAATAATACGAGATCCCCGTTTTATTTTAGTATAGGATTGGCCACCTGGTATTAAAATAGGCGGGTTGTCACAAGATTTTTAAGTACATGAAGTGCATTTTTAAGGACATGATGCGTCAGAAGCTAGGATTTTAGCTGATCCTAGCAAGGTATTGGCAGTGATTGAGTGGGGACAGCTCATGACAACTATTGATATTAGGAGCTTCTTAGGTGTAGACAGGTATTACTAGAAGTTCAATTAGTTGTTCTTGAAGATTACAAGGGTAGATACCCACCCGAAAGGGGGTACCATTTGTGTGGGATCAGCATTGTTAACGGACTTTTGAGAAGTTTAAGGAAAGGTTTAAAAACACACTTTTTGCTCTTTTTGTTGAGTGGCACTACTTTTTGGATGAGATATTCACGTTATTCTCAGACCACAAGATCCTTCAGTATCTGTTCACTCACTAGGAGTTGAGTGTGCATCAAAAGAGGTGGTTGGAGTCTGTTAAGGGCACGTTTCCATTCAATAGCATTCGGGGAAGGCGAATGTGGTAGTAGATGTACAGAGCCATCTACTAATAGTTACTATATCAATTTTAAGGGCTGAGTAATAGGCTAGTTTGCTTACACTTGATGTAGCAAATGCATTCTTAGTGGTAGTGGTCATTACGCCACATATTATGTCTCAAGTGAATCACGCCGAAACTTTGGACTCTTTTTGTCAGGAGAGGTACGAGAATTTTTTTGGAAGGAGTTCCCTTTACTTCAATTTCCTTAGAAGGAGGTTTGTGTTTCAAGGGAGAGTTCTTGTGTTGGAGGGTCCCGAGCTGTGGAAGAAAGATTTAATCGAGGCGTATGGTTTGTGGTTCACTGCGCATCCCAGGAGTGACAAAATGTACCGTTATTTGAGATGTAAAATTGGTGGTCAGGTATTAAGAGTGTTATAGTGAGTTTATGTTTAAATGTTACACCTACCACTTAGTGCAGGTAGAGCACATAAGATATCTAAAGAGTTGCAACCATAACATATCCTAGTGTGGGAGTGGGAGAGTTTTATCGATGTATTTTATCGTAGGGGTTATATAGGTCCTATATAAATGATTCCATATTGTGTTCAGGCCAGATTATGTTAGGTACACCTCAAATAAGGTGGATCTCATCAGTGAAGGCACATATTAGAGTTCCAGGTGTGCGGTTATTAACGTGTGACCTCTAGCGTACCCAAACTGTCATAATCCCCTACGTCGAATTGTTCTAAACTTAATAAGGTTTATTCACTCGAAACCTATATATAAAATATCTTCTTGATATTCTCTAATTTAATTAACATCTTAAACTATAAAGTATGTGCGCTAGAACTACCAAATAACTTATTATACAATAGATATAAAAAAGAACTCTTTTCTGCCCTAAAATGTCGCGGGCAACACCTAAATTATTTATAACAAGCAGCAAAAAAATTACATCATAAGTAAAATTTAATTAACATTTAAATTATTCATTTTATTTGTACTAAATCATATATGTTAATTTATCCCTCAATTAATAAACACTACACGAAAATACGGGGCATTACATGACTATCAATTCGTTGCAATTAAACCCAGAAATTGGGTTCCCTTAATTTTTAAGAAAAATTACCTAAAATACCCCTCATCCAATTTAAAAACCTAAAACTAAAAAAAATAAGCAATCCCCGTGAAAAAATCAACTCAGTGAAAAAACAAAATCCATTTCAAAACATTTTCAAAATTCGAAATCCTCTTTCTATCTCTGTCCTCATCAGCCCTCTCCCTCCCCTCCCATCATCGTCTTCATCCCACCACCTTCACCTCACCACAACCCCTCACTGGCATGAACCCACCCACCACCTTCCAGTAACCGCCAAAACCCTGTGTTGATGTCAAAAAATGGACTTAATCCAGATTTATAATGACAGATAAAAATATAGTATGCTAATCAAATCACACACACACACGAGAAGAGGTCTTTGAAGTGGTTCAACTGTAAAAGTTCCTACATCCACTATTGGTACTATTTTGTTGGGTTTACAATAGATAAGTATGGTGTGCATATGAGTGATTACAGTTGTCCCTTCAGCTTAGGGAGCCTTTTTTTTATTTATAATGATGTAAAACCTTAGAGATGGAGCAGCTTTAAATTATCAGGCATTTACATATGTGTACAATGAATGAAACTCTTGAAATTTAGTGTTGGTTGGCATCCCATCCGAGTAACTTTTTATCTTCCTAATGGTTGGCATTCTGGAGTTGGTTGACCCTCCACCCAACTAATTATCTATAATGTCGACCATGGTTATTGGTCGGTCACGTAAGAGGACAAGTGTACATTTATCATTGGTCAATGTAGGAGAGTAATTTTTACATACAACAAAAGCCCCTAATGCTCCATGCTTGACAATTTCTCGGCGTACTGTTTAGAGTGTTTGGTCGGTAGCCGACCTCCCATACTTATAAAAAATTTCGCTGGTACTGTTTGATACTGGAATTTTTGTAAATAATTTAAAATTTCTTGAACCGCCAACACGATGGTTTTTTTAAGCTTTGGGAAGCATCCAATCGGTGGTAGTTCAACCGTTCGTTCAGTTAATCATTTCGTTCCCATTTATTGAGGCAACCTATAAATAGGTATAATTTTTCCCTCCTTTATTTTCACCTCAAACCTTCTGCACTTGAGATTTTTCCTTCAACTTCAAGCTTTCTTTGTAGGAATGTTCGCTGCCATTATTTTTTCTTGAGTTCTTGCAATCACCTTAGATCCCCTGTAAGCCTTTTTTTCCATCTTTTCTGTTTTATCATATTTTTCTCTATTTCCACCATGGTTCACACTATAGACGAGGGTTCATTACATGAGCTTAGGGGAAAAAAATTCCATCTTGGGTAGATTTAGAGATATCCTAAGGTTCCCTAAATGTGTATTCTCTTCCTGAGGGTCACTGGATCCCCACCTTATTCATTGCTGAGTGTGGCATCACTTTTCCACCAAACCCTATTTTTCTTTAATTTTGTCAATACTTTGACATCATTCCTACTAGGGTAGAACCTAAAACCTGGAGGGTTGTAAATTGTGCCCATAGGTTAAAGGAGAGTTACGGGACCCATATTGGGGTCCTGGAGTTGATGTTTTGTTACAAATGGGGTACTGTTAGAAAGCGTACATATTATCTGAAGGCTAGACAAGAAAATAGGGCTCTAGTAGTCAACTTACCATATTCTAATATGGATTATTGGGGTTATGGGATAGTGGTTAAGAATTGGAAACATTCTCCTCTTCCTGAGAGAGTATCTTACACCGGTCCCAGGTGCCCAAATAGGGTGTGGCATATGTTATAATTTTGTTGTTTGTTTTTCTTCTTTTATGAGTTTTTTATGAATTTTTTTGAATAACTTTTTTATTCCTTTTTTATGCAGAGGAAAGTAAGAAAAGGTGTCCCAAGGAAGGGGAAATTAATATTAACAAGCTCAAGTTTCTGTGGGAACTTAACCAGAGGGTATGAGAGGAATATCCCCGAGCTGTTTCTTTGCTATTGGAATACAAGAGTTCTATCACATATTTTATTTCCCAACCAACATTTGTGTTGCCCCAAGTTATTATTAACTTAGAAGAGGATCATGTACATACTTCTTCAACTACAGAATCTGCTAGTGCTGAGTTCACCCAGGGGAACTTCTTCTTCATTTGAATCTTTAAAAAATTTTGAGATCCCACATTCTCCTCCAGCCGACATGACTAAGACGAAGATACCCAATTTTATGAGTGGGCCATTTTCTTCTCCCCCCAAGAAGAATTTTGATACTAGAAAGAAGCCAATTGAAAAGAAATCCCAGGCTAGTCATAAGAGGCCTAAAGCCCATATTGCTGATGAGACTCAAACTACTAAATCTCAATTTAAGAGATGGAAGAGAGGTTTGCCTGACCTTGAGAAACACGCCTTGAAAAATTAAGCCGACCAAAAAACATTGGCTATATAGAAGACTTTGGCCGACCAATAAGAGTTGGTGAGAAAAATCTAGGCTTACCTAAACATTGGATCAATTTATTTTGCTATTAATCCTGGATTAGCCAGGGTTTAATCAACTTTGGAAATCTTCCTACTCATAGACTTGCATCAGCCCCCATGCCTAGGTCCAGGTTGACTGAGAGGACTTTCTATAACTTGACACTTGTAATTATCTTATCTTATGCTATGTCTTCACGTTGATGATTTTTTTCTAACTTCTGGTATTTGCTATTTTTTGCAGTTTTTAGTTGACTTCAACCAGATGATGGAGAAGGATGATCAACTGAGGTCCTCTCCTAGTGAAGCGAAAGAGGATTTTGAGGGCCTTAAATAATATTTGGTTGCTTTTCAAGACGATTTGGAATCAAAGAAAAATTTCTAGGAGGAGGAGCTGAGGAAAGCTAAGGATAGGAAAACTACATCAGAAGATAAAATTAAGTCTGCTGAGGAAAAGGCACAAATCGTCGAGAAAAAAATGGGTGATGATGAAGGTAGAGCCAAGGCTATCGAAGAAAAACTTACAAAAGTCACGGCTCGGGCCTAAACTACTGAAGATAAATTGGTATACTTTAATTTCGAAGTTATTTCCTTGAAGGCTAAGGGCAAAGATTATTTTGATAAGAGTTGGGAGAAGGCCCTTTTTACTCCATCTTCTTAAATTGAGAATGCCAAGAAATTGTCCTTCAAGAAAGATTGATCAGAGGCTTTGAAGGGGGTCGGCACAGAGGCAAACTCTGAGTTATTCCAAAGGAAAGACCCAGGAACTCCTCCTAACTTGAATAAGGAGTTGATGATGAAGAAGGGCCAGGAGAGTCTTCAATGATTCCCATTAAGTCTTTAGTGGTTTCAGAAGCAAGTGTCGACCTAACTGTTGCCAGCTAAGACTAGGACAAGGATAAGGATAAGGTTTAGCTCCTTCTTAGCTAGTTTCCTTTTTTTATTTCTATTTCTTCTCTTTTGTTTATTGGTGGTGTATCCAACTCTGTACTTCATGACTAATATCAATGAAAGAACATATTTTTCTGAATTCTTGATGCCTTTGAATGAATTTAATTTCTTATTGGTTTATTCTTTTTTGTATTGTCTATTTCTATAGATTCTCCCTATAAACTCATACACTTGTAACTTTCCAATTTGATGCTAGGAAGAAGGCCATAATTTATGTTAAATCTTACCTACTCAGGCAGAGTAGAAACCTCCTGGAACTTGATAATGTTCCCATGTTTGAGGAAGACTTAGAAGGGTTACTTGGACCAGATGTCTCCGACCAAGTAAAGGAGTCATATATCCATCTTCATTGACTTTTGGATAGGATGTAGCTAATAACAATGCTTATTAGGAGATGATTGAGAAACCATGGGATGACCATAAGCTTTTGTTGGCTTTCCTTCACTCTAACTTTGAGGCTAAATACAAGGCCTTGAGTGAAGCAAATGCTTTTGACAAAAAAATTCAAGTTATCAGTTCTACTTTTCACAAGAAAGAATTATGTCTAAAATAAGATTTGGAGAGTTCCTGATCAATTGTTTCTATGTTGGAGAGAAAAAATAATGCCCCAAGGAATGAACTAGACAATCAGAAGAGATCAACCATTAATGGTCTGGCTGAAGCTATTTCATTTTTAGAGGATGAAAATGCCAGACTGTTAGAGGGGAAAATAATCAAGGAAAAATATAGTTGCTCGACCTATTTTGATGAGGAAAGAACCCCGAGAACCTTAATCGGGCAAGTTTTTCAACTTAAAGAGAAAGACAAGGACATCAAAAAACTTTAAGATAAAGTGGACCGACTTACTTTACATTTACACAAGTAACCTAGAGTCATTTGGATGGATGGATATGATAAAGCTTTGACTTATCTAGATGTGCATATGGAGGAAGGAAGAAATGAAGGTTATAAATGGGGTTGGTTGGACCTTCCTTCCTTATTAAAGGTACCCAAAATGAGTAACTATGGCATTGGCATACTCTAGGGATAATTTATTATCCCGATCCACATTTCTCAATTGACTTCAGTTGGATTCCTTTGGATACTATTCCTCAGAGTTTGATTAGAAAGTATGTTGGGGATTTTGGCTTTGACGGAGAAGTAAAGTATGTTCATCGTTAGCATCTTCTTGATTGTCCAAGTGGCAGTATGCATTCTAGGAGGAAGCCTTTTGATTCTATCAATCATTCGAACACCCTTGATGATCCTCCCCGTTGGATGAGCAACGCTGATGGAAAGCACCCAGTAGAATAGTTTTATACTTCTTTTTCTATTGTAATGCATTTTCATCAATGAAATGAAGTTATTTTTTATTGATTTTCCTTTATTTCATCTTGTGGTTGATACAAAGCTTTTTGCCGACTAGGTAACCTATATACTGATTAGTTAATCGACTTATAGATTAAATAACCTGCTCAAATGTTTAATATTTGATTCGTGTTTGAATCATTTGTACGAGCTTAGATTCGACTAATGTACTTAGATAAAACTGTAACTATATTTACTATACTAAGTGGTAGTATTAGTTATTAGTGGCGGCCAGGTGTATTAGGAATATATAATTATTCTCGTGTTTTAACATAGTGGGGGTAAAATCTATAGTAAAGATATTTTACTGACTTCTTGCTCTTGACTTTCTAAGGACAAATCATACAGGAAGTTTATCTTTTTTGAAGTTGAAAAAGGTTGACAAAGTTTGAACCATGCACTTTTCTGAAGTTGGAAAAGGTTGAAAAAGTTTAAACCATGCACTTTTCTGAAGTTGGAAAAGTTTAAACCATACTATTTCTAAAGTTGGAAAAGTGTGAATTATAATGGCTCATTAATTTAATAATTCATATGGTTAAGGTGTACTGCACCATACTCCGAAAAACAAAAGACAAAAAGGAAGTATAATGGAGGAAAACTTGCAATTTCATTGACTTGAATAACTTATTACATTAAAAATGGAATTACTAATAATACTTGCACAGATAGTCTGCGTTCCAAGGATTATTGAATTCCTCTCCTTTTAGGGTTTCCAAATGATAAGTTCATGGTCTGATAACTATCGATACACAGTATGGATAATGCCAATTAAGATCCAATTTGTTTCCCTTCTAGATTATTTTCGTGGGCAACATATCTCTTTGATTTAGGTTGGTCGGCTTAAGCCTTTGATTATAAACCCTTGCATTCCTTTGTTGATAAGCAACCATCCGAATAGCGTCATATTCTCGAACTTCTTCTATCATATCCAGATTTAGTCGCCTAATAAGGTAACTCTTGGGTGAATCAAAGTTTAATACTTTGGGTCTCAGTAGACCTATTTCAATTGGTAACACTGCCTTAATGACAAAAGCTAGCATATATGGGTTTTCCACTATAGATGTTCTGGGAGTGGTCCTTTATGCCCAAAGGACACTATGAAGTTCATTAATCCAGTTGCCTTTACCCTCATTCAACATTTTCTTCAATCCATGTAGCAAGTTTTTATTGGTGATTTTTGTCTATCCGTTGCATTATGGGTGCCCAGGTGCTGAATGAAGTTTCTATATGCCAGACCTAATATAGTGTTCTTTAAATTCCTCATTATCAAATTGAGTGCCATGGTAGGTGATGAAGGCTTAAGGCATGCAATATGTGTAAATGATTTTCTTCCATATGAATTTAAAAACCCTCTCATAGTTCATATCAATCAAAGGCTCAGCCTTCACCCATTTGGTGAAGTAATCAACTGCTACAACTAGATATTTGAACCTTCCCTTGATAGTCAGCAGTGGTCCGACCAAGTCAATTCCCCGGATAATGAAAGTCCATGGAGACATGATGGGTGTTAGAGTTGCTCCTAGTCTTCTATGGATGGTGGCAAATTTTTGGAATTTATCATACTTCTTGGTGAAAGCAACACAATTTTCTTTCATCTTTGGCCAGTAGTAACCTTGAATTGCTATCTATTATCTTAAATACCTCCAGACTATGTGAGATCCACATGATACATCATGCATCTCTTTGATTAGATCGTTTACTTCGTTTGGATGAACACAATGAATCAGGTAAACAGTGTAACATCTCCTATAAAAATACATTTTTCTAACATGTAACTAGATGATTTATACCTCATCTTCTTAGCTTCTTTCTGGTCGGACGACAGATGAAGCTCACTTCCACGAGGGGCCTAATTCCACATAGATGGCGCTAACTTGCATCCCATCAATAATTCTATAGGCAAGAATTTCTACTGGTATTGTTCGCCTTAGTTCTGTTTGAGTTCCTGAAGCAAGACGATCAAGAGCGTCATCTCGGGCATTATCTATTCTAGGAATCCTCACCATCCTGACTGAAGTGAACAAAAAAATAACCTTCATAGTTTTTTATGATATCTCATCATTGTTTCCCCTTTAACGCCATAAATTTTTTGCATTTAATTGACAATTAGTTGGGAATCACTATGCACCAACACTTGATCGATGCTCAATGATGAAGCCAGTTCTAATCATGTGATGAACGCTTCATATTCTGACTCATTGTTGGAAGCCTTGAGTTGGAATCTCAAGCATATTCCACATCTAAATTATCCGGAGTGTTGGTGATGAAGCTTTCTCCACTTCCTGTAGCGCATGAGGATCCATCTACAAACAATTGCCATATTAGAGTGTACTCAGAGAAATCTTCCTCTGCCATCACTCTATGTTTGAACATCTTCTTACTCTATTGAATTATTTCTTGAATAGCCAATTATTCTGGTTGATCAGACACCATCTCTGTTTGCTTTTGAGTTAAGTTCTCTTCCGAAGAAGTATGCTCGACCGACAAACTTGGATTATGTTGCACTTCTACATAAGTAAATTAGGCTATGAAGTCTTCCACTGCTGTAATACCCACTATTTTCTTATAAATAAATAATTAAATAATATTTTTTGGAATAAAAAATTAATTTTGGAATTTGGACCTAAATAAATATTTTTATTCGAAAACGTCAAGTGGAAATTTGTTGTTTAGTATACTTGTTTCTGATTCACTTTTATGTGCATGAATATGACATTTGCATATAATAAAAGAAAATACAAAATTTATGTGTGACACAAATTAAAAGTAATTATTATTGGCATAAATAATTCGGAACACATTTTAGGACACATATAGGCTCGTTTAGATCATTTAGGCCTTTAAAAATAGTCCTGGGGTCAATAATATATAGGTTGAAAAAGTTTTGAGCCAATTAGATTATGGGTTCATTTCCATTTTGGGGTTCAAAAGTTGGGCTTAGGGTCTAACTCGGGATTAAGCACCTGATTAGAGTTTAAGTGGGGGTAAACCACTTCCCCACTATCATTCCACAAACCTAAAAGTCACAATTATGGGAGAATGGGTTAGAACAGAGGAGGAACCAAAGAAGGAAATCAAAGGACATCTCTTCTATCATTCTATGGCAAGAATTTTCTTGCTTGATTTGTGCTCTAAAATTTATTTCTTAAAGCGTATAATTATTCCCTTTAGATTTCTTGGATTTGGTTTTAAATATGTTTGATTTGATAATGAATAACACATGTAGAGGACTGAGTCATATGTAGCAATTGTCCCAAAAAATAGGTATAAAAAATATGAATATTGAGGTTAGATTTCCGTAAGCTTTTGTCAGTTATTTTGGGGTAATTACATAATCAATGTAGAGATTATTATTGTTCATTAACGAGATGAAATCGATGTAGATTCTATGAAAATTAAATCCCTACTGTAGATGAAATAAGGTTTAAAGTTGGGAAATATGTCTTAATCGTGAAAGTCTAACTGTTAAAAAAAATTGGGATTTAAATGCATAAAATCAGAATTATATATGTGCATTCGTTCCGTATTGCAATGGCAGTAGTTGGGAAGTTTAGGTTGATGTGTTGTGGTTGAAACTTAGAATCTGGGAAGGAAGTTTTATGGGAAAACGAATTGGATGAAAAATAGGAGGTCGTTCAAACGACCAGGTTAGTGGTTCGAGCGACATGCCATGTCCCACGAATGACCCATGGGTTCGTTTGAGCAACGTTAGGTGGATTTTGGCTCTTTTGTTCTCTTTCTTACGCAGCAATCTGAGTTGTTTTCTCTCATTCCTTTTGCTTAATGTTGTTTGAACAGTAGACGACTTTAAGAAACGAAAATTTGAATGAAAGTATCAAATAATGTTAGGGCCATACTTAATTAGGATTAACTATCCCTAATTAGTCAGTTAAGAAATTATTAATGGAATGGGATAATAATTTATTAGATTATAAATTATTAATTAAATAAAATTATTATGGATTATGTTTGGGCTTTCCATGGTAATTACAGAGTATTTACTTTTACATATTATATGGGATAATAATATGTACTATTATATACTTTTGTGTAGACATTCTAGTGGATTGTCCTATCAGCTCGAGAGTTCACACGTTTAGGCCACGTACCACACGTCGGCACATGTGGGCTTGACGATGTGTAGGCCATAAAGGTACTACGTGGAGGCTCCACCCATGAGAGGTAGGTGTTGGTGCTGAACGTTCCTATATCACCACTGGGTATGGGCCATGTACAGGTGTCCTGCATAGGGATCGCCCCCAATTTATGTGTTTTTGTGTTGTCCGCTTAGGGTAAGGGATTCCTACGGACTTTCTGATAAAGCACGAATTAGACATCAACGGTAGATGCCCTTATGTGTCAAATATATGGAAGGACATATATTAATAAATACCTGAAATTTAATGTAATAAATTTAATTGTCTAAGAATGTGGACAATAAATATTATTCCCGACACTATAATGCATAATAGATGTTTATGTATTATACTTGACACTGATGAGACTGGAATAAATGTACGTTGACAATTTAAACGTAGGGATTACATTTAAATAATTAAATATTGATATAATCATTCTATAATTTTAGAAGATGTCACAATTCATTATTTAGGACGTATTGGGGTGCGAATAATATCACACTTAGATGTGGGGTGAGGTTTTCTACGCATGTGAGTGACGAAGGGGGGTATTTATTGTGCATTGACTGTATTATTATAATCATAAACTATTCAAGTTAATTCTTGCACACCTCAAGCTCTGATCCAAATTTAAATATTTTTCCCCAGGTGCCCCTAAAAAGGGATAGCTGGATTGTCCTATGGCAGTCTTGCAGTCTCATTTGCTCTCCAGATTCAGCTCAGTTGTTTCTAGCATATGTGTTTCTTAGCTTTAGCTATTTATTTATTTGGAACATGTGTAAGGGCATAAGCTCGAATCTTTTACTTTAAGTTGGTGGAGACTTATGTTACTCTAGTTGGATATTTATATTATTGTTGGTGGTTTGGATCTACTTATTCATTATAGATGTGTTTGTGAATTTTCAAACTTGGGCCTTAAATTATAATTATTTATATTCGAATTTGTTCTAAGGATGATATTGATTGATAAGCAAGCCCTATCCTCGACGTATTGTGCCTGTCCAGTCATTACGTGAGAAAAAAGTGGTTGTTAAAGTTGGTATCAGAACACGGTTCTAGTGTCCTTAGAATCTGTGTTTGCGCTCATTACTTTCTGCGTTGCGTTCTTTTATATATAGAGCCAATACATAGGACTCATTGTATTCTTACGATTGTTACTAATTCAAACCTTGTTTGCTTTCAGATAGAAAATAGATGTAAGGAAATCCCAGGAGAGTAGTTCCACTGGTTAAGGAGGAGGAGGCTCATCTGGAGCCACCACATGACTACAGGCCCCACAGGACCCACATGTCCCACAGTTGATCACCCACGCTGAGATAGACACTATTTTGTCTCAGGCGGTATCTATGGCGATTGCATCCATGCTTTAGCATTTCCAACTGCCACAGGCACCTCCGCAGCCACCACCACAACAAGTGGCTATTCGAGCATAGGCACCAAGCTACACTTTGGACTGAGTTAGGGAAGCCTTAATTAAGGGCTAGCGTCAAGAGTTTGTAGGAGGGTTCGATATATTGGTTTCGAGGCATTGGAAGAAGGACATCAAGAGGCACTTACAGATGTTGGAGTGAACTTCAGTTCAGAAGAAGATGTTAGCTTGATTCAGGTAGGTGGGGGAGGTCTTCAGTGGTGAGAGGCGGTCACGACTATTAAGGAGAGGGATAGCCTCAGGATTGACCCGTTCTGGGAGAGATTTGTGGGGAAATACTTTCCCCTTGCTATGTAGTCCAAGATGAGGACCTGATTTATGGAGCTTAAGAAGGAAGGATGTACTGTTGCAGAGTACGAGGAGGAATTCACTGCCCTCTTGTACTTTGCAAAGGATGATGTTGGGACAGAGTAGATGAGGATGGATTATTTTTTTAAGTGGACAGCTTGGCATATTAGGAAGGATATTATGGGAAATCCTTCCTTCGCAGCATACAACTAGATGGTTAATGCTGCACTTCTTCACTGTCGGGATCACAAGGCATTTCTTAAGACTAAGGGAGAGAAGTCACATAGAGGAGAGTCGTCTATCCAGCAGCGCAAGATGAGTGGGGGTAGTGGATTTGGGGCCCAGTAGCACAGGGGCACCCCATCCGTTAACCAGCATAAGATGTTTAGGGGCACAAATGACTGAAATAAGCAGGGCAAGGGTCAGGCAGGATAGGGCCATAAGAGCCAACAGTACAGGGACCAGCAGGGCCAATAGTACAGAGGCCAGTAAGGCCAAGGACATCAGGGCAGAGGTCAGTAGGGATGACGGTTTGAGCGGGGTCCATTTTTGAGAAAATTCTACATTTGTGGTGATAGGGCCACACTTTGAGGTATTGGACGTGAGGGGACCAAGTAGCCCAGAGACAGGGAGGTTTTAAAGGACAACAGGCACCTCAGGAACAACGCCCACCATTCCAGCTCAGGGAGTCACTGCCAGCAGCTCTATCACCCACTGCCCCACGTCTGGGTATGGGCATGTCTACCATGTTGCAGCAGTAGATGGTCCTTCACCTCCACAGGCAGTTGAGGGTATGTTTCCCATTTTTCATCATGTTAGTCCCATTATTTTTATACGGGTGCATCGTACTCTTTAATTAGCATGGGTTTTGCACAGGAGATGGGTATGGGAGACTTTGCTTCAAATGTTATTTTTCATATATACTCACCAGTGGGTAGAGGGGTAACCATATGGTCAGTATGTCAGGGTATCGGTATCGAGATGGGTCGGCTTACTTTTGTTACTAATTTACTAGTACTTGACATGCATGAGTACGATGTCATTTTAGGGATGGATTGGCTAGCCACTTATACATCATTAGTTGATTTCTATGGGAGGTCCATCGTCTTTGCCATTCCGGGGCAGGAGATGTACCTAGTTGTGATGCCGCATCCCCGGGGTGGGTCGAGCACGCACTTGTATTACATCGAGTTGGATACTTCTTCGGAGGTTTTGGTAGGGCTATATTCCATCACGATGGTGAGAGACTTTTCTGATGTCTTTGGGGAGATTCCGGGGTTACCACTTAGTTGGGAGATCAATTTTATGACAGACCTGATCCCAAACATGAGAACTATTTCTCGTACTCCGTATCGGATGGCTCCGTTAGAGATGAGGGAGCTACGAGAGAAGATTGAGCAGTTATTCGGGCAATGGTTTATCAAGAGGAGTACTTCACCCTAGGGTTCTCCAGTGTTGTTTGTCAAGAAGAGTAACGGATTTTCACAGCTTTGTGTCGACTACAGGGAGTTGAACAAAATCACGACTTGAAATAAATACCCTTGTCGCGTATAGATGATTTGTTTGACCAGCTGAGGGGTGATGTGTATTTTTCAAAGATTGATTTGAGGTTGGGATACCATCAGTTGAGAGTTTGGAAGAAGGACGTCTCAAAGACAACCTTTCTTACTCGTTATAGGTCGTACGAGTTTTTGGTGATGCCATTCGGGCTAACCAATGCATCGACGGTATTCATGGATTTGATGTTCAGAGACTTTTTGGATCAGTTTGTTATCGTACTTATAAATGATATTTTGATATATTCTCAGACTGTGGAGGATCATGAAGATCATCTACGGGTGGTCTTACAGATGCTTCAAAATCATCAACTATATGCAAAGTTCGAGAAGTGCGAGTTTTGGTTAAGAGAGGTACAATTCTTGGGCCACATTGTTTCCCAGCGGTGGATATACGTAGACCCAAGGAAAGTTTCTACCAGGATGGAGTGGGGACAATCCACTACACCCGCCGGGGTGAACAACTTCTTGGGATTGGCTAGGTACTACCATCGATTCAATCAAGGGTTCTCCAAGATAGATGGACCCTTAACGAATTTGACGAGGAAGGGGGTACCTTTTGTTTGGGATGAGATGTGCCAGCAGAAGTTTGAGGAGCTAAAGACTAGATTGACTACAACACTAGTTTTGGCATTGCCCCGAGCAGGAGTTGATTAAAGTGTTTACACAGATGCGTCCCTAATGGGACTTGGTGGGGTTTTGATGCAGGAGGAGAGGCTGATAGCTTAGTCTTTCATAAATATTAAGCCTCACGAGGGACATTACCCCATCCATAACTTAGATTTGGTAGTCGTGGTTTTTTCCTTGAAAGTGTGGAGACATTATCTATTGGGGGAGAAATTTCAACTTTTTACCGACTATTAGCGCCTGCATTATTTGTTCACACAATGGTAGTTGAAAATTCGACAGAGGAGGTGGCTAGATTTTATGAAAGACTATCATTTTGAGATTCAGTACCACCTGAGGAAGGTGAATTTCATAGCGAATGCGCTGATCCGTAAGCCATTTTTGGAGTGGGCGACAGTGTGGAAAGCGAAGAGGAGTTCACTTCGTGGGGATGGCAACTTGGCCCGAGTATTTATGTCAGTTCTCACCATCACCCCTGAAATGATTATTCGGGTAGTGAAGGCACAAGCATATGATCAACTTTTCTAGGAGACGGTGAGACAGTTGCTAGCCGAGGTGGTGGAGAATTTTTCTATTGGGTCCGATGGCAGTTTGAGATTCCAAGGGAGACTAGTTGTTTTGGATGATGAGGAGTTGAGGCGAGTATTCATGTCATAGGCTCACAGTTCACTCTTTACGAAACATCTCTGAGGGGATAAAATGTACCATGATACGCGTCGTCAGTATTGGTGGGTAGGCATAAAAAGGGATATAGCCGAGTTTATGTTCGGGTGGATCACCAGCTAGTGAAGGTGGATCAGCAGCGTCCTTCAGGTACTCTGTATCCTTTGGATATTTGAGGGTGGAAATAAGAAAGCATATCTATGGACTTTAATACTGGGCTACGTACTTCGCAGAGGGGGCATGATTCAATATGGGTGATTGTCGATAGATTGACAAAGGTGGCTCATTTCTTATCGGCTAGGATAGACTACAGCTCAAAGAAATATGCCAAGCTCTTTATTACAGAGATTGTTAAGATGGATGGGGTACGTCTCAATATAGTGTTAGACAGGAACAAGACGTTTGTGTCCCACTTTTGGAGGAGAATCTAGCAAGCTTTGGGGGCAGAGTTGAGACTGAGCACGTCATATCACCCTTAGATCGATGAGCAGACGGACAGGGTGAACCTGATACTAGAGAAGATGCTATAATACCCCGTATTTTTATAACCTTCAAATTTGGGGATTTAATAAATTGAAATTGAGATATTAATTTAATATTAATTCGGATATTATTTTAAATATTTACTAGCGTGATGAGAGTTAGTAATTATTAGGAATTTGTTGAATATTACTTAATGGATAAAGTAATATATATATATATATATATATATATATATATATATATATATATATATATATGTAATCAAATTTATGGAATTACCATGAGTGTACAATTTGATAATTGTGGAAATTAAATCGAGACGCGCCTGTGTCGTGTCGGGATTAAATTATTATTATTTAAAGTGAATAAATTATAAGTCACTCGTATAGTCATTTCGAGTACGCTA
Source organism: Sambucus nigra (assembly GCA_949130495.1). Classification (NCBI taxonomy): domain Eukaryota; kingdom Viridiplantae; phylum Streptophyta; class Magnoliopsida; order Dipsacales; family Adoxaceae; genus Sambucus; species Sambucus nigra. The sequence continues at coordinate 275,609,457 of OX422216.1, read as the reverse complement.
ATGTGTTTGGAAGGGTCGAGATAGTCAAAATAATGTACCCGGGGGTTTAGTTTGGGTCTCGGTGCATTTTTAAGCCCAATTGACATCCCGGGAGGGTATTTTAGAAATTTTACATTTTTGAGTAACTAAACCCTCGAATTTCCTAAGGATATATCATCCTTTAGGAATCATCTTCTAGGGTTAACAAATACAAAATCAAAGAACGCCCATTAGAGAAGGAGTTGGAGACCTTTCCAAGCAACTCAAGGCCAAAGACTCACCCGTTTGCACCCCTACCACCACCAAAGCGTAGATCGTGCGAAGATGAACACAACTATACCTCTTTTGTCCACAAAACAGAAACCCAAATTCCAAGAAAGTATCTATCTTGATTTATTTTAGTTAATGTTTCAATCATGTTAGTCTAGGGTTGTTTAGAACATGTTTCATAGAAGAAATTATATTTTTGGAGATTTCAAATCATATGTGTAGAGGAAGTAGACGTATTATGGACATCTAAATCACATGTAGAGGATGAGCCAAGAATTTGCATGGGTTTAGAAGCAATAAATCTGGAAAAGAATTTAAAGAATGGAAACTAAAAGAAAATTAGGGTTATTGTAGTTTATGTGAATTTTACCCCATTAAATCATGATACTTGATGATTTCGAACATGTTTTACGTAGAAAATCTTGTTGTTAGGTATATAGTACTTGTAGTATTATTTATTGGGAGTTTGGGAATCATTAATGGAGATTTAGTTGAAGTTGTGGAGGTAAACCCATAACTGGAAAATAGAAGGTTTCGTTATAACTGCTTGATCTATCGATCGATCAAGAACATCGATCGATCGACCCCCTTACATCGATCGTTCGACCCCTCCTGGAAAACTTCATATTTCTCGTCCCATGGTTTAATCCGGTTAAAATGCATAGGAACCCTTTATTATTATTGCTGGGGTATAATGGGATATAGAGAAGACCAGTAGGGTCTAGGTAGAACACATTGAGTGAAATTTAATGTAGGGTGAGATATTGGGTTAACGATGAATTATTTATGCGTATAAGATAACATGAGTGTATTTAGTAAAAAGATCGAGGCTCGTAAGGGAGTTAGACCAGAAGGTAAGTGAGTGTATGCCTACTGAAATTATACTTAGAATACTTCAAGAGAGGAGAAGTGAGTATGAAGTGCATTATAAATGAGAAAAAAAATGACGAGTCCGTTATGCGAAATAATCGAGTAAAATGTGTAAATGACGAATAATTATAATAATGGGTCGTGGGAACACTTAATTTAGAAATGTGGATAGTAATACATATATGACTGTCTGATTGTGTATATATTGTATATTTGTATAAAAATCATACTCGAACTACTTGCTATCACGGCGGTTTTCGCTCTAGGACAGTCTTATCTCGATTGGGCCTTTATAGGGGATATTAACTCGTACCCTAGAATATAGGATTCCTTGGTACATGCTATCTGATTGATAGTCATATAGTCCTAAGAGACGTGAGGGTGTATGCTGACCTCTTAGTGACTTGGAACTACGCTTCGCCTCCAATTGTATGTGTTTTATGTTAATACAGTTCGAGAGTGATTTCGAACTAGTTTTTCCCTTAGTACGAGTGATACAGGGACTTGATAGCAGAGTATGCCAGCACCATACATTTTATGTGGGGTAAAGATAGTATATATATTATATGAGTGACTTATATATATATATATATATATATATACACACACTTAAGTATGGGAACTTTCTACTGTGCATAAAATTAATTTAGTAATGAGTAAATACTCCAACTTTATTATAAGTATGTGGGAATTTTGTGACATCACTAGGTATTTTAAATAATGTAAGATATATGAGAGAGCTTAATTTTCAGAAATTAATTATCTTAGCCACGGTATTTATCGGAATGAAACCTTATGGGAAGGTCAAGTTAAAATAAACTTTGAGATTAATAGTTCGGTAGGTGTGCACACTAGATGAGAGGTGAGAATTTCTCAAGAGAGTGTCGCATACTAATATGGTTGTTTCATTAGCCGTTAAGCATTTTAAATACTTGCAAAACTATTTTAAACTGTTTTACACTCGGGCTCTGACCCGTTTCCTGATATTTCTCTTCTCTTGTACATATATGTATATATTACAGTTGCCCAGCCACAGGGGCGTCATGCTTAGATTCCTTGGATCGAATGCGCTACAGCTTATGTGGGAGTTGCAGGACATTGTTTAGAAGACCTCATTGTTGACTCCACTCTTATTTTTAGTTCTTATTAGTTAGGGCATGAGTCGCCCGTTTCCCTATTCAGTTGGATTTGTCAGAGATTTATGTTCATTTATATTTCCAGTATTTGGTACTCTTGGGGATTTAAGTATTGTTAGGATGGTTTTATTTATAGTTTAAACTGGTTTGGTTTATCCGGATGATTCAAATTCTTGTGTGTTATTATCCTTCCTTAGTATTTCAAAAATTTTAAACTTTTGTTTATTTGAAAAGGTTTTCATATTTGGATTTAATAAAATGGAAATAAGGTTTTGAAATTATTTTGGCACTTAGCTTAATTATTTAGGGTGTTTAAATTTTAAATTTTATTTTACGACAGTGATGCTAAGAATGAACCAACCGTTCACCTTGATTTTAATATAACAAATGACTGATCACCCGGTATTTAATTAGGAAGGGTGTCACAGTGGTATCAGAGCATCAAGTTCTAGTGTCCTTTAGGATCTGTGCTGCTTATTTTGCTTCCAGCTTAGCATCATTGATATAGAGCTCTATTTTTAGGACTTTTGTATTCTTGTATTTACGATTACGTCTTCAGCTATGTGTGATTTGATAATAACTGTAGACTAATAGATTTCCTCCTCGTTTCAAATTCCTTCGAGACGCGCACCCCGAGACAGGAATTCCCAGGCCGAGTAGCCAGCAGCTCTGGCTCAGGGAATGATGAATGCAAATGAGGTAGCCGCTATTGTTGCTCAGGCGGTGAATGCCGCATTAACGGTAGTGCAGCAGGCTCCACCCCAGATTCAGGCAGTGGTGCCAGTACCAGCACAACTTCCATCTTCATGGGAGCGGGTTAGGGACACCTTTCAGAAGGCGCATCCCCCGAAATTCTCGAGTAGTTCGGACATAGTAGTCACCAGCCAATAGAAAAAAGATATCCAGAGGTATCTGCGCATGTATGAGTGTACTGACGTACAGAGACAACTTTTGGCTTCCTTCGAGATATTGGGGGCCGCTTTGAAGTGGTGGGAGTCCACCACCACCTTAAAAGAGAGGGACAACATCACGATTCAGTCATTCTGGGCGCGGTTTGACTGTAATGACTTCCCATCTTTCGTGTCGACTGAGATGAGGCAGAAATTACTGAATCTGAAGAAGGAGAATATGATCGTTACTGAGTACAAGGAAGAGTTTACTAGGCTTCTCACTATAGTGCCAGATGAGGCACCCACAGAGGCGGAGAAGATACTGTTATTTGTAGATGGATTGGCCTGGAGGATCCGTTAGCACCTCATAGGCTATCTATCATTGAGTACCTACACTGATGTACTCAACGCTGCTTTGTTACACTATCAGGATCATCGATTCCATCTGCAGGGGAGTAAACGAGTCGGGGATTCCAGCCAGCAGGGTAGGACAAGGGGGCAATAGTACTAGTGGTGCACCAGCAGCTCAGGGGCAGACCCGTCATAGTGAGCAGAGTTCCCATTAGGGGGACCCTGCCAAGCGGTTCCGATTAGGTGACTCCAGACAGGGATTTGGGGAATTCAGGAAGGGCCAGTCTAATCATCATGTCCAACAGGGCCAACACCGTCAGTAGTAGGGACAGCAGCATGGCCATCAAGGCCAACAGCGTTTCCAGCAGGGCAGTGATGGGGTGGTAACGACCAACAGGGCCACGATCAGCAGGGGCATAGGGGAGGTAACTTCAGGGGAAGATGTTTCGGATGTCGAAAGAATGGCCACAGGCACCAGGATTGCCCAGAGGGAGATAGGGCCCCACAGTAGCAGGGTGCCCGTAATGAGCCACAGAGGCCACTCTTCCCAGCCGCCCTTCTAGTGTCAGCTCAGGTTCCAGCCTTACTCGCCATCCCAGCAGCTCCAGTTCAGCAGGGGAAATTACAGTACGGACGTATCTATAATGTCCACCAGGCAGCAGCACCTCAGGCAGCACCCGCGATTGAGGGTACGTTTCCTATCCATGGCACTATCGGTCCAATTTTATTTGATACTAGGACATTACACTATTTTATAGCTACTCATTTTGCAAAGCCCTTAGGGTTATTATACACAGCAGAGAGCACTGTGATATGCGTAGACTCACCACAGAGGAATGGGTCTTTGATTTTCTTTTTATGCCGGGGTGTGGGAGTAGAGATTGGTAGCTTGATTTTACCAGCAGACATACTAGTCTTAGAGATGCATGAGCACGATGTTATTATTAGCATGGATTGGCTCGCTGCGTACAGAGCCATGATAGATTGTTTCAGTGGGAGTATCATCTTTGCCATTCTCGGACAGGAGATATTTTTGGTGGTGATGCCTCACCCAGAGGGAGGCTCTTCCACCCATTTGTACTACATAGAGGAGGATACCTCTAAGGAGGTCGTGAGTCCGTTAGATTCGATACCAGTCGTTCGTGAGTATTTCGATGTATTTCAGGAGATACTTGGTCTACCCCCCAGTCGAGAGATAGATTTCATCATAGACTTAATGGCGGGTACTCGACCGATAGCACGTGCACCGTACCATATGGCTCCAGTAGAAATGATGGAGTTATAGGATCAGATAGAGAAGCTGTTAGGTCAGGGCTTCATTCGTAGGAGCACCTCACCTTGGGGAACTCCAGTTTTGTTTGTGAAAAAGAGATATGGTTCACTGATGTTATGCGTAGATTACCGGGATCTAAATAAGGTCATTATACGGAGCAAATATCTATTGACTCGAATGGATGACCTGTTCGACTAACTGAGGGGAGCAACCTTCTTTTCAAAGATAGATTTGAGATCGGTATATCATCAGCTATGGGTTAGGGAGTAGGATTTGTCAAAGACTGCTTTCTTGACGAGATATGGGTCCTATGAGTTCAGAGTCATGCCATTTGGGCTGACAATGATCCAGCCGTATTCATGGACTTGATGAACCGAGTGTTCAGAGAGTTCCTAGATCAGTTTGTCATCGTTTTCATAGATGACATCCTGATATATTCACACATTGAGGAGGAGCATGCCGAGCACTTGAGGTAGGTTCTTCAGACTCTACGAGAGCATCAGTTGTATGCTAAGTATGAGAATTACAGATTCTGGTTACGGGAGGTATAGTTTTTAGGGTATGTTGTGTCAAAATTTGGAATATCGGTTGACCCAAGAAAAGTGTCGACGGTGAGGGAGTGGGGACATCCCACGACATCGACGAAAGTGCATAGTTTCTTAGGATTAACCGGGTACTATAGGAGATTCATCTGAGGCTTTTCGAAGATAGCGGGTCCATTGACGAATCTGACTCGCAAAGGAATATCGTATGTTTGGTTAATGCTTATCAATTGGCTTTTGATGAGCTGAAAGATAAGTTGACTTCGGCGCCAGTTCTTGCTTTGCCCCAGCCGAGAGTAGATTATCTGGTGTACACTGACGCTTCTTTACGAGGACTCAGAGGAGTACTTCAGCAGGAAGAAAAGGCTATAGCTTTTGCCTCCCACAAGCTAAAGCCTCATGAAAAGAATTTCCCCACCCACGACCTAGAGCTAGCAGCGGTCGTTTTTGCATTGAGGATTTGGAGACATTACTTGCTGGGGGAGAAGTTTCTTTTATTCACAAACCACAAGTCACTGCAGTATTTGTTGACTCAGAGAGAGTTGAATATGCGTCAGTGCAGATGGTTGGAGTTTGTGAAAGACTACCAGTTCGAGATACAGTACCACCCGGGAAAGGCTAACGTGGTTGCTGATGCATTAAGCCGTAGAGCGGTGGGCGATGTAGCGGACGTCTGGAAAGTGAAGTGGAAAGTGTTAGGTCACCAGGACACGGTAGCCCTTTCCTTTGATCTGTCATGACAGTAACACCAGAGATTGTTACGAGTGTGATAAAGGCACAGTCAGCGGATTCATTTTATCAGGAACATATAGTACGGCTTCTAGCTGAGGGTGCTGAGTCCTATTTAGTAAGTTCTGATGGAGGTTTGAGGTTTAATGGGATATTGGTGGTCCCAGAAAGAGCAAATTTACATCATGCAATGATGACACGTTCTTACGGGTCCAAATTTGCAATACATCTCGAAGGGGATAAGATGTACTAGGATATGAGGCGGCAGTACTGATGGAGTGGGATGAAGAATCACATTGCCGAGTTCATGTTCAAGTATTCTACTTGCCAGATGGTTAAGATAGACCACAAAAACTAACGGAATTACTTCATCCGTTGGAGATACCTACGTGGAAGGGGGAGAGTATTTCCATGAATTTCATTACTGGGCTGCCTACATCACGGTGGGGTCATGACTCCATATGGGTTATTATGGATCAGTTGACTAAGGTAGTTCATTTCCTGCCAGTATGGACAGACTATACCCCGGGCCAGTAAGCACAGTTGTTCATTGTCGAGGTTGTTAGGCTACATGGGGTGCCCCTGGATATCGTGTCTAATAGAGATAAGATCTTTGTGTCGCGATTCTGGGAGAGATTTCAGGAGGCCATGGGTACAGAGTTGAGATTGAGTTCAACTTATTACCCGCAGACGGATGGACAAACAGAGAGTACTAATCAGATGTTGGAAGATATGCTACGCATGTGTGTCCTTGATTTTAGAGGAGGATGGGAGCCGTATCTCCCACTGGTGGAGTTTGCTTACAATAACTCCTATATGTTCACGATCGGCATGGCTCCATTTGAGGTATTATATGGCAGGCCTTATCGTTCTCCCACTTATTGGCTAGAGGCGGGGGACAACAAATAGCTTGGACATGAGGTGATTCAGGAAACTTCAGCTAGGATTGAGCTCATCAGAAGTCGCATTTGCGTAGCCCAGGACAGGCAGAAAAGCTACGTCGATGCAAAATGGTTTTTTCGAGAGTTTAATGCGGAGGACCAATTATTACTACGTGTGTCTCCTATGAGAGGAGTGATGAGGTTTGGGAAGAAAAGGAAGTTGGGTCTAAGGTATGTGGGACCATTTCCCATTATCGAGAGGATTGGACCGGTAGCATACAGATTGGGGTTGCCAGAGCATTTGCACCGCATTCAAATGTGTTCCACATCTCGTCGTTGAGACGATATCTTCGGAATGACATGGCCCATACTCACATCTGATAGAGGAGATTGATTTACATCCCGACAGCTCTTACGAGGAGAGACCTGGGGCCATCATAGACCATTACGAGAGGAAATTAAGGTTGAAGGTAGTTCCACTGTTACGGGTCCAGTGGGAGCATCATAATGTGGAGGAATCCACTTGGGAGAGCGAGGTAGATATGCGCAAGAAATATCTGGAATTATTTTTACCAGGTATGCCTTATTTTCTGAATTTCAAGACAAAATTCCGTTATTAGGGAGGATGTATGTAATACCCCGTATTTTTATAACCTTTAAATTTGGGGATTTATTAAATTGAAATTGAGATATTAATTTAATATTAATCCAGAAATTATTTTAAATATTTACTAGTGTGATGAGAGTTAGTAATTATTGGAAATTTATTGAATATTACTTAATTGATAAAGTAATATATATAATCGAATTTATGGAATTATCATGAGTGTATAATTTGATAATTGTGGAAATTAAATCGGGACGCGCCTATATCGTGTCGGGATTAAATTATTATTATTTAAAGTGAATAAATTATAAGTCACCCGTATAGTCATTTCGAGTGCGCCAATGTGTCCGGAAGGGTCGAGATAGTCAAAATAATGTACCCGGGGGTTTAGTTTGGGTCTCGGTGCGTTTTTAATCCCAATTGACATCCCGGGAGGGTATTTTAGACATTTTATATTTTTGGGTAATTAAACCCACGAATTTCTAAGGATATATTAGCCTTTAGTAGTCATCTTCTAGGGTTAACAAACACAAAATCAAAGAACGACCATTAGAGAAGGAGTTGGAGAGGTTTCCAAGCAACTCACGGCCAAAGACTCACCCGTTTGCACCGCCACCACCAAAGCGTAGATCGTGCGATGAGGAATGCAACTATACCTCTTTTGTCCACAAATCAGAAACCCAAATTCCAGGCAAGTATCTATCTTGAGTTATTTTAGTTAATGCTTCAATCATGCTAGTCTAGGGTTCTTTAGAACATATTTCATGGAAGAAATTATATTTTTGGAGATTTCAAATCATATGGGTAGAGGAAGTAGACGTATTCTAGACATCTAAATCACATGTAGAGGATAAGCCACGAATTTATATGGGTTTAGAAGCAAGAAATCTGGAAAAGAATTTAAAGAATGGAAACTAAAAAAAAATAGGGTTCTTGTAGTTTATGTGAATTGTACCCCATTAAATCATGATACTTGATGATTTCAGACATGTTTTACTTAGAAAATCTTGTTGTTAGGTATATAGTACTTGAAGTATTATTAATTGGGAGTTTGGGAATTGTTAATGGAGATTTAGTTGAAGTTTTGGAGGTAAACCCGTAATTGGAAAAGAGAAGGTTTCGCCATAACTGCTTGATCGATCGATCAAGAACAGCGATCGATCGACGACCGATCGATCGACCCCCTTACTTCGATCGATCGACCCATCCTGAAAAACTGCATATTTCTCGTCCGATGGTTTAATCCAGTTAAAATTCATAGGAATTCTTAATTATTATTGTTGGGTTATAATGGGATATAGAGAAGACCATTAGGGTCTAGGTAGACCCCGGTGAGTAAAATTTAATGTAGGGTGAGATTTTGGGTTAACGAGGAATTATTCATGCGCATAAGATAACAGACGTACGTTTAATAAAAAGATCGAGGATCGTAAGGGAGTTAGACCAGAAGGTAAGTGAGTGTATGTCTACTGAAATTATACTTAGAATACTTCAAGAGAGGATAAGTGAGTATGAAGTGAATTATAAATGAGAATAAAAATGACGAGTCCGTTATGCGAAATAATCGAGTAAAATGTGTAAATGATGAATAATTATAATTATGGGTCGTGGGCACACTTAATTTAGAAATGTGGATGTTAATACATATATGACTGTTTGATTGTGCATATATTGTATATTTGTATAAAAATCATACTCTATCTACTTACTATCACGGGGGTTTCCGCATCGGGACAGTCTTATCTCGATTGGGCCTTTATAGGGGATATTGACTCGTACCCTAGAACATATGATTCCTTGGTATAGGCTATTTGATTGATAGTCAGATGGTCCTAAGAGACGTGAGGGTATGCGATGACCACTTAGTGACTTGGAACTATGTTTCGCCTCCAATTGAATGTGTTTTATGTTAATACAGTTCGAGAGTGATTCTGAACTAGTATTTCCGTTAGTACGAGTGATACGGGAACTTGACAACAGAGTATGCCAGCACCATACATTTTATGTGGGGTAAAGATAGTATATATATTATATGAGTGACTAATATATATATATATATATATATATATATATATATATATATATATATATATATATATATATATACACACACACACACACACACACACACACACTTAAGTATGGGAACTTTCTACTGTGCATAAAAGTAGTTAACTAATGAGTAAATACTCCAACTTTATTATAAGTGTGTGGGAATTTTGTGACATCACTGAGTTATTTTAAATAACGTAAGATATATGAGAGAGCTTAATTTTCAGAAATTAATTATCTTAGCCAAGGTATTTATCGGAATGAAACCTTATGGGAAAGTCAAGTTAAAATAAACTTTGAGATTAATAGTTTGGTAGGTGTGCACACTAGATGAGAGGTGAGAATTTCTCAAGAGGGTGTCGCATATTAATATCGTTGTTTCATTAGTCGGTAAGCATTTTAAATACTTGCTAAACTATTTTAAGACCTGTTTCCTGCTATTTCTCTTCTCTTGTATATATATGTATATATTACAGGTGCCCAGCCACAGGGGCTTCATGCTTAGATTCCTTGGATCGGATGTGCTGCAGCTTATGTGGGAGTTGCAAGTCATTGCTTAGACGACCTCATTGCTAACTCCACTCTTATTTTTAATTCTTATTAGTTAGGGCATGAGTCGCCCGTTTCCCTCTTCAGTTGGATTTGTCAGAGATTTATGTTCATTTATATTTACAGTATTTGGTACTCTTCGGGATTTAAGTATTGTCAGGATGGTTTTATTTATAGTTTAAATTGGTTTGTTTATCTAGATGATTCAAATTCTTGTATGTTATTATCCATCCTTACTATTTTGGAATTGTTAAACTGTTGGTTATTTAAAAAGGTTTTCATATTTGGATTTAATAAAATGGGAACAAGGTTTTAAAATTGTTTTGACACTTAGCTTAATTATTTAGGGTGTTTAAATTGGAAATTTTATTTTGCGACGGTGATGCTAAGAATGAACCAACCGATCACCTTGGTTTTAATTCAATAAATGAATGATCACCCGGTATTTAATTAGGCAAGGTGTCACACATGCTACGGATGTGTATCTTGGATTTTAAGGGGAGCTGGGAGCAGTATTTGCCTTTAATAGCGTTTGCCTTTTCAACAATTTTTTTTCATGCGTTTTATCTATTTTCTTTCACCCAAACTCACATGAAATATATTCTAACGAATCCCAAATATCTACACATCATTCTATATGATTTTGGATAATTATAATACAAGGAAAAACATCTAAATCACCAAGTTTATATGAGAATTAACATCAAACACAATTAACCCTCAAAATTTCATTTAACTAGATTCTCCATTTTTGTACACAAAAATAAACTCAGAATTTAGAACTATCATTTCATATATAAATCATCAAATTTCATATTCAACATGGGTAGGATTTTTATACATGCAATTCCTATCATTATTCTCAATATCCTCAATAACATATATTTTCTCTACATGTAAAACCTATCATTTTCATCATGATCATAGCCTCTGCATGTTTATACTCAATTACATGAATTTTCCTAACCCTTATCTTTGATTTGTCAATCATTTTAAATCCCAAATTCATAAGTTCATCAATCCAAAAGAAATCATATTCTAATATGGATAGTATAAGAGTAAAAATTAAAGCAAGAATCACTTGCCTTATAAGTTGGTCTGAACCGTTGGTGAAGATAATGTTAGAATCTTCTCTTCCCTTTTTTTGGCGACTTTTCAGCGACTCTTCGGTGGTGGTGCAAGGTGTAGAGATGGTAGTTGTCCCCTTGGTTTTCCCTAGGTGACTCCTCATTTCCAAGAAACTCTTCCTATCTTTAAGTTAACCTTTCATTTTCTCTCTACGGCTTTTCTTTTTCTCTCAAAATTCCTCGCTTAATATAATAAGTCTCCAAGGCTAGCTAAAAGACAAAAAATATGTATACTATTCATCTCCCAAGAAAAATGGCTAAAGTGTCCTTTCGGGATGTCCTTGCATCTTCTAATTGACCCGAGACCCAAATCAAACTCCCGTGTAGACTTTACTAACTATTTCGACCCTTCCGGACGCAACGGCGGACTCGAAATGACCATAAGGTTGATATAAAATAATATTTCTTTTTATTCATTTAAATTAGTCCCGACACGTCCCATAATCACGTCCCGACATAATTTCTATTATTTTCGTATTACTAACTCACGACAATATAAATAACATCTTATTAATATATTACTTATATATCACTAAGTAATATTCAAAATTATATATTATTTTAATCTCTAGTAATATTAAATTCCGATTAATCCCAATTAATTTTTCATAATTAGTTCCAATTAATCCCCATTTATTTGGCCCATTAAATTTTAATTTCTCCCAATTTAAAAGTCATAAAATTACGGGGTATTACATACTTTCCCCCTTATAACGGAATTTTGTCCTAAAATTCAAAAATAAGGCATATCTAGTAAGGAAAACTCTGAGTATTTATCTCACATTTCATGTAACCTCCGTCGTACCGCCCACACAGTACATTACCGATTACCCCTAATAATGAACACCTCTCTAATGTTATACTCCAAGCCTTACCATTTAAGTTTCAACTTAATTTTAGATATTCGCTATCTAACCTTCTACTATCCGCACCTTAGTAGATGAATCATTCTTTAGATATATGATATCGTATTGTGATGATCACACACAAGTAGGTTACTTGCGCAGTGTATATTTTACACACATCATAAACTATAAGTATCACTTATCTCGGATTTTCACAATAGTACCCGTTCCCCCACCTTTAACTAACAAGGAGGATAACTACAAGGCTTTCTATGTCATATTTCAATTTTCACCATGCACAAAAGTGAACTTATATAAGTTATTGTACTCAAACTCCACTAATGGAAGAGACTGCTCTCGCCATCCCCTAAAATTCAGGGGTACACATATAATTTATTTTCCAACATTTAATTAGTCCGATTGTTTAGTCCATTCGTCCGCGGAGGATAGGCCAGACTCAATCACAACACGGTACCCATGGCCTTGTGAACACTCTTCCAAAATCCTAAGACAAATATTTTGTCCTGATAGGAAATGATATCAATCGGCACTCCATATAACCTCACTATCTCGATTATAAAGATCTGCGCATAACTGTCTCATAATATGACCAGACTTAACTGGCATAACGTGAGCTATTTCGATCAACCGATCCATTATTATCCATATAGGATCATAACCACCTTCGGAATAAAATTCTTGGGAATACTCTTCCATCACTACTTCGAAATCCTAATGGTTGAAGAAACCTCTATTGGTTTCGGATGGTCCACCCTTTTTTGAACATCCAGGTGATCCATTGCAAAAAGAATTTAGCAATATTTCTCTTAATTAGATACCAACAACACCGTCATTTATACTTGATACATTTGATGTTTAACTGAATGTACCTCAAATCGTGATCTATGCGACTTTGCCGCAAAGCATGTCGTAAATCCTTATCGCTCTAAAATTTGGTTTTTTCGTGAAACGTAGGTCTATGCAAAATCTTATGGAATAAACTTCGACTTCCCATCTAAATGTTGTCTAATTCACATGAAAATCATAATCTAATTCCTTATACAATACTTTCAATTATGTAGGGCGCCCATACACCCTGATGATGCCGGAATCAGCATCACCAGGTAAGGTGTTTATAAGCTCAATCTAAGAACAGCAATGGCAGCATAGTTATGTAAATGGCAAGAGAATGAGATGAGGAGAAGGGGAGAGTACACCAGGATATAAGTGGTTCAGCCTAGATTGGCCTACGTCCACTGTGTGTGTGTGAATAATCTCACTGCAATAAGGCTCTAATGGCCATGAATACAATCTCTCAAGATTTCTCTCTCTACTGTGTATCTAGACAAAGTTTCAGCTAGGGTTGAATATATGGGATCCTTTTTCAAGGTAGAGGATGACCTCTATATATAGTACCTAGGGGGTGTAATGTACCCCCCATGCATGCAATGAGCATGTGTGTGGTTACCTCACCAATATGGGAGTGCCATCTGTCACTGTCACATGTAGAGAATGATGATACAATATTCTCCCCACATGTGGGGAATAATCTTGTTATAACTGACTTGTGTCCACGTGTCCTTATCTAAATGTCAGCAGGTGCTCGGCTATCGCGTCCGGGGTATGACCTCGGCTTTGGTGAGGCCGAGGTTGGTGAGTCTTGATACCTGTTCAACCCGAGGATTCCGTGGAGGTCTCGACCTAATCCTGGCCGAGACAATGGGCAAGGTCGTCCTGAGACGAGGTTGAACTGGTGGCTTGATGAGGTTGCTAGTGGCTTCCTGGGAGCTCGTCCTACACCTGGCCGAGGTCACCATTCCAAGGTATACGAGAATGCTGCCGATCCTTGTGACGTCCCTTAGAGGGGCTCATGGTAGTGTCGGCCTGGGCCGACCTTGATATGGCCGAGGGGTGATATTGCGTGTCTAAGACATGCCCAGCATCGGCCATAATATTGGCCGAGGTTGGTGTCTCTAGGCTGAGGTTGGTGTCTCTTGGCCGAGGTTACACTTGGGGCATATCAATCACCCCCAACCCTTAGTCATATGTGAGAGCAAGTGGCTAGGGGATTACTACACCTCCGAGGCCTGTCTGTTACAAGCCAATACTTGCTTGACACTTGTCCAATGCTGGAACATTCTTGCTTGGTAGGCGTGTGCTGTCAGCCGCCCTTTGGGGCTCCCAAGGCAATGATGGGCCTTGGGAGTTGTGCCTGAGTATATAAGGGTTTTGAACCCTTCTTTCCTTCTTTCTTCGTCATTTCTTCCATTTCAGCCGCTAGCATTTCTGCAGCTCTCTCTCTCTAGAAAGATCTTGGTTCAAGGCATTTGGGTGGTGATTTCTCGCATCTTCTCCTCTCTTACTTACCATTTCATCCTCAGGTAAGGTTTACCATACTTTTTCCTTCATTTTTCCTGCAAGCACCCGTATTTTCGTACTTTTCGGCGAGTTTCTTAGCTTTCCGGCGAGACCACCATAATTTCAGGCGAGCTTTTCTTGACAAATTTAAGTAGTTTGATCTTTAGATTCCTTTGCTTTATCAGCCAGTCTTGTTTGTAATTTTTGGAGTTTAGGAAAACCCCAAAGTGTAGTGTCTTCCTCTGATGCTCAAACCCTTATATCAGCTTCTTGAGGAGTTCCCCTCTCTTAGAGAGAAGACTTTTGAAAATATTAGGCAAATAGAAAGAGCACAGGAGGAGGCTCGTAGATCACAAGAGTTTACCAATAGACCCATATTTCCCCCACCTCTGAAGGTGATATATCCTGACCCCCCGAAGAACTTCTATCAGACAGAGGTTCCTACTGATCCCATACTTATGTCTGAGTCTGAATCGTCTACCTCAGACCCCATGTCTGTGGATTCCTTTCAAGAGGCCATGGACTTCACACCTAAGCCTGATCAGGCCCCTGATCAGGCCGAGGTCTCTAGCCGAGCCTCGTCCCATAACCACTCAAGCACCTCAGGGTCATCCTTGGAGGTTGAGATTCTTGAGCCGAGTGTGGCCATTCCACCACCAATTGACGCCATCCCTATGTCGGCCGTCACCGGGGCAGAGTTCGCTCAGAGGTTCTGAGTAACCCATCAACATCTGCTCCAGCCGACGTTGAGTTGGATGATGATGAGGTTGAGAGCGATGTCGACGTCTCTGAGGCGGCCGAGCACGAGAGTACTATTACTGAGGTAGACCTTCTCTACTTCAGATATCTGTATTCTATCAGCCCCTCAATAAAACTTAGGAGACCTCTGAGGGAAAAGAGGGCTTATCATGGCCGAGACGGCGAGATCTGTTTGTATGAGCAGATGTTTAAACTGGGGTTTCGTCTGCCCATTCACCCCATTATCAGGTCCATCCTCTCTTACATTAATTTGGCCCCCTCCCAACTCTCTCCTAATTCCTGGAGAATCCTAATAGGGGCCATAGTGTTTTGGAAGGTTGTCCACCACTCAGACCTTCCAGTTCAAGTCTTTGTAGGTTGTTACGTCCCTTCCTCGGCCAAAAATCATCCGAGCTACTACCATTTTGTAGCTCGAAGGCCTGAGAAGAAATTGCTTCAGGTGACTTAGACTTCCAACCATAATTGGAAGCCTCGGTACTTCTTTGCCTCAGGGCCATGGGAGTTTGGCCCATGTGTTCCCTCGTCTAATCTGGAGCAGAGGATGCCCCTGAGGTGGGGTAAGGTCACCATGTCTGCTAGGGCCGACCCTGGCCTAAGTCTACAAAACCTCCAGAAGGTGAAAGCCCTTCAAGATCAGGGGGTAAATGGTCTATTTATCAAGTTTGAACATCTGATGACTCCCCACTTCCTCTCTGGGACATGTCTGGGTGGAAGTCTCCTTGCCGAGCTTGGTAAGCATTTTTGTTTTGCAAGTTTAACCTCTGAGTTTATTCATATCTGATTATCTAACTCAGGTCTACTAATTTATTGCAGAGCGACCAAGGGATATTCCAGACGAGCTTTGGGAGATGGCTGCACCAATCTTGACAAGACTTTCCAAAAAAGCAGGTCTTAATGCTCCTCCCCCAGCTCCCTCGGCCTCTAAGCCCCCAGCCAAAAAGAAGAGGGCTCCCGAAGATCATGCCCCTGAGGATCAGAGGCCGAGGAAGAAGACTACTGAAGCTGCCATCCCTATCTCTTCAGTTGACATCCTGTTAGCTCGTCTGGATCAGTTGAAGTTAACTGATAGTGTAGTCGGCCACAGCATGCAGGACCTGGATGCCATCTGCTCTGTAATGACCAAGGCTGATAAACGCTTCTACAGGGCTATGGACACCCCATTGCTGGTTGAGTTCAGCCTTCATAGAGCCTTTCAGGTATGATTTGATCCTTCATTACAAATTCTTCTAAGTGTAACATCTGATTCTTCTTCAGCTTACTTATGATCACTAAACATGCAGGGTTTGACCGTTATGCACCATTTATCGAACTGGACTCTGAGGAAGTTGCCTCTCATCTAAAAGGGGCAAGAGGCCGAGAAAGTTCAGAGTACTCTGAACGCAGAGATAGAGCGCCTCAAGTCTGAGCTGAAGGGCTCTGAGGAGAAGGTGAAGGGGTTGGAGAAGGACATCTCCCAGCTCGGCAAGGATCATGCTGCTGCATTAAAGGCTAAGGATGACGTTCTGCAGCAAAAGGTCAACTCAGCTGTCAGGGCCGCCCTTGAGGACGCCTCTGAGAAGATAATTGCTGACTACAAATCCTCTGATGAGTTCATGGGGTTTGGCTTTGAATACCTTGAAAGAGGTATTAAAGCCACTACTAAATGGGCTGACATCAGAGAGAGAGAGGCCGACACTCTGAAGGCCTCTGATTTCATGGGTCTTGGCTTTGCTGATCCACAATTTGCCCAAGCTCTTTAAGAGGTTGAGGAAGAGGCTGCCACTCCTGCAGAGACTGCTACATTAGAGGTCACCGAGGTTGGAGGGGCAGACCCTTGTGATGATGCGACCGAGGTCTCTAACCAAGCCGAGGATGTCAACGTTCCCCCCTCAGACTCTTAGGATATTTTGATCACTATTTGTAACTTAACTGTTTTGTGGAACTTTTGTCTGTAATCATTGAACATATAATTTCTGAATATATATATCAACTTCTGATGAGGACCATCTTCACTTTCTTTTCATTGAATGTCATGTGATGCTTTTCATTCTTTGCTCCATTGTTATGGTGTCTGCAAAAAATTAATTTGTAATCTGAGCTTTAACCTCTGAAGTCCTCTTTCTTAGCTTGTCTTTTTGCAATGGCCTTGTTTAAACTCAACCAATGGTCCTGAGCTCAGACCTTGTCACCAATGAATGGTTTTATGAAGGTCTGAGGTTATTACCTAAGAGGTTATCCTCATAATGAATTTCACCAAATTAATGATGTTTAAGGGTCTGCGGTCATCTCATTATGATGTCTGACCTCAGACCTTGTCACCAAATTATGATGTTATAAGGGTCTGAGGTCATCACCTAAGATGTTATCCTCATAATGAATTTCACCAAATTAATGATGTTAAGAGTCTGAGGTCATCTCATTATGGTATCTGACCTCAGACCTTGTCACCAAATTATGATGTTATAAGGGTCTGAGGTCATCACCTAAGATGTTATCCTCATAATTAATTTCTCCAAATTAATGATGTTAAGGGTCTGAGGTCATCTCATTATGGTGTCTGACCTCAGACCTTGTCAACAAATTATAATGTTATAAGGGTCTGAGATCATCACCTAAGATGTTATCCTCATAATGAATTTCACCAAATTAATGATGTTAAGGGTCTGAGGTCATCTCATTATGGTGTCTGACCTCAGACCTTGTCACCAAATTATGATGTTATAAGGGTCTGAGGTCATCACCTAAGATGTTATCCTCATAATGAATTTCACCAAATTAATGATGTTAAAGGCCTGAGGTCATCTCATTATGGTGTCTGAGCTCAGACCTCGTCACCACTGAAATGGTGTTATGAGGGTCTGAGGTCATCACCTAAGATGTTACCCCCATAATAAGTCTTCACCAAATTAATGATGTTAAGGGTCTTCACCAAATTAATGATGTTAAGTGTCTGAGGTCATCTCGTTATGGTGTCTGAGCTCAGACCTCGTCACCACTGTGGTGTTATGAGGGTCTGAGGTCATCACCTAAGATGTTATCCTCATAATTAATCTCTTATTTAAGAATGTAGCAAGAACTGTCATGGGAACTGATCTTCAATAATAACCTCTTCATAATAAGATGGTACATTTACATAAAACTCTATGCAACATCATATGTAATATCTCTTTAGGTGATCAGCATTCCACGAGTTAGTGAAAGGTTCTCCTTCTAGGTTTTCTAGCCTGTAAGTGCCAGACACAACCTCTTCTGTCACTTTGTAGGGGCCATGCCAGTTTGGGTGAAGCTTATTTGCTTTCTGTAGGGTCTTCTTCAGCACTAGGTCTCCTACTGCAATGGGTCTTGACTTCACCCTCTGGTTGTAGAATTTCGCTGCCCTCTGTTGGTAGGCTGCTTGTCTGACCTCTGCGTCCTCTCTTCTCTCTTAGATAAGATCTAGGTCTAACCTCCTCTCTTCTCCATTATTGTCAGGGTAGGTCTGGATCCGATGAGTTGGGAGTCCTACTTCCGTTGGTATGATGGCCTCTGAGCCATGTGCCAACATGAACGGTGTTTCTCCTGTTGGTGTCCTTGTCGTGGTTCTGTAGGCCCATAACACAGCGTAGACCTCTTCAGTCCATCTTCCCTTCGCATCTTCTAACCTCTTCTTGATTCCGTCCAAGATAGTTCTATTTGTGACCTCGGTCTGACCATTTGCCTGAGGTCGACCAGGAGATGAGAAGAACTGCTTAATCCCTACTCTTAGGCAGTACTTTTCTAAGGAGGAGTTCTTGAACTGGGTCCCATTATCCGAGATGAGAGTGTTTGGGAGGCCATATCTGCATATGATATTCCTCCAAATGAATTGGAAGGTCTTCTTCTCTGTGATTGTTATCATCGGCTCTGCCTCCACCCACTTTGAGAAGTAGTCAATGGCAACTATCAAGAATCTATAGTTATTGACAGCTCTTGGCAAGGGTCCTACTAAGTCAATTCCCCATACCACAAATGGCTATGGAGAAGAGATTGACGTCATAGGCTGATGGGGTTGATGAGGGATAGTGGCGAACCTTTGGCATTTGTCGCACCTCTTCACGTAGTCTGCAGCGTCCTTGGACAAGGTAAGCCACCAGTATCCCTGAGTGATGATCCTCTTGGCCAGGGGCCTTCCCCCTATGTGGCTAGAGCAAGAACCCTCATGAACCTCTTATAAGACCCGGGGAACTTCCCTGGGATGCACACATCTGAGGAGAGGCAATAGAAACCCCTTTTTGTACAAGACGTCTCCTACCATTGAGAACTTGGCAGCCCTATATCTCAACTTTCTCCTTTCTAGTTTGGACTCAGGCAGCTCTCCCTCTCTTAGGTATCTGACGAGCGGGTCGATCCATGAGTCCCATAGGTTCAAATTGTGGCAAAGGCTACATACCTCTTCCTCCTCGATGGTTGCCTTTCTCAAGACCTCGATCGGAATGGTCCTTCCTATATCTGTCTTCACTGCCGAGGCCAGCCTTGCCAATGCATCAGCGTGATTGTTACTTAGTCGAGGCACTCTCTTCAGTTTTGCTTCTTCAAAATATTCTAACAACCTTCTTACCCTCTTTAAGTACTTGGCCATCCTTTCGTCTTTGGCCTCGTATATCCCCAGTACTTGATTGACAACCAACCTCGAGTTGCTATGGAGTAGGAGTCGCTTTAAGCGAAGAGTTGTTTCCAATAAGAGACCTGCTATCATGGACTCATACTTGGACTCGTTGTTCGATGCCTGGAAGTTGAATCTCAAGGTGTATTCAATGTTAGCGCCATCTGGAGCCGAGAGTATTAGACCCGCACCGCTTCCACTATCACAGGAAGAGCCATCAATGAAGAGGCTCCAGACGTCTGTATCTGATGAGAAGACCCCTTCTGTCATAACTCCTTGCTTGAAGAGGTATCGATCCTCTTCGTTCTCTTCTATTCTGCTCCGGGTTTTGCCTGAGATGACCTCTTCCAGATCTCGAAAGACGTTTGGTCCCATCTCTTTCGAATTTCGAAAGACACTACGGTTTGTCTCTTCGGTATCCTCTAGGCCTTTCTCTGTCTCGGCCTCTTCCCAGGTAAATTCTGCAATAAGGTCTGCGATGTCCTGCCCTTTGATGGCTGTCCTAGGCTGGTAGGTAAGATCATATTCTCCTAATTCGATGGCCCAAGTCATCAATCTCCCAGACTTCTCAGGTTTATGTAGGACATGCCTTAGTGGGGAGTCAGTGAGGACTACCATGGAGTGAGCTTGGAAGTAAGGCTTCATTTTTCTTGAGGCAAGTATTAGGGCATAAGCCAACTTTTCCATACGGGGATAATTTTTCTCAGACCCTTGAAGGGCCTTACTGTTGAAGTATACAGGCGTTTGGATCCCATCCTCTTCCCGTATGATGGTCGCGCTGATAGCTGATTCAGAGACTGCCAGATACACAAATAACCTTTCTCCTGCGATGGGTCGAGATAGCAATAAGGGAGACCCTAAGTAGGACTTGAGTTGGTTGAAGACTTTTTCACACTCTTCATCCCATTGGAAGGCCTTTCTTAGAACTTTAAAGAATGGAAGACACTTGTCCGTTGCCCAAGAAACAAACCTGTTAAGGGCAGCCACTCTTCCCGTGAGTCTTTGAACATCCTTGATACTCCTAGGAGTCTTCATGTCGAGTAATGCTTTGATTTTCTCAGGGTTCGCTTCAATTCCTCTCTGGTTAACGATGAATCCCAGGAACTTCCCAGCTCCTACTCCGAAGACACACTTTGCTGGGTTGAGTTTCATTCTGTATGAGTCCATAACATCGAAGGTCTTCTCAAGGTCTGCTACGTGAGTACAAGCTTTCAAGCTTTTTGTTAGCATATCGTCTACATACACCTCCATGGTCTTACCTATTTTCCATTCGAACATCTTATTGACAAGACGTTGGTATGTTGCCCCTGCATTTTTCAGACCGAAAGGCATCACTTTGTAGCAGTACGTCCTGTTGTCTGTAATGAAAGTTGTCTTCTCTGAGTCTTCGGCATCCATGAAGATTTGGTTATAGCCTGAATACGCATCCATGAAGCTCATGAGCTCATGTCCTGCTGTAGCATCTAGCATCTGATCTATCTGAGGTAAGGGGTAACTGTCTTTTGGGAAAGATCTGTTCAGGTCAGTGAAATCCACACACATTCGCCACTTCACATTGGCCTTAGGCACGATGACTACATTTGAGAGCCACTCCGAGTAGGTAACCTCTCTTATAAACTCGGCCTCTTCCAACTTTTTGACCTCTTCTCGGATGACGTCGTATTTCTCCCTGGAGTAGACTCTTCGTCTCTACTTGATCGGCTTGGCATCTCTGGTCACGTTGAGCTTGTGGCTCATCACCTCAGGGTCGATGAAAGGCATGTCTGCGTGACTCCATGCGAAGAGACTCTGTCTCCTCCTGAGGAAGTTTATCAGCTCTTCCTTGGTTCCTGGCTCTAGGGCCTTACCGACCTGGACGGTTTTTTCCGGCTCGTCCTCATTGAGGACGATGGATTCTACCTCTTCCGCGGCCTCTCCCTTCTTCAACTTTGTTTCATCTCTTGGGTCAAGAGCGTCAATACTATAAGTGGTGGTTGCCCTCTTATGGGCTTCTCTCTCTTCAGCCGAGTTGAAGTAACATTCTCGCGTTGTGGTCTGGTCACCTTGCACTTCCCCTACTCCATAAGGAGTTAGGAATTTTAGCATCTGATGGACCATTGACGGCACAGCCTCGAACTCCCTAAGGGCCACCCTTCCTATGATGAGGTTATAGGCCAAGAAGACACTCTCGTCCATCACGAAGAAATTAATCCTCCTGGTCAACCTCTTAGGCCATTCGTCACCCATCCATACGTCCATCTCATACATGCCCAAGGGGTGAACCTTTTCACCACTGAAGCCTATCAGGGGGTGGTGATAGGGGACCAGTCTTGCTCTACTAAGGCCTAAGCTCTTGAAGCAAGGCCAAAACATCACATCTGCCGAGCTCCCCCCATCCATGAGGATCCTCTGCACCTCATACCCATGCACCCTTTTCGTTATGACCAAAGGGTCATCATGTGGGGCTAAGATACCTCTAAAGTCGAGTCTGGAGAACCCAACTATGAGGGTGTTCATGTCTACTTTCTTCCTCTTCTATACTGTATCGAAAGAAGTTAGATTCACAACTTTAAGCTTGGCCACTGATTTGGCCTCGGCTACATGAGCCTTCCTATCAGCTACTTCAGATCCACCACCTGCAAATCCTCCGCATATTGTGCCAACACCGAAAGATATCATACCAACCCTCTTCACCGGGGGGTTATCATCCTTTGGTGGGAGATCCGGATCATCTTCATCATCACCTTCTGAATCACTGTCTCTTCGGGCCGGGACGTTGTCACGGCATCTGTCATTCCTCCTTTTCTTATGGTCATCTCTTCCACTCTTAGGAGCCTTACCGTCTACATATTTTCTCAATTTCCCAGATTTTAACATCTTCTCAATCTCATCCTTCAAAGCGAAGCATCTATCTGTGACGTGACCATGATCTTCGTGGAACTCACACCATAGGTCTTTATTCCTCTTATGTGGTGGAGCTTTCAGCTTCTCTGTCCATCTCAAAGCCCTGTCATTCTTGATCTCGTTGAGGATGTGCTCACAGCTCACAGTAAGAGGAGTATAGTGAGCAAACTTGTCATCACCCGATCTCTTATTCCCATCTTTCTTTCTTTGGGGCTTTCCACTGCCACCGCGGTTCTCATCCTCATACTTGACGGCCATTGCCTCTTCCGCATTCATTACTTTCCCTGCGGTTGCCAGCAGCTCCGCCATAGACCTAGGGGGCTCTTCTGCCAGTCTCCACAATAGCTTCCCCTTCTGGAGACCTCCTATAAGGGCGGTCATGGCTATGTTCTCTTCATAGTCTTCGACCGCCAACTTTTCTTTGTTGAATCTTGCTATGTAGTCTCTTAGGCTATCACCCTTAGCCTGCTTGACATACAGCAGGTGGGTAGTCTTCTTTTGAGGCCTCACCCCAAAGTAGAAGTTGTGGATGAATCGCTCAGCCAAGCCTTTGAAGTTATCAATTGAGTTCTTCGGAAGGGAGGTGAACCAACTGTGTGCAACCCCTGTTAAGGTCCCAGAGAAGGCTCTACACTTCATCTCATCGGGTATCGAGTAGATGTCTGCTGCCGATTGATACATCTCGATATGATGCACAGGGTTAGTGCTACCACCATACTTGGGAGACACCGTAGGAGGCTTGAACTTAGCTGGGATTGGGAACCCCAGTATCCTAGCCACAAATGGGGATCCCTCTGAGTAACCCCTTTGCAATGGGTCCTTACTTTTAATGAGGTCTCCTATCTTCTCCTCAAGGCGTTGGATAGAATCATTCCATGGTCTTCTGCCATCGACTTGGCCGAGGTTATCCCTTGCCATCTCCCTAGGATGGACCGAGGGTTCCCCTGCCACTACACGTTGGCTGTTGACCTCTTCCTGTTCCCTGCCTCTTCTTTCACTGGGTCGGCCTTGGTCTGGTCGACCCTGCCTGTTCCCTCTCTTAGAGCCTGCTGCGATCCTTGATCTCGACGGTCTCTGTCTTAGGTCATTTATCTGGCCCAGTCTCTCGAAGGTCGACCCTCTGCTCAACCTATCAAAGGCCGACCCTCTTTGTCGGGCCTCTTCACCTCTTCGACCGACACAACCTTGACTCTGCCTAAGAGGCCGTATAGTGTTATCTGACACCTCATAGGGCTCCCAGCAGTCTTCCAGGGCTTCTTCCGCCTCTAGATCGTCATACCTGTCCTTTGGGCAAGGGTTTTCTTGCCTCCCCAGGCGCAAGCGCCTAGGGTCACCAATGTCCCTTCTCCGCTGGGGTGCAGGCTGGTCCTTCATTGGTGCCTTGGGTGGTCTCCTGGCGTCAGGATGAGGCTGAACAACCGCCGGAGTGATCATATTCGGTGAGACTCCAGGTGGCCTCATCATAGTTTGGCTGAGCTGTGCAAATTTCTCCTGCATAGCTTGTTGCGTTGCAGCTAAAGACCTCAAGGCTGCAGCTACCTCCGCCATTTCGGACTGGGGGGCGCCTGACTGGAACTAGGCCCTCCACCCCCGGGCGGCGGAAGAGGCGGTGGTAAGTCTGGTGCCATATGTTAACACTATAGAGCTTAAGTAGCAGATGAGCTTAGTACCTCACAGGACCTCTTTCAATGGTGAAACAGCTCCGCGCTAGGGGGAGGCCTGGTTCACCACCAGAGTCTCCGGTGAGGTTAATCAGGAAAAGAGGAAGAGATAGCTTCTCGTTCCCACAGACGGTGCCAAAATGATGATGCCGGAATCATCACCACCAGGTAAGGTGTTTTTAAGCTCAATCTAAGAACAACAATGACAGCATAGTTATGTAAATGGCAAGAGAATGAGATGAGGAGAAGGGGAGAGTACACCAGGATATAAGTGGTTCAGTCTAGATTGGCCTACGTCCACTGTGTGTGTGTGAATAATCTCACTGCAATAAGGCTCTAATGGCCATGAATACAATCTCTCAAGCTTTCTCTCTCTACTGTGTATCTAGACAGAGTTTCAGCTAGGGTTGAATATATGGGATCCTTTTGCAAGGTAGAGGATGACCTCTATATATAGTACCTAGGGGGTGTAATGTACCCCCCATGCATGCAATGAGCATGTGTGTGATTACCTCACCAATATGGGAGTGCCATCTGTCACTGTCACATGTAGAGAATGATGATGCAATATTCTCCCCACGTGTGGGGAATAATCTTGTTATAACTGACTTGTGTCCACGTGTCCTTATCTAAATGTCAGCAGGTGCTCGGCTATCGCGTCTGGGGTATGACCTCGGCCTTGGTGAGGCCGAGGTTGGTGCGTCTTGATACCTGTTCAGCCCGAGGATTCCGTGGAGGTCTCGACCTAATCCTGGCCGAGACAATGGGCAAGGTCGGTGATATACCCGTTTATATTCTAGGAGGGTCGCCTCCACAACGGACGACCCTAAGAGGGGCCGACCCCCCACCAGGCCCCAACTGGCCTTCACCAGGCTCCAGACGACCCTACGAGGGGCCGACCCTTCACCAGGCTCCAGACGACCCTACGAGGGGCCGACCCTTCACCAGGCTCCAGACGACCCTACGAGGGGCCGACCCCTCACCAGGATCCGGCCGACCCTACGAGGGGCCGACCCCTCACCAGGATCCGGCCGACCCTACGAGGGTACGACAGTACGAGGACATAATCAAGCCAGACTCACTGCCGGAAGAAACTTTGCCCTCGGCCTCGGCTCATAGGCCGAGGGTGACATCATGACAGCGCGTGGTTTGGGAGACGCGTGGAACAGTGCGCGTGAGGCTCATATGACACGTGGAAGACCGTTACAACCGAATCACCCCCTCACGTGAGAGAATATTATGTCATCATTTGGCATCTACAGGTGTCAACAGCGGATTGGCTAGATCATTATTCACATGCACCATGCTTACCTGGGGGGTACACTACACCCCCCAAGACCTATATATACTTGTCACCCCTAACCCTACAGGGGATCGATCCATGAACAGTAGCCCTAGCTAAAATTCTGCTTGTACACACACAATAGAGAGAGAGTGAGAGGGTTATGTGCATTGTATCCAAGGCCATTAGTGCCCATACTTAGTGGATCACACACACTCACAGTGGATGTAGGCCAAATTGGCTGAACCACTATACATCATTGTCTTATTCCCTCTTATACTCATCCCCTTCTATACACTTACATACTTATACACTCATACACCTCTATGGCTGCCATGGCTGCTACTGTTTGAGCTCACTAACACTTATCTGGTGGTGCTAAATCTTAGCATCATCAGTTTGGCGCCGCCTGTGGGAACGAGAAGACATCTCTTCCTTTGTACAGCTTGACCTCACTGGGCACTCTGGTGGTGAACCAACACTCCCCCTGAGAGGAGGTGTTTCACCATTGAAAGAGACCTATTAAGGTTCCCAAGCTAACCAGTATTTTCTTCAGTTCAGCTCTTCATAGCTCAAGCACATGGCACCTGAGATGCCACCGCCACCACTTCCCCCGCCGGATGATGGGGGAAGACCCAGTTCCAGTCAGCCACCACCTCAGTCTGAGATGGCTGATGTGGCAGCAGCCCTAAAGTCTCTGGCAGCCAGCCATCGGATGATGCAGGAGCAGTTTACAGCTCTAAGTCAGAATATACTGAGACCACCAGGGGTCTCACCTGAGATGATTACTCCGGCAGCAGCTCCAGGACATCATGAGGCCAGGGGACCACCCCAGGCACCACATAAAGACCTGCCACCCCCTCAGCGGCGTAGGGATGTTGCTGACCCCCGGCGTTTACGCCTGGGGAGGCAAGGAAACCCTTGCCCCGAGGACAGGTACGATGATCTGGAGGAAGAAGAGGCTCCAGTAGAATGCTGGGAGCCATATGAGGTCTCCAACAATACAGTACGACCCCTCCAGGACAGTAGAGGAAAGTGCGGGAGACCAAACCCTGATGATCGCCCAAGAGGCTCTGCTTTTGACCGCCTGAGCAGGGGGTCGGCCTTCGAGAGGCTGGGCCCAGTGAATGACCTGCGAGACAAGTTGTCCAAGTCAAGAAGCGCAGCGAGATCTAGGAAAGAAGCAGAAGGCCGACCCCAAAGACGGGATGACGGCCAAAGGGAAGTAAATAGCCGACACAGGCCTGCCGTAGCGGAGCCCTCCATCCACCTCCGAGAGGCAGCAGGGGATAACATCGGCCAGGCCGACCCTGTGAGGCCCTGGAATGACTCAATCCAGAGGTTAGAGGATAAGATTGGCGACATACTGAAGAGCCGGGACCCTCTTCAGAGGGGATACACCATGGGCTCACCCTTTGTGGCAAAGATAGTCAACTTCCCCACGCCATCGAAGTTCAAGCCTCCCGTGGTCACCCCAAGATACGATGGGAGCACCAACCCTGTCCACCACGTGGAAATGTATCAGTCGGCGGCAGACATATACTCTATCTCAGATGAGATGAGGTGTCGTGCCTTCTCTGGTACCTTGACAGGGGCTGCGCATGTGTGGTACACGTCTCTTCCAAAAAATTCTATTGGAAACTTTAAGCAGTTGGCAGACTTATTCATCCATAATTTCTGCTTTGGGGTGAGGCCACAGAAGAAGACCACACACCTGCTCTATGTTAAGCAGGGAAAGAACGAGACTCTGAGAGACTACATAGCCAGATTCAATAAAGAGAAGCTGGAGGTGGAAGACTATGAGGAGAGCATAGCTATGACAGCCCTGATTGGAGGGCTCCAGAAGGGGAAGCTATTATGGAAGCTTGCCGAAGACCCTCCGAGGACGATGGCTGAGCTGTTGTCAACAGCAGGGAAGGTGATGAACGCCGAAGAGGCGATGGCCGCAAAACATGAAGACGAAAAAGGAGGTGCAAGTGGGAATAAATACCCCAAGAAGAACAAAGAAGGGAAGAAGAGGACCATGGATGATAAGTTCGCGGGGTACACCCCTCTGACGGTCAGCTGTGAACAGATCCTCAATGAGATAAAGAGTGACCGGACACTGAAGTGGCCTGAGAAGCTGAGGGCAGCCCCCGGCAAGAGAAATAGGAACCTGTGGTGTGAATTTCACCAAGACCACGGCCACGTAACAGACAAATGCTTTGCTCTGAAAGATGAGATTGAGAAGATGCTGAAGGAAGGGAAGCTCAGAAAGTACGTCGACAAAGCCGACTTCAAGAGGGGCCGAGGGGACGACCCCAGAAAGAAGCGAGTCGATGCCTGCAGAGAAGGTCCTCAAAAAAGAGGGGACGACCCCTCTGATGGTGAGGACGACCCTGACCTCCCGCCGAGAGACGACCAAGGCCCTGTCAAGAGGCTCAATATGATCTCGCTCGGGGTGGGAATGATCTCCGGGGGACTTGCAGGAGGAGGGTCTGAGGTCGCCGACAGGAAGGCCCATGTCGCTGAGGCTAAGGCAGTGACGAAGACGGTGCACTCGACCTCCCTAGAGGTCAAGTTAGAAAAAAGGAAGAAGGTTGATATGGACACTTTGGTTGTGGGATTTTCAAGAATGGACTTCAAGGGCCTATTGGCCCCGCATGATGACCCTCTCGTCATCACCACCAGGGTGCACGGGTGCGAAGTGCCGAGGATCCTGGTGGATGGGGGCTCATCCGCAGATGTGATGTTCTGGCCATGCTTCAAGGCCTTGGGCCTCAGTCGTGCCAGACTTGTCCCCTACCATCATCCATTGATTGGGTTCAGTGGGGAGAAGGTTCACCCCCTAGGAATATATGAGGCTGATGTCAGGATGGGGGACGAGTGGCCGAGATGGCTCACTAAGAGGGTCAGTTTCTTTGTGCTGGATGAGCATGTGTTTTCGGCATACAACATCATACTGGGACGTGTGGCCCTCAAGGGGTTTGAAGCTGTGCCGTCCACGGTCCACCAGATGGTTAAGTTCCCTACCCCTTATGGGGTGGGGGAAGTTCAGGGAGACCAGACGACAGCGAGAGAGTGCTACTACAACTCCGCTGAAGAAAGGGAGGCACACAAGAGGGCTACAGCCACTTACAACATTGATACCCTAGACCCCAGGGACGAGACGAAGCTCAAAAAAGGAGAGGCCGCTGAGGAGGTAGAACCCATCACCCTCGATGAGGATGACCCGGGAAAAACCGTCCAAGTTGGCAAATCTCTGAAGCCCAGTATCAAGGAAGACCTCATCAAACTGTTGAGGAGAAGGCGAAGCGTCTTCGCGTGGAGTCATGTAGATATGCCAGGGATCGACCCTGAAATCATGTGCCACAAACTCAATGTGGTAGAGGGAGTGAAGCCGGTAAAGCAGAAGAGGAGGATTTACTCTAGAGAAAAGTATGAGGTCATCAGGGATGAGGTTAAAAAATTAGAAGACGCTGAATTTATCAGAGAGGTCATCTACCCTGAGTGGCTGTCCAATGCAGTCATCGTCCCAAAGGCCAACGGCAAGTGGAGAATGTGCGTGGACTTCACAGACCTCAACAAGCATTGTCCCAAAGACAGCTTCCCTCTCCCCCGCATCGACCAGATGGTAGACGCTACCGCAGGCCATGAGCTCATGAGTTTCATGGATGCCTACTCAGGGTATAACCAGATTTTCATGAACCCTGAGGACTCGGAGAGGACCGCCTTCATCACTGACAAGGGGACATACTGTTACAGGGTCATGCCCTTTGGCCTAAAAAATGCGGGGGCAACGTACCAGCGCCTCGTAAACAAAATGTTTGAAGACCAAATTGGTAAGTCTATGGAGGTTTACGTAGATGACATGCTGACTAAGAGTCTGAAGGCAGAGGATCATGTAGCAGACCTGGAAAGGACCTTTAATACAATGGACAAATACAAAATGAAGCTCAATCCGGCCAAGTGTGTCTTCGGGGTCGGAGCGGGGAAGTTCTTGGGGTTCATTGTCAATCAAAGAGGCATCGAGGCCAATCCTGAAAAGATAAAGGCCCTTATTGAGATGAAGACCCCTAAGTCCATTAAAGACGTTCAGAGGCTCACAGGGAGAGTGGCTGCCTTGAACATATTTGTGTCAAGGGCTACAGACAGGTGTCTACCATTCTTCAAGATCCTCAGGAAAGCTTTTGAATGGAGCGAAGAGTGTGATGAGGCTTTCAAGCAGCTGAAATCATACTTAGGGTCTCCCTTGCTGCTGTCACGACCCGTGCAGGGTGAACGACTGTACGTGTACCTTGCTGTCTCAGAATCCGCTATCAGTGCAGCAATCGTAAGAGACGAAGATGGGATACAGAAGCCCGTATATTTCAACAGCAAGGCACTCCAGGGGGCAGAGCAGAGATACCCGAGGATGGAGAAGTTGGCCTATGCCTTGATTCATGCCTCAAGGAAGATGAAACCGTACTTCCAGTCCCATACTATGGTCATCCTTACTGACTCTCCTCTTAGGCAGGTCCTACACAAGCCTGAAAAATCAGGAAGGCTAATGACCTGGGCTATAGAGCTGGGGGAGTTTGACATTGTGTATCAGCCTAAGACAGCCATTAAGGGGCAAGCCTTGGCAGACTTCGTGGCTGAGTTCACATGGGAAGAAGATGAGGCCGAGGGTGAGACCCTCGGGAAGGCAGATACAGAAGACAGACCCGCAGACACACCTGCAGAAATGGCTGAGACGAGCACCGCTAGAAGGAAAGTGACTGAAAACGAAGAGGGAAGATACCTCTTTAGACAGGGGTCCCTCTCTGAGGGAAATTTTTCTGAAGGAAAGACTCCGTGGAGCCTCTTCGTTGACGGGTCCTCCTGTGATAGCGGAAGTGGTGCTGGACTGATACTATCAGCACCCGATGGCACAGACGTCGAGTACGCCCTGAGGTTCAATTTCAAAGCCTCCAACAATGAGGCTGAGTATGAGGCCTTGATAGCTGGCCTCTCCTTAGCCAAATCCCTTAGTGTCAGCCAAATTTTGGTTCATAGTGATTCAAGGCTGGTGGTGAATCAGATACTAGGAGCCTATGAGGCCAAAGACGAGAGGATGGCTAGGTATCTTGATAAGGTGAGGTCATTGCTGAAAAACTTCAAAGAAGTGAAATTCAAGAGGATACCTAGGCTCGACAATGGCCGTGCTGACGCCCTTGCAAGGTTGGCCTCAGCTACTAGGACAGACATAAGGAGGACAGTCCCGGTAGAAATTTTGCTTCGACCAACTATCGAAGACAACGAGGGAACACTTGGCATTTACATGAATGTTACTCAAGAACCTTCATGGATGGACCCCCTGATCAGATACATTAGAGGGGGAGAGATGCCAGAAGCAAGCCAAGAGAGGAAGAAGCTGAGATACAGGGCTGCAAAGTTCGCTGTCATCGGAGGCACGCTGTACAAAAAGGGGTTTCTGCTCCCCTTACTTAGGTGTGTGCATCCCTCAGAGGTCCCTTCCATTTTGCAAGACGTGCATGAAGGGTCGTGCTCAAGCCATATTGGGGGTAGATCCTTGGCAAAGAGGGTGATCACCCAAGGCTACTGGTGGCCGACCTTGGGGAAAGATGCTGCCGCATATGTTAAAAAGTGTGATAAATGCCAAAGATTTGCTACCATCCCTCACCAACCTCATCAGCCCCTCACCTCCATTACATCCCCATGGCCGTTTGCAGTGTGGGGGATTGACCTGGTAGGACCCTTACCGAGGGCAGTCAATAACTATCGGTTCCTCATCGTAGCAATTGACTACTTTTCAAAATGGGTAGAGGCCGAGCCGATGGTCACGATCACGGAGCAGAAGACTTTCCAGTTCATCTGGAAGAATGTGATATGCAGATATGGTCTACCCAACACCCTCATCTCGGATAACGGGACTCAGTTCAGGAATGCCTCTCTGCAGAAGTACTGTGAGAGAGTAAGTATCAAACAATTTTTCTCCACCCCAGGCCGACCTCAGGCCAATGGGCAAACCGAAGTTACGAACAGGACAATCCTAGATGGGATTAAGAAGAGGCTTGAGGAGGCAAAAGGAAGATGGGTCGAGGAGTTATATGCAGTATTGTGGGCATACAGGACGACAGTAAGGACCCCTACCGGGGAGACCCCATTCATGTTAGCTTATGGATCAGAAGCAGTCATCCCCACCGAAGTGGAGTTTCCTACTCATAGGGTCCAAATGTATGATCCCCAGGGGAATATGGAAGAGAGAAGACTTGACCTAGACCTGATTGAGGAAAGAAGGGAGGATGCTGAGATAAGGCAAGCTTCCTACCAGCAGAGGACCGCAAAGTTTTACAACCAAAGGGTGAAACAGAGGCCTATCGCAGTGGGAGACTTGGTTCTTAAAAAGACTTGGCAGAAACCCAACAAGCTCCATCCTAATTGGCATGGCCCATATAGGGTCATCGATGAAGTTGTCCCGGGGACCTACAGGCTAGAGAACCTGGAGGGGGAACCTTTCTCAAACCCCTGGAATGCAGATCATTTGAAAAAATACTACCAGTAGTGTTGTAAGGTCTTGATAAGCCATAGTTGTAATAAGCATTGTTTCGACAGAACACATTGAAGATTAATGAGAAGTATCAGTGTTTCCCTCATCCAGTGGTTATCAGTTCTAGTATACATGCAAAGAAGTTGAACCCTCGGCTATAATGAGGATCAGTGGAGGGGACGACCCCACCACAGTCCTCAAGAAAGACGAGGGAAGATTTCATATATATCATTAATTTTATAAGTTGATCCCTCGGCTATAATGGGGACCAGTGGAGGGGACGACCCCACCACTGTCCTCAAGAAAGACGAGGGAAGACTTCAAAATCCATTAAATTGGAAAGTTGATCCCTCGGCTATAATGGGGACCAGTGGAGGGGACGACCCCACCACTGTCCTCAAGAAAGACGAGGGAAGACTTCAAAATCCATTAAATTGGAAAGTTGATCCCTCGGCTATAATGGGGACCAGTGGAGGGGACGACCCCACCACTGTCCTCAAGAAAGACGAGGGAAGACTTTAAAATCCATTAAATTGGAAAGTTGATCCCTCGGCTATAATGGGGACCAGTGGAGGGGACGACCCCACCACTGTCCTCAAGAAAGACGAGGGAAGACTTTAAAATCCATTAAATTGGAAAGTTGATCCCTCGGCTATAATGGGGACCAGTGGAGGGGACGACCCCACCACTGTCCTCAAGAAAGACGAGGGAAGACTTTAAAATCCATTAAATTGGAAAGTTGATCCCTCGGCTATAATGGGGACCAGTGGAGGGGACGACCCCACCACTGTCCTCAAGAAAGACGAGGGAAGACTCTAAAATCCATTAAATTGGAAAGTTGATCCCTCGGCTATAATGGGGACCAGTGGAGGGGACGACCCCACCACAGTCCTCAAGAAAGACGAGGGAAGACTTCAAAATCCATTAAATTGGAAAGTTGATCCCTCGGCTATAATGGGGACCAGTGGAGGGGACGACCCCACCACAGTCCTCAAGAAAGACGAGGGAAGACTTTAAAATCCATTAAATTGGAAAGTTGATCCCTCGGCTATAATGGGGACCAGTGGAGGGGACGACCCCACCACTGTCCTCAAGAAAGACGAGGGAAGACTCTAAAATCCATTAAATTGGAAAGTTGATCCCTCGGCTATAATGGGGACCAGTGGAGGGGACGACCCCACCACAGTCCTCAAGAAAGACGAGGGAAGACTTCAAAATCCATTAAATTGGAAAGTTGATCCCTCGGCTATAATGGGGACCAGTGGAGGGGACGACCCCACCACAGTCCTCAAGAAAGACGAGGGAAGACTTCAAAATCCATTAAATTGGAAAGTTGATCCCTCGGCTATAATGGGGACCAGTGGAGGGGACGACCCCACCACAGTCCTCAAGAAAGACGAAGGAAGACTTCAAAATCCATTAAATTGGAAAGTTGATCCCTCGGCTATAATGGGGACCAGTGGAGGGGACGACCCCACCACAGTCCTCAAGAAAGACGAGGGAAGACTTCAAAAACCATTAAATTGGAAAGTTGATCCCTCGGCTATAATGGGGACCAGTGGAGGGGACGACCCCACCACAGTCCTCAAGAAAGACGAGGGAAGACTTCAAAAACCATTAAATTGGAAAGTTGATCCCTCGGCTATAATGGGGACCAGTGGAGGGGACGACCCCACCACAGTCCTCAAGAAAGACGAGGGAAGACTTCAAAATCCATTAAAATTGGAAAGTTGATCCCTCGGCTATAATGGGGACCAGTGGAGGGGACGACCCCACCACTGTCCTCAAGAAAGACGAGGGAAGACTTTAAAAAACCATTAAATTGGAAAGTTGATCCCTCGGCTATAATGGGAACCAGTGGAGGGGACGACCCCACCACTGTCCTCAAGAAAGACGAGGGAAGACTTTAAAAACCATTAAATTGGTTATCAGAACCCTCGGCTATAATGAGGACCAGTGGAGGGGACGACCCCACCACTGTTCTCAAGAAAGACGAGGGTAGACTTTATTTAAAAATCATTAATTTGATCATTTGAACCCTCGGCTATAATGAGGCCTGATGAGGGGACGACCCCACATTGGTCCTCAAAAAGACGAGGGAAGGGTTAGTATCATCATCATCAACGAAGAAGCAAATTTGCAAGGAACAAACCATAACAGAATTAAATATGGGAGACAGTTGTGAAAGGAAGAGACGATGGTATTAATATAAAGCATCAAGTGTTTTACAATATACAGAACAAAAATACAAAAACAAGGGTATGGGCTACAGGCAGCCACCCTAGGGGACGACATCAGAGGGCAGGGCCTCAACATCAATGGGAATGGTCTCCTCAGTTACCAGCACCGGATCATCTTCAGATGTGCCAACCCCCTCGATCTGGGCTTGGGCCTCCACCTGATTGAGGGCCTCGGCAATTAGGGGGTCGTCCAGTTGAACACCCTCCAATGATGGGCGAACAGAGGAGACGACATCGCCAAATCTGAGGACTACCCACCGACAGGCCGTCCTAATCCCCCTTTCAAGATATTCAAGGCCGAAGCCCTGAAATTCGTCTGAAATCTTGTATGCCTCCACAGCGTCAGCCTCAGCTTTCTTGATGGCTGCCTCCAGATCAGTCTTATGACGGGCCTCCAGGTTGATCAGAGCCTCATCCTTGTCCTTGATCAACAAGTCCTTGTCCTTGATCAACAAGTCCTTGGCCTGCATATCGGCATCATGCTGCCTCGTCAGCTCATCAAGGACTCTAGCATGCTCAGCCCTTGTGCTCTCCAGCTCGGCCCTCGCAGTGCCCAGCTCTGTCCGTAGGTCAGCCTCTTGTTGGATGGCCCTCTCAGCTTCATGGAATTTCTGTTGATTCTCGGCCATCCACTTGGTGGCAGAGGTGAAGGCACAGACAGACTGCAAGAAAAATGAAGATGCGTCAAGGGGGGCCGAGGAAACACAATGAAATTAAAGGTCAGGACCAATACCTGAGCAAGGGAGTGCAGACCATAGTCATACACTTTGGCTGGAGGCATCTGCGCCAAGAACTCGAAGTCGGAGGCCGACGGTGCAGAGAACATAGAGGCCTTTGCTGCCCTCAGGTTGGCGATAAGAGATAAGGGGTCGGCCCTCAGATGGGACAGATTTTGAGACCAGAAGGCCCCCATGCTTGGTGAAGAGGTTGCTCCTTCAGAGGCCTCGGCCCTGGCCCTCGTCTTAGGGTCAGGACGAGGCTCGACAGGAGCCTCAGGCTCCTTCCTTTTGTGACTAACAGCTGTCGGCTCAACAACTGTCGGCCCTGAGGCCCTTGTCTTCTTAGGAGCTTGCTGAGGCTCCTTCCCCTTCTTCTTTGACAGACCAGAAAGAAGGCTTGGAGCAGTCATATCCCAGAGATAATCTGACACGCCTGCAGGACGACCTGAAAAGGATACGATGAATCAGAAAAGTTCAGAGATAAAGAGAGAACACTTCAAAAATAAGTAAAGATGGGAAAATGTTCAGTATAACTCACATAGTTCTGTCAGAGGGCCGACCCTCAGACCAGCTTATTTAAGGAAGCGAGGGGTCATCAAATCTTCGAACTTTGGGATCTCACCCTCTCTCCCTCGTCCCCTCAGATACTCAACAATATCCCTCTCCTCCAAGCTAAGTCCGGGGTCTGACCTAGCTTTCATGGAAGGGTTAGACCATCTGTAAGGAACCCTCGGAGCATCGGCAGAAGGGGACGCCTCGGTGGAGCTCTCCCATGCCCCAGATATGAAGAAGAACCTTTTTTTCCAATCATGATTGGAAGTTTGAGCCACGTGGAGCAGCTTCTTCTCAGACCTTCTCGCTCCCAGATGATAGTATCCGGGCTGTTTAGATGAAGAGGTGATATTGTAGCAGGCCAAGAACACGTCGGACGAGGGCTCGTCAGTGAAAGCGTTTTTCCATAGAGAGATGTACCCCAGAATCGTCCTCCAAGAATTGGGTGGAAGTTGCGAGGGGGAGACGCCCAGAGCCGACAGAATATCTATAATGGCAGGGTGAAAGGGAAGTCTGACACCTACTTTGAACATTTGCTCGTAGACTGCAACTTCTCCCTCTTCACCCTCAAAGACCCTCTCGTCCTCGGAGGGAACCCTCATAGTCACCCCAGGTGGCACTCCGTAAATATGCCTCCATATCAGAAGATCCCTATCCCTGACAGAGGAGACAAAAGACGAGGCATGGGAGGTATCAACCTCATCATCTGTATCATCGTCCTCATCCCCCTCATCACCTGCAGGAGGACCCTGAGGAAATGCTACTTGGAAGGCGTTGGGGGATAGGGTTGTCACAGGGACAGCCTCAGAGGGGATCGTACCCTCGGCCTCTCGGGGAGGGCTAAGGTCAGGAGAGTCCCTTCTACCAGAAGTTCCAGCACCAGTTGGAGAGGAGGTTCTCTCGTCCATCTCACTTAGGTTGGGTGTCTCGGCCGGACGAGACGACGACCCACAAGACTCAGAGGGTTCAGATGGTCTAATGGTGGCAAGAGGAATGGGAAAGATGGGTCGTACCCAATTAGGGTCGGCCCCTCGTCTCCTCTCTTCCTCTTCCTCTATTCGTCTGATCTCGGTAAATAGTTTCTCTCTCAGGGACGGGAATTCAGACACCAGGTTGTAAAGCCTCCTAAGCATTAAGGGGAAGACCCAACACTTAAAGAAATTATACTAGACTTGGGTAATTTAACTACAAACAAGTGGGGAGTGGACCAGATTTGACTTTTGGATTGAACAAAGAACTCAAAAGGTTTTCACTCAAGAACACTCAAGAACATCCAAGAGCCAGTTACCGGAGAAGACACCGAAAAATACACCGGAAAAGGTTATGGCACAACTTAAGGAAAATGGCTGCCTACGAGCCTAAAAAAACGAACGAAAATGAAAGAAAAAGAGAGCACTGGATGAAAGAGGTTACCTGATGAGGAGAGAATAAGAACGCTGCTAGGCCTGGAAGAATCGAAGGCTGCAAGTGGCGATGTAGGCTGAAAATTCTAGAGAGAGAGAATGCTTAGGCGCGAAGAAGAAGAAGGAAGAGAAAGGGTTTGAAAATACCTTAAATACCTTAGCAATGAGTGGGCCCATTGACCAAGGCAGGACACAGCCCACGAGGAAGGCATCATTAGGGTGCAAGGACCCAAGCGCAGTGTGCAGCAGTCATGCCTTGGAAACTGGAACAACAATGAGTACCTAACCAGGTGTCACTCACCTAACTGATCATACCTGCATCTCATTTAAAACACTATCCCTCAGCCATCTCGACAGCACCTATGGCTAAGGGCTGGGGGGTGATTGATATACCCGTTTATATTCTAGGAGGGTCGCCTCCACAACGGACGACCCTAAGAGGGGCCGACCCCCCACCAGGCCCCAACTGGCCTTCACCAGGCTCCAGACGACCCTACGAGGGGCCGACCCTTCACCAGGCTCCAGACGACCCTACGAGGGGCCGACCCTTCACCAGGCTCCAGACGACCCTACGAGGGGCCGACCCCTCACCAGGATCCGGCCGACCCTACGAGGGGCCGACCCCTCACCAGGATCCGGCCGACCCTACGAGGGTACGACAGTACGAGGACATAATCAAGCCAGACTCACTGCCGGAAGAAACTTTGCCCTCGGCCTCGGCTCATAGGCCGAGGGTGACATCATGACAGCGCGTGGTTTGGGAGACGCGTGGAACAGTGCGCGTGAGGCTCATATGACACGTGGAAGACCGTTACAACCGAATCACCCCCTCACGTGAGAGAATATTATGTCATCATTTGGCATCTACAGGTGTCAACAGCGGATTGGCTAGATCATTATTCACATGCACCATGCTTACCTGGGGGGTACACTACACCCCCCAAGACCTATATATACTTGTCACCCCTAACCCTACAGGGGATCGATCCATGAACAGTAGCCCTAGCTAAAATTCTGCTTGTACACACACAATAGAGAGAGAGTGAGAGGGTTATGTGCATTGTATCCAAGGCCATTAGTGCCCATACTTAGTGGATCACACACACTCACAGTGGATGTAGGCCAAATTGGCTGAACCACTATACATCATTGTCTTATTCCCTCTTATACTCATCCCCTTCTATACACTTACATACTTATACACTCATACACCTCTATGGCTGCCATGGCTGCTACTGTTTGAGCTCACTAACACTTATCTGGTGGTGCTAAATCTTAGCATCATCAGTCGGCCTGAGACGAGGTTGAAATGGTGGCTTGATGAGGTTGCTGGTGGCTTCCTGCGAGCTCGGCCTACACCTGGCCGAGGTCACCATTCCAAGGTATACAAGAATGCTGCCGATCCTTGTAACGTCCCTTAGAGGGGCTCATGGTAGTGTCGTCCTGGGCCGACCTTGATATGGCCGAGGGGTGATATTGCGTGTCCAAGACATGGCCAGGATCGGCCATAATATCGGCCGAGGTTGGTGTCTCTAGGCCGAGGTTGGTGTCTCTTGGCCGAGGTTACACTTGGGGCATATCACACCCTATATCGCACGCATTATTGCACAAATGAAATATACTATGCTTAGATCAATTCTCGCGTACTCGGCATGCTGCTATGGTAAGGATGTATTCAACCATCCCACTAGATCAAAGTGTCTCCCATGAATAGGGTGATTAGATTTGGGAAGAAAGGGAAGTTGGATCCTCGATACGTGGGACCGTTCCCTATTTTGGAGAGGATTGGGTATGTAGCGTACCGGTTGGAATTATCGGATCACTTATAGTGGATGTACGGTGTCTTTCACATATCTTCATTACAGAGATTCCTTATAGATGAGGTGGCGTACCAACACATTGATATAGACGAGATTGAGCTCCGACCATACGCTACTTAGGAGGAGAGACCAGTAGCCATTTTGGATAGATGGGAGCGTCGACTACGGTCCAAGATTATTCCTTTAGTACAGGTGCAGTGGGGGCACCATCGGGAGGACGAATCGACTTGGCAACAGAAGGACGACTTGAGCACAAAGTACCCCAAACACTTCTAGCTAGGTACGTACTTTCTTAATTCCGAGGACGGAATCCCGTTATTGGGGGGGGAGGGGGGGGGGAATGTAATACCCCGTATTTTCTTATAAATAAATAATGAAATATTATTTTTTAGAATAAATAATTTATTTTGGAAATTGGACCTAAACAAATATTTTTATTCGAAAATATCAAGTGGAAATTTGTTGTTTAGTATACTTGTGTGTGATTCATTTTTATTTGCATGAATATAACATTTGCATATAATAAAAGAAAATACATAATTTATGTGCGATACAAATTAAAAGTAATTATTATTAGCATAAATAATTCAAAATACATATGGGCTCGTTTAGATGATTTAGGCCTTTATAAATAGTCATGGGTCAATAATATATAGGTTGGAAATGTTTTGGGCCAATTAGATTATGGGTTCGTGTCCATTTGGGGGTCCGAAAGTTGGGCTTAGGGTCTAACTCAGGATTAAGAACCTGATTAGAGTTTAAGTGGGGGTAAACCACTCCCCCACTATCATTCCACAAACCTAAAAGCCACAATTACGAGAGGAATGGGGAAAAATACCAAAGAAAGGGAGATATGTATAGAACAGAGGAAGAACCAAAGAAGAAAATCAAAGGACATCTCTTCTATCATTCTAAGGCAAGAATTTTCTTTCTTAATTTATGCTCTACAATTTATTTCTTCATGTATATTATTATTACCTATAAATTTCTACTATTTAGTTTTAAATATGTTTGATTTGATGATGAATAACACATGTAGAGGACTGCGTTATATGTAGAAATTGTCCTAAAAATTAGGTATCAAAAATATGAATATTAAGGTTAGATTTTCCTAAGCTTTTGTCAGTTATTTTGGGGTAATTTCATAATCAATGTAGAAATTATTATTGTTCATTAATGGGATGAAATCGGTGTAGACTCTATGAAAATTAAATCCTTACTGTAGATGAAATAAGGGTTGAAGGTTGGGAAATATATCTGAATCATGAAAGCCTAACTGTTAAAAAAATAATTTGTAATTTGAATGTATAAAATTTGAATTATATATTTGCCTTCCTTTTGGGTTGCAATGGATGCAGTTTGGAACTGTAGGTTGCTACATTGTGGTTGAAACTTAGAATCTGGGAAAGAACTGTTATGAGAAAATAAATTGGTGGAAAATGAGGAGGCCATTCAAACGACCAGGGCAGTCGTTCGAGCGACATGCCATGTCGCGCAAATGACTCCTGGGTTAGTTTGAGCAGCGTTAGGTGATTTTTGGATCTTTTGTTATCTTTCTTACGTAGCTACCTGAGTTTGTTTCTCTCAATCCTTTTGCTTAATGATGTTGGAAAGATAGACGAATTTAGGGGATGAAAATTTTAATGAAAGGATCAAATATGTTATAGACATACTTAATTGGGATTAACTATCCCTAATTAGTCGGTTAAGAAATTATTTGTGGAATGGGACTAATAATTTATTAGATTTTAAATTATTAATTGAATGAAATTATGGTGGATTATGTTCAGACTTTCCATGGTAATTATAGATTAATTACCTTTACATATTATATGGGATAATAATATGTAATATTATATACTTGTGTGGGGACGTACCAGTGGACCGTCCTATCGGCTCGGGAATTCGTGCGTTCGGGTCGCGTATCACACATCGGCACATGTGGGATTAGCGATGTGTATGCCATATAGGTACTACGTGGAGGCTCCACCCACAATAGGTAGGTGTTGGCGATGACCGTTCCTGTATCACCGTTGGGTATGGGTCGTGTACAAGTGTCCTGAGTTGGGACCGCCCCTAATTTATGTGTATTTATGTTGTCCTCTTAGGATAAGGGATTCCTCTGAACTTGTCGATAGAGAACAAATTAGACCCCAACGGTAGATTCCCTTGTGTGTCAAATATATGGAAGGACATATATTAATAAATACCCAGAATTTAATGTAATAAATTTAATTGTCTAAGAATGTGGACAATAAATATTATCCCCGGCACTATATTGCATAATAGATGTTTATGCCTTATACTTGACACTGGTGAGATTGGAATAACTCTAAGTTGAAAATTTAAATGTAGGGACTACATTTAAATAATTAATTATTGGTATAATCATTCTATAATTTGAGAAGATGTCACAATTCATTATTTGGGACGTATTGGGGCGTGAATAATATCACACTTAGATGAGGGGTGAGGTGTTATACGCATTTGAGTGACGAAGGGGGTATTTATTTAGCATTGACTGCATTATTGTAATCATAAATTATTCAAGTTAATTCTTTCACACCTCCGGCTCTGAGCCAAATTTAAATATTTTTTCTCCCAGGTGCTCCTAGACAGGGATAGCTGGATTGTGCTATACCTGTCTTACAGTCTCATTTGCTCTCTAGTTTCAGCTCAGTTATTTTTAGCATAGGTGCTTCTTAGCTTTAGCTATTTATTTATTTAAAACATTTGTAAGGTAATAAGCCCGAACCTTTTACTTTATGTTGGTGGAGAATTATGTTACTCTAGTTGGATATTTATGTTATTGTTCGTAGTTTAGATCTACTTATTCATTATAGATGTGTTTGTGACTTTTTAAACTTGGGCCTTAAATTATAAATTATTTATATTCGCATTTGTTCTAAGGATTGTATTAATTAACAAGCAAGCCCTATTTTCGACGTATCGTGTCTGGCCAGCCTTTACGTGAGAAAATAGGGATTGGTACGACTGCTTGACATTTTACTAAAACTCTGGGTTCAGAAATAATTTTATTCTCTTCCAATTCAACCACCCAAGACATTAACCTTCCAGACTTCTCAGAATTATGCAATGCCTATCACGGATGCAAATCCGTATAGACAACAATGATGTGAGCTTGAAAATATGGCCTCATTCTCCCGAAAGCTTCAATGAGAGCTAATTCTAACTTCTCTTGACGCGGATATCTAATTTTTGCTCCTCGAAATGCCTTGTTAATGTAATATACTCGACTTTGGACTTAATCCAGATTTATAATCATAGATGAAATATAGTATGTTAATAAAATCACACACACAAGAGAAGATGTTTTTAAATTGGTTCAGTTGCAAAAGAGCCTACATCCAGTGTTGGTATTATTTCGTTGGGTTTACAATAGCTCAGTATGGTGTGCATATGAGTGATTTTCGTTGTCCCTTCAGCTTAGGGAGTCTTTTGTATTTATAATGGTGTAAAACTCTAGAGATGGAGCGCCTTTAAATTAT
This sequence comes from Sambucus nigra, assembly GCA_949130495.1. Taxonomy (NCBI): domain Eukaryota; kingdom Viridiplantae; phylum Streptophyta; class Magnoliopsida; order Dipsacales; family Adoxaceae; genus Sambucus; species Sambucus nigra. The sequence goes on along the minus strand of OX422216.1, from coordinate 275,567,059 downwards.
CAGGCATTTACATATGTGTACAATAAATGAAACTCTTGGAATTTAGTGCTGGTTGGTATCCCATCCTAGTAACTTTTGATCTTCCTGATGGTTGGCATTCTGGAGTTGGCGAACCTCCAGCCAACTAAGTGTCTATAATGTCGATCATGGTTTCTGGTCGGCCACATAAGAGGACAAGTGTACGTTTATCATTGGTCCATGTAAGAGAGCAATTTTTACATACAACACCCAAATTAAAAAAAACACTATAAAAACTAGATATCCCCCATTTTCCCTATGTTTATCCCCCTCATTCTCTCGGCTCTATCTCCTTGTTGAAGATATTGGTTTCCAGTAGAAATTTCAGTGCGGTGGGTTTTGCGATTGGTTTTTTTGGTTGGTTGATTTTCCAGTGGTAGTTAGTTTTTTAAGTTTAGGTGTGTCGTTGGTTGGTTTGTGGAGTTTGGGTGAGCTGGCGGTTGGTGGGTTTTAAGTCAGGGGGTGATGATGACGATGGTGGGGGTTGGAGTGGGAGTGGGAATGGGGTAAGGTGGGGAAGATAAGGGGTGGTGGTGGGAGTAGATTTAATGCTGTAGGTTTGGGTGGTGGATTGAGGAGGGGTGGAAGGTGGGTTTGAAATGATTTCGTGGGGAGAGAGAGAGAGAGAGAGAGAGAGACATGTGTTAGGTTTGAATTTTCAATTTTTTGTTTGGTGAGTTGTTTTTGTTTTTGTTAGTAGTTGAGGGCGTATATTAGTCAATTTATTTAAAAAATGGTGGGAACCCGATTTTTGGCTTTAATTGAAACGAATTAATGGTTAGGGGGTGAGTTTTCAAGCATTTTTCTTGAGGGGGTGACCCATAAATCCGAGATAGTTTAGGGGGTTTGGTTTAATTTATCCTTAAAAAATTAGAATAGTATCTCCAATGGTGTTGTTTCTAAATGTAATTATATTTTATTTGTCAATTGTAGAACATCTCCAGGTGATATGTGGGTCCTAATATATTTGTCATATCAAATAAAAATCTTCAGTAGAAATTTCTACTTGTAAAATTTTTATTAGTATTTATAAGTCTTGACCCACCATTAAATAAAGGTTTAGAGGTAATGATCTCAATTGGAGTAGGTTTTAGGTTTTCTTATTTTAATCATAAAAATTTGGGCTAATTCCAAATGTGGGATCTCAATTCCTCGTTTTTGACATGCTACTCATGGGGAAAGTGCCATTTGTTGGTTTTCCAATGGAGAGGGGAACAACCAATCGAATGATCTGGGGAGTGTGGCCAAGAATCTTTCTTGGGTCATCAAATTGGGGTTGCCATAGGGAACGCCACCTCGTTCAAGCACAAGAACTCGATAGGACTGTGACAAGGTGGCGGCCAACGGATGTTTGGGGTGATTTTGAGCTTTAGACCAATTCTTTTAATTTTTGCAATGTTAACCCTACCGTTTCAATTTTAAACACATTTATATAACAGTTAATGATCTATTAAAATATTTAATTGATTTCTTTCAGGCGTCATACTTAACACTTTCAATGATTAGTTGTTTTAAACATCCAATTATACTTTGACATGTGTCCAATCCTATTAAATAATTGAAAAAATAAAACTCTTAAAAATAAATAAAGAAAAAATATAAAGTTTAAAATCGATTCAAAGGAAATGTATTAAAGTTTAAAATCGATGCTAAGGAAATCTATTAAAGTTTAAGAATATAAAGTTTAAAAAAATAAAGAAAAAAAAATATACCAAATAGGATGCCATGGAAATCTAATAAATTCTTCAACTAATCATTAATGTGAGTCCAAATTTGTTTAAAGTTGAAATGATAGGGTTAACATTGCAAATATTAAAAGAATTCGTCTAAAGTTAAAATCTCCCTAAACATCAGGATTAATTTTATAATTAACCCAAAAAAAATAGGTATGGTTATTTCCCGCATTATATCTAAGATAAATATAAAATTCTCTCTTTGAAGGAGAACGTGCACTCTTTAATGCATTTAAGAAATTTTCTATATACCTATTTAAAGACTCTTTAATTTGATCTAAACAAAACCTCTTAATCTTGATTTTAGGAAATTTAACTATTATCACGTGATGTGATATAAAAAAGGTGTGGTTTAGAAGGAGATGGAGAGCCATCCCAATATATTGTGCACCGAGATTTCTCATTTCCATTTCCTAGACAAAAAAGGCTATATATACTTATATTAATATATATAATATAAATTCCATTATAATATGAAAATTGAAAATAACATGAGCATTGTGCGAATTAAAAAAAAATTAAGAGTCTCTTTGATACAAGAGTGGGCAATTGGTTTGGTGGCAAATTTTTCCATGTCAAAATTCGTCATGGTAAAATTTGTTAGGGCAATTCCTATAATTTTTCAGATATGAATGTTTGATAGCATTAATTTTTTAGTTGTCAAAAATGGATTGTTTGATAGCATTAATGGTAAAAGTGAAAAATATGAAAAAAAAACATATATATATATATATATATATATATATATATATCATTCTTAAAAAATAGTTTTGACAAAAAAAAAAGATTAACTTTTAACACAAAAAAATAATTCTAACAAAAAAAATTATACAAACCAAAAAAAATTCTAAAAAAAGAAAATTTTTAACCAAATAAAAATAGTTTAAAAAAATTAACGAGGAAAAAAATAGTGTATAACAAAAAAATGTTTTAACAAATAGCAGTTCTAACAAAAAAAACAGATCTTAACAATAAAAAACAGTTATAAAAAATAGTTCATAACGAAAAAACACTTTTTTTAAGAAAAACAATTTCTAAAAAATGTTTTAATGAAGAATAATATTTTTAACGAAAAAACATTATTAACAAGAAAAACTGTTTTTAACCAAAAAAAAAGGTTTTAAAAAAGGCATTTTTAAAATCGATGAAAAATTTGCAAAAAAACTTTTCGTTGCTATATAGGTAAGAAGAATTGCATATGGGTATGTGTATCCATGGAAAATTTTCTTGACAAACAGGGGTAGTCAAATATACAAGATAAGTCATAAATCTTTCATTTGCCACCATTTATAATGGCAAATAAGGTGTATCAAACGGACCCTATTATTTTTAGGTTGTTGACATCACCTTCAATATAAATGAGTCCATAGATGTGTATTTTGTATGCGCCACGTGAGTGGCCTAATACCATTTGAATATTTAATTTGAAAAAATGACACACTTGCTCGTAACCAAAAGATTAAAATTGATGCTTTGATATTAAAATCAATGATTATTTATTGTTTGGAGTACATTAGTTCTTAGTAATTCAGGGTTGGGGTAAACTAATTTATATTATAGTTGGAAGAGGGTTGCTTTGGACGAAAGTTTTTAACATAGCATTAATAATTGTCCCTCAAGCCAAATGACTTATTTTTCCCTGAAATTAAATGGTTTGCTCCAAAAACTCTTTACATTCTAATGCCTACAGACTAATTCATTTCAACATTTTATAAATCATCAATTTTACTCTATTTTGTACATTCCAACATAAAAACCAACAACATTAAACTTAACAAATTTCAATGGGACATATTGTTATATAAAAATATAAAAAAATTACTGGGTTTATAAAAATGTTAAAAAATTGCACTAGCAAAAAAATGTACTTATTGTTTTCAAAAAATAAAAAAAAATTAGTAAAAAAGGTTTTTAATAAACTAAATAACAATTTTTATACCTATTTTTTAATGTATAATAAAATTGTATGTTATATATGTAATTGTTTTTTATTTTAAAATGGAATGTTACTTAAAAACTGGATTTTTCATAAAACAATTTTTTTTCTAAATATATAACATATTTTATAAAAATCAGTTTTAATAATAAATAGTTAAAAGAAGGTTTTTCCTTTTTCTTTTATTAAAACAGTTACTAAAATGTTTTTTCTTTTATGAAAAATAGTTAAAAATAACTTGTAATTTTTTTAAATAAAAAATCCAGTTTTTAGGTAACATTCCATATATTGTTTTTAATAAAAAAAAAGTTTTGTTGTTTTTTTAAAAATTGTATAGTTTTATTTTCTAGTAAAAAACAACTATTTGTTTTAAATAACATAAACCTTTTTTTAATAAAATGTACTGTATTTTTGTAAAAAAAATAGTTTTATACAACAATTTACTGTTTTTATATAAAAAGCATGAGAATTTTTAAAAAAAAAAGTGTTTTTACGTATTTATATATAGAAATCATTTAAAAAAAGTTTTTCAACGTTTTTATGTAGAGTGAAAAAAAAAGGTTTTTGTTTACAATTTTTAAAACAGTTTACTTTTTTATATGGAAAATGTTTTTAAAAAAAAATTAAACAACTGAATAAAATATCGTACTATTTTTTCATATATAAAAATATTTTTTTAAATGAAAAAGTTTGTTTTTAACTTTGCTATTTTTTCCACTTGCTATCGCGCGATAGAATATGAAGAATGAAATAATTTTATCCACTTGCTGCTTGAGATATAAACGATTGACAAAGAAAATGGAAATGATTTACCCAAAAAAATTAAATGTTTCTTAAAATGAAAATGTAAGGACAAAGAGACAAATGCGTCTTTGTGTATTACCAAGGGCAAATAAGAAATATGGCAAATGAGTGAAAGTTATTAGCGAAGGCTTAATAGCTTTCGTCCAAATTAACACCCAACCAATTATGATGTAAACTAGTGTATACCAAACATTAAATGACCCTAAAATCAAATTATAATGGGATTAAATTTAATTGGGTCGAGTTGGTCTAAAATGTAACGCCCTACCTCAGCTCTTAACGAACTAAGCCTAAATTTATATCCAAACTTTGCATTACAAACATTTCTGTTTTTATACTAAAAGATGGCCCTCAAGAAGAAAGTGGGAAACTCAGATTGGTCGGTCACTTGCCAACCCACTCATAAGGCTTATACAAAGCTCAATAGTCTAAAGTTGAAAGTAATTCATTCATATTCTTATGACACCCCTCCTAATTAAATATCAGGTGATCAGTACTTTATTAAATTAAAAGAGGTTTATCATCTGGTTCATTCATAGCAACACTATGAAAAACTTTTTAAAACTTACTAACCACCTAGTGTTCAAAAAGCCGATGTCAAATTTTAATCTTTCAATAAAATAATAACAACATGCGGAACAAATTAAACCATTCACACAATCACTGAGTTGATACCGCATTAATAAATAAAAGATTGGCCGAATAAACCATCGGCTACAAATCCCGAATCCAAAATAATAATGCAATAGAAGTAATAAACTGAGTATAAAGTTTGACTGAAATAAAATAGCTGGGGCAACATGCCCAAATAAAATACTGGGTTGCATCCTACTCTAGGAATGAAATGATTGATGCGACTAAGTCCAAATCCTGCAACCTCTACACCTGCCGCAGCTACGCATTCCTAGAACATATTATCAAGTTTGTCATCCCTGTGGTGGGACACCTAAAAGGTTTTGAAAATACCTTACAAGTACGGTTCAGAGTCCAAATCCTTTTGAAAATATTTTGCAAGTGAATTAAAATGCATGAATGCTCTTCATATTTAAGTTAGTGTCGCACTCACTTGAGATACTATTCACCCCTCATCTAAAGTACGCACCTAACGCTTCTTCCTAACCCTCCTAGTTACACTATCTCGTCTAACTAGCCTTATCCTGAAACTCCTTGACACCCTAGTCTAGCCCGAGTAATTAGTACTTTGACTTCATAAGTTATTTCTCACATTAACTTAATTAATCCTTTTTAAATGCACTATATAACAGTCTCACTAGTTGTGTACAAGTAAATCCATTTTACTTTATGTAATTTGCACGTATATTAATAGCCACTTTCTTATATATGTATGTATTGAATACAATTGCACTTTATGTATTCTACCCGTATATAAATATCTACACCATTATATACATGTTATATTACATCATTCACACACATGCGGTAAATAAATCCATCCTCGTGAATAGGCACTTACACGATGTTCTAAAAAAAGCTACCGTCCCAGGTATACCCATCTACCCGGACACCCCGACTCGGTTAGCTCCCTGAATCTGTGAAACAAAAATAAACATAGCGGAGGCGTCCATAGTTCCTTCTCCGAAAGTGAAACCGAATCATACCCAAAGAGGTTCACCTCTTGGAAAAATAAATCACACAATAAAATCATGGACGACTATGACCTGGGAACTATATCCACCCTGCATTCACTAGCCAGGGGATTCACTCACATCGCGCAACCTCATGTGATAAAATTAGAGTGGTATGTATTCTGATAAATATTATTCACACAAATATATATATATATATATATATATATATATATATATATATATATATATATATATATATATATATATATATATATATATTTAATTTAAACTCGGCTAATCCGTGTCCAATTCCCATAGCACTAGCCTAAAATATCCGAGTCAATTTCCCGACTCTAACTTAATTAATTTGCACTTTAATTAATTGTATTAACATCGTGTCACTCAACCAAAATACTCGGACACTCTCCCTTGGCCCATAATTCACTCTGTAAAATATATCGCCCCAATTTACAAAATCTAGTTTCACTCTTGTCTCCATATAACTAATTATATTCGCCTCCTTTTTACGTCTCTAAACACAAAAAGGATATAAAACCCTACTCGAACTCCCTTTTTAACCCCTAAAATCTAATCTCCGGTCCAAACAGAATATACAAAAACCTGCACCATATCAACACATCGTTCGAAGGACAGGTGAGGTTGCTCGAACGAGGTCCAGGGTCATTCGAACGACGCCAGGGTTTCTCTCTCCTCTTCTTTTTCAGTTCGTCCGTCATTAACAAAACCTTCAACACTCTTACCCAGAATTCTTTCTGCAAATCCTTCTCACATTAACATGATTTCTACCAAATTGTTACATCCAAATTCCATATTCAACTAACAACCCATAATGATAATTATTGATAAAACCTTATTACTGACATAATACAATCTTTTCTCCCAAATTTATAACTCTAAATAAACGATTTTTTTTATCCTCTACCCAAAATTGATTTCACTAATCCTAAATTTAAAGAGATACCATCTGGGTTTTATATTCCCAAGTCTAAATACCCAACAATACACTAGAGAGAATAATCTTTCACAATATCCAATTTACACGTAATAATTCATAAATTGAAAACCCAATTTATATGCCAACCCAACCCAAAAATAATTGATTTGTATTACACCCACTATGATATGAAAATATTCTCACCGATTTATACTGAAGCAAACTAATCACTTGCATGTATATGATTAGTAGACTCTGATTCCTTTGATGAAGATGATGTATTTGTCTCCCAAAAAGCTCCAAAAGTTAGCCCTTTTTTCTTCTCTACAGAACTAGTTTTTCTCTTTGAGTTGTGTCTTCCCCAACCTCTTTAATTTCGGTTTTATAATATTTTTATTATAGAGTTTTATCCACCTCAAACTCATAATCTTAGGTTTTAATGTGTTAATCCCATGATTATGCTTGTGGGCCAAGTTAAAATGGCCCAAACACTCCCGTGTGGGCTCGATCATGCCTAAAAATTCCCCGAGACCCATTTACTACCCCCAGGTACTTGTTTTCGACTATCTCGACCTATCCGAAATCAACCGTGCACTCAGAATTGTCATACGAATTACTTTATAACATTATCCAATTTCAACCTCAAAATGTGACACATGTGAAATCTAAAAATGATCCGAATTAATGAAATCCGAATTCACCAAATTAAATAAATCCTCCAATTTAAATAAATACTACAAATCATAAATTTTAGTTTCTCCAAATTAAAATAAGTTCTCCTTCACCCGAAATATTTAATTCAAAGTCCTCGAAATTACGGTGTGTTACAATTCTTTACATAGTTTTCAACATATTCGATTAAATTCTTAAATTTAGTTATTACATAATAATATAAATCCTCCCAACAATGTTCTTATTATCCATCCATAAAAGAAGGAAGGTTTTATATCCACCCCATAATTTTATCTAACAATTGCGAAAGAGTTGGAATGCTAAGGGAATAGATAGTCCAATTAAACCACCCCCACTTGTTCTTTTTAACCATTACTTAAATAGCTGATAAAAAATACTTAACCATCCCGCACGTAACTATCTGCAAAAGAAAAAACATAACTATTCCACGCATATCCTAGTGAACCCAAATAGTCATATCCTGCAGAACCAAAGCTTCTTGGCTGCTACTATACAAAGTCTTCTTGTAATCAGTTTAGATTGTAATACATAGTCGGATTACTACTGTTGATACCAAATTTAATCTGCTGATTTGGATCAATCATATGAAGACACGTGACAATCTACATGGCAACAACAAGCACTTCCGAGATGATCGCACGCTCCGAGGAACCATGTTACTCCGAGGAACTCATACGCTCCGAGGAGCAGACCTCTCCGAGGAACTCATACACTCCGAGGAACTGACCTCTCCGATGAACTTTTAAATACCAGGAAGCTTAGGCGGTCCGAGCTGCATATCGAACAAAGCATTAATAGCTGGATAACCAACAGTTCAACTGGTTCATTAAATGCTTATCATTTAGACGCACACGCTTAAAGGGCATTAAATGTATTACCCTTTCATATGTATATCATTTAATGTATCACCCTTTTAGATGACAGCCTCAAGGCTATAAATACGTTGTACAATCCTCATTATAAGGGGGACTTGAATCAAAAATCCGGACCCCAGACCGGAATTTCTTGAGATAACTTATAATCGAGAATTCCAATACAAATAGCAATAATACAACAGTGGACGTAGGCCATTCTTATAAGGCTGAACCACTTTAAAATCTTTTGTCTCATTTATTTATCTGTGATTGAATTATTAGAGTGATCTAATTTTTTACATCAATAGATTGGCTCCGTCTGTGGGAACGACTGGTAATATCGTTTTCTCACACCAATAACAATCCATTACCAATGGCTGATATTCCTGAATCCAGCAATCGAAACACTGGAACCCCTCCAAATCCATCCGCACCACCAATTATTCCAGATCTGACTGGAATAATGGCAAGTCTGGCTCAGGGCCAAACCAACATGCAAGAAACAATGCGACAACTCATCCAAACCCTCCATGGCGGTGCATCAGCCCATTCCGGACCACGAAGCATCCAAAGAAATACCCGTGCGCCTTCTTCGCGTACTAGGCGTAATGATTCATATCGCAATGATGAATCTCAAGATTTTTCTTTTCAACCTGGACAAACTTCGTCTGTGCGAGCCACAGATACTGAACAACATGTCATCCTTTCCCCAGAAAGGGCAAGCGCTTTGGAAAGATTAAGTAGGGCCTCTCCTTTCGATCGATTAGGCCCTAGGAGGAACAAAAGTCCTCTTAATGCAGCATCGAGGAGCTTTCGACGACCATCAGATTTGAGGGAAGGATCTGCCCAGTCGCGACCAGCTGCTCGTCAAGATGGATCCTATGACCGACCAGCTGCTCATCGAGATAAATCCCAGGAAGCCACTTCAACGCGATCAGTTGCTCGAACCAATAGGCCCGAGGAAGGAAATGATGCATGGAAAGGATCTATTCAGAGACTGAAGGATAGATTAGGGGAAATAGCTAAGGCCAAGAACCCTCTACAACGAACCTTTGTTCGAGGAACACCTTTTGTCCAGGATATTGTTGATTTTCCAACACCATCAAAGTTCAAAGCACCTGTTGTGACTCCCAAGTATGATGGGAAGACTGAACATGTCCTTCATATAGATATATATCAAGTTGTTGCCGACATCTATGCTGTCCCAGACGAGATGAGATGCAGGGCATTCTCGGGAACTCTTACCGGATCTGCTCAGATATGGTATAATAATCTTCCTCGGGGTAAGATTTCAACTTTTCTTCAATTGGCCGAGTTATTCATTGGGAATTTCTTATTTGGAGCAAAGCCAGTTAAACGAGTAGCACATTTGTTAAGTGTTAGACAAAAAGCTAGGGAGAGTATTTGAGATTATATAACTCGTTTTAATAATGAGAAACTCGAAGTCATTGATTACGAGGAGAAGACAACTATTACTGCTTTGATGAGTGGACTACTGTCGAACAAGTTGTACTACACTTTGGCCAAAGATCCACCTCGAACCATGTCGGACCTGATGAGAAAAGCGTCCAAGATTATGAACGCCGAGGAGGCTATGTCTGCGAAGAAGAATATGGATGCCAAAGAAACCAAGGTGGACGGTGATAAAGCTAAGAAGAAAGAGCATAAGAACAATGGTGGTGACAAACATTCCAAAAATAGGTTGTCATGGGAAGTCTTGAGGAAATTTGATAATTACACACCTTTGAAGGTAAATATCAACCACATCCTGGAAGAAATTAAGAACAGCGAAGAGTTAAACTGGCCAAAGAAAATAAAATCAGACCCTGACACGAGGAATAGGGAGAAATATTGCGGGTTCCACAAGGATCATGGCCATATGACTAAAAATTGCATAGCTCTTCAGAATGAGATTGAAACACTCATTCGACGAGGAAAGCTATCGAACTATGTTGATCGGGGAGGCGAAAGAAGAAACGACGATCGAACTAGAAAGAGATCTAGATCTCCTCGTCGAGCAGAGGAGAAAAAGAAGAGAAACCATGAAGTTGATCTAGAGGATGACCCCGATCTTCCCAAGAAACCAAGGCATCCAGAACGAGAGGTATTTTCAATACGCTTTGGGTCATTTGATTGTAATGTTATTACAGGGGGAGATGCAGGAGGAGGAGACCTCACTGCAGAAAGAAAAGCTTACCTCGGTGAGGCTCAAGCTTGCTCATACATTCAGCAAATAAATTTAGCTGAGGAAGATCGCCCAAGAAAGGTGAACAAGGAGAAGTTGGTCATTGGGTTCTCAAAGAACGACCTTGCAGGTGTTCTATATCCTCATGATGACCCGTTGGTGATCAAAACGAGGAGGAGGTCATGATTTCAAGAGTACTGATCAACAATGGTCGCTCGGTAGACATCATGTTCTACTCGTGTTTCGATAGTTTAAACCTAAAGCTATCTCAACTGGAGCCTTACCACAGATCCCTTATCGGTTTTGCTGGCGAGAAAGTATTTCCACTTGGGACGATCAAGTTGGATATATTCATTGGTACGTGGCCTGCTTATCGAACATAAATAATACGTTTCTTCGTGATGGATAAGAATGTCCAATCATCTTACAATATCATCATGGGAAGAGTAGGATTGAAGAAATTCGAGGTTGTGCCATCTACAGTGCATCAGTGCCTAAAATTTCCAACAAACTTTGGAGTAGGAGTTATGAAAGGTGATCAGAAAGTAGCTCGGGAATGCTATTATTCATCCGTCGAGCAAGAAGAACTGGAAGAATCAAAGAAAAAGACTACGACCTATCAAGTGGAGGAAGGTACAGAAATTGAAACATTGGATCCTCGAGATGAGTCGCAACTCGTGAAGGGTCAAGTGGTGGAAGCTACTGAAAACATCATTCTGGACGACGAGCACCCTGAGCGAACTACTCAAATAGGTTCATCGTTGGAAGCGTCATTAAAATAAGAATTGATAACTTTCCTTAGAAGTAGAAGACAAACTTTTGCGTGGAGTCATGAAGATATGCCTGGGATAGACCCAAACTTCTTATGTCACGAGCTCAATGTGAATAAGGAAATCAAGCCTGTGAAGTAGAGAAGAAGAGTATTCAGTCCCGAGAAGAATCAAGCTATACAGGAGGAAGTCGAGAAGCTCCAGAAAGCTTATTTCATTGAAGATGTTAAATATCCAGATTGGTTAGCTAATGTGGTGATGGTAAAGAAGAAAAATAACAAGTGGAGGATGTGTGTGGACTTCACCAACCTCAACAAAGCATGCCCAAAGGATCACTTTCCATTGCCCTGAATTGATCAACTGGTGGATGCTACCTCGGGACACGAGTTGCTGAGCTTCATGGATGCTTATTCTGGCTACAATCAAATTAAAATGAAACCTGAAGACAGGGAAAGTACTTCTTTTATTACCCCTAGGGGAACTTATTGTTATAATGTTATGCCTTTTGGTTTGAAAAATGCAGGTGCAACATATCAGAGGCTGATGAACAAGGTCTTTGATGAACAAATCAGTGACAACATGGAAGTCTATGTTGATGATATGCTGACAAAAAGCAAGAAAGCTGCCGATCATCTAGTTGACTTAAGCCAGACTTTTGATCAACTAGATAAATATCAAATGAAGCTGAACCCGACGAAGTGCATATTTGGAGTACGAGAAGGCATGTTCCTCGGGTACATTGTCAATCAACGAGGCATTGAAGCAAATCCTGAAAAGATCAAAGCTCTATTAGGGCTGCGATCTCCAACGACGAAGAAGGAAGTACAGAGTCTCACAGGACGAGTAACGTCACTCAACAGATTTGTGTCATGAGCAACTGATAGATGTCTCCCATTCTTCAAAACGCTCAGAAAGACTTTTGAGTGGAATGATGAATGCGAGAAGGCTTTTCAAGACTTGAAGAAATACTTGGGAGCACCTCCACTGTTGTCCAGGCCGGTGATGGGAGAAAAATTGCATTTATACCTTGCAGTATCTGAGAATGCAGTTAGCTCGGCATTGATCAGAGTGGAGAATGGAGTACAAAAGCCAATTTACTACACAAGTAAGGCCTTCCGAGGAGCAGAGATCAGATATCCAAGGCTGGAGAAATTGGCACTGGTGCTGATTGAGGCGAGTAGGAGAATGAGGTCATACTTCCAAGCTCATACGATAGTAGTATATACCGATGTGCCATTGAGACAAGCCCTTCACAAGCCAGAAAAATCAGGGAGATTGATGTACTGGGCAATAGAGCTTAGCGAATATGATATAATTTATGAACCCCGATCATCACTAAAAGGGCAAGCTGTAGCAGATTTCATAGCGGAGTTCACCTATCCTGAAACCCTCGAGGAGCAAAAGTTGCTCACTGATCAACCTGTGGATGTTACAGGATTAACAAACACAAGCCCAGACCAATTCCGATTGGTAAAAGGGCGTGTGGATGTTACAGGATGTGATGCAGAGATAGTTGGGAGGACTCCGAACGAGGAGCAGGATTTGCTTGCTAATCAACCTGTGGATGTTACAGGATCGACAAACACTAGCTCAGACCAACTTCGGTTGGTAAAAGGGCAAGTGGATGTTACAAAATCATTAAATTCGAGCCCAGACCAACTCCGATTGGTAAAAGGGCAAGAAGAAATGATCGACGAGGAACGAGAAAAATCTGGGGAGGATGAAAAGAAGCAGCAAATATTTCACCGAGGAACTCTGACTGATTCAAAATTTGAAGACGAGTTACCTATATGGAGGTTATATGTAGATGGCTCATCTTGCAATGCAGGATGTGGCGCAGGGATAGTTTTGAGCACTCCGGACGAGGTCGATATGGAATACTCCTTGCGTTTCCAATTCAAAGCTTCCAACAATGAGGTTAAATATGAGGCCATGATTGCAGGGCTTAATTTGGCAAAAGTTATGGAGGTGCAGCAAGTTATGATCTTCAGTGACTCTCAACTGATTGTAAACCAAATGATGGGGGTATATGCAGTTAGAGGAGAATTAATGATCAGATATCATGCAAAGGCAAAGGAGCTGGTGTCAGAATTTGCCGCTATTCAGCTGGTCAGAATACCAAGAATGGAGAATACGAGAGCAGACGCCCTAGCTCAACTAGCATCAGCAACTCGCACTGAGCTACGACGAATAATCCCAATTGAAATGTTAGCTGGTCGGAGTATAGATGAAGATCTGATGATGAACTTTATCACCCTTGATTTAGGTCCATCTTGGATGGATCCCATCAGGGCATATATCGAGGAAGGAGAATTGCCAATTGATAAGATTGCAGCCAAGAAATTGAAGTTTAAAGCTGATTGGTATGTATTAACTAATGGTGTTTTATATCGACGAGGAATTATGGCAGGTTTGCAGAGATGCATACATCCCTCCGAGGTAAAAGAATTAATCGAAAAAATCCATGAAGGGTCTTGTGGAGCACATATAGCAGGACGGACGCTTTTGCAAAGGGTGATGACGCAGGGATACTACTGGCCGACGATGAGGGATGATTGTATAGCCTATGCCAAGAAATGTGACAAGTTCCAGCGTTTCTCTTCCATCCGAAGAACTCCACAAGCATTGTTGACACCCATAACTTCCCCTTGGCCATTTGCCATGTGGGGAATTGATTTGGTTGGACCACTGCCAACGACCTGAGGAAGGTTCAAGTACCTCGTCGTCGCAGTGGATTATTTTACTAAGTGGGTAGAAGCTGAGCCACTCATTGATATGACATACGAGAAGGTTTACCAATTTATTTGGAAGAACATCATTTGCCGATATGGTCTTCCTCATGCCTTCATCACAGACTATGGAACACAATTTGATAATGAGGATTTTACCGCCTATTGTTATCAGTCAAACATTTTGAAGGTTCATTCAGCACCAGGCCATCCTCAAAGCAATGGACAAACTGAAGTGACAAACAGAACGATGCTGAACGGTTTGAAGAAATGATTGGATGATGCAAAAGCAAACTGGATCAATGAGCTATAATCAGTACTCTGGGCTTACCGAACTACTCCCCGAGTAGCAACTGGAGAATCACCATACATGCTGGCGTTTGGAAGTGGAGCTATCATACCTGCCGCGTTGGGCCTCCCAACACACAGGGTACTGAATTTCAATTCCCTTGTCAGCGACTTAATGAGAAGACTGGATTTAGACATGCTCGAGGAAGTTAGAGAAGAAGCAGCCATTAGAAATGCTGCTTACCAGCAGCGAACAGCTTTGTTATACAACAAGAGGGTGAAGAAGTGCGACCTGAAAGAAGGAGACTATATGCTGAAGAAAGTAATTCAAAAGCATAACAAGCTGGAAGCAAACTGGCATGGACAATACCGAGTTACATAAGTTGTTCGACCAGGAACTTATCTAATAGCCACTTTAGAAGGCGAAGAGTTTAAGAATGCATGGAACGCAGAACATCTGCGCAAGTATTATCAGTGATGTATATGTAACGCAGTTCCATCAGTATGAATAAAATAAAAATATTCTGCAAGTCTTTCTGTTTATTGAAATTTTTTTAGGGAATACTAGTGCTAAGCACTACTCGGTAGACTACTCAAGAAAATATTCCAAACTGTACCAACTTAGTTGGTCGACGAGGAGAAAATATTCCAAACTGTACCAACATAGTTGGTCGACGAGGAGAAAATATTCCAAACAGTACCAACTTAGTTGGTCGACGAGGAGAAAATATTCCAAACTGTACCAAGTATGGTTGGTCGGGGATAAAAACCCACTAACTGTAGTTGGTCGACAAGGAGAAGTTATCGACCTTGGTTGGTCGGACACATTTTATGAAAAAGACAAAAATTTACCAAGTATGGTTAGTCGGGGATAAATCTCACTAACCGTAGTTGGTCGACAAACAGAATTTAACAACCTTGGTTGGTTGGAAACATTTTAAACATTTTTACACTCGTGACTTTATTATTAAGTGATCGAGCAACATTTTTTATACTTGTAACTTTTTTACTAAGTTGATCGACAAACAACACAATATTGTTATCTTTTTAACAGATATGCATAAATGTAAAGACAATAGCAATTAAGATTTGCAAACAGAAATGAAAGTCTTTCATTAAATTCGAAATAAATTACAAGTTACATTGATAATAAAATGAAAATTACATTGATATGTATACTAACTGTTACATTAAAAATTCTTATTCTATTGGTCTTTTCCCTTCAGCTTTCGATACAGGTTCCTCGCCAGCAGGCGGATCATTTAAAGACTGAGGAGAGTTGATGAAGTTCAAATCCTTCAGCATCCTAACGTTCATCACAGAAGGTCGATCTAAAAGATGCTCAGGATGAGATACTTCGATTTGAGAATGTAAACTGTAGTCACCGAGATACTTCAAAATTAAGCTCCAAGGAATGGCACGAGAAGGGATCCATTCCATCTCCAAATTGTATAGTGGCACAGGCAAGTCGAGCAACCCGGGATCATGGTAGTCCCACAGATAGTTTCCTTGTTCGAGCTTCAACACACCTAAGGCATTCAGCCAGCCTTGTTTGTAGCCCTCATTATTGGCATTCTGGATACGATCATCCAAGTGGAATAATGCTTCGTTGTATCCAGCCATCCAGAATTCCCTGGGCTGTTTGTGGAATTGGTATGTTAGCCTTTCTAGTTGGTCATGGAGATTCTTGATGAAAAGCTCCTTATTCTCCAAGACTGACTTCTGCGCGGAGAGCTGCTTTTCCAAGTCCCTAATCTTCTTTGACATGTCAGACAAAGCTTGGTTCTTCGCCATTAGTTGGAAGGCCTGGTTCTCTAAGGAAGATGTTGTCCTCTGTTCCTCAACAAGCACCCAAGCTGCTCTTTCTCGTCCCCGAGAAGCTCTTCCTCATCCCCGAGGAGACGTGGAAGGGCCCGATCTCCTCAAGGTATCCAATTCTGCCCTCAACTTGGCATTCTCCACTTCTAGGAATGAAAATACCTCGTCAGTCACTGGGATTAGGGTCGTTGAAGAAGAGGCTGCAGACTTCAACTGTGATAGCTCTTTCTGCAAGTTGTTGTTTTCTTTTTCCAGCAGCTCGGCAATCTGTCTTCATTCCTCAACCACGCCCCTCAATGTTCTCTCCCTTACATCATAACCAGCAAAAAGCTTCTTGTAGCCCTTGTCAGCAACAATCAGCTTATACTTCTTCTCATAACTCTCATGCAACAAAGCAGTTGATTCCTTGTATTGATTCTGAAGGTCTTCGAGGGTGCACTGGAGATCCTCTATCATTTCATAGTAAGCCACATTATTGGCTACCGCCCAATCAAGCAGACACTTCGGGTATTGATATGCTTCCACTGCCTGTTCTGAAGCATCCTGGCCAAGGATGTCATCAACTTGTGCAGCACTCAAGTCTGAATGACCAGCCTTAAAGTACTCATTGCACTGTTGCAGTAACTTTGTATCATGGGAAGATAGCAGATCCATCCTGGCCAGAAACTAGCAGAGAAAGAAAAGCAATCATCAATAAAAAGAATAAGCAGAGTATGAATGAAAGATGAACAACAATATGGAAGAAAGAAGTTCAGATTTTATTAGATCATAGTTGAAGAGTACGAATTCTGGGTTACATTTGACAAAAAAGAAAAATAGAAAAGTAAGCCCGAACAACAATACACCTTTTCCTTATCTCCCAAAACCTTCTCGGGAGGTTGGGAAGAGGAAGAAGGTTGCTCGGAGGGAACTGCGGGCTGTTCGGAGAGCACCAGTTGTTGCTCGAATGAAGAAACGACTTGCTCGACAACAGACTGGATGGCTGGGGGGTGGTCTCCCATCACCATTGAAGACTCCTCAGAGGTAGCTTCGTTCTCTTCTAATTCTTCTGGAGTAGGAGGAGGACCAGGGATATGCCTCTAGAAGAGCTCGGAGGACTCTTCGACCTTCATTTCCTGAAGGGCAGCGACCCATCCATCCCTAAAGTACTTTAGACTGCCATAGTCTACTTGAGATACCATGGCAGCACACCCCTTGTTCCACCCCTTGTCCCAGCCAGAGCTGAAGGACTTTTTCACAGCAGCTTTCCTCTTCAACTTCTCCGAGGAAAGCGTCTCGGACAGAAGGTTCTCAGTATTCTTCAGTTTGATCTCAACCTCCTCCTTCTGCCGACCTACTTCCTGGAGCTGGTCCAACCTCTCCTCAGCAACTTTGAGTTTATTTTCCAGCTCTCCAGCGGCTTTGAGCTTTTCCTCAAGCTCTTTATTTGCCTTCTCCAAGGCATTCTTTTTCTTCTCCAACTCCTTGGAGGCATCAGCAACTCGAGCTTTTTCTTGCTCGGAGGAGGAAAGTTTTTTCTCCCAGATAGCCTTATTAGGGGCATACTTCTGGCGGGAGTCTTCCAAAGATTTGATAGCCTCTTCCATAGCTCCCTCCACACTGGACGAGGAGCATGAGGCTTTAATGGCTTCATCCTTTTTCAGGATTATGTTAAAACAGCTCGTCAACTATAAACAGAAAAAGAAAGCAAGTTAGAAACAGAAATGACAAAGGAAACTATGAAAAGTTTAAAGTAAAGAGACTTACTGAAGCAAGGTGACGAGCAGCCAAAGAAGTAACCATGCCCCGAGTAAGGTTATCTTCAGTACCTTGGACCTCGGGAATGGTTAAGGACTTTACCGAGCTCATGTCAGAGCCCGGGGGAACAAAAGTGGGAACTTCAGTCCCAACAGCTGGGGGCTGAATGATGGTATCAACCAAATTGACCGAGGAGCTCTTCTTCAGCCTCCTCGGGGGAACAGGTACAGCCAAGGAAGAATCCTTGGTCGGTGATATCACAATCACCTTTCCAGGAGCAGTAGAGTTGCTCGGAGCCACTGCGGGCATCTCGGCGACTTTAGCAGGAGAAGCTGGAGGAGCTGCATCAGTCTTCTTTGTCCCCTCCTTTGGGACATAAATCTTAATCCTTTTTACCTCCCCAGAACCGGAGGCAGTTTTCTCAAACAGAGCAGGAGTTCTTCTTTTCTTCATCCTTTCGCTCAAAGGAATATGAGATTCAGGCGAAGAACTTGTAGAGGCTGGTACTGGCTCTGCTTCACTGGTCACTGGACGAGCAGTGAAGGAGGTTATGTAGCTCTTATACTGGAGCAGATACGAAGCCGACCTGATATGCTGGTCGGCAACCCTTTGATGCAGACCCCAGATAAGTCCCAAATGCCTTATATTGACATCTGTTTCTTTTGGGCACTTTCTCTTACTATCAACTGCAAATAAACAAACATTGTTATCAGTGACACATTTTATCAAACACAAAACAAACATGATTTCAAAATAAATAAAATAAAATAAAAATAACCTATCCCATTGCCATAAGGAGGGCATCTGGGACCCTGGTAAACCTCATCTTCGGTTAATGGAGAGTGTTGCCAATTTTTTACGACAACCCCATGTTCAAAATAATCCCTATTGGCATCAGGGAGATTGACTACTAAAGCTCTATTTATAAACCTAGTTTTTAAATAATAAATATTATCATTAACTTCCCATCTATAGCAATACATGATTTTTGGAATTCCTATACGAGTTCCATGCACTTGATTTAATTTATGCACCCCATTAACTATTCTCCATGTGTTGGGAGCTATTCGTGCAGGAACAACATCAAAGTACTGACAGAATTCCAGACACAGAGGATTTGGTGGAAAATAAAATCCACACTCAGCAAAAAAGAGACTGGGGAACCAATGTCCCTCAGCCAAATTGAAATAATTAGAAGGCTCAGAAAGCTCTTCCAAGACGACCCAAGAAGGAATGGAAAAATCAGAACGAAATTTCTCAAGAGACTCAACAGGATAAACCATGGTGAATAAAGAAATAAAGATGAAGGAAGAGGATCTTACAGGAAAAGAACGGATCTGCTGACTACGGACGATGGAAGAGATGAATACACAAGAGAGTAGAAGACAATGAAAAACTCGAAGATGAAAATTTGAAAAGGTAGAAGACGATGGGAGTGTCTGTGAAGTTTAAATACCTTACCTTGGGAACTGGCGAAGTAATGATTACAAAAAAGGATAATTACGTTACCGGCGGCTAAAAGGGCATTAAATATAGGTGCGGGAATCAAAGCGGGAAACAACGGCTAAAAAGAAGAAAAGTAACGCGGGAATCGAAGCACGCAGAAAAGTCCAAAAAAGCATGATTCTACGAATTTGGGAGGAGAAATAAATACAAGGGAAATGCTCCTAAAAATTAGGAAGACTATTTAAAGCTACCGTATTCCGAGAAAGAATGTTCCATACTCCTCAAATTTTGAACTATGAAACATTGGGGGCTTCTGTTGATACCAAATTTAATCTGCTAATTTGGATCAATCATATGAAGACACGTGGCAATCTACATGGCAACAACAAGCACTTCCGAGATGATCGCACGCTCCGAGGAGCAGACCTCTCCGAGGAACTCATACACTCCGAGGAACTGACCTCTCCGATGAACTCTTAAATACCAGGAAGCTTAGGCGGTCCGAGCAATTCAGGCGGTCCGAGCTGCATCTCGAACAAAGCATTAATAGCTGGATAACCAACAGTTCAACTGGTTCATTAAATGCTTATCATTTAGACGCACATGCTTAAAGGGCATTAAATGTATTACCCTTTCATATGTATATCATTTAATGTATCACCCTTTCAGATGACAGCCTCAAGACTATAAATACGTTGTACAATCCTCATTGTAAGGGGGACTTGAATCAAAAATTCGGACCCCAGACCGGAATTTCTTGAGATAACTTATAATCGAGAATTCCTATACAAACAGCAATAATACAACAGTGGACGTAGGCCATTCTTACAAGGCTGAACCACTTTAAAATCTTTTGTCTCATTTATTTATCTGTGATTGAATTATTAGAGTGATCTAATTTTTTACATCAACAACTACTACTATACAAATTCCATCTAATACAAATTTCATCTCTATAAAAAATGGTACTTGTATTATCCATCAAATATGTTTACGCACACACACACACACACACACACACACACACACATATATATATATATATATATATATATATATATATATATGGTATGGTGTAAAAAAATAAGTAAAAAACAAGAGGGAGCAAAAAAATGAAAAAATAAAGAAAGCAATTTTTGAAAAAGTGAAAAGTATCAAAGATGAATAAAACATATAAAAAGAAAAAAAAATAGTTTAGAGTATTTTCATGTGTGTTTAAAGTATATTTGTTTTCATTTAAACCATCATATGAAGTGGGTGGGTAAATAGGAAATCAACCCAACGATATAGGTATATTAAAATTAAGGTGGTTAGGTAAATTTAAGTGGTTGAAATAAAACCTCCCAATAAGAAGTTCATCAATCATTATTTAAATGTCATATAAACTAAGGAGATCTACCTTAAATACATGGGTGGATTTAAGAATATATACTTAGGGGTGTAAACGAATATTCAAAAATTCAAATTTGTCCATTACTCAAATCCATTTTGAAGGATATTTGTCCGATTAGAAATTCAAAAGAGCGGATTTAGATATTATTTCTAAATATATGGAAAAAAATGGATACGGATATGGATACTAAGGTATCCATAATGGATAATTTTTATTTACGAATATCTATTATAGATATCCGTATCCATGATATTATATATATATATATAATTTTATTAACTGGACAGTTTTTTGCAAATAATTTAAATCATTAATTATTTAATGTATAAACAACATAAAGAAAATTGTATCCCTTTGCCTCTTATCTCTAATACTATCTTACACAATATTTCCCTATTATATATTGGTTATCTTGTTGTCTCAAGTCACTATAACTACGTGTATGGTCCAAATTCGATTGAAATATTCACGACGACTCATATTTAGTTGTCTTTAGCAGTGTAGTGTAGTTTTGACTCAAATCATTATTCCTTTATGTATTAACCAATATGATTTCTCAAACTCACTTCGACCTTATATGACTTGTTATCAAGTTAGTAAAGGGTTACTTTGTACATATTATATGTAAGCACTTGTTTTTTGCCTCCAAAAATATGGTTCTCTATTTTTCTATATTTTTTTAAATAAAATAATTTATCATATTTAGAATTTTATGTAAACGATTTTTTTGTTATGATTTAGAAAATTTTCAATTAAATGCTTCATAAGCATAATGTGTGTGTGTGTGTGTATTAAATAATATAAAGTATAAGGATATTATCTGAATCCCAAAAATCCAAAAGGATACGGATAAGGATAGTTGAGTATAATATCCTAGCGGATATGAATACGAATTCATATAATGCACTTATAAATCATCACATATAATGAATAACATGATTTCCGGTCTGTATCCATCTGTTTTACACCCCTATTTATACTACCCAACTAGTGTGACGTAAATGAATTACACCTACAGTAAAATTTCTGCAAATCAAAGTTCGCGGCAATCGAAACTCATCGCCTATCTCACTTAAATGGAGCATACCATAAATTTTTATAATTACTAATAAGACATAAAATGACGGTACATTGGTGTGATCACTCAAAAAATAAATAAACAATGGAAATTTTAAATAACATTGTGCAAAAAGTAAAAAATAAGTAGCCTTATACGAGTGTCTATATTTATTAGCATTAGTCCATATTTATAAGTACTTTATTATAGATTTATTTAATATGTCGGAAATGTATTAATTAAAAACATATTTTTTCTATGTGTGTAACATGAAGAGGATATTTCCTCATCTCTACTACTTATAAAGAGACTAAATCATTTGGAATGGTCATGCGTCGAATTTACCTTCACATATTCATAAATTTTATTGATACCCTTTCCTCTTAATTCCTTCCCCCTTCCTCTCCCTCATCCACCCACTTACTTTTCATCTCTTCTTAATTTTTTTTCCTCACTCTTATTCTCGCTGTCATAAATTGTATCTCTTCATCTCTCTTTCTCTCTCTAGAAAAACCCTCACTATGGAAGATCAAACACTAGGAACACTTGATATACATTTACTTCCCATTATTTTTAACCATTTGAAGATCCACATAAATTTTCAAAAACCCTCACAATGGAAGATGATTCACATCTAAACCTAAATTCACATTCATTCCCCATTATTTTGAACCTATTTCAAAGACCCAAAAAATTTTCCCTCTATATTCATCTTCACAACCACTTGTCATTGTCTTTGCAACACCTTAAAGTCGAGACCAAGATTTTTTATAGTACCTCTTCTATAGGTAGGTTATTTATGATTAAATTTTTAGTGCTTTTTAATCATCTATACTTAGGTTTGGTTTCCAATTATACGCTTTAGATCTTGTGTTTTTCTAAGAGTAGGTAAAGTATAATCCAAGTGCTTGACAAAATGCTAAAGTAATCATTTTGATTCATTGGTTAGTTTTGGATGAGATTTTTTACAGGTATTGATTTTGGTTTATCATTTTTTACATGTGTTGCATATGGTTTTAAATATCGATTTGGGGATACATAGTGGACGAGATTACGGCGTAACGTTATCGGGAGTATCGGTACGTGTCAACTTTTGATTTGTCGATAAGCCTATAATGACGATACGCAATGGGTTCGGTAAGTTGAAGATCCATTATGAATCGACAATACGTAATGGTATCGACCTATATTTAAAACCATTTGCATTACCCATTAATAAAATCAATTAACCAACAAAAAGTGGTAGTAAAAGAAAATCAATCCAACTGAAAATAAAATGAAAGTAGAACACATACAAACATTATGATGGGTCTATAAAATTTCTTCATTTATGTTGTATGGTTTGGGTTCCTAAATCATTATTATTAAGAATCTAAAATTATATTTATTTTGGAGAAAACACTTCAACGTGTAATTTTTAACATTATTTACTTTTCATTCTCTGTATTTTCAGTTAAAAACTAAACTCATAGAAGAATCATATCCAAATTTAAATCAAATTTTGATAGTCAAGATTGCTATTACTAAATGTTTAGTTATACTCGATGACACAAAATTATAGTGGGACATTTTACAAACCTTCTTACTTATCTAAACCGAATATTGAGGTTATAAAATAATTAAGAAAATATCCATTGAACTTAGTCTTATATTTTCAATAGTTTTGTTGTTTAGTAATGGATAGTGAGGTTAGTAGTAAGTGTTTTATTTGCCTTTAACACGTGGTAGTTCTTACAACTTGATTATTAATGCAATTTGATTATTTATAATTACATATGATCAACATCAATTGCAAGATGAATGTGTTGTCATTTATATTGCAAATATTAGGACTCTTGATGTTGTAACATTTTTCCAATTTTAATGGCAATAACTCGTTTATCATTGATTTTCTTATAAAGTTAAAACAGTGATTTCAAAACTGTCAAATATTGACTTATTTTTTTTAAATATCAAAATAATTTTTTTTTGGGTTGATTTTTTAGGGGTACCTTGAAATGCTTAGAACTCAAAAAATTTATAAAAAAAAACATATTCTTAAAAAATCTTAAATGGCCCTTAATTAGGGGGGTGTATGTGATCCTTTCTCTTGTGTCATATGCTTTCCACGAGCTTCTTTGTATGACCTGTTTCTTTTTTTGTGGAGTTGAAATCCATGAATTTATTACATTATCACTAATTGTATTCTACTTAAATAAAGTTCTTCCTTTGATGAATTTTGTAATTGATATAAGATTTGAAGTTATTATGATGTAAGTGCTATATATCTCAACTTCGATGTGTTTTAGCATTTACTTAACCAAAAAATTTCTCTATGTCATTATTTATTTTTATCGTGCTTATCTCTTTTGCTAAACTTTAGCATTATTTGGGATACTAGATGAAGAGATGGATGTAATTTTAGAGTTACTAGATTTGAGAATTTAAATGGTCATATGAAATAAAAGATCACGAGTAACTTAATTAACCACTGATTCTCAATGTAAATATGCTTCTTCTTATGCTTGTGAGTTTAAATCAATTATATAATAGATTCTTTTCGAATGTTAGATATATAATTTTCTTTGGTATATTGTTAGGTTTTTCTTTCCATGGCTGTGCAGTATACTTTTAGTTGTGTTGTAGCCAAATCAACTATCACACATTTTTTTGTCTAATTTTCTTTGATTCTGTTTGTATTAAAAATTTACCATCATATAATTTAAAATTATTTTTGCGTGTTAGTATGACTAATCTTATTTTATATTATATTTATTTGGTAACATGTTTATGCATAATATCATTTTCTCTACTCATTAATGCCCATTTCTTTCTATGACATATCAACAAATTGTTTCGAAAAACACCAAAAGACACATATATCTACCTAATTTTTGTATTCCTCATCATCTTCTTATGCTTCAACTATTTTTACCCCAACCAAACCCATTAACCCCCCTAATTTTTGTAATCGGAATTTTCTGGTAAAGCCACGATCTCTAGTTTTTTACTTTGGAGTTCAAGCAAATAGTTCATCGAATGAAGATTACAAAGATTAAAATTTCTTATCTTTGTGTGTGTGTGTGTGTGTGTGTATATATATATATATATATATATATATATATGTATATGTATATAATAGAAGCCCGAAATCATTAGAATATGGCACATGGAACTTTGTTTAATAAAGCCTCCACTTTGTTATCATGGATGGCCTAATAAGTGCCCTCATTTTTCCCATGTGTCTCCCTCAAATATATTTCCTGAGACGCATTATTTTTCTATACTTTCCCTTATCATTAAATATTTTATCTTCCAATACCAATAGTTTCCTCTTATCTATAAATATATGTGCATGTGGATTCCTTGAATTTTCTAAATAAGAGTAGACTTTTCTCAAATTCTTTTCTCCATTGAGTGACCATTATGATAAATAAAGTTGGCCTTTAATTTCCCTCTAGTCATACTGCTCGGTTCTTTATGGTCAGAAAGTAAGCCAAGCCAGTCCATTCCAAATGTATTACATTTCCATTTCTAATCCAAAGGAGGATGAAAATGCTGATATAAATGCAAAGGGGTAAGAATGTGTTGGGATCTATGGTTTTTACTTCGTGGGTCTTACAAATGGAATGGGATTTTATAATACTAAAATATATATATGTGCAAGAGAACTATGTATATAACAATAGATTACAAATCCATTTACTAGATCGTTTGTCAATGGCCCAACTGAAATGTTTTATATGTAATCTACTAATTTATATTTTTGATTTATAGTCTAAGTTTTCATGGTTAGCGTCTTTTTTATTTTATATCCATCTTGACTTATGTTCAGCATAATTTTTTACTTCAGGAATTTGTTTCAATCCAAATTTCAAACTCTCGTTTTAAAGGTAATCTATGTATTATTCATACGTCTCATGCATAATCATATATGAAACGGAAACATGGTTACAAAAAATTTTCAAAATATGGTTTATAGTTTGTTTTTCAAAATTCCTTTTCTATATGATTTATAGTCTGTACGACTTATGTTCAAAAAGGAATTGTTGTTATGTTTTGAGAAAGAATATGACTACAAGAGTTGTCCTACATTTACCTTGGTGGTTGTTATTATTAGATAAGTTTTTGTAATTATATTAATACTACATTGTGCATATTTTATGAGCACTCCAAAATTTAGGATTAGACTTTTATTTTAAAGGTTTTTTAAATTAGAGATTTGGACTCCATGTTTTGATTTTTGTATCAAGGAGTTTAGTGTTTGAAACTTTTATTTTAAGTAAACTTTGCCTCTTACGATAGTTGTTATTGTGTTAGTTTATTTTGTTATTTGAATAAAAAATTATAAAATGTTGGCCACGCATCGCGTGCCCTAAATGTCAGATAGTTGTTATTTTTGTGATGTGTAGCATTTATGACCATGCATTAGGTAAATTTGGTTTATTCAAGATTTTTCAATGGGTACTTGAAGTGCAAAATTTTCTAAACTAATTGTAAACCCGCGCGATACACGGATGATGTGTAATATGCGTAACATATGAAAAAACATGTATCAAATCTGGAAAACTTTTGATTAACAATCTAAAGTTTTTAATTAAAAAAATGAACTTAAATTGTATTTATAGAAATAATTATTTAAAAAAATATTTTATTAAATAATTTTATTTACGAAAAACAGATAATTGTTTTATCATGTAAAATAGTTACAACTATTATTTACTTTTTAAAAACGTGTAAGCACTTTTTAATTTTTTTTGAACATTTTTTATTTTGGTTGCATTATTTTTATAAATACATTTTAAGTGTATTTTGCCGGATGAATTTAAAAAAGGGGGAGAGAAAGCAAAGGTAAAACAGTTTAGTGTCACGTGAACATGCTTTTAGTGGCTTTGTAGTGTGTTTTATTACAAATAGATAAAAGATGGGGTAGTAGACTTAATATATTTCAAAATAAAAATAACACGTGGACAATCTAAAAGAAGAGTAAAATTAATGTTTTGTAAAACATTAATTATATATTGTTAGATGGAGTAGATATATTGTTAGAAGCAGTTTTTTAACAAACTTCTAAATTAATTTGCAAAATTTTATTGTTGCTTATTAAAAAATCATGTTTAAATAAAATCAAAAGTAATATATTTAAGATTGGGGGTAAAGAAAATCTAATAACTATTTAATGTCGTGCTCTCTTATAAACAAACATCAACATAAATATTATATTTTAAACATGGGTAGAATAATTGTGGAATAAAAGTATATTATCAGTCAGTGCATATTTTACAAATCATTATATGTTTTTTATGCATAAAATTTAAAATAGTTTCATATTTTAGTTTCAAAAAAACACTAAAGCATACCCATATTTTCTAACAATTGGAACGTGAACAATATTTCATTAAAGAACCAATCTAAAAGAAAATATGATTTCAATAACCAACTAATACATGATGCAATATAACTTGAGCCTTGAGGAATGAAATAATTAAGAATGATAACATGAAATTCTTGTGAAAAACACTGGATATTACAATAAATATTAATATAATAAAGTAGAAGATATTTAAAAAAATTAAATTACATGAGTACAACCTTATTATAATACTTACAGTTTCTAACTCAATTAACAACTTCAAAGACAAAGAATGACATGTTTGGAAATGATATTGAATACAAAATCCTCAACCCAGGATTGATTCAACTCGGATTAACAGACCTAACATGACATTTATCAGCTACAATTTGTCCATTTTCATCAAAACCCATCTCAATTTTCACATAGCCATTCATTAACCTCTTCAATTCCACTAAAATTCACCTGGACTTCATCGCTATAAGTTCTCCAATTTCACCAAAACCCACTTGGATTTCATCATTTTCAATAACACACAATTGGTCCTTATCATCAAATTCTCTAAATTTACTTTCATCCCTGAACTTACATGGTCACCAAGACCCACCTCAATATTTTCACTCCCATCCAAAATCTCTCTAATTCTAACAAAACCCATTTGGACAATTATTAAAAGCTTATTTCTTAAGTTAGAAATTTTTTTATTCTCTTTACATATATTTGTCAATAATATATGTAAAATGCGTCTGATTAAAAGATTTGAATTGATGGTTATTCCTATAGGAGAAATGCTCCTGTGCGGGACGGAAATTGCGGGAGCGTGCGGGATTTTAAAAAGACCTCCAAAACGCTGCGTTTTGGAGGCAACCCCTACAACCCTAAAAAAAAATAAGAAACTAACTTTTCGTTGGTCAAACAATCAAACATGGCCCACTAAAAAAAAAGACCCACTTATTTTTTGGTTAAAAACAAACTTACGGATCACTTTTCCAAATAAAAAAAGACCCACATATCCTCTTCCCCAAGTCATTTTCTCCTACCATTCAAAAAAATTGGTTCAAAAGGAAAAGTGGTTCAGGTTAGACATTCTTAATTTATATTCCTTTTTTATTGTTAATTTACATATCTAGTCTTTTTATGATTTATTAATATTAGGTTATTTATAAATGCAATTTTTTTTCTTCAAAAAAATGGATAATCATGATTTCGAATTTAATAAGGAGATTTGGGTTGGTGATAATATGGAATTAAAAATTGAGATTGAGAAAAATATAAATTTAGAACAACAATATCTAGGTTCAAATTCTAATGAAAATGATTGTGATTTTAACCCTCAAGTCTCCCCCGAAATGAAGCCAAAAATAGGGCAAGAGTTTCAAACACTTGATGATGTCTGCACTATTTACAATGCATATGCTAAAGAATCTGGGTTTAGCATTCGTAATTATTATGTCAAGAAGGATGTGGAAACAAAAGAGATCACAAGGAAAGAGTATGTTTGTTATAAATAAGGAAAGGGTGTTGTCATAGCAAGTGCCGATACATCTTGACGTTGGGGTTCCGTTAGGGATGATTGTAATGCTAAACTTGTGGAGGTCTTTCAGTGGTACATATGTGGTTAGAATTTTGTGGAGAGTCATAGTCATCCGTTGTCCACCCCGCGCAAAACACATTTTTTGCGATCTCATTGAAGTGTTTTGAGCGACCAAAAATGCTTAACTCAACAACTTGGTATGATTAATATACCACCGCATCAACAATTTAATTTTCTTGGAGTGCAAGCAGGAGGGTTTGAAAATATAGGGTTCACGCAAAAAGATTTGTACAACCTAGAAAGGGATAAACGTAATGAATTAAAAGGGCGTGATGGAGATATCTTACACGAGTTTTTGAAACTAGAACAAGGAAAGAATCCGTCTTTCACATTTCAAATTTCAACGGATGATGAGCAGAGGATTAAACATTATTTTTGGGCCGATGCAACTAGTAGACGGGCTTACAAGTGTTATGGTGATGTGGTTATATTTGATACCACGTACAATACTAATCGGTACGGTATGATTTTTGCACCACTAATGGGAGTGAATAATCATGGTCAAACAATTTTATTTAGTTGTGCATTGCTTAGTGATGAGACTATTGATTCATTTGTTTGGATCTTCAAATGATTTTTGGAAGCCATGTCGAGCGATGCACCGAAGATGATTATCACCGACCAAGATCCGGATATGACACGAGAAATATTGGAAGTTCTCCCATATACCTACCATAGGTATTTCAGTTGGCACATTTTGAAGAAATATTCTGAGAAGCTAGATTCGATAAAATTTAGTTCTTACTACAAGGAGTTCTCAGATTGCATATGGAATTCGGAGATGAGGGAGGAGTTTGACTCCAAGTGGATTGATCTTGTTGATAGGAGTGGTTCAAGTGACAATATGTGGCTCCGTTCTATATATGAAATTCGTTCAAGTTGGGTCCCTGCATATGTGAATCATGTTTTTCCGCTGGAATGTCAAGTAGCCAACGAGCAGAAAGTGCCCATGCATTCTTTAAGAGATATGTTTCAAAGAAGAACTCGCTTGTAGATTTTATGATCTAGTTTGGTAGGGGGCTGGTACGTCAACGTCATGAAGAGTTGCTTGCCGATCACAAAGACTTGACTAAAAAACCGAAAGCACAAATATTTCACTATGTTTTAGTGCAAATGGTTAATATTTATACACGTGAAATATTTTATAAATTTCAAGATGAGTTGTTGGATATGATGAATTATAAGTTTGAGTTCGTAAGGGAGGATGAATATCAAACCGTGTATGAAATTCGAAGGAAACAAGATATGCGAAATGTGAGAGAAATTGTTTATGACAAAAAATTAGATTATCTCTCGTGTACTTGTAAGATGTTTGAGAGCGTCGGGATACCATTCGAACATGTTTTAACTATTTTGGAAAAGGTTCATGATTTTCAAAAATTACCAAGCCAATACATTTTGAAGAGATGAACGAAATCTGCTAAATCAATGTCGTTCACTGATGCGAGTGGTGTCGAGATAGCTGATGACAAGTCTTACTTTCTTACAAGAAGCGAGTTAATTCAAAAGTCTTTGGATGTGGTTGATAAATAACTCATAAGTACGGAAGCAATTAATATTGATAAAGATGGTTTGGATATTACACTCGAGAAAATTAATCAATTGATGGTTGGTTCGGGTGAACGTGTTAATGCCAGACCGAGTGGAGGATTTTCACTTAACATGAATTTTAATTTTGAGCGTGTTTACAACGAACAAGGCAAGTGAGGGCAAAAGGATGTGATACGGCTTAAAGGGGGGAAATAAAGGGCAATGGGAAGATCAAAGAAATATATAAAAAGGCGTTGTAATGGGTGTAATTTTCTTGGACATGACAAAAGAAATTTTCCGGGTCCAATTAATCGGTGAGTTGTTACACATTGCCAATTTTCTTATCTTTTAAATGGTTTCAAAATTCAATAATGTTTATTCATTTTTTTATAGGCTCAATGATGCAACAACACATGGTACAAGCTTGGATGGTGATAATTATTTATCGACATGAATGCAATGAACTTTTTGTTTTTTTTTTGGTTGTGTATGCAGTGAACTTTTTTGGTTGTGTATGCAGTGAACTTTTTTTTTGTCGGATGGTGACAGTAATTTGTTGACGTGTATGCAATGAACTTTTTTGAATTTGAAATTTGGTTGTGTATGCAGTGAACTTTTATTTTTTATTTGGCATGTGTTTTTTTTTAATTAAACAATCAAAGGACAATTTTTTATTTGACATGCTGTGTATGCAGTGGATTTTTAGACACAGAACTGTTGGTTTGTTTTTCACAAAAGATATGAGAGTGTATTTGGCAATTTTTTTTAAATTAAACAATCAAAGGGCAATTTTTTATTTGACATGTTGTGTATGTAGTGGATTTTTAGACACAAACCTGTTGGCTTGTTTTTAACGAAAGATATGTGTATTTGGCAGTGGGTTTTGTATGCAGTGAGGGTATGAGTGTATGGGTCTTGTTTGTTTTTTAACAAAAGATAGGTGGGTCATCTTTTTTTGTTTTTAATAAAAAAACAAGTGGGTCTTTTTTTAGTGGGCCATGTTTGATTGTTTTACTAAATAAAAGTTAGTTTCTTAGTTTTTTTGAGGGTTATAGGGGCTGCCTCCAAAACGCAGCATTTTGGAGGTCTTTTTAAAATCCCGCACGCTCCTGCAATTACCGTCCCGCACAGGAGCGTTTCTCCATATGAATATATCAACAATACATGATCAAACATATATCAGACTCACTTTTTCTGTATCTATTATATTACTGGTACAAAATAGAAGTAGGACACAGTTAAATGACTCCACTTCTCGTTCGAATTACATTCATAATAAGCAAAAGAAAATTTAACTTATATGGTTCACGAACATCTCACTTGTCTAATCTCTAATTCTCTCTCCTCCTCGTCTCATCTTTGTTAAATAAATGGGTCGGAGTTTTTTGGACACCCTGAATATGAGAGTCGTCGGCTTTGGAAGGAAATACCTTATCCTCGCCCGTGGATTTGACACAAATCAATTGACATGGTAATGCATTCTCCCATATTTTTTACCTCACTACAAGGTAATTCTTTATGATCTCGTTTGCGCTAGTAACTATGGGGGGTCTTAGGACTATATAAAGAAAAGAATTGTGGATGAAGAAGGGACAGGTTGTAATGGAAATCTGAAAGATAGTTCGATGTTTATGAATTTAATGCTAAGAAGATGATGGGTCTGGATAGAA
Source organism: Sambucus nigra (assembly GCA_949130495.1). Classification (NCBI taxonomy): domain Eukaryota; kingdom Viridiplantae; phylum Streptophyta; class Magnoliopsida; order Dipsacales; family Adoxaceae; genus Sambucus; species Sambucus nigra. The sequence goes on along the minus strand of OX422216.1, from coordinate 275,534,928 downwards.
ATAAAAGTGTATGAATTTACTGCTAAGAAGATTTGGAGAGAAATACACGAATGGATGACTACAAATGAATATGTTAGGTTTTAGTAGGACATGAATAGAGTTGGTTTGAGGAGATAGTATAGTTAGGTTGATTATAATTTGTTGACAAGGATAGTCCTCTTGATCAGTGATATTAAATGCTTGTAAAGTATATTTGAGTAGTAAAGAGATTCTTTGAATTTTTAAGAAGTTTGCATGTATATGGCATTGTATAGTCAAACTCAAAATGATGCGACATATTTGACCATTATCTTATTATAAAAGGCCACTTAATTCACTTACTTAAATCATTTAGTTTTGTTGTTAATTATAGTTTTTTTCATTATTCATATCCCCTATTTGAGGAAATGCCGAAGGGAGGATAAAATTCTTTGTTTATTTAGTCATTTTCCCTAATATATAGTGTATGTTGATACGAGAAATCGTCCACTTGTCGTTCTCGTACCAGCAAGTCAAGTGTAAAATACATAATAAGTAAATAGAGCTAGTAAAGAGAGATAAAATAGAATATATAGAGTGGTTCGGCTATTAAAATGAACCTACGTCCACTTTGGTGCCATACTCTCATTATATGTGTTGTAGTACATGTTTACAATGCCATAAATGGCGTACAATATAGTTAAGAGGAGAGAATACATGTTTGGAGTAATCCCGGATGAGCCGGAGAGAGTTTAGCAGGGCTTCGCCTAGGGCGGATGTCTCGATCCTCTAAATGTCTGAGATCTGATCTCTCTTGATGTCTCGACCCCCACCTAATGAGGTATGTGCCTTGTATTTATAGGAGAGGTAGAAGATGCAAAGAAGTGCAAGTAGAGGCCGTGGCCTGTCTAAAACCAAGCATCGATAAGGTAATGGAGAAGGGGCCACGACATGTCTAGCAATAAGGAGCGGTTGGGTATTATTCCAAGCTTCCAAGTATCAAAAGGAGGGACCGCGACCTGTATGTTCCCAGGCAGCGTCCATACAGGCGTCTGCGGCAAGGGAGCATGCAGGGTTGTTAATTGTAGGTGCCGCAACCTAAGGGGCAATATTGGCCATATCAGTAAGTCCCCAAGCCATAGTGCCAAGAACTAGTTTGTTGGGGTTGCGGCTGAATTCAATAAATACGTATCTTCCATATCTTTATTCTTGTAATTGGGAGGTGACGATTCAACTTCCCGCGCCCCCTTATATAAATAGTTTTCAACCGTGGCGTTCATTACGTTCCCAAATGTTTGAGAACAAATCAAGAGCAGACCTTTTTCAGTTCATACTTTGAGTTTTTTGGCGAGTTTTAGGTGGTGACTAGCAGTGGAAAAAGGTTGAGCAACTGATTTTCATCAAATTCCAGGTAATTTTCCAACCAAATACCTCCCGAATATCATATGTAACTCTTATTTAGCTAAATTTTCTTGATTTTTATTCGTATCCATCTAGAAATGAAATTATTTGAATCTACTGATATGGTTGATTCGTAATAAACAACTATTGCTGGATGTTGAATTAGCTTCAATCAATGAAATAAACTACTAAAACTATAACGATTGCTCAAATCCCTCAAACTTTGTGCAGAATCTAGGGCTTTAACTGAATTAAAAACTTGGATTTAATAGAACCTTAGAATTAGAACATGTCAAACCTGTTCTTGATGTTCTTTATGTTCATGAGTCAACCTTTATAATTATAAGTCTTTGATCTTTAGATTAGGCAATCTTCATCATCATCTTGTTTATGAGTGTGGTCGTGATAGATAACATATTCTTGTATTTTTTTGTTGTGGCCTAATGACAACACTTTTGACTAGGGTTTAGCCTTTAGATAGTTGTCTGCAACCCTTTGTCGATAAAAAGAAAGGTCGTGACATATAAGAACATATTTCCCAAAAAATAACATGTCATGGCAATGGGTTAATCTCTAGGATTCCATAGCTTTCATTTTGTATTGTTCTTGTCACGGCCTTTAAGAGGCATCTCTGACCATATTGGTTGCAGCACCTAATGGTGGACTTTATGCTTTTCAGGTCTTACTATAGCCATATGAGTTAAAACCCTGACGAATTTTTAGAAGGACTTATGGAGCACACACTTTGGGTTTTCTCCTACTGAAATCTCATTTGAGCGGCCTTTGAAAACTATTGGGACTTGCTTGCTCAAGAATTTCCCAAATTGTGTCGTAGTGGACTCTGAATCTATGGACTCTTTAAACTGTAGGAGCACGAGAGAAGTTGCGAACATAATGGAGGAGGATACACAATCGAGTACCCACCCTCCTTCTGGGTGAGCTGAAGCCATTGGTGAGACTTCGATAACTTCACCAAGTGTTAAAAATACACCAGTTGGACCTTCAACCCAAAAGACTGAGAAGCTTCTTACGACACTCAACATCCCTTGCATAATGGATGAGGAGTGGATCTCTCAATTTTCCGTGACTTTTGAGTTTCCTGAATCTATAATTTATTTCCTTTCATCCGCGAAATAGAGGTCATGTTTTTTAGTCCCAAATGATGGGATTTTCTTCCCATTGTACACTTTTCTCCTTGGGTTGTGGCTGCCAATTCCCAGCCCTATTAGGAGGATCTTTAGTGTAATGAACTTGGCTTTTACACAATTAGATCCTAATGACTGGAGGGCCATTCTTGCTGCCTTAGTTTTGTGGCGGAAGAAATTCAATAGAGACATCACTCACGTGGAGTTTTTTCACTTCTATAGGCCCAAAGAGAACTCCGTGGACTTCCCTTGGTACTAATACTTCACTCATTTGGATAAGGACCAATACTGGTATGGTTTAGGGTTGGGAGGTGCACCCAGACAAGAAGGGTTTGTCCGTGGAACTTGCTCTTTTCCTTTGCTTTTGCACTTATTTTTTATTTTTGCGATTGACTTTGAATTATCTTGTGCAGCTTTTGAAAATTTGGGGCTCAACGGCAAGGCCCAAAAGAGGGTTGAGGACACGACATGCTTCTTCAACAACCAGAAGAAGTTTAAAACTCTGGTTACATCCACCGCCATATACAATCTATGATACTTCTCAAGCAAGCATATTCCAACAACAATGACTGCGAAAGGTAGCTACATCTCTCCTAAAATTTAACTTGCCAAGGACTCAATATGTTTCATTTAACCTTGTTATTTTCCAAGGAGAAGAAATTGACCGCAAGCTTTTAAAAGATCAACTTGCTGAGATGGATGATGTAAGGATAAAATTCTCCAATTGAGTCTTAATATAGTTTTGGCTCAATTCTGGACAAAAACGTTTATGTCATAGGATAGTGTTCAAGTGTACCTACTAAAGCCTATGATGTGCTTAGTTGAAGATGTAGCGGTAAAGAGTATAATGATTCATCAAATGCCAAGTTTATGTGCCTCGTTTCTACGTCATCAACAGTGGTTCTATGCTCCCAAGGTATGAATCTATTTTATATATACATATAGGAGCTTGGAACAAGTTTATTGGGTGTTAAGTTTAAAACTGTGTTTGTTTTCAGAAAGATTTCTATTAAAACTCTTATATAAAGTTTCTGGGCTAAAAATGAAATTTTGTAACTTTCTGTAAGTTCGTTCGAAGTGTCGTTCGAACGAGATTGTCATTCGAACGAGTTTGCCAACGAGTTTCCCATAAGGCTACTGGAATGTCGTTCGAACGAACTTGATGTTCGAACGAGATTCCAACGATATTTCTAACGAGTTCACACTGGAACTTCGTTAGAAGTCTCGTTCGAACGAGAATGTCGTTCGAACGAAATTTGGCGGGAACAGTTAATGGCAGTTTTTGGGAGTTTTTACCCATTTTTCCACTTGTTTACCGCACCAAATTTTTGCTGAATATCTATGTGCGGGAAACCAACTTTTTCTTTTAACTTTTTCATACCATACTAACTCCTAGAGAGAGTTTTGAGAGTTCATCTTTTACAAGAAAAAGTTCATGTTTTGAGTGATAATTTTCAAAGAAAAATTCATTTACCACTCTAGTTTTCACCCATAGTTTTGTTTATCCAAGTTCATATATATACATCTTGCTTGGAGTTTGGCACCGGATTTATGTCAACACATAATTGAAGAGATTGTTTGTGTTTTCTTCTAAATCCCTCGAAGAAGAAGAATTGTTTAGCTGCGGCTTTCCCACATGGAGAAATGCACCATGTGTGGTTGACGGTGTACCTATTGTCCAATCGGTGAGTCCGAGATCGCGGTGGATCTCCGTGGTTATCTGCTAGGAAGAGGTGGTTACAACAAGATGCGTTAAGGCTTAAGAGGGTTCGAGTTGAGGAAGTAAGTCATTTGTCTTGTAAATGTAAAATTACGTACTTAGTGGATTTGAGGCTAGGGCCGTCCGAGGTTTTTTTCCGTTGTGGGTTTTTCCTCGTACACCGCGGCGTAGTGATTTATTATTTATTTTATCTTGCTATACTCACCTAGAATGCATGCTTAGGTAATTTAAGATAAAATTTTATTTTAATCACTACATATTCAATTTGGTGCAAATTAATATTGGGTAATGTTTTTGGTAATTTAATTCAAGTCATTTAATTTAATTGATAAAATTGGTTTGGCCTGATTTGTTAAAATTGCAGAATATGACTTAGGCAAATTTTCTAGGGCTTGGGTTAATTGATTATGTTTAAGTGAAAATGTTTTTAATGGATTAATTTATTTCACTTGGTTTTATTTTAATTTGTTAAGTAAATTAAAATTTGTTGTAAGTTGAACCATCAAATCGCTTCCGCATCAATTTCATAAAAAGGAAATTGGGGGCCCCTCGGGCGTCTACAGATGATGATGACATTACCCTCAACTAAGTCCCCGAGAGGGGAAAGAATAGGAAGAGGTCAGCCAAGAGACAGACTTCCGTAGTGGAGTAGACTGCTGCGGTTGAAGATGACGTGACCAATCCCACACTAGGGGAGCCACAGTCCCGTCTGATGAGGCCGTTACCATTGGCTGCCATCCTACAATTAATGACGACATCGGTGTCCAACATTCCGCTATAGGTATAATTCTCCTAAGTTGGACTTCCAGAATAGATGCAACCCTATCTTTTTTTCTCCACACAACTCTCCCCCTTTATAGAGAATAATTGTTATTAATGCGAATCTGCTGCCACCCCAACATAGGGTAAGTGTAGGCCCTGATGGTTATCCGTGGCCTAAATTAAGGAAGCCAAACCCTCAATACTCTTGGGACAACTCTGCAAGGGCTGTTCAAAATATGAGGAAGCTTCCAGACTCTATAGATCTTAACCGTTTGGAAGTAGAAAATGTTGAGGACTTAGAGGATTTTGGTCTCCATAGTCTATTGAGGATAAGTATTTTACATCTTATATAGCTTTGTACCTACCATGGCCTTTAAAAAGATCCTACTAACTTTGAATTTGCAGGCTACAGATGTAATAATGGCTTAGAGGACCAACTATGAGGGATTCTTCAAGTTATACAGGGTTGCGGAATTGGCTCACAAGACTGACTTGGAGACGAAAAAAAATAAAGCATTTGAGGCTAGTAAACAGTCGTTTGTTGCAGCACATGAAGCAGCTAAGCAAAATCTGGAGGTTGCGAAATGAAATCTAATCAAGGTTGCAAAGGACCTAAAAATTGCCCAAACGTAAGCCGCGGAAGCTGCCAAAGTTGCCTCAACTACTGAGCATAAACTCTCCCTTCTCTAGAGGAAATATGAGGAGCTGGATCGTAGTACCTCCTCCAAATTGATGCAGATGGATATTGACCATGTCGGGACCTTAAAGTAGAAAGATAATAACCATGCTGCGGCTATTCAAAAAGCTGTGGACGAAGCCCTAGCATCATTTAAAGCTTCTGGTGAATTCTATCTCATCAATAATAAGTCCTACCTACACGGCTTCCAAGAAACGAGATACCGATTCATCATAAATTTTCCAGAGTCTAAGGAATAAATCATTTCTTGGACTTTGGGCGATGCGGAGCACGACCAGTGTGTCTATGAAATTAGGGTTGCTATGGAAGAGAGAGATATGAAGGCTGAAGAAGCTGCTAAGAAGACTGAGACCGCGACAGATGAAGATGACGAAAATAATGAAGATGACGCGGCATCTTGAGCCACTTTGTGTTTTTTTTCTTTGGGTTACAATATGATGTACACCTTTTAAACGAGTTCACAACTTTTGAGCTGTTAATTCATTTGGGCTACCGCCCATTTTTGTACTTGCTGACTTTAGTAAACTTTAATCAAGGTTGCGACCTTTTATTGATTTTTTACGCTCAATTGCTCCTTAATTTATTCCTTTGTTGCCTGCTCTGATATTTGTATCAATGTTACTTCTATATTTAGAATGTTGATTGCTTGAATGAGTTTGCAAAAGTACTTTAATAACTGTAAATGTGGATGTAAGGCCGCGGCATCACTTTATCGATGAATCCTCCAAATAGGTTGCGGCCTGTTGTACTTTCCCTTGGACTTTTCAAAACTTCTTGTATTTTTACTTGAAGACTTTACATTTTCCACTCCGTATGTGGCTATCATCCCCTAAGCCGTGGCACCAAAGAGAAATGGCCTTTGGCGCTGCGACTTAACTTCCCTTGCCTCATTTTAACTTGTCAACTTTCCAAGTATTGGTTGTAATTTAGAGGTTGTGGTGGATTTGAAGTCCTGGCGTGGTATTTAAGCAATTTAGATTATTTTTTCTTCAGCATCTTCCAAATGAATGAATGGACTCCATAATAGTTGCAGCTGTATTGATAAGTCCATGATATTTTTGAATGTTTGAATGCCCTTTGCTTTATTTTTTATTTTCTTGTGTTTTCTTGAATGTATGCACTTTCTGATGGGCCGCAGCTGTACTCACTTTAATATAAACATGGGACATGAGGTTGCGGCTGCAACCTCCTTGTATTAACGCTTTAAACTATAGATGCTACAGACTTTACTGAATTCCGCGCCCTATCATCTTGGCAAGGGTTGTTGCCCAATTAAAACTATCACACTGGAGTTTCGACCATTAGGGTTGTAGTTGCATAACACAGACTGCAGTCTTCTTTGCAGATACGAGATCACCAAGTAGATGTTCCATGATTCTTGAATTGCGCTGTAACCATTTATCCTTTATAGCTTTAATTGTATCCAAATCCAAGTCAATACCGTAGCATCTATTAGTTCCTTTAATTGTCATGAAGCCACTTTTGCAGCTTCTTTCAGTCATTTTGATTGCATTTCGTAGCTTTTCTTTAGTCGCTTTTGGTTGGGCAATTATCAGGCCCTTTGGGCTAGGTATTATAAAGCTTCCCCAAGTTATGTTTGGATATATATAAATCCTTCCCATGCTATGATTGGATTATCCACTAATAATTAAGTCTTTGACCCCTTCGAATATAGGATTATCCGTAGACATTTAAGTCTTTGTCCCCTGTGGGTTATTATCAGGCCTCCCCGGGCTAGGTATTATGAAGCTTCCCTAAGATAATGTATGGGACATTTTCAAGCCTCCCCAGGCTAATATACAGGACATTTTCAAGCCTCCCCAGGCTAATATACGGGAAATGTTCAAGCCTTCCCAAGCTAATATAAGCATCCTAAAAGCTAAGTTGGGGTAATTTGATCCTTTGAAGCTGATAGCAGCATATATCGAATGATGGTTGGACTTGTGAATATAAGAATATTTCTATGCATCATGAGTCGCGTTGTGGGCTAATTAAGGTTGTACGTCAAATAAGGATCATTCCCGGAATAAATAGTCTTTCTAGATAGCTGGCTATCTTTCCCTTTAAATCTGTTTAAGATGAAGGTCATTCATAAGATTTCTATAAATGGGAAGTCAAGAGATAAAACATGACTAAGTCTATTCTTCATACATAGATACAATTTTGTTAGGACAATACAAAGTAAGCCTAATTATATATATATATATATATATATATATATATATGTTTAGTTTGTAAGGAAATACAATGCTTGTGTGTAAAATCAACACTTCAGGTTTAACAAAAAATAATGACTAAAGAGGAGTTAAGCATGTGGCATGATTGGTAAAGGCTGCATCCTCTAAGCATTTTTCAGGAATTGCTGCAGCATCCCTTGCCTCACAAGCCTTTAGATCTCATCTTTCAACGTAAAACATTTGCCAGTGCCACGCCCATAGTCCCTATGGAAGTTGTAATATCTAGTTATGTCCCTCTTATGAGGAGGGGACTTCAATTTATCTGGCTAGCAAAGAAATTTGACTTCTTTGATGAGTTCCAACACCTCTTCAATTTCATAAATCAGTGGAGTGTAGGCTTCAAAGCCCTTTCTTTCTTTTTCAACTTTCCTCTTCTGACTCTTTTAGTCCGGGGCTGCGGCCCCTGTGACATTAGCTTCTTCAGCCGCGACCCCTAGGACAGTAGCAACTATGGCCATTGCAACTATGGCCATTGCAACTATGACCTAGACAACAGATTTAGGTGTCGTAGCCTCTAGCATAAGAACCCTTTGGGTCAAGAAGTTAACCTGAGTCTGGAGTGAGGCGTGACTGTCATACAGATGATTGAGGTGGTTATACAGCTGAGCAATCTCATTCTTCATTTCTGTGCTTTGGTTGGATTCTTCTTCCATTTTCTGCTTTATTAGTCTTTAAAGAATATATAATCTGAGACAAAACTAGTAGAATTGAGTAATCACATAATTATAGGATGAACTGTGTTAAGTAGGGATGCACCGTTTGCACCACTGCCTTATTTTACTACTTATGCCGCAACCAGTAAGGAATATATGTGCATTGTCGCTGCCTTTGAGTGGAATTCACCAAGCTTTAACTTGAGACCACTAGAGTCCATTCTCCGATGATTTGAAGCTACTGTAAAACAACTGCACTAGTAGGGGTTTCGGTAAAAGGGCAGTTAGACTACCAGGTCGCATCCTATCTTGGTCAGACCAGAGCAATCCCAGAATTGGAACCCAGAAATTTATTTTTTCACACAAAACACGTAGAGAACATTCCTACTAGGGTCTTTTCAGTCATAACAACCTCTTGGTGCACAATACGGCACAATCATGGTAGGAAACCCAAGAGCATAGGCTGAGAAACGAGCAAACAAATCTCATCCCTAGTTACCCACCTTTGCGAGGCTATTGCCCTTTTCACTTTTCACTGTTATCTTGGTGAGGTAACATCATCGGGGTATTGTAAAAATAGATCTAAGGTCATAAAAAAGAGACCCATTGACAAATCTGAATATATGCGATACCCATTTGAGAGTGTGTATACAAAATACGAGTTCAATAACCAAAATTCACTTATGAGATAATGATCCAAAGGATCCCTATGGATAAAATAAGGTGTTTAATAACCCAAAAAATAGATAAAGAAGATTGAAATACCTCATTTTCCACAGACGACGCCAGATTGTTGATACGAGAAATCATCCACTTGCCGTTCTCGTACCACCAAGTCAAGTGTAAAATACATAATAAGAAAATAGAGCTAGTAAAGAGAGATAAAAGATAAGTTATAGAGTGATTCAGATATTAAAATGAGCCTATATCCACTTTAGTGCCACACTCTCATTATATGCGTTGTAGTACATGTTTGTAATGCAATAAATGGCGTACAATATAGTCAAGAGGAGATAATACATGTTCGGAGTAATCTCGGATGTGCCAAAGAGAGTTTAACAGGATGGACCGCGACTTGTCTGTTCCCAGGCGGCGGCCATACATGCGTCCACGACAAGGGAGCATGCAGGGTTGTTAACTATAGGTGATGTATTTATAACTTTATTTGTTTTTCTTAATATATTATATGTTTAGTCATGATTTATTAAGAATTTAGTTTTTTTTTTGTTAATTTTAGATGTAGGAGAAATGCAGACAGTTTTACAAGCTAGTGGATTTGTGCAATAAATAGTTGTCCTCACTAACATGGCAAATTGTATTCATGCGACCCTATGATAGAAATTATAAAAAATTATTAGAGAAACTAAATAACAGTGAATGTCACAAAATTAGGAATTAAATTTTTTAGTAGCTTATTCTCTTTACTACAACTATAATATGAGAAACGAATATCATTTATTTCATAAAACTATTTTTTTTTTCATGTTCTGGTGTTATATGCCATATATATTAGCCAACGAAATGACACATTTTGCCATGGTTATTTTTCCATTTTCCCCCCAAATTGTGATTTTTGTACTTTTGTTAATTATAATTCCCTTTTAATGGAAATTCAGGAGTGACCGTTTGTGTTTTTGGTTTGTATTTCGACCTTAAGTGACACGATACTATAAGCGCCATTTAGATATCCATCCCTGTTACCTATGGTACTCAATCATTCACCCAAACCAAACATAAATACCCATTTTCAAACATTTTTTTTCTAAATGTGCATACCTGAAATTGAAAACAAACAAATTCATATATAAATTATGATACAATGCATAAAAATGAATTCACACACACACACATTCATATATATACAAACACATATATAAATGTGTTTATGCATGGGCGTGTGATGATTGAAACATATATATTGGTCCACATCATCATCATTTTTAGGGTATATTTTGCATTTTAATAATAATTATTTACTGCGTACGTTCTGAATACCAGTCATAATAGCAACCATTTTTCTATTCCAATGCACATTGAGAGCTATTGCTTTTAATATTTTCCATAATGAACTGCCGAGGTTTTGGTCCATTTGGATTTATTGATACATCAAACCATGGATGTGTCTTTATTAGGCGGTAATGGATGTAGATACTTAAGATTCCTTTTGCAATGAATTTGGGGTTTGTTATGGTAGTGTTGGTTGATGAAACCAGTACCGGAGGATTATTTTTTTACCGAAATTCTTTTGGCCGGAGCTAAGAGATAGATGGAAAATAGGTTGTTTGGGTGCCTTTTTTTGTTTAGGTTGGCGTTTAGATTGGATAAGGGTAGTTTAGTGTTGTCGAGGTGGTGTTTCAGATGTTAATTTACATGTTTGCCCTTAAAAAAGTCATGTGCATTGCACATTACTATTTTCTGTTGAAGTTAACTAACAAATTAATGAAAAATCCTTGTCAAATTCATTTTAATTGTTTAAGGGATAAATTGACACTTTTGAAAGTCAGGGACTGTTTTGGAACCATCATGCATGATAGTTTAAGTGTCATTTGAGTAATTTACTCATAAATTTATATTTCCAACATGATCTCAAACACTAGTGTAAAAATGGGTTAGTGTAAAATTTGTACTATGTGTATAATTATATGTTCCAACACCATCAGATTATCTTTCGCTTTCATTTTAAAGTTTAAAATGGTATATTTTTATTTAAAATTTTTACTTAGGTTACATGTGCTTTTGTGTTATTGATCTTTTCAATTTTTACATTTTAAGTTGAAAGAAAATCATTGGAGTTCAAAATGAGATAGTGTATATTTTAATGTAAAACCTACTTTACACATTGGATTTACACTAAAATTATACACAAGTGTTGGAGATGACTGTTCGTTCTAAGGTACTAACGTGAAGTATAACTTCCATTAGCAATACATAATGAAATGCAGAGAAAATATTATTATCTCCTCAACTAGTTTAAAAACGAAAATGTATAAACTCTATATGTCAATATAAAAATGGTGTCTTCTTCTGAAATACACGCTCAGACAATGGCACAATGTTGTCATTTATGTCCATGACTACTGAAATTTCACCACAAAACCATATTGATGTTTTGGTGGTGAAGAATATAACAAATTAAAAAATTGTTGATCACGCATAACAAAAAAATTAGATTCAACCCTATAATTTCCAACACAAGAAACAAACTATTAGGGGGTGGGTAGAACAACAAAGTAAAGTGCAAGAATAATAAAAATATTAAATATAAAACCACAAACTTCATATTACATCAACGACTTAATCATAAAATGAGGAGGAGGAGTTAAAGGCGATTGTGGAATGACTATAGATGATTTTAAGTGGTTATGGGACTTATTATAATTTAAAAAAATATGGGATGAAAGCCTATAAAAACTACACAAATGAGACTAAATTCAAATAATCTATAAAAAAATATATCAGTTATGGTAAAAATATCTAAATTCGAAAAAAAATTTGTAAAACAACGACACACAATGGTGAAAAATCTAACAACTGAATTCTTGACTTTTCGTATATTTAAAACTCAAATGTTGAATGGGTCATCGTTGGGTCAACCTGCACCGAGTCAAGAAGTTAAGGGGGGAGGGGGAAAGCCTAAGTTTATTATTTAATAAAAACCCTTTTTTATTGCAATATTTATCAAAGATTAATTTACCGTTTTTAAGTTGAAAAAAGGGATGGATACTTCAAGTAATTAAGTCAAGTTACAAGCTTTATTTATGAAAAAATTGGTTCAATCCACATAACTAAATATCTAAGAAATAAACCATAATCATCACTGTATTATTACAAACCATAGACAAAATCCCGAATAAAATGTTTAAAGTCCTAAATTTCTAATGTTCCCAAACATAATTTCATTAAAATTACTGAGCCACTAACGACGTTGATTACCCTCTGGGGTTTTACTGACGTTCATCCTGATGTCCCTACTCGAAGTACGTGGGGTGGGGGTTGGGTTTTAACATAAAAAAAGGGGGTGAGAAAATGCTCAACATGGTTGGTAATACTAAGCTATAAGTTTTCTACAAAAATACTATACATATAACATGCAATGTAATCAATTCAAAAAATGGTTAACAATTTAGCTAGTATTAATGCAACTATAATGCAATGCACCCGAGTGATGAGCTCATACTCACATTTAACCATATTAAATCACCCTTTACTGGGTCTATAGACTATTAATGATATATTATTCGTTACTCTCCATTTATTTCATTTCAATGGGTGTCTTACTTATGCATTTTCGAGCACAATCATTATCATTTCCATTTTTCATTATCGTTTTTCGATGTCTTACAATAACCGCATACTTTAACGAGTTCCACACCGTCGGCTATGATACCATAGGCTCTGGCCAGTGATTTTGAGTCTTTTCCCCAAGGCTTCGGGCCCTCCTTAATTATCCCATTGTCATCCGAGCCCAATTAATGTGTATTAATATTTTTTCTAATGTCCATATTATTCCAACATTTTACCATTTTCATCATTTCAACGGTTTATTTCATCATCTCAACTTATCAACATGCCATTTTATCCACTTTATCCATTTTCATCAAAAATCAACTGAAAAGGTCTAACGAGGAAATCCAAACATTAGGACCCTCAATTTTGTCAAAATTACCATTTTGCCCTTTCTTTCATCATAACTTTGTGTAAACACATTTAATTCATTATGACACAAAAACCCAACATTTTTTGTTTATGATTTTATATCAAAAATCATGCTTATTATTTTATGTTTCACCACATAAAATATATTTTGTCATTCAAAACCTTTTTTAACCCAATGTCCACAACTTGTCCTATTATCACATGTGACTTGAAATAGCATTTTCTTAATTCTAATAATATTTATAATACATATTTAAGGATTTTTTTTCTTCTACATTTAATCATTTCATCATAAAACCCATTTGCTTCTAATTTATCGAGTCTAAAATGCCATTTTCTATCTTACTACATGATCTACACATGCCAATAAGGATTTGAAGCCTAAAAATTCCTCAAAATGCACTAAACAAGATATAAATCAAGGGTTTATAATTTCGTGCTTTCTTCCATATTTCAAGGTAAAAATGTCATTTTATTCATAAAAGACCCATTTAGGGTTTGTTTTCTTTAAAAACTCATTTTTTCCAAGACTTGAATATTTTAGGAAATATTAATATTTTTGGCTTTATATCATCTCTAGCATGCACACATTTCTTTCATAGCTAAAATCTTGAAATCATAGGAAGAGTACAACCCTACCTTATGTTTGAAAAGGAGACAACTAAGAGGATGAAGATGGAAGTTCCTAGTTCCAAAGACTTCAAAAGCTCTTCAAAATAATTCCAAAGTCCCTCCTGCAAGCTTGGCTCTACCCACCCCTTTCCTTATAAACGCTTGAAGATGATAGACAAAGTTTGGAAACGGTGTGTAATGGTGTTTGGAGGTGGTGGTAAGGTGTGGTTATGGGGAAAATATGGGTTCTTATAACTTAGAGAGGGAGAGAGAAAATATTGAAGGAAAATAGTGGGGAGAAGACTCACCCCTTTTCTCCTCTTATAACCCAAAGAAACCCACACAAGTGAATTAAAAACTCACCCACACATGTTATACATGTTTTATATCATCTGGGCTCACCAGAAGTCAACACATCATCAAATCAATGGCCCAAAACGTGACAACAAATAAGGAAACTCAAAATAAATAATATCTGATCAGGTCGTTCGAAGGAGATCGCACCTCGTTCGAATGATATAATAACAAGGGTGAAAATCTAAGACGGAGGAGGTTCATTTGATCTTCATTATAAGCCTATTACAAATGGGATGGGCTTCTTGTTCGAACCAAAAGGGCCTTCGTTCGAACGAGATGGGGATCTCGTTCGAACGACTCTCAGTTTTGTTTGAACTACAAAATTCCTCCAAATTCCAAATTTTCCTAATAGTCTCTAACAAATTCCATAAGGGCCACAAGAAAAAACAATAATCAACAACCCTCATATATAAATATGATTCGAATCCCCAGGTTTCAACATAATTACAATTTTATAAGGAAAGAGATAAAATCGGGAGATGGGTATTAAATTCTCTCTACCTTAGGAGATTTCTTCCCCGAAATAAGAATAACTAATTAGGGGAAGAGCTACGGGTTCTTCACCCGCATCTTCGACTCATATTCCCAGGTAGAACCTTCAACACCTTGAAATTTCCAAACTACTTTTTATGAAGAAAATGACCTTATTGAGCAGGACCCGATCCTCATGATCCAGAATAGATATCAATCGCGTGGGAAATGTGATATCTTCCTCTAACTCGTTAAGGTCCAATTGATGACATGCTAATGACCGTGAAGACACTTATTCAACATAGAGACATGGAACACGTTATGCACTTGGGACAACTGTAGAGGCAATGCCAAGATGTACGATAAGTCCCCATTCTTCTTTAGGATTTCAAATGTAACGATATTCTAACTTCATTTTCTGACCAAATCATTGACTATTAGTCCTTGCTCTAACCTTTAGCACCACATGGTCACCTACCCAAAACTCCAGGGGTACCCGACGATTATCGACGTAATTATTTTTGTCGAATTTATGCCATCTTGATTCTCTACCGAATTACTCAAACCTTATTTGTCATATCTTACATTAATTTTGAATTCGTGAGATGATTCTCACCCATATCATTCTAAAAAATTGAGGATCGTAATGGCCTCCCATTAAGAGCTTCATAGGGGCCATCTCGATGCTCGCCCGATAACTATTATTGTATGCGAACCCTACCAGATGTAAATTTCCTTCCTAACTACCCTAAAAGTCAAGCGTACCAGCTTTCATCATATCGTCCAAAATCTGGTGGTTTGCTCTGACTGTCCTTCGCTCTCATGATTATATGTGATACTCATATTCAGCTTGATATCCATCTACTTTTGAAACTTCTTCCAAAATTGATACACAATTCGGGGAACCCTATCTGAGATGATTGAGATAAAAACACCGTAAAGTCTGACTATTTCTCAAATGTACAATCTTGCCAACTTAGCCACGCTGTCTATGACCTTGATCGGTAAAAAGTGTGTGGACTTCATGGTTATATCCACTATGACCCACACCGCATTATGACCACGCTCAGACCGTGGTAATGCCTTGATGAAATCCATCTTGATATGCTTCCACGTCCATTCTGCTACGAGTGGTGGTTGCAATAGCCTTTCTAGCTTCATATGATCGACTTTTACCAGCTGAAAAGTGTAGCACCTGGCTACATACATCACCACATCCTTCTTCATAAAGGACTATAATAAGTCTTTGTGTAGGTCCTTATACATATTGGTGACACCAGGATGTATGCTGAAGCGCGAGTGATGGGGCTCTGCCATCACCTCGTCCTGTAGCTTATCGATGTTAGGGATAATCAACCGATCCTTATATGCAACCACTATCCTTATCCATAGTAATAGTGTTGAACATTTCCCAATTCTGAATAGGGTCTCGATACTGAACAAACTTGGGATCACATGACTGGGCATCAATAACGTTTTGCTAAGTGAGTGACCTATCTACTACAGCCCAAAGGTATGCCTTAGCGTGACCTCGTTAGATGTGGAAATCAAACTTGTCTAACTCACCGAACATTTTCACCCAATGGAACCTCATAGCAGTAAGTGTGAGATTAGACTTTTGGATAAAATCATCGGCCACCATATTAGCCTTTCTAGGATGATACTCTAATGATAAGTCATAGTCCTCCATCAATTCCATCCATTGCCTCTGACAGAGATTAAGATCACGATGCATGAAAATGTACTGAAGGATCTTATGATAGAAAAACACCTCAAACGGTTCCCCATACAACTAGTACCACTAGATCTTGACTGTAAATACCATAGAGGATAGTTCTAGATCATTGGTGGGGGTAGTTCCTCTTATTCACTTTCAACTGACGGGATGTATAAGCGACTACTTGCCCATTCTGCTCAACAATGCACTGAGCCCTAACCCCCATGCATCACAATACACAGTGTAACATCTTTTATGCTCAGGGAGGATAAGAACGGGCATATAAGTCAACTTAACCTTTAGCTCTTAAAAGGCCGAGTCACAATCCTCCGACCACTCAAAGTGCACATCCTTCTGAGTCAATATCGTTAGGGGCTAAGTGACCCTTAAGAAATCTTGTACAAACCTACGGTGGTAACTGGAAAAACCCCCAAAAGCTATGCACTTCCATAACTATCCTCGGCCTGTCCCACCCTAAGATGACCTCCACTTTGGAATGATCGACAAAAATGAGAGTGCGCATGCCTTCAAATGAATTAATTATTTAATTAAATTCCAATTTCAGACCCAATAATTTTTAACACTTGCAAATAAATGAGATTGATTAAAAATTAATCTAAGCATACGAGACAGTCACAAATGAGGAAAAAATCCCCGAAGGGCAAAACCATTTATATCACTATAATTTTGTAACTCACAACTTACACGGATTACAATGAAATAATTTGAAGCACGAATACCCGCAGGCGTCGGTCGGCGTCGTCAGTAATGGAACAACCTCAGCAGCTCCACAAGAACACTCAGTTCTATTTCAGCAAAGATATATCTTGGATTCCACAAAACAATTCATACAAAGTAGATGGGATTATGAATTAAATGGACAAAAGGTTTTGGACCCTTAAAAAATGAGAAGAAGACATACTGGAAAAAATTATTTAACACAAAGATTTTTTTTTTCTTCTTGGAAAGTGTTATGTCAAAAGACTTTTTTTCTCCTTGCTTTTACAAACTGAACGAGCAGGTCTTTTTATAGAGAATATTGAGTATAGGTGATAAACAATGCCACAGAGGTTATCCAAAACAAACAGAGGCGTGAGGAAGAAAGGAGTGGCGTCCCCTATATTTTTGGCAAAGGTGCATGGAAAAAAAGGAACTGTACGCAGTTTTTTTTATAACAAAACTTTCATGAAAGTCAAAATTCCAATCATTGGCATTATGCCAATCATTGGCACAAATAATAAGAAAAACGTCTGAGAGATTTATACCAAGAGAAGGGCGTGAGTAAAAAATATATGAAGCAACAACTTCCTTTGTTTTTCACGCAATCATTGGCGCGTGGCAGCTGGAAGGAATTGACTCACTTGCCAATCATTGGCGCATGATGACTCAACCCATAAAGATAAGCATAATACCCCCTTTTTTAAGCACCATAAGCTGCCGAAAAAACCAATGCCTTTTTAAACCCAAAACTCCTCTTTTTTTTAACTGTACGAAACACTTTTTTTTTTAAACTTCTTTTATAAACGATTCTTTAAATGCCAACTGATTTTGTTTTTTTTTAAAACAACTTTTGTTTCCATTTTTTTAAAATAAAACTTCTTTTATCAAGAAGAGATTTTATAAATATAAGTTCTAACCCCCTTTTTAAAAAAAAAATCCCAACACTTTAAATATAAAATGGAAGTGGAACTTAAACATATTTTTACCAAAATTATCTCGTTGGAGCTTGAATGTTGAAGTACACTTGTAATTTCGATTCAGAGTTTGTAGATGTTGGCATCCTTTATTCTTTATTGACTTGTAGCGGTATATGACATAATTAAATGTGACGGACAATGTCCTTACAAATCTCCCCCTATGTCTATGCCGGTACAAAATAAAAAATTCGAATTATTAATCACAAGAATGACCTATACAAATCTGCCCTCTCAAGGAAAGATAAAATGACAAGCTTTTCAAACTCCAAGGTTTTTTCACCATAGTGTGCAACAATTTGATTTTAAATCTTCGTACCTACACACATGAGATAAAGCAAAAAATCTCGTGACGTATTGATATGGAAATGATATAAACATAATCAATGTTAGCACATACTAAAACTCCCCCATAATATCAGAATTTGTTCTCCACCTTTTTATTTGTCCAAAATAGACAAGGAAACAATAAATCACATAAGGCAAATCGAGGTGTCACCGTAATCAAGCAAACAAACTGTTTTTGAATTTTTGAATTTTTTATACAAAAAAATGATGTTACAAAAAAAAACACCGTGAATTCATACTAAGACGGCCAAATCATGGAAACGGAATGAATGGGTGTGAACAAATTCGATAGGAAAATCAACTCAATCATATCATATGTGCAAGATGTATAAGTGTACTCCTAACGAATGAACATGAAAAATAGTCCTTTGGTGTAAAATTGTTGAATTTAGATGATATCGTCTTAAATCAAAATCAACAAATCAAAGTCAACATGATTTTCACACCAATAACGTCTAAAACGATTTCATGCTTTTTCAAGACTTTTAAGAATGTGCAAAGCCATTTTAATTCTCCAACCAAACTCCCTCATAAATATTTTCTTTTTTAGGTGATCTAAATTTTCAAACATTGGAGAATTGGTGAATAAACCTAATGGCCCATTATTGGCATGTATTTCTTTTTATTGCTTTTCAATATTTTCGTGCTCTTTTAAAACTCTTTGGACTCCGGATAATTAAAATTCCTCAATTTTTTAGGTCCAATTTAAACGACAGCTTAATCGCAAAGGTTAGATGAGTACCTTTCATAGCCCTTCACCATTTTATAAGATCCACACACATTTACGGTAAAACGGTAAAAACATGCACACCTTTTATTATCTTATTTTATCACATTTGGTTCGTTGTAATAGACAGAATTGAGATGAAAACACGTAACCAACATGTGAGTTATCAAGAACAAACATCAAACAAATATGTGCATGTGTGCAATAAAGGACAAAGAGAGTCAAACATGTAGGTAGCAACACTATAGCAACTCAAAGACTTCAAACTTTGTAAAGCACATGAATGACATAACATATTGTCTCAAATCACTATCGAACAGTCACATGGATATGGCATGAAGTTGTGACTTGGTCATCCTAAGTGTTCATTCATAAACGGTGAAAACAAATTACAAAAATATTTTTGAGTTTTTCTGGTTTTCTAAAATAAAAGAAAATATTTTTGATTTTTTTTGATTTTTTTAAGGAAAGAAAAGAACCAAATATATATAAATACAATAATGATACAAACTAGAAATTGGATCAGAATAATGTGAGCATAAAAAATGCATCCTATAGTAGACACGGACCATCCCCTCAGTCAACTGTGCAAATCCCTAAAGACTTCCTAAGACTCTCGAATCTAAGGGCATCTAAAGGTTTCGTGAAAATATTGGCTAACTGAAGGTCACTGGGTACGAAACGCAGGGATACAACTTTATCCTCAACTAACTGACGTATAAAGTGCTCGCGTATCTTGATGTACTTTGTGCGTGAATATTGGATCGGATTACGAGATATGTGTATCATGCTCGTGTTATCATAGGAGATGGTCATGGTGTCCTCTGAAATCTCATAATCCTCCAACATTTGCTTCATCCACAAGAGTTGCATGCAACAACTCCCAACGATGATGTATTCCGCCTACGCAATGGAAAATGATATGGAGTTTTGCTTCTTGCTCATCCTGGAGACAAGAGCAAAACTAAAGTAGAAACACCCACCAAAAGTGCTCCTACAACCATCTACATCCCCGGCCCAATCGGTATCTGAATAGGCGGATAGACGATCATCGGTATCAGAGGAATACCAAATACCGTAGGAGAGAGTCCCACTCACGTATTTAATAATGCGTTTTAGAGCAGGTAAGTGTGACTCTATCGGGGATGCCTGATATCGTGCACATACTCCAACACTACAGGCTATGTCGGGACGACTAGCAGTCAAGTAGAGAAGACTACCTATCATACTCCGATATAAGTTTTTATCTACGTCCTTGCCTGAAGTATCCTTACTAAGCTTGGTAGAAGTACTCATAGGTGTACGTGCATGCTTAGCGGAGTCTAAACCAAATTTCTTCACTAGGTCTCTAGTATACTTGGATTGGGAGATGAACATCACATCCTCTATCTGACGAACCTGGAGACCAAGGAAGAAAGCAAGCTCACCTACCATGCTCATCTCAAACTCACTTTTCATCTCCTCCTCAAAGTGGTTATCATGATGGGAGCACGTGGATTCAAAGACTATGTCGTCCACATAGACCTGGGCAACCAAAATAGCACTGTCATCTCTCCTGACGAATAATGTCATATCAACTCCCCCTCTCTTGAATCCACGAGCTAAGAGATAGGAAGTAAGCCTCTCGTATCAAGCACGGGGTGCTTGATTCAAACCATAAAAGGCTTTCCTCAGATAGTAGACGTGCTCTGGGTGCTTAGGGTCTTCAAACCCTTTTGGTTGTTCCAAGTAAACCTCCTCCTATAGAATGCCATTTCGAAAGGCACTCTTAGCATCCATCTGATATAGCTTGAAGCGCAGATGACATGCGATGGCGAGTAGTAACCGGAAGAACTCAAGCCTCACAACAGGAGTAAATGTCTCCCTAAAGTCTACACCCTCTATCTGTGTGTAGTATTGAGCGACCAACCTAGCCTTGTTTTTTATTATGGTACTATTTCCATCCATTTTATTCTTGAAAATCCATCTGGTACCTATCACATTCGTCTCACTAGGTCGGGGGACAAGTTCCCAGACATTTTTCTTTTCAAACTGAAGCAACTCATCCTGCATAGCAGATATCCAGTGTTCATCCTTGAGTGATTCTTTGTGATTCTTGGGCTCGACTGTGGACGTGTAGCAAAAATGACTAACAATGTTCTCTAGCTCAGCACGAGTCTTGACTCCTAAGGTGGGATCGCCTACAATGGTGGCAGGGTCATGACTCTAGCGAAGCCAAGCAGGTGTGTCCCCTAACACAGGAGTAGGGTCCATAGGGTGTGTGTGAGGGACAAGTAAATTGCAGCCAGAAAAGTCCTCATCCTCACACTGAAGGCTAGGATTAACAAATACCGGACGTACGTCACATGCTTCCTCCCTTGCTAAATCTAAAGGATGAATGTGTTAGTGTTTGCATACTTTAGCTTTTGTACTTCATGCTATATTCACATGCTAAATGTATGCTTGTTTAGTCATTTTCTAGTCATTGCCTTATTTCATATCACATGCTAGAAATTTTGACTTGTTTATCTTTTTGTATTACATTTTGTGTTTAAATTTATTGAAAAATATAAAAAGATTTTTGTTTATCATTTGTGTTTTATTTATTTCATTTAAGCTTAATGAAAAATAAAAATGATTTTTGTTTAGTCTTTTGAGTATATATATTTATTTTTGGTGAAAAATGTTAAAAACTCAAAAAGATTTTTTTTGTGTGTATTTTGGTTTGACACACTTTATGTGGCATATATTTGTGTTTGAATCCCATCGTTTACGCTCCCACGTGGCTAGAACTTTTGGTTTAGATTTTCTATCCTTAAAATGTTCTTTACCATGTTTTATATGGAGTAGTTGGATTTTGTGTTGTCTAAATGGATTCTATTTCTATATGCCTCTTTTCACACATGCACGAGCTCTTTTGAAATCTTAATGTCACATGTTATATTTGAGCTTTTTGAGGTGTTCTCCTACCAATCTAGTCATCTACATATCTATGACCTAGGAGGACTAGTGCATGTCAAAATCCGTTGCATGTGAGATGTGTGTGGGACATGAAAAACATGATAAATATAAATGTACATGGGGAAGGGATCCGAAAGGATGAATTAAATCCTTTGCGATAGTAAGCCACCGTTTATTGGATCTAACAGATATACGTGATCCAAAGGCCTAAAAACAGAATATTTGGCATTAAAAAGAAAAACAATTGCCAAGGCCTATTTTTGTTTGATATATTCATTCAAAAGCAAAAGAATATATATGCTTCTTGAGGGAGAATTGGATGGTATATCAACGGTTTACACAATGTCCGTTTATCCTAGTTGTCTTTAATGTCATGACTCTATTTGGTTTGTAGAATCATCATCATGCTAGGCTTGTATGCATTGTGTATATTTGTTCATTGAGTTCAATATTTATATTGTCACATGAGGCTATATTTAAATGTGATGAAGTTTGCAATCAAATGAGAACTCCGTGAATGTTTATTAAGTGTTTGGGTCTAAATTTAATTGTTACTAGTTCACACCCCTACACTTCCGTTTCCATATGACACATTTTTGCCATATGAGTGTGCAAACTCATTGTATTTTGTGTCATGTGTGTGTTTATATCTATATATATATGCATGTACTTCATTGGTATATTTCTTGTTTATATATATATGATATTTGTTTGTCTTTGCCTTACTTTTATTGCCCATATGCTTTAATGTCTTAACACTTTAAGCTTCAACATGCTTTTATGTTTATTAGTTCTTTATCCTTTGCCTATTCCTGAACAAAAAGGGGGAGAATGATGATAGGGGGAGAAATGGTATCTAATCCTATTATTATCGTATCCAAGTTTGGGGGAGATTTATCTTAGGGGGAGATGTCTTTATAAGTAGGTCATGTGTTTGATAAAGGGGAGAATTAATTTAGGGGGAGAAATTAATTAAAATTGCATTTAATTCTTTGATATTCCCTATGCATTTGATGAGTTTGCTTAAGTGTGCAGGATTTCTTCTAAAGCGGCATTGTTTAAACGGCAAAGCGTTTGATCCTTGGGTTGAGTCAAGTTTGGGTGGATTATGTTTTGAGTCTAGTAGAGCTTGACGGCCCTTTAGGATTTTTGTTTGGTTTTTGTCCCGGAATAGCCAAAGGGGGAGATTTGTAAGGACACAAATTTCCAATTGAGTCCATATATAGTTTTGGCTCAATTTCGGACAAAAACATTTATTCATAGAATAGTATTTAATTGTAATATTCTTAAGCCTATGAAGTGTTTGTTGAAGACGTAGCAGCAAAGAGTATAATGCTTCATCAAATATGCCGGTTTGTGTGCCTCGTTTCTACGTCATCAACCATAGTTCCATGCTCCCAAGGTATGAATGCAATTCTATATATATAGGAGCTTGGAACAAAGTTTATTGGGTGTTAGGTTTTATAAAAACTGCGTTTATTGTAATATTCTCGAGCCTATGAAGTGTTTGTTGAAGACGTAACGGCAAAGAGTATAATGCTTCATCAAATATGCCGGTTTGTGTGCCTCGTTTCTACGTCATCAACCATAGTTCCATGCTCCCAAGGTATGAATGCAATTCTATATATATAGGAGCTTGGAACAAAGTTTATTGGGTGTTAGGTTTTATAAAAACTGCGTTTTGTTTTAAGAAAGAATTTATTAAAACTTTAAATAAATGTTTATAAAGTTTTCTGGGCTAAAATCGAATTTTCCAAACTTTCTGGTTTTTCGTTCGATAGAGTCGTTCGAACGAGATTGTCGTTCGAACGAAAATGTCGTTCGAACGAACCTGCCAACGAGTTCCTACTGGTCCGTCGTTCGAAATGTCGTTCGAACGAGATTGTTCGTTTTAACGAGATTTCCAACGAGATTCTAACGAAGTCCATACTGGTGCGTCGTTAGAAGTCTCATTCGAACGAGAGTTCGTTCGAACGAAATGTCGTTCGAACGAACTGCTAGGCGGGAGCAGTTTTTGGCAGTTTTGCACCCACTTTCCCACTATGTTTGTAACCAACATTTTCAGATTTTAATAGGGATGGGAATCTCTTTTGTTTACCAATCTTTTTCATATCATACAAAATCTTAGAGAGTGTTTTGAGAGCAAAAACAAAAAGAGAAAAAGATCATGTTTTGAGTGAAAATTTTCAAAGAGAAATTCATATACCACTCTAGTGTTTACACCCAAATATTGTTTATCCAAGTTCTTATACACATATCAAATTGCTTGGAGTTTGGCACCGGTTTTTCTCTACCGAATTCAAGAAGAGAAGTTTTGGTTTGCTTCTACATCCATCAAAGAAGAAGACGTTTGTTGTGATTCTACCCACTTGGAGAAAGGTTCCTTGCTCGGGTGACGGTGACCGTAGAAAGCCCTATCGGTGGATTCCGAGACCGCGGTGGTGTTCCAAGGTTATCCGCTAGGAAGAGGTGTCTACAAGAAGAAGAGTCAAGGCTTGAGAGGGATCGAGTCAGTCGTTGTAAGTCTATCTGTCTTGTACTTGTAATTCCGTATCTAATGGATTTGTGGCTAGGGCCGTCCGAGGTTTTTTCCCGTCTTGGGTTTTTCCTCGTACATCGCGGCGTAGTGTGATATTGTTTATTTTATCTTGCATCATAATTTAGAACGCATGCTTAGGATAATTCAAGATAAAATTTGGTTTAATTATCACACTAAATATATTTTGGAGTTAAATTGTATTTTGGGTAAAGTTTACTTAATTCAAGTCATTTGCTAAAATTTGGTTTCGCCTAATTTACTAATATGGATAAATATGACTTAGGCAAATTCTAGGGCTTGGATTAATTAATCGGTTTAAGTAAATACATTAATTGAGTAATTTTATTGAACTATCATCCTTACGCTTCCGCATTTAAAGGAAATTATAAACTTTGATTTTTATTGAGAAAATCACAATCCGCGGGATTACTTGCTTTCCCACAACTTCTTATGGGGACTACAGACTTGTTTACCCAACTGACAGGATCCACAAATCGTGAAAGTTATCTTTCCAAGGGACGGAAAGCCAAGTACTAGGTCCTTTTTAATAAGATGATCTAAATCTCTAAGGTTCACATGACCTAGACGTTGATGCCCCAGATCCATAGGAGAGATCATGGCGCTGTTGTAGAAAAATAAGGACTTGGGTATAATCCTATAGCAGTTATTGTCAGTCCTCACCCCTTGCAATAATAGTTTACTGGCTTGATCATAGACATTACAAGCATTTGGGTCAAACTTTACTGCAAAGTCATCATCGCATAGCTGGCTAATGCTGAGTAAATTAGCTTTCAAACCTTTCACGTACAGAACATTCTCTAGCTTAGTAAATCGAGGTATCTCTACAGTCCCTCGTCCTACTATGCTAGATTTTCTCCCATCTCCAAATGTGACCTTGCCTTCCTTTCGATCCTTGAGGGAGGTAAAGAAGCATACGTCACCAGTCATGTGCCTGGAGCAGCCACTATCAAAATACCATTGGGAGGTATTATGTGCTTTGAGAGCTACATGAGAAATAAGGGCTTTTTCATCTTTCTTAGGTACCTAAGAAGTGGTAAGCTTTTATTTACCTTGTTGTTGTTTGTTTTAGATGGGATGCGGGAAGCATTCACTGATGGTAAAGACATCCGTCAGAATTCCTCCATCAAACTCTGTGATGTGCTCGCTAAAAACTCAGCACGCTCTCTCAGACTGGTAAAAGCATCAGTACGAAGTGGTGAATCATAAATACGTGAAGTCCGACACAAACTATAGCAATACTCTCTCAGGTGGACTTTTCTTTTGCAGTGCGTACAAAAGAACACAATTTTAGGCAGACCTTGGTTTGATTTTCTTGGCCTAACTCTTCTCTTGGGCTTTGATGGGCGGCCATATGGAGTAGTCGTAAACTTAGGGACTAGTCCAGGTGCAATCTGAGAGGTGGAAGCACCATCAAAACCAATTCCTAGCCTTTCACCGAATCCCAAGGCGGGGGGGGGGGGAGGGGGAGGAACATCTTTCCCATCTTACCAGATATATCCTCGATTTGAACCTTGACTTCTCGTTCTCTCTCAAGATTATGAGTGAGCTGGGAAACAAGGGCTTCCAGAATCTTTCAAGCCTCTTCAGATGCACAGAGGTTTCTCATCAGATTTGCCACTTGTTTTGTCAAGTCCCCCTTTTCTTTCTCAAAACTTTTCTCTCTCTCATCACAAACTAATTCTCTCTTTATCTCTCTCTCTCTCTCAGGGCAGTGCTAAACGATGACTCTCTCTCTCTAGTCTCTCCTAATTCCTTTTCAACGGTGACGATCCTAAGAACTAATTCTTTGTTACACTTTTTGGTTTTGAATGATTCGGCATATAAATCAACGTAGGCGTATCTAAGATCACTCTCGCTCTCACTTCCAACATCCTCTCACTCACTCTCATTACTGTCAAGGTGTCCATGTGAGGTGGCATCATCATCATCGTAAGATATAGTGGGAGAACCTCCATGACTAGCCATGAATGCGGTGAAGTTGCATTCATACGGTGATTCATCTCCAGAATCCACCAACTCGACCTCGATGTCGTCACTCAATGTGGAATTTAGGACAGCTTTTCCCTTGCCTTGACGCTTCAACCTAGTGGCACACCCAAAAGCCTTATAACCTCTATCATCGCATTCATAACATCTCTCTTCATCTCTCTTGGGGGTGTCCTTTTTATCTTTTTCATCTTTTTTGCCATATTTATTTTTCTCAAAATTCTTTATATCTTCAAAATTGTCATTTTTTAATTTGAGATTTTTTTTGAAGTTTTTGGGAAAAAGAACCAAGTTTTCTAAATCAAATTCTCCCTCAGAATGAGATGTTGCTATCTCTCTCTGTTTAGATGGTTCTTTCCTTTTAACGTACCCCTCATCCTTTCTAGCCTGGGCTTTAAGTCCAATTACCTTATCTTTTGGCTTAACAGACTTAGGAAATATGTCAATTTCAAAGGTTTGTAAGTCTCCAACCAATTTCACTAATTTAAGCGTGTTTAAATTATCCATAGAATTTAACACAACGACTTTAGGGATAGAACACTTAGGTAGGGATCTTAGAATCTTTTTAACAACTCTAGCATTTGGAATGTGTTCACCAATATTAAAGCTAGTGTTTACAATATCAGATAACCTAGCATAAAATTCATCAAAACATTCAAACTCAAGCATGGTGATAGTTTCAAATTGAGTTGTTAAGTTTTGCAATCTTGATTCTTTCACAGCATTAGTTCCTTAATGGGTAATCTGTAAAACATCACATGCCTCTTTTTATGTGGTGCACGTCATCATCCGCCGGAACTCGTCAGGTGTGACGAATCTAGAAATAACACTAAGACCCTTAGAGTTAAAAGGTGAGCGTTTAAATTCATCTTCAGTCCATGCAGTCACACATTTTAAATTTGTCACGTTGTCAATAGTGATGGAGAGAGGTGTCCACCCTCTTTCAACCAAAATCCAAACTCTTTCATCTATGGCTTTTAGAGTAGATTTCCTACGAGCTTTCTAGTAAGCATAATTAGTTCCGTAAAAAACTGGCATTTTCTTATATAATTTTTCTATTTTGAACACGCCCTTTTTCAAAAATCAATTTTTTCAAAACTCGATATTTCAGAAAAAAAAATCGGAAAATTACACGGTATAATTGTGTAATTGGCTTTGATACCAATTTAAAAGCGTGCGTGCATTCAAATGAATTAATTATTTAATTAAATTCCAATTTCAGACCCAATAATTTTTAACACTTGCAAATAAACGAGATTGATTAAAAATTAATCTAAGCATGCAAGACAATCACAAATAAGGAAAAAATCCCCGAAGGGCAAAACCATTTATTTCACTATAATTTTGTAACTCACAACTTACACGGATTACAATGAAATAATTTGACATACGAATACCCGCAGGCGTCGGTCGGCGTTGTCAGCAATGGAACAACCTTAGCAGCTCCATAAGAACACTCAGTTCTATTTCAGCAAAGATATATCTTCGGTTTCACAAAATAATTCATACAAAGTATATGGGATTATGAAATAAATAGACAAAACGTTTTGGACCCTTAAAAGTGAGAAGAAGACATATTGGAAAAAATTATTGAACACAAAGAATTTTTTTTTCTTCTTGAAAAGTGTTCTGTCAAAAACTTTTCTTCTCCTTGCTTTTACAAACTGAACGAGCAGGTCTTTTTATAGAGAATATTGAGTTAAGGTGATAAACAATGCCACGGAGGTTATACAAAACAAACAGAGGCGTGAGGAAGAAAGGAGTGGCGTCCCTTATATTTTTGTCAAAGGTGCGTGGCAAAAAGGAAGTGTACGCACATTTTTTATAATAACTAATCTTTCATGAAAGTCAAAATTCCAATCATTGGAACAAATAATAAAAAAAATGGTTGCGAGATTTATTCCAAGAGAAGGGCTTGAGTAAATAATATATGAAGCAACAACTTCCTTTATTTTTCACGCAATCATTGGCGCGTGGCAGCTGGAAGGAATTGACTCACTTGCCAATCATTAACGCATGATGCCTCAACCCATAAAGATAAGTATAATACCCCCTTTTTTAAGCACCATAAGCAGCCGAAAAAACAAATGCCTTTTGAAACACAAAACTCCCTTCTTCTTTTTCTAACTGTACGAAACACTTTTTTTTAAAAACTTCTTTTATAAAAAATTCTTTAAATGCCAACTGATTTTTTTTTAAAAAACAACTTTTGTTTCCATTTTTTTTTAAATAAAACTTCTTTTATCAAAAGAGATTTTACAAATATAAGTTCTAACCCCTTTTTTTAAAAAAAAAATCCCAACACTTTAAATATAAAATGCAAGTGGAACTTAAACATATTTTTACCAAAATTATCTCGTTGGAGCTTGAATGTTGAAGTGCACTTGTAATTCGGATCCGGAGTTTGTAGTTGTTAGCATCCTTGATTCTTCGTTGACTTGTAGCGGGATATGACATAATTAAATGGGATGGACAATGTCCTTACAAGAAATGCTCTCGTAAAAAATTACATGGCTAAGGAACTTGATCTCCTCGATCCAAAACTCACAACTACTGAATTTAGCGTACAACTAATTCTCCATGATCACTTGAAATTTTATCCAGAGGTTCTCATCATGATCTATGTCTGAGGCCGAATAGACCAGTATGTCATCCAAAAACACCATCAAAAATCGGTCTTGTAAGGGCAATAAATGTGGTTCATCAGATCCATGAATGTCATTAAGACATTGGTCCAATCGAAGGGCATCACTAGAAACTTATAGTGTCCATATCGAGTCTAAAATGTCGTCTTAGGGATATCCTCCTCCGTGATGCGCAACTAGTGCTACCCAGACCGAAGGTCAGTCTCTAAAAATCTGCCCGCCCCACGCAACTGATCAAACACGTCATCAATACGAGGCATAGGGTACTTATTCTTTACCGTTACTATATTTAGCTACCTGTAGTTGATACGAAGATGAAGAGAATTTTCCTTTTTCTTCACAAAGAAGACTAGGGCTCCCTATGGAGATACACTAGGATGAATGAAGCCCTTGTTGGTTAACTCTTCCAATTGAACTCTTAGATCTTAAAATTCCATCAGAGATGTTCTGTGAGGAGGAATAGAGATAGGCGAGATGCGTTAATTAACCTCTATAGTAAAATCCACCTCTCGGTGTGGAGGTAGTCGAGGAAGATCCTCCGAGAACACATCGAGAAACTCCCGAACCATTGGGTATTCTAACACTATATCATCTAGCTCATCCTAAGCTAGGCAAAGTATCATTTCTATCCACACACGATAGAAAACTTGCAAGGGTATTCGATGCCCTGCTCACTACTAAAAATATGGCGAGACCAGTCTGAAAGTGATACTTAAACATTGTGTTAATGTCATTTGATTACATCTTTGAAACATGACAGTAAATCCATACTAAGGATCACCTCGAATCCATCCATGTCCATAAGAATTAAATCATACTCCAGAATATAATCTCCATCCATGATCACACATATATAGCAGACACTATCGAGAACTATACTACCACCAACTGGAAGCCCTATGAACATAGAAGGATGGAACCGATCTATCTTGAGTCCCAAACTAAATTCCAAGAAACTCAAAATGAAATAATGTGATATGCCAGAATTAAATAATACCTTAACCATGTACTGTACAAAAGAATCATACCTTCCATCACCGCTGGATCACTTAAAGGTGAAGCAAACTAAGACATGGCATAATCTCATCGGGGGTTGAACCTGCTACCCTGGTCCCTAGGCACCTGTCTAGGATCATGGATACCTTATCTCTAAATTCGATGTGAGCCGTTCACACCATGCCTCATAGGCTGCTAATTATTCGAGAAGAACTCCTACTGCTATTGGGTGGGCCCAGTGTAACTAGAACTCCAGCCCGGTACAAAATTAGCAGTTTGCTGACTGCCTAAATATCACTATGGGCAATCTCTATTAAAATGACTGGTGGATATGTAAGAAAAATAAGTCATCTTTGTGGGGTCTATAGGACTCTGATAATTGGAGCATTGGACTGATGAAGAAGTAACCCCCATGGTGGCCTTTAGCTTCATAAAGAAGCCTCGAGCCTCACCTCAGGACTTCTTATGACTGCCACCCTAGGACCCATTTGGCTCCATCTTCTTCTCCTAAATGGACTTTCCATCCTCAGAATTAAGCTCCAATCGAATAACCATGTTCATTATAGACCTAAAGTTGGAAAGATCCATACTTGCCAGAATCTTCTGAATACCCAGGTTGAGGCCCTTAACAAATAGATATGTTTATGAAGTCTTTCAAACTTCACCAAGTAATCATTCATAGAAGTCATACCATGTATAAGATAGAGTAACTCATCCTTCTTGGTATCCTTAAATGCCTTATGAAAGTATCTATCAGTGTTCAAGTCAATAGTCTAAGTAGTTTTATTAGAATAATCACTCCACCAGCATTGTGCTTGCTTCATGAGCTGAAATGTGGCTATCTTGACATTGTGCCTAGCTGGAATGTCAAGAATATCAACTACCCTAGTGACATCATCGATCCACTCTTTTGTAGCATCGGAGCCAGCTACACCGTTGAACATGGGTGGGTGAATCCCCCTAAACCCATTAAGGATTGAGGCGGAGGTAGTACTCTTGACTGCCCCCTACGGTTGGCCCGTTGTTGCTGCTGCGTGAGTGAGTCAGCAAGCTAGAGCACAACTTGCTCCATGTTTCTAAGCTCATTTTGACCCAACCCACTAGCTACATCACGATATGGAGGCATCTACACAAGAAAGGAGAGTTCAATACACGATGATATGAATAGAAATAGGTAGAGAAAGCGATTTACTAAATAGTAACTAAAGCATTAACTAAGAAAATACGTATAAGTAAAGTGAACTACGAAAGAGTAACAATCCATCACACTCGAGGATCCTATTGCTCGAATACCATTTGTAACGTCCCGACCCGAGCTTAGGTCACCGTGGGTCAACTCGCACCGAGTCAAGGACTTAAAGGGGGTGGGGGAAAATCCATATTTATTACTTAAGAAAAATCATTTTTATTGCACTATTTATTAAAGATTAATACACCACTTTTAAGTTGGAAACAGGGTGGCCACTTTAAGTACTTAGGTTAATTTACAAGATTTATTTATGAAAAATCCGGTTTAATCCACATTACTAATTAACTAAGATATAAACCATAGTCATCCCTGTATTATTACAAACCATAGACAAAAGACCAAATAAAATATTTAATCTCCTAAATTACCAGTGTTCCAAAACATAATTTCATTAAAATTAGAGAGCCACTAACGACGTTGATTACCGTGTGGGGTCTTACCGACATCCTTCCCGGTAGCCCTACTCGAAGTACCCGGGTGGGAATGGGGGTTTTAACATAAAAATCAAAGGTGAGCGACTCTCAGCACGGTGGGTGATATCTAGTTCTACGTTTTTTTACAAAAATACTATACATATAACATGTATTTTAATCAATTTCGAAACGTTTAACAATTTAGCTATTATTAATGCAACTACTATACCATGCACCTGAGCGATAAGCTCATACTCACAATTAACCATTTCATACCACCCTTTATCGGGTCCATGGACTATTAACCATATTTTATTCGTTAGTATCCATTTATTTCATTTCATTAGGTTGTCATACTTGTGAATTTTTTAGCACAACCATTATCATTTCCATTTTCGATTATTTTTCCTCGAAATCTTCTAATAACTGCAAGCTTTAATGGGTTCCACACTGCTGGCTATGCTACCATATGCTTTAGCCAGTGATTTTGGGTCTTTCACCCCAGGGCTGTGAGCTTTCCTTAATTATCCCAGTTTCATCCGAGTCCATAATAATGTGTTTTAACATTTTTGCCAATGTCCACATTATTCCAACATTTTACCGTTTTCATCATTTCTATGGTTTATTTAATCATCTCAACTCATCAACATGCCATTTTATTTACTTTATCCATTTTTTATCAAAAATCGACCGATAAGGTCTAACGAGGAAATCCAACCATCAAGACCCTCACTTTTATCAAAATTATTATTTTGCCCATTCTTTTAACTTTGTGAAAAACACATTTAATTCATTTTAGCACTAAACCCCAACATTTTTCCTTTATGATTTTTTGTCAAAAATAATGTTTATTATCATTTTATGTTTTACCACATAAATTATATTTTGTCATTCATGACTATTTTTAACCAAGTGTCCATAAATTCCCCTATTATCACATGTGACTTTAAATATCATTTTCTTCATTCTAACAATATTTATAACATATATTTAAGGTCGTTTTTCTACATTTTATCATTTCTTCATAAAACCCATTTCCTCATAATTTATCAAGTCTAAAATGTCATTATTATCTTACTACATGAATCTACACATGTTACTCAGGATTTGAAGCCTAGAAATTCCTCCAAAATGCACTAAACACGATATAAATAATAGGTTTCCAATTTTCATTCTTTCTTCCATATTTCTAGATAAAAATACCATTTTATTCATAAAAGACCCATTTAGGGTTTTGTCTTCTTTAAAAACTCATTTTTTTGCAAGACTTGAATATTTTAGCAAATATTTGGCATTATATCATCTTTAGTATGTTTCCTATACATTTCTTTCATATCTAGAACCTAAAAATCATAGGAAGAGGAAAACCTCACCCAATGGTTTGAAGAAGAGAGAACTAAGAGGATATAAATGGAAGTTCCTAGCGTCAAAGACTCCAAAAGCTCTTCAAAATAACTCCAAAGTGCCTCCTAGAAGCTTGGATATACCCACTTTATTCCTTAATAAAAGCTTGAAAATGATAGATAAAGTTTGGAAATGGTGTGTAATGGTGTTTGGATGTTGTGGAAAGGTGTGGTTATGGGGGGGAAATCTTAGGGAAGAATATGGATTCTTGGAACTTAAAGAGAGAGAGAAAAATGCTGAAGGAAAATGGCGGGGAGAAAACTCAACTCTTCTATCCTCTTATAACCCAAAGAAACCCACACAAATGAATTAAAAACTCACCCCACACATGTTATACACGTTTCAAATCATCTAGGCTCACCATAAGTCAACACATCATCAAATCAAGGGCCCAAAACGTGACAGTACACAAGGGTAACTCGAAATAAATAATATCCGATCAGATCATTCAAACGAGATCGCACCTCGTTCGAACGAGATAAAAAATGTCGTTCGAACAAGATACTAATGAGGTTGAAAATCTAAGGTAGATGAGGTTCGTCAGATCTTCATTAGAAGCCTGTCTCAAATTGCATGAGCATTTCGTTCGGACCAAAATGGTCTTTGTTCGAACGAGATGGGGATCTCATTCGAACGATTCTCTATTTTGTTTGAACTATACAATTCCTCAAAATTACAAATTTGCCCAATAATATCCAACAAATTCCACAAAAGCCAGAAGAATATACAATATTCAACAACCCTCTATTGATAAATAGGATTCGAATCCCAAAGTTTCTATATTATTATAATTTTATAAGGAAAGAGATAAAATTAAAGGCAAGAGTATCACATGCTTAGGACCTTAATGTAATGGGATGGATTCGGGCTTTTTTACGTGGGACAAATTTATAGATGAATTAGGGTTCTTTTCATGGGGATATTCAAGAATATATAAAAGAGTGAAGGATTGTTAAAGAGAAAGAATACATGATATATTCATCCCTAAATTAAGGGTAACACACCTTTAAAATAATTTAAATATATAATAGTACAATTTACCTAAAATGATGAGACCCGTTTTGATACCAACTAAGAGTATGATCTCTTAATGGTATCGACTTAATAAAAATGTATTACAGTTTGAATTATAATTTCCCTTTTAAACCAACAATGGGTTAAAAGCATCCGAAAAGTCTATGTGGAAAAATAATTTTTTCAAAATTAGAATCTAATCTATTTTATCTTCTAGTTAAGAGAAGTGATTTTAAAATTATGAAGAGATAAAATAATAACACCGGATGTATGAGGAAAAAGCTCACTAACGAAAAAAAAAACATCAGGATGAAAGGAATGAAAAATTTACTATAGTAGATTTTTACAAATAGAAAAAACTGACTAACAATCTCACAATGCACCAACTGAGTCCTCTTGTAGTGATAGGAATGAAGAGTAAACACCAAGAAGACACCGATCAAAGTCCTCTTGTAGTGATGTGGACAAAAAGAAATGGGGTTGAGATGACAATTCAAAAGATGATCCAAACCATCCTAAAAAACCTAAATAACCTACAGATGAGGTCAAGATGATCTCCTTTGGATGCAACTTCATAGTAAGAGGAGATGCATGTAGTGGAGAAGAACTGGAAGAGAGGAAAGCCTACCCGAATAAAGAAAAGGCTTGTGCTTGTATTAGATAGATCAACTTATATGGTATCATGGAAACTCGCCCTGGAAAGGTAAATAGAGATTGTCTTATAGTTGGTTTTTCTAAAGATAACTTGTCAAGTTTACTCTACCCACATGATGACCTTCTGGACATCACCATGATGGTACATCAGAGTCGGGTGGCGAGAATCCTAGTCGACAATGGCAGCTCGGCCATTGTTATGTTCTATGGTTGTTTCAATAATATAAGGTAAAAAAGAGGAAGTTAAAGACATATCACATTCCTCTTATCCGATTTTCGAGACAGAAGATGTTCCTCTTAGGAACTATTGAGGTAGAGGTTGTGGTCGGAGATTGACCAAATTATGGAACGAAAAGGATTTTCTTTTTCATTCTGGATGAGAATGTCCATTCAACCTATAAAAATATATTTGGAACGGTCTGATTGAAGAAATTAAAATTCATTCCATCTACCGTTCACCAGTGTCTAAAGCTCTTTACCAATTATGGGGACGATATGGAGAAAAGAAATTAAGTGGAAGCCCACGAGTTCTACTACACATTGGCAAAATAAAAAGAAAAAAATAAATTGACCACCACTTATTAGATCGAGATACTGGACCTCAAGATGAAGATAAATTAATCAAAGGCTGGGTAATTGAGGAGATAGATCCAATGATGCTGTTCGACGAGCACTCGAAATGGATAACCCATATCGGGTAGTCACTAGACCCGCCTCTTAAGAAAGAACTAAATGAGTTGTTGAGGAGGATAAATAATGTGTTCACCAAGAGCCACAAAGACATATTGGTCATAAATCCAAAATTTCTTCGCCATGAGCTCAGCATTATGAAGGATGCTAAGACAGTAAAACAGAAATGTGGTGTATTCAGTTAATAAAAGAACACAAAAATCCAATAATAGGTAAATAAAATACAAAAGCAAGAATTCATCGAAGACGTGAAGTACACGATATGGCTTTCGAATGTTGTTATGGTTAGAAAGAAGAATGACAACTGGCGTATGTTCGTAGATTTCGCCAGCCTTAATAAAACTTGTCCAAAAGATCACTATCCTTTTCTAAGGATCGACCAGCTGATCGATGCCAGGTCGAGGCATAAATTACTCAATTTCATGGATGCCTATTCGGGGGTACATTTAGATAAAAATAAAGCCTAAAGATCAGGAGAAAACCTTGTTCATAACTAGCAGGGTACCTACTGTCACAATATTATGCCCTTTGGGCTCAAAAATGCTGGAGTAGCATACCAAAGGCTAGTAAGTAAGTTCTTCGAAGATCAATCAGTAAAATCATGGAAGTTTACATTAATGATATGCTGACTAATAGAAAGAAAGTTGTTGACCACATTAGTGACCTTGGGTGAACTTTTGACCAACTGGAAAACACTAAATGAAACTCAACCCTGCTAAATATGTTTTCGAGATCAAGGAGGAAAAATTCCAAAATTTCATAGTTAACCAGAGGGGTATATAAGCTAACTCGGACAAGATCCAAGTATTGATTAACATGCAACCTTTCATGAGAAGAAAAGATATTCAAAGATTAGCAGGACGTGTGGCAGCACTAAATAGGTTTGAGTATAGAGCTACGAAAAGATGTCTTCCCTTCATCAAGCTGCTTAGAAAAACCTTCGAATGGGATAATGAATGTGAAGCAACCTTTCTAGAGTTGAAAAACACCTAGGATCTGCACCATTATTATCTAGGTCGATGCATGGCAAAAAACTTTATTTTTACTTTGTGGTTTCAGAATCAGTTATTAGTTATGCACTGGTCCAACAAGAAGTTAGGGTGCAAAGGTTGGTCTACTACACTATTAAGTCATACCCTGGAGCATAACTTTGGTACCCTAGACTAAAAATGTTAGCCTTAACCCTAATTGAAGCCTCACGGTGAATGAAATCATTCTTCCAATCATAAACTATTATCGTGTATACAGTCCTACCTCTACGACAAGATGTTCATAAACATGAGAAATCAATTAAACTGATGCCTTAGGCTGTAGAACTGAAAGAGTACAACATTTAGTATGAACCCAAAATAACAATTAAAGGTCAAGATGTGTCCAGTTTTGAGGAGAGTGCGACTGTGTGATATTTGATTAAATTTGCAATTTTATAATTTGGCGCACTTATTTAATTAGTGTCTATTTTAAACCAAATTAATCTAGCCCCTAAACATGCATCTAAAAGTGTGTGTGTCAACCCATAAATAAATAAAGCATGTGACACAAATATTCAGGAAAAATCCCTGAAGGGCAAAACCTTTTATTTCACTATAATTTTGTAAGAAAACGGCTTACACGGATTACAATGAAATAGGGTGACATACGAAATACCCGCAGGTGTCGGTTCCGATGTCTCAGCTGGAACTTTCCCTTTCTAGGAGGGCAGCAGTGAAGAAGAGAAACGACTTCTCCACAAGATGTGAACTTTATAAGGACTCCCTCCATAATAGCACGCAACTGTCGGTTGTAGACCTCTCCCCACAAAGTATGAACAAAAACAAAATATGTTCTTGCGTTCCACAAAACAATTCACATAAAAGTAATTGGGATTTTGTGAATTAAAAATAAAATATTTGAACCCTTAAAATTATTGGAGAAAAACTTTCTGCCAAAAGGTATTGAATTAAAACTAGGCAGATACACCAAAGTTTCAAAAAGATAAAACACTTTAACGCTGAAACTGTTCTCCACGGAATACAAAGTCTGACAGATCTCTTTTATAGGAAAATTGAGTCGGTCAAGGGATCAGGATGAAGTCAGAAGTGTCAGCCAAAAGCAGGGTCGTTCGAACGGGAACCCCATCTCCCTTGAACGAGATCGCGTGTCGTTTGAACGACTATGCGCGACATCCCAATGTCGTTCAAACGAGATTGAGATCTCGCTTGAACGACCTTGGCGTCAAACCGAGGTACGTTTACTGTTGTAGCAGATTTTCACAAACAATTATGAAACCTCTTTTAAAAATACAAACATTTATAAAAATAATTTTTATAACAAAGTTTATTTAAAACTCTTTTAAAAATATCCCAACACTCTTAATATGAAATGTAAATGAAACTTTTAAACAATATCTTACCAAAGTTCATATTGTTCGGATTGAATGTTGAAGGTAACTGGTAATTCGGATCCGTCTTTTGTAGATGCAGTCTTCACAATTCTTCGATGACTTGTAGCAGTATACGACATAATTAATTGTGACGGACTTATTAAAATCTGTCCTTACAACTCTCCCCCTATGTCTATGCCGGTACATACATAAAATATCTGAATTATTAAAAACCAAAATGTCTATACAAATTTACCCTCCCATGAATCCCAAAACTGGAAAGGTAAAATTTTCGAGTTCTCAAATTTTTCTTCAACATCAAAACTCTCAAAGCTTTTCTCATCAGGGTGTGCAAAATCATGATCATCAATCTTTGTACCTACACACATGAGATAAAGAAAAAACCTTCGTGACACATCGAGTTTGAAATGATATAAGAATAAAGCATTAATAATCAAATCTCCCTCATAATGCAAAACTCCCCCATAACATGATAATTCTTTCTCCCCCTTTTTATGATGTCCCCAAATAGACAGATAAGAAGAAAAAAAATTAAAACATGGAGTGACAAGACAAAATGCATAGCAAACGAAGATCAAGCTACGCGCATGCAAAGGTATGTCCCCAAAAATTTCACAAACTATTTTTGGATTTTTCATTTTTTTTTCTTACAAAAACAGGATACAAAAAAAATCATGCCATAAATTTAAACTTAAACAACCTAGTCATGGAAATGGAATGAATGGGTGTGAACACATTCGATAGGTAAATCAACTCGATCAATCATATGTGCACGATGAATACGTGTACCCCTAACGAATGAACATCAAAAGAATCCTTAGGTGTAAAATTTGTTGAATTTAGATGACATCGTCTTATGCAAATCAACAAATCAAAGTCAAATGATTTCCACACCAATAACGTCCAAAACTATTTAGTGCCATTTCGAGAAATGTTCAAAGGACGTGCAATCCCATTGATATATCCATCCAAAACTCCCTTATATATAATAATGCAATTTTTTATATCTAAAGAGGTCCTAATTCTCAACTTAGAGAAAACCTATTGGCCCAAATTTTTGGCATGTTTCATCTTTTTATTGCCTTAATTTTTTTGTGTGGCCTCTTTTCCAATGGTGGCTTTCACGGCGTGATTATTATTCACTCACAGCCCTTTCCCATGTTCACTCATCATTTTTTCTAAACTAAACAATTAATTCCTCACGGGCAATGGTTTTTACATACACTACTTTTATTAGTCTCGTATTATTGCACTTGGTTCGTTTTAAGGAAAGGATTCAGATGAAAACACCCAACCAACATATGATAAGTCAAGAACAATAATCAAACAAATCCGTGCATGTGTGTAATGAAGGAAAATATGAGTCACACATGTATAGTAACACTTAATTACATCTTAATGACTCTAAACATTATAAAGCACAAGGATGAATTGACCTATTGTCTCAAAACTCTATCAAATAGTCACATGAAAATAATGGAATGATGTTGTGACTCGATCATCCTAAGTCTCCATCCATAAACGGTGCAAATAAAATACAATTTTTTTTTTTGTATTTTCTCAAAAATTTTGTCAAAATAAAATCTTTTTGTATTTTTTCAAAATTTTTCAAAAGCAAAAATCTATGCAAAAAGTACATGTCACAACACTAGCAAAAATATATCAAAAAGCATAACTAGCATATGACAAACATGCAAACACAATCATCTATATGATATGGCAAGAGAAGAATCATGTGCAAGCAAATGAGAATCAACTATTCTAAAATCTAGTGTATCCAAAAGTGATTTCCTAACCCAAATGGATGTAACACGTCGACACGGGGTTTTGGGAACCAACAAAACACTAGACTTCGAATTCCTAGGATCTCTTCCAAGATCAAAACAAAATCTCCTAATGTGACCTTTCCTACCACGATATGAACATGTGTAAACAGGTGGAACGACACCTAAAGTGTGATCTTTTCTAACATCCTTTGGAATGATTGACCCTCTAAAACAAAAATGGTTTTGGCTTTAGCACTAGAAGCATGAGAACAAGATGAGCCATTACCATCACTATCAAACCTACTTGAGTCAGTCAAATCATTTTTTAACTTCAAACTTTTTTACTCAAGCAAAGAATTAGACTCTTCCAAAGACAGGGATTTCTTTTTCAAATTTTCAATTAAACTTAACAGTTTATCACGCTCCCCCTCAATTAAAACAAACTTATCCCTAAGAGTCTGTTCACGTGCCGTAAAATCATCGATTAATTTTTTATCCTCGATGGCACAAACGGGAACCCTAGAATTTTTTAGGTCCTTCAATTCATTCTCTAAAACTAGGACTTTCTCATCACTCTTCTTTTTGGCAATTTTCAAAGAATCAAAATCAATACACAAATTACCAAAGTACTCATGACAAATATCACTTTGAGTTTGAAACGCTTGCAAATATTCAATCTTACTTTTAAAGAGAGAATTTTCTTTTTCCAAAACTTTAATTCTTTTGAAAAGTTTCAAATTCAAACTTTTTAATTTTTCAGCACGGTCATGAACTTTTTCAAAAATAGGCTCCTTATTAAATGAACGTTCCATTGGAAAATTGCGATTTTTCACAAAACTGATTTTTCAAAAGAAATCAATATCACACAAATTTTGTGGAAAAAGGAATACGCGATAAATTATCGTAACCCGCTCTGATACCAAATTTGTAAAATGGTGATCGCTTAAATAAGCTCTGATACCAATTTGAGGAGAGTGCGACTTTGTGATAATTGATTAAATTAGCAATTTTCTAATTTGTCACACTTATTTAATTAGTGTCTATTTTTAAACCAAATTAATCCATCCCCTAAACATGCATCTAAAAGTGTGTGTGTCAACCCATAAATAAATAAAGCATGTGACACAAATATTCAGGAAAAATCCCCGAAGGGAAAAACATTTATTTCACTATAATTTTGTAAGAAAACGGCTTACACGGATTACAATGAAATATGGTGACATACGAAATACCCGCAGGTGTCGGTTCCGATGTCTCGGCTGGAACTTTTCCTTTCCAGGAGGGTAGCAGTGAAGAAGAGAAACGGCTTCTCCACAAGATGTGAACTTTATAAGGACTCCCTACACAATAGCACGCAGCTGTCGGTTGTAGACCTCTCCCCACAAAGTATGAAAAAAAAAAATTATGTTCCTGGGTTCCACAAAACAATTCACATAAAAGTAATTGGGATTTTGTGAATTAAAAATAAAATATTTGAACCCTTAAAATTGTTGGAGAAAAACTTTCTTCCAAAAGGTATTGAATTAAAACTGGGCAGATACACCAAAGTTTCAAAAAGATAAAACACTTTAACGCTGAAACTATTCTCCACGAAATACAAAGGCTGGCATATCTCTTTTATAGGAAAATTGAGTCGGTCAAGGGATCAGGATGAAGTCAGACATGTTAGCCAAAAGCAGGGTCGTTCGAACGAGAACCCCATCTCGCTTGAACGAGATCGCGTGTTATTTGAACGACTACGCGCGACATCTCAATGTCGTTCGAATGAGATTGAGATCTCGCTTGAAGGACCTTGGTGTCAAAACCGAGGTACGTTTACTGCTGTAGCATATTTTCGCA
Source organism: Sambucus nigra (assembly GCA_949130495.1). Classification (NCBI taxonomy): domain Eukaryota; kingdom Viridiplantae; phylum Streptophyta; class Magnoliopsida; order Dipsacales; family Adoxaceae; genus Sambucus; species Sambucus nigra. The sequence continues at coordinate 275,493,234 of OX422216.1, read as the reverse complement.
AATAATTATAAAACCTCTTTTAAAAAAACAAACATTTATAAAAACAATTTTTATAACAAAGTTTATTTTAAACTCTTTTAAAAATATCCCAACACTCTTCATATGAAATGTAAATGAGACTTTAAAACAATATCATACCAAAGTTCATATTGTTGGGATTGAATGTTGAAGGTAACTGGTAATTCGGATCCATCTTTTGTAGATGCAATCTTCACAATTCTTCGACGATTTGTAGCGGTATACGACATAATTAATTGTGACAGACTTATTAAAAATATGTCCTTAAAGGTTTTATTACAGAGTTTACTTATGAAGAAAATATTAATGAGCATACTTTTATGGGAGACAACCCAATGACAAAAATAGTAGAGCAGACTTATACAGAAGAGGGCCCAGTGACAAGGACGAAAAAGTAGACTTCTCTGAAAGATATCTTAATTGAAAATCTTACTAAGCAGACTTCTCCGGAAGAGAGTTCAGTAGTTTAACCATTCGAGGAGACTTTTATGAAAAATAGATCAGTAGCTCGGGCAACCAAATAAACTTATGCAAAAGAGAAATCGTAGAGAAATCTAGCCAATTAGATAGCTGGCATACGAGAGTCACCGGCTCAGTAGGAAGAAGGGTCCTGATATGGAATAAATAAACAAATTATTCAAGAATGGGCATTTGGTAATAGAAAGTTTTGAAGAAGAAACCCTGATTTGGCAACTATTCATATATGGCTCATCATGTGCCAATGGCAGCAGGACAGGTTTGGAAATCACAACATCTGATGGGGTTGATGTGGAGTATGCCCTCAAGTTCCACTTTGAGGTCTCTAATAATGAGGTAGAGTACAAATCCCTCATAACAGGTCTGGGATTAGCAACATCACTAGGCCCGAGCAACTATCGGCATACAATAATTCTCAACTCATAGTTAATTAAATCTTTGGAGTCTATAAGGCAAGAGAAGAATCAATGATGAAATACTTGGCAAAGGAGAAATCATTGTTGTTAAATTTTTTATCTATTCAAATAGTCTTAATACCAAGAGTTGAAAACACACGAGCAGATGCACTCGCTTGCCTGACATCAACCACCAGAATAGAACTACGGATAATAATGTTGATAGAAGTCTTGATGCACCATATTACAGATGAAGAATGTGTATTAACGATGACATTAGACTTGTGGCCATCCTGGATGGATCCCCTTCGAGGATATTTAGAGGTCAACAAAATTTCAACAGATCCAAAAGAGGTAAAGAGACTCCAATATAAGGCAACAAGGTACATATTAGAAGGGATAATTATGTTCAGAAGGGAATTTATTGTATCGCTACTCAAATGTATCAACCCTACCAAGTAAATGATTTGATAAAAGAAGTGCATAAGGGGTCGTGTGGATCCCACTAGATGGGTAGATCATTGGCAAAATGAGTGGCTACTCAAGGGTACTACTGGCCCACAATGAAAGAATATTATGCAAACTAATGCAAAGAGGTGGGATAAATGCTAGAAATAAGATAAAATCCACCAAAGTCCAGGAGCAGCACTAACACCGATCACATCCCCTTGGCCCTTCGCCATTTGAGGGATTGATTTGGTCCACCCACTGCCAAAGATAAGGGGTAGGTTCAAGTATCCGATTATAACAGTGAATTACTTTACTAAATGGGTAGAGTCTTAGCCTTTGGTTGAGATGCCATATGAAAAAGTCTTCCACTTTATATGGAAGAACATCATTTGCAGCTATAAAATGCCATATGATTTCATCACGGATCATGGTACCGAGTTTGATAATAAAGAATTTAAAGACTACGGTATACATTCAAAGATCCTGAAACTACACTCAACACCCAATCACTCATAGTGAAACGGGAAGATAGAGATATAAAATAGAACTCTTATCAGTGGAATAAACAAGATATTAAACGACGCTAAGGAAAATTGGATGAGCTGTAGTATGTGCCTTTGGCATATATAACAATACCAAGAATAGCAATGGACAACTATATTCATGTTGGAATTTGTCACTAAAGCATTAGTAAGCACTGAGACCGGCATGTCCATCCATCGAGTTCTCAACTTAGACTCACTAAAGAGCTATCTAATGTGAAGACTTGATCTATACCTAGGAGAAAAAGTCAGGGAGTGCGCAGCACTATGGGTGGCTGCCTACCAACAGAGGACTACTCAATTTTATAATAAAAGTGTAAAATCGAGCACTTTAAAATAAGGAGACTACGTGCTAAAAAAGGTAACTCATAAAATAAATAAGATAAAACCTAACTAGCACTGTCTATACAGAGTGTCTGATGTCATATGACTAGGAAATTATAGGATTGAGATCCTAAAAGGCGAGCAGTTTAAGAATCCTTAGAGCTCTGAACACCTGAAGAAGTACTGCCAGTAGCAACGACAACATATAGCAGACCAGAGAAAATCAAATATGTAAACCTCTTATCACTCTCGTGTATTTAAACTAAGTGATTAATGATAAACAAGATTCCATCCCCTATACGTTATCATTTCAAGCTTTTATAAATTATTCAATAACCATTTCATCGGTATAAGACGTGTGCAAGAAGTTGAGGCCAAAGACACCTCAAAACCAAGCACATCAAAATGCATAATTAAAAATCACACTTCATATATGATCTCGTCTTAGGACAGGTCACAATCAAGAAGTTTTAACCAAGTCTGGGAAATCCACTACAGTCTTATAGAGGACAGGATCTGACCATAATTGACTAAATAAAGAAAGTAGATCCTAGTAAATTTGATCATATCTAGTAACTAATACTAACATATGGTCAGAACAACAATACTATTTTAAGGTGGAATGAGCATAGGTAGATCCTAATCAGGGAAACCCAGTCCCATCCAAAAATCGGTAGCTAGTAAGTCCGATCAACTCGAAAGGATTCGATGAGATGATCATAAGTCTAAACTACTAACAGGACTATTTTAAGGCTTCATGAATGACCATGTCTATAAACAGGTCAAGATCAATAAGTCTAACGAAATCTGAGAAATCCACTATAATCTTAAGGATGACAAGATCAGACAATAATTGATTAATGCATGGATAGATCCTAATACATTTGGACAATTCTGGTAACCAATGCTAATACTTAGTCAAGATAACAACATATGTCCCTATGACCAGTAAGAGGTCGGCACAATACGATCACATTTACTTAAAACTAAGTAGATTGACAGCCTAGCCAAAAATAAGTGGGCATGATACATAAAACTAAAACATATGCATATATGATATCAAGAAATGCATTTGATATCCAATTCAAACAAGTAGACTTTTCGTGTGTTCATTACAGGGAGCCCGATAAAAATGTTGACTACAAATTAAGTCAAAAATATTCAACACAACCTTAAAGGGTCAAGCCATAGGGACATTATCACCAACGACATCCTAGGATGGAGTAGTAGTATGGGCATCAATAATGGTAATATACCCAATAAGGAGAAAAGCATTTTTGTCAATAAGAATTTGGTCAGTTTGATCAGTTTTAGAAGCGGACTCCTCCTCTAATTATTTAGTAGCAAGGGCCATAGCTTTTGCATCATCACCTCCCACTTCTTGACTTCTTCAACTATTTCAGGGTAATTTTTCATAACCTTTTTCTTCAGTTCTTCATAGCTATAAAGAAAAAAGGCCAGGCTATCCAAGTTATAATCATTCGAAGACTTATACTTTTCCACGGTTGCCTCTTAAGACTTTTCCAAAGTCTCCTTAGCACTTTGTCGGACACTTACATGTCATTATTTTCCTTTTTTAAGGCCTCATGCAAGATCTTTAACTTAACAACATCTATGTTAGCCTAGTCTTTTAACTTGTAGAATTCCTCCTTAGCTTGAATAAGAGAGACCATATTAGTGATGACCTCCTCATCCTATGCTCCATCTCAGTACAGGGGTTCTTTAGATTGTCTGCTACATCTTATAGACTACTCTTAAGCTAGGTATTTTCCATGGTCAGTGCCTCTATGGTATTTTTCGGATCCCCGTATGCCACATAATTTGTGACAGCCTTCTCTTTCAAAATGGTGGTAACCATAGAGCTTTATCAGCAAAATGAGAAATCTAAAAAAGTGGTAAAATATGGAACATGCAAGACAAAAATAGGTTCAATAACTTACCACTGTAAGATGATGTTGGGCCAACCTCCACAGAGCTTCGAATCATAGGCCCTCAAAATCTTTATTATAATCATGACATCCATAAAGATAAATGACATTATTCATGTGTTGATATATGGAATCAGGTTCCTTCTTGAGATCCTTTAATGTCACCAAGTGAGCGAGGTCAAATCTTAAATATTTAACCTCCCCATAATGCTAGGCTAACCTTTGTGCTCAAAATAATTGATGAGATGGTCAACCTTCAATCCTAACTCTCTCTTAGCAGTGGATCCAAATCTTAGAACCATGGGATCACCTAGAGGACTTAGGCCTTCAAGTGGCCTCTTGTCCCCTACTTCAGCAGGCATGGGGGATATAAGGCATTTCATTTTTTCCTTGGCCCTTGCAGAAGCCTCAGCCTCAGCAGTTCATCGAGCAATAATTTCATCTTTCTTTCTCTCCTCCGCATTAACTCTTTTTTAGGCACCCACCTTCTTATCCATGGCCTTAGCATCAACCTTTATTTTCTTCTTGGACTCTATCATCCTTTAATGAGTTAGGTCAATTTGAGTCCGGTCAAGATGTGTAGGGTCCATTTCGATTAAAGATTCGAAAGGTTTCTCTAAAGATGTGGGAAAAGGAACTACATGAATGAACACTTAGAAAAGTACTTAAAAATATGGTAAGGATGAGCAAAAATGCAAAAAAAAAAAAGAAGCTATTACTTATCTCTGCATCAGCCTTAACACCATGGGCACCTTATATTTCTAGGTTTATCTCAAATAACACCCCTTCTTCCAAGGAAACTGTTATATCTAGTGGAGGTACTCCACCTAGAGGGGTATGGTATCCAGCACATATGAACTTGGAAACAAAAGATAAATCCTAAAATGTGGGAGGCTTAGGTATATAGTAAGCCTCTACCAGGTCTTGTACTATAGATGGAAGCTTGAGAGCTTTATTAACTGAAATGTGTAGCAAATACATCAAAATAATACAACTTAAAGAGAGGCAGTTCTCCTTGGACTTTCGCTATATGGGGGATTGACTTGGTAGGACCTTTGCCAAGAGCTACTAACAATTATCGATTTCTGATAGTAGCAATTAATTACTTCTCCAAGCGGGTAGAGGCTGAGCTGATGATCACGATTACAGAGCAGAAGACCTTTCAGTTCATCTGGAAGAGCATCATATGCAGACATGGCCTTCTGAACAGCCTTATCTCAGACAACGAAACCCAGTTCAAGAATTCTTCCTTAGAGAAATACTCGGGATCAAGTAATTTTTCTCTTCTCCTGGCTAACCTCAGGCAAACGGTTAAACTGAAGTCACAAATCGAACGATCCTCAATAGGATTAAGATGAGGTTGGAAAAAGCCAAGGGGAGATGGATGGAAGAGATTTATGCAGTGTTATGGGCCTACAGAACAACGGCAATGACACCAACGAGGGAGACCCCATTTATATTAGCACATGGCTCAGAAGTCGTCATACCTACGGAAGTAGGACTCCCAACTCAAAGAGTTCAGACCTATGTCCCCGAGAAGAATGGGGAAGAGAGAAGACTTGACCTGGATATGATTGAGGAAATGAAAGAAGACGCTGAGACCAGACGGGTAGCCTACCATTAGAGAATAACGAAGTTCTACAATCAAAGGGTGAAATCAAGACCTATAGATGTAGGAGACCTAGTGCTGAAGAAGACGTTGTAGAAGACAAATAAGCTTCACCCGAATTGGCATGGTCCTTACAAAGTAGTCGATAAGGTTGTACCCGGTACCTACCGACTAGAAAATCTCTAAGGGGAACCTTTCTCCAATCCATGGAATGATGATCACCTGAAGAAGTCCTACGTATGATGTTTTAATTATTTCTATATAAATGCATTATTTTATAAAGTGAATATTAATGAGAAGAGAAGTTCTTGTGTCAATACTTTGTTTGGATTACTTTAATGGTCAAATTATGATGTAACATCATTATATGGTGACCTCAGACCTAAAAACATCATAATTTGGTGACAAGGTCTGAGGTGAAACATCATATTTTGATGACCTCGAACCTTAAACATCATTAATTTGGTGAAATGTATAAGGGTAACATCTTAGTTTGATGACCTCAGACCTTAAAACATCATGATTTGGTGACAAGGTTTGAGGTGAAACATCTTAGTTTGATGACCTCAGACCTTAAAACATCATAATTTGGTGAAAAGGTCTGAGGTGAAACAACTTAGTTAGATGACCTCAGACCTTAAACATCATTAATTTGGTGAAATTTATGAGGGTAATATCTTAGCTAGATGACCTCAGACCTTAAACATCATTAATTTAATGAAATGTATGAGGGTAACATCTTAGTTAGATGACCTTAGACCTGAAACATCATTAATTTGGTGAAGTATATGAGGGTAACATCTTAGTTTGATGACCTCAGACCTTAAAACATCATAATTTGGTGACAAGGTCTGAGGTGAAACATCTTAGTTAGATGACCTCAGACCTTAAACATCAATAATCTGATGAAATTTATGAGGGTAACATCTTAGCTAGACGACCTCGGACCTTAAACATCATTAATTTGGTGAAATGTATGAGGGTAACATCTTAGTTTGATGACCTCAGACCTTAAAACATCATAATTTGGTGATAAGGTCTGAGGTGAAGCATCTTAGTTAGATGACCTCAGACCTTAAACACAATTAATTTGGTGAAATTTATAAGGGTAACATCTTAGCTAGACGACCTCGGACCTTAAACATCATTAATTTGGTGAAATGTATGAGGGTAACATCTTAGCTAGATGACCTCAGACCTTAAACATCATTAATTTAGTGAAATTTATTAGGGTAACGTCTTAGTTTGGTGACCTCAGACCTTAAAACATCATAATTTGGTGACAGGGTCTGGGGTAAAACATCTTAATTAGATGACCTCGGACCTTAAACGTCATTAATTTGATGAAATTTATGATGGTAACATCTTAGTTTGATGACCTGAGACCTTAAACATCATAATTTGGTGACAAGGTCTGAGGTGAAACATCATAATTGGATGACCTCAGACCTTAAACATTATTAATTTGATGAAATGTATGAGGGTAACATTTTAGCTAGATGACCTCAGACCTTAAACATCATTAATTTGGTGAAATGTATAAGGGTAACATCTTAGTTTGATGACCTCAGACCTTAAACATCATAATTTGGTGATAAGGTCTGAGGTGAAACATCATAATTGGATGACCTCAGACCTTAAACATCATTAATTTGGTGAAATTTATGGGGGTAACATCTTAATTGGATAACCCCAGACCTTCAACATCATTAAATTGGTGAAATTTATGAGGGTAACATCATAGTTTGATGACCTCAAACCTTAAACATCACTTGATGGGAAGTATGATTTGCAAGACCATTCAAGAAAGCATTCATCGAAAAAAGCAAAATCCTCTGAAGAGGATGATATAGTATGAAGAAGTCAGAATTACAAGTCATCAGGCCTTAGAGTATGTTATCAGAGGTTACAAATAATTACAGATGATAAACAAAAATTATAAGTGTAAAGCTTCACAAATCATGGTCTAGGTGTCTGCAGCTACAGGGTTGGTAACCTCGGCCCCATCAGCTTGGCCGACGTTGGTAACCTCGACCTCATCATCTCGAGGGTTGACATCCTCTGTCCCTGTAACTTCCAATGGTGCGATCTCTGCAGGAGCTACACCTTCTCCTTCCCCCTCGACCTCTTACAATGCCTGAGGAAATTGAGGGTTACTATAGCCGAGACCAATGAAGTCTGAGGCTGTCAAGATCCCTGATTCTTTTTCCTTAATAGCCTCCCATTTACCACTGGCCTTAACACCTCTTTCAAGGTATTCAAAGTCGAAACTTATAAATTGGTCAAAGACTGTATATCGGCCAAAATCTTCTTAGAGGCATCCTCAAGGGCAACTTTCAATGCCGCATCAATATTTTGTTGAAGAACGTCGTACTTATCCTTCAGGGCAGAGGTGTGGTCATTTTGGAGCTAATCTATGTCCCTATCCCTCTGCTTAACTTTATTTTCACAATTATGCAAGGCGGTCTTTAGACGCTCAACCTCAGCATTTAAAGAGGCATCCACCTTCTGGGCCTCTTTTCCCTTTTCAATAAGGGGCAGCTTCCTCAGGGTCCAGTCAACGAACTGGTGCATGGAAAGGATACCCTGAAATACAAAGTCAGATTTATGAGATCAAGACATCCCAGGTACGAGGTTACATTTGGAGCCAAAAAAGCTAAAATCTCTACCTGGATAGACTTGTGAAGGTAAAACTCAGCCAGTAGAGGGGCCTCTATAGAGCGCAAGAAGCGCTTATCAGCATCGGTTATTGCAGAGCCAATGGCATCCATCGCCTTCAGACCATAACCTATCAAGCTGTCACTGATCTTCAACTGCTCCAGATGAGCAGACTATGCGTCATCAGAGGAGATTGGGATAGCTTTTTGGCGCTTACTCGACCTCTGATCCTCTGAGATAGTAGGGGGTTTCCTTTTCTTAGTAGCGTTGTTTGGACGTGCTAATATTCTTCTTAGGCGGTAGAGGAGGAAGTGCATTGAGACTAGCTTTCTTCACCAACTTGATAAGACTTGGTGCAGACATCTCCCACAGGTCGTCTGAGATTCCTTCTGGGCGCTCTGCAAAAACTATATCTGAGTCAGTATAACAGAGACATTAGAAAATTAGAGGTAAAACTTATGCAAAATAAACAGTTACGAATCTCGGCTAAAGGACATCCCCCTAGGCCAGTCTCATAGAAGGTAGTAGGGGGTCATCAGATGCTCATACTTGACTAGCCAACCAAGATCCCTCTGATCTTGAAGATCTTTGACCTTTTTTAGGTTATCCTGGCTTAATCCAGGGTTGGCTTTGGCAACTAATGACAATTTTCCCCACCTCAGAGGGGCCCTCAGCTCTAGTGATGAAGAGGGAGCATGGGTACCAAATTCCCATACCCTTGAGACGAATAAGTACTGTGGTTTCCAGGTATGATTTGAGGTCTAGGTGACCAATAACATTTTCTTATCAGACTTCCTAGCTAGAAAGTAGTAGTAGTAGCTCGGGTTTTTTCTAGTAGAGGATGGCACATAGCACTCTGTGAATACCCTGACTGGAAGGTCGAAGTGATGGATTTCCCTCCATAGGATGATGGCTCCAATCATCACCCTCCAAGCATTGGGGGATAATTGGGAGGGGGTTAGGTTAATATGGGATAATATGGCTCTAATTGTTGGATGGATGGGGAGACGAAATCCTAATTTAAACATCTGCTCATATACACATATATCCTCATCTCTGCCACCAAAGGCCCTCTCATCCCTTAGGGGTATTCTAAGCTTGATAAAGGGACCTATGGAATAAAGGTGCCTAAAGGCTAAGAGGTTGACCTCATTTACAATACTCTCTATCTCTTCTTCCTCCGAGGTATCAACGCCACTCTCATGACCATCATCCTCATCCCAAGAAACATCGACCTGGGAAGGTGTAGGAACACCTCCAGGGAACCTATGAGCAAATTGGGCCCCTGTGGCAGCCGACAGGGAAATAACATCAATGGGTGGGGGCATAGCCACGCTCATCCCCACAACTTCAACATCGGAAGAAGTTCGTGAAGAGCTACCACCGTTGTGAGAGGCATGACTTTGGACCTCGGCCTGATTAGGGACCTGATATTGCCTAATAGAGAAGTCCATGGCCTCTTGAAATGAATCCATAGACATAGAGTCAAAGGTAGATGACTCAGACTCAGGCATTGTGGAAGGGTCAATTGGATCCTCAGCTGGCTTAGCAGGCTCTACTGGCTCAAGGTAAATCACCTTAAGAGGTGGAGGCAAGATAGGTCTGAGGGGGAAGGCCTCAGAACTACGAGCTTCCTCTTAGGCTAGTTCTATTTGCCTAATTTTTGCAAAGGTATTATCTCTAAGAGAGGGGAAATCTTCTATCAGTTTATAAAGAGGTCTGAGCATAGGAAGACGACCTTACACTTGGGACCCTAAACCAAAAGCAAACAACTTGGTACAACTAAACTTAAAGATCAAACGTGGCTATTTGAAAGATTTCTAATCAAGAACAATCAAGAATAGTCCACCAGAAAACTCATAAGCTCATAGAAAACCTAAGCTACCACTAGAAAATGCATGAAATGGAAATAAAGGGTTGAAAATGGAAAGACGAGATGAAAATAATACCTGAGGGAGTGCGAGATGAGGAATAGGAGGATTAAGAACAAAGAAAATTCCCAAAACCAAGCAGCAATTGAGCTCTTGAAGAGAGAGAGAATGAAAAAAACTTAGGCAGGAAAGTGAGAGAATTGAGGAAGAAAGAGAAGGAAAAGGGTTTAAATAACCAAACCGTGCTGGCACAAATCCCAAGTCCCATTATTACCTTGGGAACCTAAAAGGCCATCATCACTGCACTTGTTAGGCACGCAACCTACATCAGAAATTGGCACTTGTCAAGAAAATATTGGCACAAAAAGAAATACAGCCTCGGACATACATACCCCTTTGTCACCTATTCACATAGGTAACTAAGGGCTATGGGTGATTGATATGCCCAAAGTGTACCTGACAGCTCAGAGGCACAAACCTCGGTCAGCATGATGGCCGAGGCAACAAGGGCTCAAGACTGACGATCAGCGATCTCATCCAACATAAGGTCATCTACAGCCGACGTTGCTAGTTATCCCTTAATCAGGCAACAACCAAGGTCTACATGACTCATGGGGTTAGTAATCCATCAAGTCGTCCACACCCAACTTCATATCTACCTCGTACATCAACCTCGACTAGGCATCAGCCGAGGTCGGCATGGACTCATGGGTTCAACCACACTTCAACATCATTATCGGCCTCAGGCGATGTTACAGTCATCGACCGAGATCAATAATGTTACATGGGAGAAACCATTTAGAAACATCATCATCGGCCCAGGCCGACGTTACAACTACTCTTAACTAACCCCGGCTTGCCAACCTGGCCAAGGTCGTCATGAATAACCTCAAGATAAGCAACAGTTAGACTTCACCAACCTCGTACTCTTCCAGGCCAAGGTTGTACCAGTAAAGGATAAGGCCGAGCATTTATAAGCATATGCAAGGATAGGAATGCGTGGACAAAATCAGTTGTAACTAAACCAATCCCCCCATGTGGGGGAATATCCCATCATCATTACCTACATGTGACAGTGATAGATGTCTTTATTAGATTGGCTAGATCATTACACACATGCTCATTGCATGCTTGGGGGCTACATTACACCCCCCCCCCCAAACACTATATATACGTGTCTTCTCCTACCTTGAGAAGGATCCGAAATTACTACACTATCTGAAACTCTATCAAATTACACAGTAGATAGAGAAAAGCTTGAGAAATTGTATCCATGGTCGTTAGTGCCTTATTTTAGTGACCTTACCCACTCACTTGCATAGTGGACGTAGGCCTAATTGGCTGAAACACTTACATATTGGTTTTCATCCTCTTCTCCTCATCTCAATCTCTTGCATTTAGTATACTCTTGTGTTGCCATTGTTATCAGTGGTTTGAGCTTGTAAACACCTTGACAGGTGGTGTTGTTTCCAGCATCATCACTCCTTCTCCCCCTCCATATCTTTTAAACCCAAACAGTACCAAGCTATTAAATTTCAAGGAGCCTTATGTTCAAACGCATACCATAAAATACAGCTATGAAACTGGAAAGGTGTACTCATGTTAAGAAAAATAAAACGCTTTTATAGATATTGAACATGTTGAGACCTTATTAAATATGTATATGCACATTTTCATTAGGAAAAGTAATCAAAAAAAATGAAACTTAGGCTTGGCAAGTGCAAAAATTTAGTCTGCTACAAACTTGGCATAACATATAGTTAAATATTGCTTTACATGATGAATTAGATACATATTAAAAGAGGAATTTTCAAATTTTTTACTGAAGTTTGTAGGTACACATCGTCAATAAAAGAGCTGAAAATGTATTGAGTAGTGGGATTTCCAATAGTACATAAATACGATGGAGATAGGGAATACAGTGTGCTAACACTTGAAGTGCCCAAAATGCATTATAGTTGCTTAGATGAATCCAGCAAGGAATTAAGATCATCTTCCCCAGCTTGTTGTTTAGGACAGATTATGGAACTGGTATTTACAACAGAATTTACAGATAGTGGGAAGCATTCGAAAATCGTGTGTGGAACATAGTAGTTGAGACCCCATTTTTTCCTATGATTAAAGACAAACGAAAGAACAGAATAAATAAAAAATAAATAAAATATGGATGGAGTTTAAAATCAATAAATACCCAATAAAATAGAGGGTTGCTTACCTCGAGCTAAGGACGCTTTTGCACCTCGAGCCTTGTGCGCTTGAGTGTAAGAAAGTGTAAGTTGAGAAATGGATGACCATATACAAAAATAAACTCCCAGCTTCTTTTATATGTTGCGCATAATCATATAAAAATAGTGTGAAACCGATATGAATAGTAAGAAAAAATGGGAATAGAAACGTTGATACCAAAGAATAGTCAGAAAAAATGACTCTGTATGAAATTAGAAACAACGTAGAAACACCACAAAAAAACTCACCACTTCGCTACCCTTTTCCACTATGGGACATCAAAACAACCCCAAATTGGCATCAAAGAAGCTTAAAATCTTAACCATCAAATATTGGCTCCAAATATCAAGATTCGGTAATAAATAAATTTTCAACAACACGATTTAATAGTTAGCATTGAAAAAAAATTCTCAAAATTTCTAATCTCAGAGCAAAAATTCTGAAGGATAGAAAGTATAAACCCTAAAATAAAAATGGTTTTGGAGGAGAGAGAGTGATATAGCAACTAACAAATTCGAAAGCTCACAATAACATTAGTACAGAGAAGAAGGACGATACATGGACAGGAAAGTGAAAAAGAAAGAATTAAAAAATAAAAACCTTGTCGGTGTAAAGTGAAGGTGGTCTTTGAGAAGAAGAAGAGGGATAGGAACAAAGTTCGTCATGAGAAGGCAACAATTTCTCAATGATTTCATGCTTCTTTTTTTGTCGATCCGTCATCAGAAACACCGATAGCTATTACCCACCAGTTTAGATTTATAGTTATACCCACCAAAATATAATTTCAAAATCATAAAAATAGTTAGAGAGAGAAAGAAATATGTATACCCACCAGTTATGGTCTGACGAAGATGGATCTGTCACCTCCTTCACCTACGATCTGACCGCGATGGGGAAAGAAAGATGTATACCCACCAGCATATTCTTCAAGCCTCGAAAAAAAATATAAAGCCTCAGACCAAGAAAAATTCTTGATACAAAATACATAAATTGAAAACCCCTCTTGAGACAAAATACTGTTTGTGTTTGCAAAAAAACTTCAAATCAAGTAAAAAATCGTTTTAGAACAAGAAAGTACCGTTTCAGTCTTACCAAGAAAATTCAATGTCAATAGTTGAGACTGTAAAAACATCTAAAAATCAAAAAACAAATCGACTATGATGTAATTACCTAAATAATGATAGAAGATGAAATATTTAAGAGATATTGAGGCCATGAGAGAGCATGAGCAATAAAAGTGAGAGAAGGAGGTGTTTTATCGAAAAATAGTTAATGAAGATGGTATGGGTATGTGGGTTTTTATGATGAATAGAGTAGAGAGGCTAGGTGGGAAGAGATGATGGGCTCGAGATAAATGGGATAAGAGGTAGGGGTTTGAAATCGTGCGTGCAAACGCAGTGCCAAAGGTTGATTTGCAGATTTACAGGTCCATGTGTCTCAACCATTATATAGATTAAATACAAAAACCTATTTGTATAGGTTTTATATATAAATCTTATGATGTGGAAAAAAACCTCTCCTCTTTTATTTTATTTTATATATATATATATATAAGGCCCTTTCATGTAAGGGCCCCATATGGTGCAGATCCCGATACATACCATTTTTTTAAATTAGTAAAAAAATGAATTTTTTTTATGAAACTTCATGGATATGATCTCCAAGGTGAGAAGATCATCTCCAAAAAAATTCAATAAAAAAAACCGTTAAGATGAGGTGATATGTAAAAAATGGTCTAAATATGCATTTTCGACCGTTGAAATGTTGACGATCATCTCAACCACTTTTTGATTGAATTTTTTTATGAAACTTCATGGATATGATCTCGATAGTGAGAAGATGATGTCCACGAAGTTTCATAAAAAAATTCAATCAATAAAGTGGCTGGCACCGACCCAACATTTCAACGGTTGAAAATGCATATTTATACCATTTTATTACATATCACCTCATCTCAATGATTTTTTTATTGATTTTTTTACCAAAAAAATTGGAGATGATCTTCTCACCGTGGAGATCATATCCATGAAGTTTCATCAAAAAATTCATTTTATTACTATTTTAAAAAAATGGTATGTACCGAGATCTGCATCATAAAGAGTCCTTACAAGACACTTTATGATATATATATATATATATATATATAAAGACAGACTATGGTACATACCAATTTCACATACCGATTTTTTAAAAATAGTAAAAAAATTATTTTTGAGTTGAGTTTTTTTGTAGTATTTAAACATTTCAAGGGACCCATATAAAAAAATCAGGTCATAATATATTTTTGCGACTATTATTAAAAGATCGGTCAAACTTTCGCAGCGTTTAAAGTGCTTTAAAATGTGTGAAAGTTTGACTGAATTTTTAAAAATAGAAAAAAATTGTTTTGAGCTGTTTTTTTATATGGTGCCCTTGAAATGTTAAATGCCATTTTAAAAAATTCAACTCAAATATATTTTTTTAATATTAAAAAAATAGATTCGCACCAGCAAGTATGTATACTTGGTAATATATATATATATATAATATTAAAGCCATGCTATACTAATATGTTGGGTATTGGTTTGGTTTCTGTACGTATCTAGATTGATTTGAATAATTTGGACCAAGTATGTTTAGTTATTTGTATTGGTCATATTAGAACCCTCATTCTTTTATTGATCAAAATGCAAATAATATAATGCCCTTCTAGTTGCAGTTAATTTAACCAACCGTCGGGTTTTTATATATCTTGTAATTTTATATTTTGTAAGAACATATTGAGTTGTAACCTTTAATATAACTTAAGTTCTAGTCATTGACGATATGTGAACTTTAGTGTTGTCGTTTGATCCAATTTTACTTCTTCATTAGTTTAACTACGGACAAACTCAGCGAGGTAATGAAAACATAATTTTCTATAATATGGTTCTGTAATATGTTTTTTCTTCATTTTTCTTTCACTTTTTCCCTTTCCCATTCATCCCCTTTACAGTTTTCGAGAATTAAAGAGTTATTAGTTTATGTTAGTAATTATTTGTAATTAGTTTTCCCATATAGTAAGAATATGCAGGAAAAAGGCTCTACTTGCAAGCAAGAAATTATAAGGTCTCTCTCTCTCTCTCTCTCTCTCTCTCTCTCTCTCTCTCTCTCTCTCTCTGTATATATATATATATATATATACACCAAACTCATGTGAGGTCCTTGAATGAGGACGGGCCAATTTTTTCAAATAGTGAAAAATATAATTTTTGAGTTGATTTTTTTGTTAGGTATTTAAATGGTTCTGTAATATGTTGTTTCTTCATTTTTTATTTCACTTTTTCCCTTTCCCATTCATCCCCTTTATAATTTTTTGAGAATTAAAGAGTTATTAGTTTATGTTAGTAATTATTTGTAATTAGTTTTCCCATATAGTAAGAATATGTAGGAAAAAGGGTCTACTTGCAAGTAAGAAATTATAAGGTCTCTCTCTCTCTCTCTCTCTCTCTCTCTCTCTCTGTATATATATATACACACACACCAAGCTCATGTGAGGTACTTAAATGAGGACAGACCAATTTTTTCAAATAGTAAAAAATATAAGTTTTGAGTTGATTTTTTTGTTGGGTATTTAAATATTTCAAGGAATGGAGAGTATAAACAAAGGAAAAAAAAGCTGAAGTGATCAAGAAAAAATCTACCTCTCCAATCCATACAATAACATGCTTAATATTCGATTTTCCAAATAAACAAGTCAACAAAGAAATGTTTCAACGAAGAAAGTAAACCAAGCCAACAAGAGTATGATCCAACAAAAGCAAACTCAGGTATATTTTCAAGTTGCGAGAAATTAAAATAAGTAAGAAAAGTTCATCCCAAGCTTAAAAAATTTATAAGTGATTATAAAGAAGTAAACAATCTCACAAAAGCAAGTAAAAATCCCAAACCACTTACCTAAATATTCCCAAGTCTTCCCTAAACCAAAACACACAAAAATTAATAATTTTTTATTTTTAGAGTTGACTCCGAGATGGCCTACTTTTGGAGTCGACTCCAAGACATTCTATTTTTATAGACGACTCCATCAAAGGGTATTTCAGGCCTTTGATTACAATTTTTTTAATTGAACCAAAAATCAAAAGACAAGTTTTCAAAAAGACCCTCTACATATAGTGTTGACTCTATATGTGTTGAAATGACTCCAAGGGTAGTTTTGAGAAGATTTTCAATAACTATTTTTGACTTACAAAATACGTAAGTTCCTTCATATTACCAAACTACCCTTCAACGACTAGTTTTTGAAATGCCTATAAAAGAAATCCGTTGCTTCTCTTCCAAATAACACAAGCTATTACAATAACACCTCATTAGTGAAAGTTACATCATCAAGCTTTTGTCATCCCATTCTTATGTTTTTAAAGAGAGAAATCAAGCCGTTTGAGAGTTTTATACCCCAAAACTCGATTAAATTCAAAGCTTCAAGAAACTCAATTTGAACCAAAATCTTCCAACTCAATTCACCTGTAGAAAAGTCCTAAACCCAAAACCTAATTCCTAAGGAAATAAAACTAATACCCATTTTAGTTTCTAGAGAAAGAAACCAAGAAAAACCCTATTTGAATGTTTTATTTCCAAAAACTCCATTAAAGAAAAAGCTTCAAGAAAACCCACTTGAGCTAAAGTTCCAATCCAAAAATCCTTTAGCCAAGTTCCTAATCCCTTACCCGGTTGTCCTAAAGATCCAAATGTTTTACCTTTAAACATTTTATTTGTGATTGATTGAAAGTTTACTTTATAAAGAGAGAACGTAAAAAACCTTATCACCATTGTTTGTTATAACTTATAACAAACTTTCTTTTACACTTTGGTTACAATATTTTCTATTTTTAGGGGGAGTACCAACCAAATAATGATTAACTTAGTTAATCCAATGCCTAACAGACAAATAAGGAAGATAAAGATCACCCGAGGGTGGTCCCTCGAAGATCCTCCACAGACGTGACTCGAAGAATCTAGCTCAAAGATTAAAGTCACTCGAATGACTATAGTTTGTAATATGAAACACAGTGTATTTTAGCATGTACTTTATCTTACGCTATATCGCGAGTGAGATTGTTCGGTATCTACGAGGGACCATGCTTAGCAGGGCATGGGAGAGATAACATGCTCTATCGAACAACCTTTCCTAGGAAAATCATAGGGATATGGATTGAAGGGTTGGGAACAAGGCAATACAATAAACAACTCCCTTGGCACACTTGGGAAAAAATCCATCCAGTATATGTGGTTGCTCGAGCTACCTACAGCTGAGCTACCATAACTTCTACTCACTTGAGGGAACCTCCTTGAGGTTCCTCAACCTTACAGCCTTGGACTAATGATAGTTTTATCTAACAAATAGAAGACTAAACACTCGAGCTACTTATCAACCGAGAAACCTCAAACCAAACACCATTCGTCTGGCTAGTGTGACCACACGCCTAGTGGGGTCACTGTTCACCCACTTTCTAATGTCATAATGTCTGGCATTTAAGGACTCAAAACTACAACACTCAAGTGGGTTTATCCTTAGGATGGCAGGCCTAGTCTACCAAATCTTACCTCTTACCCATTCTAAGATAAGCCTTTGAACTTCCACGTTACGTCCCTCGTTAATGTCCATCATTCTTCCAACTGGTTAAGTAGTTTCTCACCAAAGTATAAGATCCCATGCATTTATTGCAATATCTCTCACATTAATGAAGGGGAGTACTTGTGCATTTAATGTTGTTAATCACATTGAATACCAGCAAGGTTACTCAAGTAAACTTGCCTTCATATAAATACACCAACTAAATAGTTTACGATGACAGTATTCTTAACCTAGAATTATTGCCCAATTTTCTTCGTACACGAGAGCTTTTATGAGGACATTCTTCGCACACTCATTAAATACCCATATCATTGAGCATTAACTGGACCTGAAGTTCCTACCTTTCCTTTAGTGTACCTAGAGTACTTTCTCTTTCTCCCTCTGACCAAGTTACCTGTTGGTCCCATTTATTTATTATACTTGTAGTGTGTGCACGGTGTACAAATATCATTCAATACAAGTCTGAATATTGAATCTCATTGTCCCTTTTGACATATATTCATTATCATTATTAAGTATTGTATTGTGAATTAATCCTAGTCTTGATAAGGGGTTATGCCTCACTTGATACTAATTATGTTCCAAGAACCCACATCTTACATTATTCTTATTGGGGTTGAACTTCATTATATCTTTAAGGCATGTAGTGTCTGGGTGGGGAAAATCCTAACGAGTGTGATAAATCTTGTGAGGTGAGGTAAAGCCTAGTAAGGCGTGATAAATCCTAATGGGTGTGATGAATCATGTGGGGTACAATAAATCCTTGTGTGATTATTGGTTCTATCTTAGTGAATCAGATATAGTGAAGTTTCTTGTGTACTATCTCTAGCTTGGATGCAGGCAAGTCCAAACCACATTAAAATATTGTTTGCAATATCTCTTTTTGTAAGGACAAATTTCCAATTGAGTCAATTTATATTATTGACTATTTTCATTGGAAAAACTATTTACACTCATTTAGTGTCATGCCCCTCTCCACGATGAAGAATTTGAGCATTCGAAATTTCACCATTCTATAATACTTCACATTGTCATCCGATTGCTCTTTTTTCTAATGGTATATGACCTGGTTTTTGTATATTTTATTGGATGCATTTTTAATGTTACACGCTTCCTGGTGGAATTTTTCAAAACATACGTTCTTCTTTAAAGTTAAATCTAATTTTTCAAAACTATGCAAGTTGTTCAAACTAGTTCGTTTGAAGACCAGTTCCTTCTTGGTTCTTGACTGCAATGTCATTTAAAATCTCATTCAAATTAAATTTTGATCACAGTCATTCAAACGACTTAGGATGAGATCTTTAATAGGTTTCAAATGCATTGTCATTTAAAGGCTCGTCCAAACGACATTTTTTCATGTCGTTCGAATTTTTTTAAAATGTCATTTTTTCCCTCAACCTCCCTTGTCCACTACTTCCTCTTTTAAGACTATTTAGGGGATCGAGAAAACTGTTGAAATGTGTTCTTGAACTATAGAAGAAAACCATATTTGTCTTTAAAAATTGTCTCCAACATTAATGTGATCTTTGGGATTATTTTCCAAGAACCAAAAACCCCAAAATCTTCCTCTCATACATTCATCCCTATTTAAGTGTGGTGGACTTCTACACAAGTTTGTATTGGAGACAGAATTTGGCTTTCGGTGGATATCGAGACACAAAAGGTGTCATGCAGCTTGTTGGATCTACTCGTACTACGAGCAGAGTTGTTGAAGACGGCATCAGCAGGCCTTGTTGTGTCAAGTCCATAAGTCTTTTATATCTTCTTTTAAAAATCATATACATAAAGGATTTTGTCTATGCTTACTCATTCGAGGTTTTTACCATTTAGGACTTCCACATACATTAGCGCATTGTGGTTGTGCTTTCTCTTTGTGTATTGGAAATCATGCATGCTCACATATCATATAATAACTAAGATTAAAATTTGAAAAGTATAAACCTGCTGGCCTAATCATAATTTGTATCATGTGTTGTTAATTTGTTTCACGGAGTGTATTTTATGAATTTGAATCGAATCCAAATAACCTTGTAATTTCAAATTGGTATTAGAGCAAGTTTTTAAAAGTTATTTATCTTAATCTTAGAGGTTATATGGAAAGTTATTCGTCAAATAGACCCATATGTTTGATGGAACTAATTATGCCTATTGGAAATCACGTATGAGATCAGCGTTAAAATCATTTGAGGAACGTGTTTGGCTTGTTGTTGAAAAAGGGTGGTCCCCTCCTACTTTAATTTTTGAAGAAGAAATTATTTTAAAACTTATAGAAGAATGGAGTGAGGATGAGTTGAAATTATGTAATTTTAATTCTAAAGGTTTAGATACTTTGTTTAGTGTTGTTACTCCTAAGAACTTTCATCGTATCATGACTTGTGAAACTTCAAAGGAGGCATGGGGCATTATTCAAGTTACTCATGAGAGAATGAGTGTGATTAAGGCGTATAAACATCAAAATTTAACCACTCAATTTGAAATTATCACATGAGAGAGAGTGAAACTTTTGATGTGTTTTATGCACGTACTTTCGATATTGTGAACTCATGTTTCAACTTAGGTAATAAGATCCATGAAAATCGTGTAGTCAAGAAGCTTCTTTGATCTCTCGCTAGTGGATACATCCCAAAAGTCACAGTTCTTAATTCTTTGGGAGTGTTAAATTTATTAAAACTCGAAGACCTTGTAGGTGATCTCCAAACATATGAAATAGACATGTTTCCTAAAGGTAACAAAAACAAAGATAAGAGAGTTTATCTAAAAGTTAAAAAGGAAGAAGTGTTCGAATCCGATGAGTGCGATATGGATCCTATTGATATGGCCTCATTTTCTAAAAAAGTCAGAAAGTTTCTCAAGTTTAAAAAGAAAAACTTAAAATTTGAAAAACTTAAATTTAAGAAAAATAAAAACAAGGTTAGTAGAAGTTTTATTGATCGGGATCAAAAGAAATTCTAAAATTATAATTCTAAAAGAGATAACTTTAAAAAGGATGATTCGGAGAGACATTTTGAGTGTGATGGACGAGGTCATAAAGCGTATGAGTACCCCCACTAAGATTAAGAGGCAAAGTAAGAATAAAGTCATTTATAATGCTACTCTTAGTTATAGTGATAATGAGTCTGAAGATTCCGATGATTTCGTTCCTTCTGGAATCAACTTCACCACTTTTATGGAGAGTCGTGCTAGTGATTCAAGTGTGTCACATCCAAGTGTAGACATTTCCAAGTGCGAAATTGAAGTATTATCCAATGACTCACAAGGTAGTAATGACAAAGGAAGTGGGAATGATGTTGATGAAAGTGAGTTAAAGTCCACCTATTTTGAGTTATACACTAAGTCTATGCAAATTTAGAAGATTAATAAAAATCTAACTTTTAAGGTGTTGGCATTAGAAAAAGAGTTGAAAAGCCTGAAGGAGAAGGAGGCTTTAGTTAGTCAACTCGAGGCGATTAATATTTCTCTTTCTAAGAAGCTTAATTTGGTGGGTAAAGAAAAATGTGATTTGACCGATTCTCAAGTTTGTGTTACAAAATATCTTCATGAATCCTTGGAAATTCAAAAAATACTTGAAGTAAAAATTATCAAACTTGAGAAAGAACACAAGGACTCTCGAGAAGTCGAAGTCACGCTTGAGGATAGTTTCGGAAGAATGGGGACATTATTTCTCGATCATATTTTAGGTTATAAGGAGAAAGGATATCAAGAGATAAAAGGTATATGATATGAAGGAGGTGAGTCATCCAACGTTAAATCCGAACCTTTATCCAAGTTTGTTACCAAAATGGACCCTCCTTAACCTAACTCACCTAAGATAAATCTACCTAAGCAATCTATAAAAGTGACTCCACATCAATTCTATATTTGTATGTTTTGCCACAATGGGGTCATCTTAGAGATTTCTATTACAAGCTTAGGAAGAATTCTTATCCCACTACTCCTAGGCCACACTATATCTCCTTATCTAGCATTAAAAACCAAGTTAAGTTTCTAGTCAATACAACCAAAGGTTTAATGGAAGAGTTTTTAAGGTTGTCTATGGCCCAAGAAAATGATTCCAACCAAAAGACTAGGATCAACAAAGGGAACAACACAACTCGAGCTTGGTTTGGAAAAAATAAGTCCAATAAGAATATTGTCATTTATATTGCTCTTAAGGCTCAAAATACCTCATAATGGTATTTTAATAGTGGATTCTCCACACATATGAAAGGTTATAAATCTCTGTTTACCACTCTTGAGACCACAAAGATGGAAAAATGACATTTGGCAATGGGAGTAAATCTAGAATTATGGGAAGAGGTACCATTGAAGTTTTTGTTTTCCCAAAACTAGAAAATGTTCTTTATATTGATGGAATCAAAGATAATTTCATAAACATTATCCAGTTATATGACGAAAATCTAGCAGTTAAGTTTAGCTAGACGAATTGCACGATTATGATAAATCTGGTGAGATTATTCTACAAGGTGTGCGGACTACTAGCAATTGTTATCGGATCATTCCAAAGTCTTCATTCTTTTGCAATAGTGCCAAGGTTTACTCAGTCGACATTTGTCGTCAACATTTAGGTAATGTTAATCTTAGATATCTTGATCATATAGTGAATAGAGACCTAGTTCGGTGCTTGTCATCCTTAGAAAAATTGATAAGCACCCAAAAGTGTTTAAATAAAACCCCAAATTGATGATTTTTAATTGCTAATTCTCGACAAAATGGGTCATATGCGTGTATATGTTTATTTTCTAGGTCAAATGTCATTTGTGGGTTCAAACGCTTCAAATCAAGGAAAATACGATATTTATGTGGTTAAAAGAAGGTAAAACTAATTCGCGTGCCTATTAACCAGTCCCCAAACCTGAACATATCCATTAACCGAGCCCAGACCACCACAATCCAGTCCAAGGCCTCATCTGTATTTAGTTTGTATTTCTTTAGATTTTTTTAGATTTTTAATTGAGTCATTTATAATTTTTTTTAATTTATTTTATATTTTGTTTTGAGTCTTGTATTGTTTTAGGATTTATTTATTCATCGACTATTTTTATATATTTTTATATAGGTGTGAGTTTTATTTTTATTTGATTTTTATTAGTTTCTATTGTTTTAGTTTTATTAATATTTTATTAAGATTGGTTTATTTTTAGTCTTTAGATTAGGAATTTAATTTTTTAAGTTTAATACATTTTTGTATTTTCTTTAGTTTTATTTTATTAAGCAAAAATTTTAATTTTGTAGGTTTAGTATTTTATAGATTTTATTTTTTTAAGTTTTAGTTCTATTTAGTTGAGTCTTAGAGAGTTTTATTTTAGGTGCACAACTAAACACATACACACACCATACCTCATACACCTTAATTCTTCCAACTTTGCCACTTAGCCATTTGCATCTCCTATAAGATCAAGAGAAGACTCATTTGGCAAGGATATATTTAGAATATTGTAGAAAATTAGTTCTAAAGAAAACAAAAAACATTATAAATAATTTTATTTTTATTTATTTAATTTTATTTAGAGATTTTGTGAGAAGTAATTGTGAGTGATTGAATTGTATTGAACAAGATAGAGTTCAATTTGTCAAATTCAAGGAGAGTTGTTTGAAGATTTGTTCTCTTTCTCCACTCTTTTATTTTAAATTCCTTTGAATATTTATTTATCATGTTTAATATCATGTTAGGCTAAATCCCCTTGCATGGATTGGGGTGATCCCATTATTTGATTTTAATCCCATTTTAATTAGTTTATTTAAATTAAATGTCCCTTTGATGATTAACTGTGCATTCTTACATTTTAATTTACGCCTCGAGAGGGGGTAAAAGAGTTTCGAGAGAAAATCGAATTTCTAGTCTTATTTTCCATTAGAATCGAACTAGAGATATGTTTTTCTAAAATATGAATTTATTTCTTTGAATTTCAACTCTAAGCTATTTTTCATGATTTAAAATAAATTAATAAATCGATCCTAGACGGTGATTTATTAAATGAGGGTTAGATTTACTTTTCAAGAGTTCTAGGAGTGTTGAATTTAATTTTCTAAAATGTTATTATTAAAATTACATCTGCAACGAGAGTTAATTTATGATTTTGATACTAACTTGGGATAATTAATTTTAATGAATTAATTAAATTTGATTAACAAGAATATATGGTGTCATCCTATCCCTTTTTAGTCCTCACTTTTATTTTCTCACTCATCTCATATTTTACATTTTATTTAGTTATATTTCACTCATTTTTCATCGCACTTTTTAGTTATTTCATTAGACTTTACTCCTAGTTTAGTATATTTCTTCCATTAGTTTAGTCATCTCATCATCCCATAAAAAAAAAATAATATAAATAAAGCTAAAAAAAATAGAAAAAGTAAAAACTCTAATAAGAAATTAAAGTAAAAAATGAATTAATTCAACAAAACTGATGCTTCAGTCTTGTTTAGAGGTGATTTTCATCACCCAATTTTTTTGCCACCCCGTGCTTGGTTAGACCTTATCCTTAGGGTGAGTTCCCTTCAGTCTGGCTCAGATATTAAATTTAGTGCTACTGGCAGGCAGCCCATCATGTCTTGTTTCGATGTATGAGTCTTATCATGTTTGGGGTGGTGTTTCACACCACCCAATGCTTTCTCATGCTTTATAGACTTGTACATATTTTTTTATGTCGCTATTATTCTTTAGGTTCTCCCCTTCATTTCATCATGCGGTCCAAAGTTCATTAGTGGTTGATTATGGTAATCTCTATCCTACCTTGTGCTTTCAATGTTCAAATATAGTTTTAAACATCGAGGATGATGTTCTCTTTTGTTTGGGGGTGAGGAAATTTATCAAATCGTAGCTCTTTTGAAAATTTTATCTAAAACAAGTCATTTTTAAAAATTATGTGCAGTTTAACTCATTTTTTATGACATGAAATGTATATCATCCCTTTATTAGAAATCTCGGATTACGTTTATTCGTGCCCAAATTACGTTTTCACCATAACATTAAATAATACCTCTTAAGGTGTATTTGCACTTTGAATTCCTAAACTCAGTAAATTTGCACTTTCACATTTACAATCGAAAGTTGAAGAGTAACTACAGTCTCAAGAGAGCCCTAAATGATCACTTGTTGAGACTTAAATCTTTGAGATTTGAGCTATTCACCCTTTTTTAGGGTTTTTACATATCTCCGAGTCACAAGATGACTCAACTTTCTTTATTTCACTGAGTTGTTGCATGATCTCATTATTTTTCATCTTTGGCATAATAATTGAGAATGACATCACTTTCGAGTCGTAAGAAACATGTGTCTTATAGTTTGTCCCGAGCACCAATCCATTATGTACCATACACTAACCATTTCTCCATATCACATTCACACCACTCATTACCCTCCCATATTTCCTTTATCCTTACCATCCATATATCATTTGAAATCATTACCATCTATCTTTTTTTTAGAAAAAGAGAGTTTTAGATTTTAAATGTAAAACGTCTTCATTTTTGGCTTGAAAAGAGAAATCTATCGCAATAAAAAAATGAAAAAAAGAAAAAATAAATAAAAAAGAAAAAAAAAGAAGAATAAAAAAAGAATTTGCGATCAAAGTTTGATCAAATGAAGGCATTGGTTATCCAGATTGTATTCCACTCTTCTCAAAAACCCTACCATCATATCATTCATCTTCTTCATCTCATTCATTATGCCCTACATAAACCCCACTTTCATCCTTAGTGAGGTGTTCGCGCAAACAAGACGTCTATACGGTGAATGATTCAACATTCTCAAAATAGTGGTTAGCATTTGTTCATGAGATCAATTTATTTCATGTGTCCATCATTTCTTTTAAGTGTGTGAGACGTTTGAACTTTTTTATATTTACTCAGCTCCTCACACACTAGAGAGATACACTTATCCAAATCTTAGAGAGTTCGATTCAGATAGACATATAGAGTTAGATTTGAAGTCAAAGCATTGATTTAATAAAGGCGAACTAGGAATTACTCTCATGATACTTGAGATTGTTTCACACTACACATGCTGAGGCTTTTAGAAAGGATAACTCCTTTGGTACTAATTAATTTTATGTCATTCATTGATAGTTGAACATTGTAATCCTTGAAGTCTTTATAGATGGGTTGTACAACTTTTCATCGTCAAATAAGAGACTGCCTTTCAATAAATTATTTTCAATAAACTTTTGAATTTATGGGTACATTCACTGCAAACCCTCATGAGAGAAAACTCGTCCTATAAGGCAAGCTATAGGTTTAAAGTCTTGTTGCAGGGGCTAAGCGCAATCGCAAGTGCCCGCAAAAGTGGGACACTTTTAATTTCTTATCTTTATTTCTCTTCATTTTTTCTCAATGGGTATTAATGTTCAGTTTGGGGGTGGTGTGATAAGCACCCAAATTTTTTTAAGTAAAACCCCAAATTGACGATTTTTAATTGTTAATTCTTGACAAATGGGTCTTATGTGTGTTTATGTTTATTTTGTAGGTCAAGTGTCATTTACGAGTTCAAACACTTCAAATCAAGGCAAATGTGACATTTATGTGGTTGAAGGAGGGCAAAGCTAAATCCCGTACCTATTAACCAGTCCCTAAACCCGAACCTATCCCCTAACCGAGCCCAGACCTCCATAATCCAGTCCTTAGCCTTGTGTGTATTTAATTTGTATTTTTTTTAGATTTTTATTTGAGTTGTTTAGAATTTTAGAATTTATTTTATATTTTTTTTAGTCTTGTACAGTTTTAGGATTTATTTATGCGTCGGCTATTTTTATATATTTTTATATAAGTGTGAGTTTTATTTTTATTTGAATTTTATTAGTTTTTATTATTTTAGTTCTATTAATATTTTCTTAGGATGGGCTTATTTTTAGTCTTTAGATTAGGACTTTAATTTTCTAAGTTTAATATATTTTTTGTATTTTCTTTAGTTTTATTTTATTAAGCTTTGATTTTAATTTTGTAGGTTCAGTATTTTAATAGATTTTATTTTTTAAATTTTTAGTTTTATTTAGTTGAGTCTTAGAGAGTGTTATTTAGGTGCACAACTAAACACATACACACACCACACCTCATACACATTAATTCTTCCAACTTTGGCCTTTAGCCACTTGCATCTCCTATAAGAACAAGAGAAGACTCATTTGACAATGATATAGTTAGAATGTTGTAGAGAGTTAGTTTTAAAGAGAAATAAAAAAAACACCGTTGTAAATAATTTTATTTTTATTTATTTTATCTTATTTAGAGATTTTGTGAGAAGTAATTGTGAGTGATTGAATTGTATTGAAGAAGATAGAGTTCAATTTGTCAAATTTAAGGAGACTTGATTGAAGATTTATTCTTTTTCTCTACTCTTTTTTTTAAATGCCTTTGAATATTTGTTCATCATGTTTAATATCATGTTAGGCTAAATCCCCTTTCAAAGGGTGGGGTGATCCCATTATTTAATGTTAATCTCATTTCAATTAGTTTATTTAAATTAAATGTCCCTTTGATGATTAACTTTGCACTCTTACACTTTAATTTACACCTTGAGACAGGGTAAATATTTTTTGATAGAAAATTGAATTTCTAGTCTTATTTTCCATTTTAGAATCGAACTAGAGATAGGTTTTTCTAACATTTGAATTTATTTCTTTGAATTTCAACTCTATGCTACTTTTCAGGATTTAAACTAATTTAATAAATCGATCCTAGCAGGTTAATTATTAAATGAATTTTAGATCTACTTTTCAAGAGTTGTAGGAGTGCTGAATTTAATTTTCAAAAATGTTATTATCAAAATTATATTTGCAGCAAGAGTTGATTTGTGATTTTGATACTAACTTGGGATAATTAATTTTAATGAATTAATTAAGTTTGATTAACTATAATATATGTTGTCATCCTATCCCTTGTTATTCATCACTTTTATTTTCTCACTCATCTCATATTTTACGTTTTATTTAGTTATATTTCTCGCACATTTCATCACACTTTTTAGTTATTTCATTAGACTTTACTCGTAGTTTAGAATATTTCTTCCATTAGTTTAGTCATCTCATCATCCCATGAAAATTGTTTTAATATTAAAAAAATTATAAAAAATAGAAAAAGTAAAAAATAGAAATAGAAATTATATTAGAAAAATGAATTACATGACTTTACTTGTGTGCCACTCCTTAGAGTTGCCCTTGCTTACCTCTATACAAGTTGTCATTATTTTTTGTAGGTATGAAGGATTTCTAATTAGAGAGGCTTTCCCGCAACGACATACAAAAATCTTACTCATCAAAAACCAACCTCCTCAATTTGCGGTCCTTGTCAACTTGGGAATCAAATTAAAAGTCCTCATAAGAAGTTGAACTCTATAACCACCTCTCCTGTCATAGAATTGATTGAC
The DNA here is from genome assembly GCA_949130495.1 of Sambucus nigra. NCBI lineage: Eukaryota > Viridiplantae > Streptophyta > Magnoliopsida > Dipsacales > Adoxaceae > Sambucus > Sambucus nigra. Next base: position 275,464,780 of record OX422216.1, on the reverse strand, counting down.
ATGGACCTTATGGGTCCCACTCGTATTGAGAGTATAGGAGGAAAAATATATATCCTATTGATGGTAGATGACTTTTTGAGATATTCAGTAGTTGGATTTCTTAGAGAAAAGCCCAATGCAGTTTCAGTTTCTAACGGTTAAATATCGAGTCCTTCAAAATCAACATGGTGTCACCATAAACCGGTTTAGAAGTGATAATGGAACTGAATTTAAATAATCTTGTGTGAATTCTTTTTGTGATGAAGTTGGAATTAAGAATGAGTTTTTGGTCGTTCGAACTCCTCAATAAAATGGTATAGTTGAGAGGAAGAATCTAGATCCAAGAAATGGCAAGGTTGATGCTTCTTGGTAGAAAAGTGCCACGTAGATATTTTGTGGAAGCGATAAGCACCACTTGTCATATGGTGAATAGGGTATACTTGCATCCCCATACTAATAAAACTCCCTATGAATTGTGGACATGTAAGAAACCCAAACTAGCCTATTTTCGAGTCTTTGGTAGTCCTTGTTATACCCTTAGGGATATAGAGATTTGAATAAAATTCAACTCAAGGAGTGATAAAGGTATATTTCTAGGATATCCACCAAATAGTAGAGCTTATATTCTTTACAACTTTGTTACTCTAAAGTTAGAAAATCAATAAATGTTACTATAAAAGATGATGCCCCATCTACATTTGTTTATAATAAGGATCACTCTTCACATGAGAGTGATGTAACCCCCAATGTTGATCACAATGAGTCTCAAAATGATTCAGTGAACCCCTCTCCTGAGAAAAGGGATCCAACCCCTTAGGTTCGTAAAAGTCATGCCCTATCTAATACTATTGGGAATCCCTAATTAGGCGTCAATACAAGGGTGCAACTTGAAAATGAGGTTACTTATTTGTGTTATACCTCTATAATCGAACCTAAACATTTTAAAAAAGGCACTAAAAGATGAACATTGGATAAATGCCATGCAAAAAGAGTTGCTTCAATTTCAAAAGAATGATGTTTGGGAGTTAGTTCCCCAGCCTAGTGATACTGACATCATTCGTACCAAATGGATCTTTAAAAATAAAATGGATAAAAATGATGTCATTGTTCATATTAAAGCTAGGTTAGTTGCCTAAGGGTAAACCCAATTAAAGGGAGTTGATTTAATGAGATTTTTCCTCCTATTGTTAGGTTAGAGTCCATTCGCCTTTAACTAGCCATAGCATGTCATCTTAAATTCAAGCTTTATCAAAGGGATGTCAAGAGTGCTACCTATATGGAATTTTTCAGAAGGAGGTCTTTGTGGAACAACCAAAAGGGTTTAAAGACCCTAAGCACTCGAATCACGTCTTTTACTTGAATAAAGACCTATATGGTTTAAAGCAAGCTTCTCCTTCTTGTTATGAGAGCGTTACTTCGTATCTCCTTACTCATGGCTTCTCGAGAGGGGGAGTAGATATGACGTTATTTGTTTGTCGGGATGAGAGTGTTATTTTGGTTGCCCAAGTGTATGTCGACAACATAGTTTTCGAATCCATATTTGACAAATATACTCAACTCTTTACGAAATACATGAAAAGTGAGTTTGAGATGAGTATGGTCTGCGATCTCACTTACTTCCTAAGTATTCAAGCGCATCAACTCGATAGTGGGATATTTTTATCCCAGTCTAAGAATACGAAAGATGTTGTGAAGAAATTTAATCTAGACTTCGCTAACCTTGCTCGTACACCCATGAGTTCATCTATTAAGCTTCGCAAAGACACTGGCGGAATGGATGTAGAGCACACTCTTTTTTGGAGTACGATAGGTAGTTTACTCTAATTAATCGCTAATCGTCCGGATATTTCGTTTAGTGTAGAAGTTTATGCCCATTATCAAGCTATCCCAAAAGAGTCCCATTTACTTTCCATTAAGCGTATTATTAAGTATGTTAGTGGGACACTATAGTTTGTGATTTGGTACTCTTTCGACACTAATAATTCTCTATCAACGTATTCGGATGTCGATTGGGCAGGAGGCGTTGATGGTTGTAAGATCACCTCAGGCGGATGCATGTTTCTATTTTGGAAGTGCTCTTGTCTTTTCCATGGTGGAGGCCGAATAAGCCGTCGGGAGTTGTCTCACTCAACTCATTAGGGTGAAGCAAATGTTGGAGGATTACGGTATTCCACAAGGAACAATGACAATTTATTGTGATAATACGAGTGCAATACATATTTATAAAAATCCCATTCAACATTATAGAACAAAGAACTTTAGAATTCGTCAGCACTTTATCCGAGAGTTAGTTGAAAAGAATGTCATTTCCTTAAGCATTGTATGCATCGATCGTCAAATGGCTGACATATTTACAAAACCTATAGATCCCCTTAGATTCGAGAATCTTAGGAAATTCGTTGGGATTTTCTCCATTAATTGAGTTTGGAGTTTTATATCTAGTTTAGGTTGTACCTCATGTCTATCTTTCTACCGATGAACTATATTATATTTTTGTACATATATTTTCAAAAATTCCAAAAATATTTTCATTTATTATAAAGACTTTCATAAAATTTTGTCCATATAAGATATGTGTGTGAGATTTTCGAATCACTCTATCATTCCATGTTCATGTGGATTTTGATGAGTAGCTAGTACGGATTTTGTCTCAGTCATGCCCTTTATGCGTTGATTCGACGCTTTGATGATTATTTACATAGATTCTTCTATGATTGCCTTATATCATTGCCTTTCATGCACACACCTATCACGGAATCTTGAGGATGTCAATATCTCTTTATATATGTTAGGTCAAGTAAGGTGTTGTCTTATCAATTTTGTCACCTAGTCTTCTAAGCAACAGCCATAAAAATTGTGCATGTAAGAACCATTGCCCGGATTGAGAAAAATAGAAAATCATTTATCCAGTAAAGTTGGTATATTTTAATCAATGGAATCGGGCTGCGAAAGACAGGTTGTCATTGCATGAATAGCCACCATTTGCAAAATGAAAAGAGCCTAAAAGAATATATGGCATAATAAATACAAAATTACCAAGGCCAATGTGTAATATACAAGATATTGTGTAAAATTCAAATATATATATGCGTTTAAAGGAGACATAAGTTGAAGATCAATGGGTGTGAACAATAAGTCATTATATTGCATTTTAAGGTGATGCTATTGGTCGGAGAATCATCTATATTCTAGGCGTTGTGTTTAACTGGTTATTCTCCACTTGAATTCCCCTTATTTATCACAAGGTTGATATGAGTGCATATTGTGTAGATATATGTTAGACATCTTGCACTTTTGCATTGTCTTAGGCGATGCTCTCACTCGTATTGTTCACACCCATTCATTTTGTTTCCACGATCCAATTATTTTCAACACTTCTTAGGACAATTGAAAATCAAAATTTTTTGGGTTTTTAAATTAGTAGGGTCTTCATATTCTTTAATTTTTCATTTTTTTTAATTTTTTTTGGAAGCGTCTGCAATATTTTTTTATTTCTCGTTCGAACGAGATTCGAACGATCCTCCCCCAATCCTGGCTTGCAAGCTCCTACGAATTATCTCTCTTATATTGTTCGAACGAGATTCTTAGATAGTTTGAACGATCGGACTTTAAATAGGTCGGTTTGGCTTTTTTTTGATGTTTCATTTCCCACATTTTCCCGCTCTCTCTCTAAGAGAACACTTGTTTTTTGTCCTCTAATATCTCTTACCTCTTCACTACATATCTCCCACTCTTTCCACATTCTCAACCCTTCATCTCCACCTTCACCCATATAAAACCCTCATTTCCTAAAGCCCATTTACATAGTTGCTAGAGTTGTGTTAGGATTTTCAAACTTCATTTTAAAGTACTCCATTTACCATCTTTTCACTTATATATTTGTATCATGGTTTGAGTAAATATGTTTTGGGTACTCTTTTTAACATGCACCACATTTGTGTTAATTATTTTCCATGATTGACCCATTTCATACAAATTAAAAAAAATTGGGGGACTAGTCTATATTATTCATATTTTTTATTATACAATTTTTTTTAATAAAAACTTTTGTTTGCCTCAGTTAAATTGCATAGCATGAATTTTTTACGTTATTTTAACGTTAATATTTTTCGTCAAATAGTCATGAAATTTCATTTTTTTTTTTTATAGTTTTATATATCCATATTTGTGTTATCGTAATGGAGTATGGAATTTATGTTGTTGTTGTTGGTTTTTGGTGTTTTGGAGGATTGGTTTCTTGTATTTGGGTAGGTTATAGAATATTTCCACTCTTCCTTATGGTTAGAATTAGACGTCTTAGGCGTGGGGTGCCATCCGATGAGGAACGTTCTTCAGATGAATATGTTGCCATTACCAACCTTCGACTACGTTGGGGAACGCATGCCAATCACACCCTCTTCCACACTAGGGTTCCCTACTAGGTCAATCGTTAGAGAAAAGATTATTAACCTAGTTTCACTTTTCAAATCCATTATTTTCACATGGATTGTCACTCATGGTTGGGATCCAAATTTCAACCTTCGTGATCCTATCTATCCCGACCTTATTCGATAGTTCTTTTTTTCCATGCTTGTGTCTGAGAGAGGTCTAGTCTCCAAGATACGTGGTAAAAAAGTTATCATCACTGCCGACTCCATTGCTCGTCTATCCGATTTACCCTTAATCTCCAACTCTACCTTTGCTTAGCCCAAAGATGCGAGGCATGCCTAGACCTTATTCTAGAGACAGTATTTCAGGTTATACAGCCTAGATCTTCCATTTTATATCATAGAAATCTTAACTTTTATTTTATGATCCTTAATTTGATTATTTTTGGGTGCCTTCTTCCACGTGAAAACCATACTCAGATTTCATCGCATCATGTGAGGATGATGTATGCTATAATCATTGGGAATTATATTGATCTTCCCAATAACATTTATGGAGTTCTTAGAGCCTTCTGTATGTCACCCTCTGCATCTGTTAAACAGGCATTACCTTTTGTGATTCTAGTCACCCGTCATTGTTTGGAAGTTGGTTACCTTCTCCTACCTTTGGATATTCCTACGACCCACTATTATACCATTAATAGTTCATCCATTGGTCATTACCGAGGTCATCTTCATAAAAACACCCCTCATCCATGCCATCCCGCTCGGAGTCATCCCAATCTATGGCCTTATTCACTCCATCTCAGTCCAGACCCTTTACCTCTTACCATCATCCCCTTCATAGTCGAAGGAGCTTAGGTTGATGTGTTTGAAGATTAAGAAAATATAAGAGAAGCAGCATCAAGACTAAGCTAGATGCAGGATTTCTTTGCCTTTATGCAGAGAGACAGGGAGAGAGCCGAGAAGGCACAGGCTAATATAGAGGAGGCTCAGGTACGTAGAGACTCTCTCATGATGTAGCACTTTAAGGAGCTCCATCATGTAAAGATACAACGTGGTGCAGGTTCTTTGGGCACCAAATCTGCTCTTAGTGACGATAATCCAGATGACGCACTCGATGATCAGGCCCAGTGATTTATGTTTTAGGCAGTTATTTTATTTTGTGTACTTATGAGAGAGAAATTTATTCTTTCTTTATTTATGTTTAACTCTCATTTGTACCAGATACTGGATTATCATTTTCTTTTTTTATTTATTTATAATGTTAATCATCTTATGCATAATCTTATCATGTATCGTTATTGTGGATGATTTTCATTCTTTATTATGCTATGGATGTTGTCTTACTCATATTAGTGTCTCATGTTGTCTATATTGAGGTTTATTCTATCTTCACTAATATTGTAGGATTTTTTTTATCCCTTGGTATTTTTTAGGGAAAAGGGGGGGGGGGGGGGGGGGACATGCTTAGGGGGAGTCAAAATTTGGTTATTTATACCTTAGTTTTCCCCCATGCATTTTATGTGTTTATTTTTTCTTGTATATAGGCTATTTATTTATTATTTTCCAGATTCGTGCCTACAACCCTTCAAGAAGCAGCTTTGTTGTCAATTGAGTATGTCCTTTTTGTTTTGGTTTAGAGGACGGGAATTAGGATCGGATTAACGGCCTGGCTTAGCAAATTCTGAGTCTTTTTATTATGTTTTATCCTAGAATAGACGAACGGGTAGATTTGTAAGGAGAAATTTTCAATTGAGACAAATTGTAGTATTTGTTATTTTTGTTGGACAAAACATTTAGATTCATTTAATGTCATGCTACTCTCCATGATGAAGAATTTGAGCATCCGAAATTTTAACATTCTATGAAACTTCACAATATTATCCGATTGCTCATTTTCCTAAAGGTATATGACCCGGTTCTTGTATATTTTATTGGATACATTTTTTATTGTTACATTCTTCCTGGTAGAACTTTTCAAAACATATTTTGTTCTTTAAAGTTAAATTTAATTTTCCAAGATTATGCAGGTCGTTTGAACGTGCATGTTCAAACGACTTCGGAAAAGTTACTTTTTGGTTCTTGACTGGAATGTCATTTGAAATCTTATTCAAACGACCTTTCGATCACAGTCGTTTATACGACTTCGGACAATCCTTAATGAATTTCAACTTCATTGTCGTTTGATGTCTCATTTAAATGACATTTTGTCATGTCATTTGAACAAGGCAGTTTTATCGTTCGAACGACCGTTAATATTTTTGAAAAATGCAACTTTTTTCCCTTAACCTCCCTTGACCACTACTTCCTCTTTTGAAATAATTTAGGGGCTCGGGGAAATGGCTGAAAGGTGTTCTTGAACTTTAGAAGAAAACCATATTTCTCTTTACAAATTGTCTCCAACATTTATGTGATCTTTTCAATCATTTTCCAAGAACCAAAAACTCCAAAATCATCCTCTCATACATGCATCCATGTTTAAGGCAGTGGACCTCCGCACATGTATGGATTGGAGAAGACATTTGGATTTTGGTGGATAGCGAGACACGACAAATGTCAGGCAGGGTGCTGGATCTACACGTACTACGAACCGAGGTGTTGAAGACGGCATTAAAAGGTCTTGTTGTTCCAAGTCTATAAGTCTTTTGTGTCTTCTTATAAAAAAACCATATTTATAGTGGATTTTGTCTATGCCTGGTCGTTTGAGATTTTTCCCATTTCGTTTTTTCTTGTACATCGGAGAGTTCTGGTTGTGCTTTCTCTTTGCGTATTTGAAATCATGCTTGGTCACGTAGGATATAGTAACTAAGATTAAGATTTGGAAAGTATCAACTTACTGGATTAATCATAATTTGTATCCTTTGTCGTTAATTTGTTTCACGGAATGTATTTCACAAATTTGAACCGACTCCATATAACCTTGCAACTTCACTTTTAACTCTGCCTTTAATATTTCTATTAATTGTCTGGCCTCATTTTTTATTGATTGATTAATTGCTTCATTACTAATTGAATCATCACATTGCAATTAATCTTTGGGAGAGAAGTTTGAAAAGTTTTAAATAACAATTTTATTTACAATACCCAATTAACCCCCACCCCTATTAGGCATATTGTTTAGATGACAATTGGTGCTAGAGCCTAGCTTATATATACTTATTTTGAAAAGTATATTTTTATATAAAGATCAAAGACAAGTGACTAGTATTTCACAATAGTTTTTGGGAAGATACGATGTACCCGTTTCTAAAAGAAATGATTTTAAAACATGAAAAAATAAAATCTCTTGGATTGTTAAAAAAATTATTATTATTATTATTATTATTATTATTAATATTATTATTATTATCATCATTATTATGTATGGAAGTTAGTTTTTGATACAAAGTCACCACTACTAGACAAATTGAGTAAAAAAAGAGAGTCGAGTTTAATAATGAAGTTACGATAATGTTTATCCATGTAAAGTTGCACATTTCAAGGAAGATAGTGAAATCTATGATATCCTTATGAAAGAGTACTCACTGTACCCCAAATCGAAAATGGTCACAACAAAATAATCATAGCTGAGGATCATGACCAAGTGGTCATAGCTCGAACCGTGACCATAGTCTGACCTCGTATGACACAGGTCATGACCTATCCAAAGGGTGATATCCAATTGATATGGTTACAGCCTTAGATCGTGACCATAGGGGTCACGGCCAAGGTCCGTGACCAACCTATCATCAAATAGGTGCCAAAACTCCCGCCAAAGTGGGTCATGGCCCGGGACTGTGACTAGGTGCTTGTTAAATATAAGGGTTTTAGTTAAGTGTGGTCATGGCCCTATATATATCTCTCTCTATCTCCACACACACTGCTTCCCTCTTTCTCTCTCCACACACACTGCTCCAATGACCCTCTCTCCTCCAGTGACCCTCTCTCTCTCGTGACTACACACTATTCAGGTATCCTCTCTACACACTTGTTTTTTAGTAAAATATGTGTGCACTGTGTGTACTTTGTGTGTATGTGTATATATGTATGTGTGTGTATATGTAGGTGTTTGTATATGTATGTGTATGTGTGTGCATGCATATGCATATGTATGTGTATGCGTATGCGTTTGTGTATGCGTATGCGTATGCGTATGCGTATGCGTATGTGTATGTGTATGTGTATGTGTATGTGTATGTGTATGTGTATGTATGTGTATGCATATGTATATGTATATGAAATTGAAATTAAAATGGTTATAGGCTCTGATCACTTTTCATCACAATTGTTAAGAATATTTAGGCTTCATTAATCAAATTTTTATTTCAATTTACTTGTCCATGTGTTAATTGAACTGAAATTTACTTTCAGTAGTTATGTAGTTGAAACTAAAATATAAAGTTGTAACGTTTGATTTGATTTTATGAGTTTATTGATATTTTAGATGTTTCTCTCTCCACATTATTCAACCTTTTACCTTTGAAATCTCATAAAATAATAATTCTTTCACCAATCTTTTGCTACTTCGCTATTCTAGTTTTTTTCACTTGTTGCATAAAACTCAAGATTGTGTTTTAAGTTAGGCAAGACTGAAGTAATTTTGAATTTACTTGTATTTAGATATTTCTTGATGTATAAAAGTTGAGTAAAATCAAGGAGATGGTTAAAATACCCAAATTAACTAGGGTTGTTTGGGAGGTCCATTAATTAAGCTTATAAATATAGGCCTTTCCATATATCTTCGTAATCAACTTATCAATATTAGTAAGTTGATAATGGAGATTGAGAAGGATTATTAGAATTTTGTGTGAAAGTTTTACAAGTCTTCCTATGTGTTTACATCAAATTTAATTAATTTCATTTGTAAAATTTGAATTTCTTTCCTCAAACAACATGCTAATAAGATGTTTAGGAAAGCTTCTTATAACTTTGATTGTGTAAACTTATTTAGCTAAGAAAAATCATTCTGACATTCAATCTTGATTTTTCTTTTGACATTCAAATTTTGAAACATTCACACCATTGAATGGCGACAAAGAAAAACTAATCGAGAAGGAGTTAAACTCATTAGTGAAATATGTCGCATGATTCTCAATAATTCTTTGTGACTGTAGTATAGTATCAACTCAATGTCAAACGAACCTTATATATCTAATACTAGCGGTCATCTACATGTTACCTTCCTCACAGTTTTATGCTCTTATCTTTATAGATCATAAGTCATCATGTCTCATTTCATCACTTTAATCTCCTTTCTCTTTGACATATAAATATGATTTGAGGATATTGATCAACACACAATAAGAGAAGTTGAGATAGGTAGTGGTTTGCAAGGTACTAATGAAATGGATAGGAAAATTGATTCCGTGCACATTCATATGCACGGTTCCAATTTACATATGTTCGCATAGGACGCATATGTGAAGATACTGAAATGCTATAATTAGATATAGACCCTAAGATTGACAAAATTAAATTTTATTTTAAACCCTAAGGTTAAAATAAGATAAACTTAAATTGGATCGGTTGAAAAATAATAACTAGTTAATGATTAATTAGAGACATTACTTGTAGGAATCATATTCACACCCTCATATATTTTTTTTAAAGAAAAATCAGGAACGGTGATAATCACTGGTAACAATTATACCTCTTTTATTAGTGGGCACCATTTTGAGGGTACTCCTATTTACAATTCTGGGAATAAGAGGCTTGAACAGTTTAAATACCTTGTAAATCGTGGAGTTCATCTTCAGCAAGTGTACCAATTCGATGGTATTCTATTTTCCCTACTAGAAAGTTGGGATGAGGTTATAGAGAATATATTTCGCTTACATAATCTCGATGTAGCCCTGACGTTGCTTACGTTGTTAGAGAAGGCAAAAAAACATTCACATATTGTGGATACAAAGAGAACATTGACCAAGATTGTGATGTCTCGCGACATATTCACCTTAAATTGAATATTGCCAATGAGTTAAAGAAGAAAAGATTCTGAATTCATGTCACAGACATCTATACATTAATCATAGATATGTAAAGAAATCTTGAAGGGTTTGGGCTTGAAGCATAAATTTATTCATGCATGCAAGTATGATTGCATATTGCATAAATCTATTCAGACATCTATACATATTGCATATTGCATACAATCATAAAGAGAAGGATGAGTGTCATGTATACAATGAGCCTAGATATGTGTGTTTGTGAGAATGAAAAAGACGATTGCGAAATATCACAAGTGCTCACAAGTTCCATTAAAGGTTTTGAATTATTTTCCCATCGGGACACGGTTAAAATTATTTTTCACTATACCGTGGATAACAGAGGCCATGACATGGACCGCTAGATGCGAGATGGGTCTGAATCTCTTTCATTACTTGGTTGATTCACTCATCTAGCAACTTTCAAATGCATGACACCATGAATTTACAAAGAAAATGTGCAATGTCCATTTTGCATTATCAACCGATGGGTTTAACCCTTTCGATAATTTTAGCACTGATAAGAGTTATTGGCCAATTCTTATGACGCATTTAAGTCTCCCTCCAACACTGCATAAGAAAAGAGTTCATATTATTATCTTTATTGATACTCGGGACATAGGCTCTCAGCGATGATATTGATATGTTCTTAGCTCCATTAATAGAATAACTTAAAGAGTTGTGGGATAAAGTCATGACGGTATATGACTCTCATAATGGTGAAGAGTTCACACTTAAAACAATGGTAATATGGGCGATCCACGACCTTCCTGATTATAAGACCTTGTCTGATTATAATGTTCAAGATTATTATGAATGTCCCATATATGGGAAAGAAACTGAAACCACTTGGCTACATCATAGTGGTAAGATGAGTTATACCATTCATCGTAGATTTATTTCAACTAGTCACCCTTTTATGAACGACAAGTCTAACTTCTTGCCTATCGGTGATGAGCGTAGGATGAAACCTGATCGGATTTTTGTTCAGCATATCGAGAAGAAAGTGAAGGATGTGACTGCGAGGAATATGTATGTAAGCAAACACCCTCAGTTTATAAACATGAAGCATAAATCTATGGAGGATCCGAACGACCCCAGTAAAAAGAAGGCATGGTCCAGACAATCAATATTTTTTGACTTGTCGTATTAGAAATATCATCGTGTAAGTAATTGATGTGATTCATACAGAGAAGAATTTTTCAAAACATATGATAAGAACATGTCTGGGTGGATTTCCTTCAAAAGATGGAGCGCGAGCATGCCATAATCTACAGAAGATGAAAATAAAGAAGAAATTACGATTAAAAAATAATCCTACAATAGGAAGAATTTCTATTCCCCCCAACTATTTTCAGTTTTACTACTAGTGAGAAAAAGATCCTCCTAGACACATTATTTAACTTAAAAAATCCAACTACTTATTCCGATAATTTGCGCAGGGTAGTAAGCTACCAAATAAATGACGTGAAACAGTGCAGGTCTCATGGTTGGCACGCCATCATTTAACTAATCCCTATATTGTTTAGGCTTTGCTTCCCTAAGCACAAAGACATTTGTCAGGAAATTATGCAAATAAGTTTTTGGTTTACCCTACTTTGTGCAAAAGTTGTAAAAAGAAAGCACATTAAAGTAGAGAAATAAATTTAGTCGAGATAATTTGTGTATTAGAGAAATATTTTCCTTTGTCGATTTTCGATATTAGCATCCACCTCCTTGTGCATTTATGCAATGAGGCTTTGTTATGTGGTCCCGTTAGGTAACGCTGGATGTATCCATTCAAGAGCTTGATGAAAACCTTCAAAGATTATATTAAGAATACACGGTACATTAGAGCATCAATTACAAAAGAATACGTAACTATGGAATCATCATTATATGCTCGGCAACATATGTCACAACAAGAGCTCAGGAGGTTCAATCCTTATGGGCAATAAGTGATCGAGGAACCTGAAGAGTTTGAAGATGAATTGCCTTTTGGAAATGCTAAATAAGTGAGACTCACTAATCTACAATACGAGTAATTATCTCATAATATCCTCGAATTGCAAGATGAAGTTGAAGGTTGGAGAGTAAGTAGGTACATATTTAACTGAAATTATTCTTATTTGATTATATGTATTCTATATATTATGATCTAGACTCTATAATTTACCTTTAGGAAGTATGAAAATGATATTGCCCAAAATCACAGGAGAAATTGCACAACGAATGATTTTAGGGCATGGATATCAGAAAAGGTAATTCCACCTCTTATTTATTCATGTGTGGTAAAAACATGTACTAATATGTATTCATTAATAAATGCATCTTCTAAAAAGAGGTGATGTCTCTTCAAAGCTTGCACGCCTAGCTAAGGGTCCCAAATTTCTTGCGAAATAGTTTAAGGAATTTCGCTGAAATAGTTTTGATTTCGTTTCATATCCATTAAAGGAAAAGATTTTTACGCAAAATAGCTGAATTTCAATTTATGCCTAGACTACCTGTGTCGCTAGCAAAAGCAATAAAAATCCAAAAGATACGATGCTAACCAATTACGGGATTGTCCAACAAATTCTGGAACTCAATTATTTAGATTTCATTGAAACTATATTCTCTTGTAAAGTTAATCCTAACTTAAAACTTATCATGGTATATATATTAAAGATGAAAAGTTAATATCTCATAGTGGACAAGCCTTTAATTTTTTCTTTTCAGAAGTTAAAAGAGGTATTCTACTCAAAGTGCATAAACGATGACAATTGGTCTATTATTGGGCATTCACTAAAGGGTATGATTACTCAAGAAGATACATTAAAGGCTCCTAAAGAGTTCCACTCTACTCTTATTTATAACCCTGATTTGAAGGATCTTTTCTTTTATTTAGAGGAACATTGAGTATCAAAACATTATTTTACCCCTAAGCATCCTATTTGTATCCTATTATTATATTAGCCCATGACAATCCAATTTTTGTCCAAACTGTATCCTGGTATAATATTGACGTTATATTAGTGCTTTAGTTTGATTTATTAATGGTTAGTTTGAATTATGAATGTTTAGTTTGAATTATAAAAACACGTTGCTAGAGGGAGAAAATCCAAAACAACCCACAAACAGCCTTATAAGAGGCACGAACACCTCGCACGGGACCAGTATAACTCGTACGAACTGACATCATAGTCACTGGATGATCAGTTTGAGAAAATGACAAAAATTTGAAAATATCTAGATTTAGGCTTCAAATAAGCCGCTAGAGGGAAAAAACCCAAAAGATCCCCCAAAGGCCCCGTAAGACGCATGAATACCTCACATGAGACGAATGTAAACCGTAGGAATTAAATGCATTGTCACTAGATTCTTGGTTTAAGAATATGACTAAAATTTGAAAACGTCCATACTTAGGCTTAAAAACATGCCTCTAGAGAGAGAAAACCCAAAACATCCCCCAAACGGCCCAATAAAAGGAACGAATACGTCACATGGGACTAGAGTAACTCGTAGGAACTGACCGCGTAGTCACGGGACGCCCGATTTGAGAATATGAATTAAACTTGCAAATATCTAGACTTGGGCTTAAAACATGTCGCTAGAGTACGAAAACCTAAAATAGCACCCAAACAGCCCCATAAGAGGCACAGACAACTCGTTCGGGATCATTGTAACTCGTAGGAACTGACCGCATAGTCTCGAGATTCCTAGTTTGATAATACGACTAAAATTTGAAAATATCTGGACTTAGGCTTAAAAATATGTCGCTAGAGGAAAAACCCAAAACAGGCTCCCAAACGGCCCCGTAAAGGGCACGCATACCTTGCATGGAACCAATGTAACTCTTAGGAACTAGCCGCGTAGTAAGGGATGCCCAGTTTGAGAATATGACTAAAATTTGTAAATATCTAGAATTAGGCATCAAAAAATGCCTCTAGTGGGTGAAAATCGAAAATCACCTCCAAACAGCTCAATAAAAGGCACAAATACCTTGCATGCGACCAGTGTTACGAGTAGGAACTGACTGCATAGTAATAGGATGCCCGGTTTGTGAATATGACTAAAATTTCCAAATATCTAAACTTAGACTTAAAAAAATCCTTTTAGAGGGTGACAACCCAAAACAGTACCTAAATAACTCCGTAAGTGGCACGAACACCTCGTACACTACTAACGTAACTCGTAGAAACTAACTGCATAGTTATGAGACGCTCGATTTGAGAATATAACTAAAATTTGCAAATATCGAGAGTCGTGGGATGTACAATTGAGAATATGACTAAAATTTACAAATATCTAGACTTAGTCTTATAAACATGCCACTAGATGGAGAAAACCCAAAACAACCCTTAAACGGCCCCATAAGGGGCACAAACACCTCGCAGGAGACCAATATAACTCGTAGGAACTGACCGTGTAGTTACGGGACATATGGTTTGAGAATATGACTAAAATCTGCGAATATCTAGAGTTAGGATTAAAAACATGCCGATACAGCGCGAAAAAAACAAAACAACCCTTAAACAGCCCCGTAAGTGGCACACACACCTCGCGGGAGACTAATGTAACTCGTAGGAACTGACCGTGTAGGTATGGGATGTATGGTGTGAGAATATGACTAAAATTTGCAAATATCCAGACTTAGGCTTGAAAACATGCCACCAAAGGGCAAATAAATAAAACAACCCCCAAACGGCATTATAAAGGGCAAGAACACCTCGCACAGGACCAATGTAACTTGTAGGAACTGATTGCGTAGTCATGGGACTCCGGTTTGAGAATATGAATAAATTTTTTAGATATTTAGACTTAGGCTCAAAAACATGAAACTAGATGGAGAAATCCCAAACTAGCCTCCAAATGGCCACGTAAAGGGCACGAACACACCAGCAAAGGGCCAATGTAATTCAGAAGAACTGGCAGTGTAGTCACGAGATGCCAGGCTTGTGAATATGTCTAGAATTTGTAAATATCTAGACTTAGGCTTAAAAATATACCTTTAGAGGGTGAAAATCCAAACCATCCGCCAAACCGCCACGTAAGTGGCATGAACACCTCCCCTGGGACCAATGTAACTCGTAAAAACTAACTGCATAGTCAATGCAGGACGAATTTGAGAATATGACTAAAATTTGCAAATATCTAGACATAAGCGTAAAAACATAGCGTTAGAGGGTAAAAACCAAAAACAACCCCTAGACGACCTAATAGTGATACAAACACCTCGTATAGAACCAATGTAACTCGTAAGAACTGACAAAGTAGTCACGCGATTCCCGATTTGAGAATATGACTAGAATTTGCCAATATTTAGACTTAGGCTTAAAACATGCCGCTAGAGGGGTAAAACCCAAAACAACCGTCAAACATCCCCGTAAGGGGCACGAACACCTCGCACATCACTAATGTAATTCGTAAGAACATACCACGTAGTAACGAGATGCCCTTTTCAAGAATATGATTAAAATTTTCAAATATCTAGGCTTAGGATTAAAAATATGCCACTAGAGGTAAAAAAAATCGAAAACAACCCCCAAATGGCCCTGTAAGATCACAAACACCTCGCACGGGACCAATGTAACTCATGGGAACTAACCGCATAGTCACAGGTGAGAGTGATTAATTATCTAATGGAATTAACTTATTAAATTCCAATGGTAATCCACACTAAATTTTAATTCTTTAACACTAGAACATGCAACTATGTGATTCAAAACATAAATCAAACCAAGCATGTATGAAAATCGAGTTTCAGGAAAAATCCCTTCAGGACAAAACCTTTTATTCACTTTATAAAATTTATAAATCGCAATTTACAAATTCTATAAAGAAGTCTACTATGATTCTCTCAAGACCCACATAGCCGCAACCTTCCTTTTACAATGATCCTCATAAGAATCAGATGAACCATAGTCCTCCGTCTTTAGTAGTGAATACCCTCACTATCATAAGTCAGCCATGGAGATGCCTTATCCACAATGGTAGTATGCAAGATACACACTATTGGGTTTAAACTTGATTCACTCAAATAAATTCTTCCGGGAATGATTTGTGAATCAAAAAGGTTTTTCAAACTCAAAAAATTTAAAACCTTTGCAAAGGTTATGCATAATTAGTTCTGTCAAAAGTCTCGATAAAAATAAACACAAAACGGGTTTTCATAAAGCGGACACAAATTTTAAGGTTGCGGCTCTCGTTCAAACGAAATATGACCCTCTTTAAATGAGAAAATACTCTCATTTGAACGACAGTAAGGTCGTTAGAATGACACCCTAATCTTGTTTGAACGAGCTTTAAGCGATCTTAGAACAATATAAAACAATACGCCCTTGTGAGATGTTCGATCGAAGAAACCTTCAAATGACCACTTCTAACGAGAATCCAATCTCGTTTGAACTAGATGCACATACTTGAGATATTTTAAAATAAAGAAAAATTACCTCGACTTTAAAAAAAAATAATGTTTCCAGTTTTAATAAAAATAGACATCCCAAAATAAGTTCAAGGAATAAATTTAAACACTAAAGCAGTATACCTTCATAGAATGGAGATACTTGAATGTTGGAGATGTTTGGATCTTCGAAATTTGACTCGGCTCGAATCAAACAGTAGCGGGAAATGCCAAAAACTTATGTAAGCCTAAGTTAAGAGAAAATTAATCTCTTACAAATATCCCCCTTTTTATCTATTCCGGTACAAATAGAAAATCAAAATCCAAATTACAACTAATCCCCTAAGACAAATACAATATCCTAATACCCTCCCAACACCTAAAATGGATAGGTACAAGATAGAGTTATCTTCAAAATAAAGTCTTCAAATTTCGACTTCTTCATTTTCTTCTCTTGGTCTCATTGACTTTATCGAGTGTGATCCAAATATGATCTTTCAAAAGACCTACACACATGAAACAAATCACATACCCCGTGATGTATCGAGTTTGAAATTTGTCAAATAAATGCATAAAGAGAAAATCTATCCCATAAATCAAACTCTCCACCCTAATTTGTTCTCCCCCTTTTATTTTGTTCAAAATAGACATGGGGTAAAAACTAATCATGAAAAATATAGGTAACATCACCAAGCATAAAAAGATATCATCACAATAAGATAAGAATGCATAATCATGCAATGCTAATCTCAAAAGACATCACAAACTATTTTTGATTTTGCAAAGTTTTCTCAAGTAAAAATAATTTACAAAAACAACATACCATGGAGAAACACAAAAATAACCGAATCATGAAAACACAATGTAAGGGTGTGAACACATTCTATAGTTTAATTAGCATAGACAAACATAACATATGGGAACGAAGGAATGAGACATGACTAATGCAAGATATCAAAGTCTACCTTAGGTGAAAAAATAATGAACTCAAGTTAAATCAACTTAACCTAATCAAATAATCAAGATCGTGAGTAATTTTCATACCAATAATGCCCAAAATAGTGTAATGCTTTTACGAGATTTTTCAGGATAGACAAACCCATTGATCTTCGACTAACCTCCCTCAAAACTCACATAATGAATTTTTCTCTCAAATGTTTTTGAATAAATCAATGCGCATACGTAGCGAAGCATCAATGTTCTTTTGAAATTGGCCTGGCATTTTTTTTTCTTTTTATGTACCTTTAATCTTTTAGGCTCTATCTTTTACAAATAGTGGGCTATTGCGCAAATTCGACCTGTCTTTCACAGTCCAATTCCATTTTCTTTAAATATACCACATTTACTGGAGATATGATTTTTAATTTTTCCATTTTGGGAAATGATTCTTAAAGCACTACTTTTATTATCTCATTTTTCACATTTGGTTAGTTTTAAAAGGAAGATTGAGAAAAAAACACTACAACAGACATGCAAAAGGTAAGTGCAATACTCAAATAAGTATGTGCTCATGTGCATCAAAGGTGACAAGGAGTCAAACATATAGTAAGTAGTCAGCATATCACATCTTAATGAATCTACACATTAAAAACCACAAAACATGAAATGATGTCACGTCTCAAAAAACAATAAAATAATACATGGTTATGGAATGGATGGGTGACTCGAACATCTTTAATGTTCATCCATATATGGTGTAAACAAAAAATGAAACTCTTTTTGGACTTTTCAAAAAATTTATCACAATTAAAATCTTTTGGCTTTTTCGTTTTTTCTTAAAAAGAAACCGAAAATCTTTTTGTATTTTTCCAAAAAATTTTAAGAAAACCAAAAATCGTTTTGAATTTTTCAAAAATAATATATCAAAATGGAAAAATATAAGTACAATGATAGTAAAATCTAGCAATAGGCATGTGAAATGTGATCATGAAAAGTATCCTATGCTAGAAAACAAGTCTTAACCTCAATCATTGGGTCCGGAAGAGTTGTCCCAAGGAGATGACATCCTTTGAAAAATATCCATTAAATCTTGTGAAGTTTTGACCAAATACTCTGCTTGTTCTCAAAAAATCTCAAAATCTCTCATGAGATGTGCAGGAGGATAGAGAGTAACATATGTGGGAGTGCATGAGGGAACACGTGTAGTAGGATATCGTGGGAGATACCTATGTGACACTCTACCCAACTTAAGGTGAAATTCCCTAAGGTGGACGCTTTGCTTGCAATTAGAACAAACATATACAGGTTTGGGTCCACCTCTCTCAAAAAGTCTAGGTTGAGCTTTCCTATGTGAAATCAAATGCCTAGGTGGATTAGGTCAAGGACTATATGGATCTAACACGAACTCAGGAACTGGATCGGGTGTAACATGAGAAGTAGACGCACCGTCATAACCTATTCCTACCCTCTCAACATTATCTAAAGAGGGACTGAGGATCATCTTTCCTACCTTCTTAGATGTGTCCTCTAAAGTAACCTTGACCTCCCGCGCATGTTCGATATCTCTCTAAAGTTAGGATATATGGGCTTTAAGTTTCTCACGAGTATCTAATGAAGATTGAAGATCTCACGTAAGACTAGCCACGGTGTTGGTCAATTCACTATTTTCCTAACCTAAGATGATCAACTGCTCACACAAAGAAACCTTCACCTTCTTAAGTTGACTCGCTGATGACTTACACACCCACAACACTTTCACCTCTCTCTCCAAATCTAACACCCTAAGAGACAAATATTTATTCAACTTTTTGATTTTAAATGTCTGAGTGTACAAATCACTAAAGGCTTTTACGACACCACCTTCTCCCTCACTTGCAATCTCATCTTCACTCTCACTCGAATGGCTTAAAACATCATCAAGTATTTCATGTTTATATATGTCATCATCGGTGTGGGACAAACTAGAAGTACTTACGTGACTAGCCATGAAAGCAATATACTTTTCATGTGGTGATTCTCCCCCTGAATCAACGGACTCGTTGACACTATCACTAAGAGTGGATTTATTTGAAATCTCCTTGCCCTTTATCTTTTGTATAGTGGGACACTCAAATGACTTGTTCCTTTTACCTTCGCACTCAAAACACCTTATTTCTTCCTCTTTCTCACCGGCATCCTTGACCTCATCTTTAGTTTTATTTTTTTCAAAAATATTTTTTTTGGAAGAATTGATTTTGGAAAATTTGAGAAACTTTTTTAAATTTTTTACAAACAAGCCCAAGTCAGCAACATCAAAATCTCCCTTACATTCAGACTCACAAACTCTCTCATTTTTTTCTTCTTGGCCTAATTCTTTAAAGCTACCCATATATCCGTAGGTTTAATGGTTTTAGGGAACATATCTATCTCATAAGTCTGAAGGTCTCCTGAGAGATCTTCTAACCTAAAAGTGTCCAAAATCCCTAATGAGTTAATCACGGTGACCGTTGGAATAAAGAGGTAAGGGAGTGACCTCAAAATCATTTTAACGACCCTAGTCTTAGGAATTTTCTGATCCAAAATTAAAACTAGTGTTTACGATGCCCGAAAACCTATCAAAAAGTTTATCAAAACTCTCGAACTCTAACATAGTGATGGTCTCAAATTGGGTGGTCATATTTTAAATCTTAGACACCTTGACAGCATTGGTACCCTCATGTGTCAACTGGAGGATATCTCATGCTTCCTTAGACGTAGTGTACATCATAATGCATCAGAACTCGTCAGGGGTGACAGCTCCAGAAATAGCACTAAGGCGTCGGGAGTTGTAAGAGCTCAATTTAAACTCATCATCAGTCTTAGAAGAGATGTGTTTAGGATTTGTTACAATATCAACTGTGATTGCGAGAGGATTCCACCCTCTTTTACATACTAACCAAACGCGTTCATCTATGGCCTTTAAAGCAGACTTCATCATAGCCTTATAGTATGCATAATTAGTACCATCAAATATGGATAATAGATTATACAAATTTTCCATTAAAGTCAAAAGTTTCAAAGATTAACAATTTTCAAAAAAGTTGATATCAAGAGAAAAATATTTTACAAAAAAATCACACAGTAAATTTGTGCAACAAGCTCTGATGCCAATTTGAGAGTGCACAATTGTCTAATGGAGTTAAGTTTTTAAATTAATATGACAATCCACACCAAATTTTAATTCTTTAACCCTAGAACATGCAACTGTGTGATTCAAAACATAAATGAAACCAAGAATGTAATGAAAATAGAGTTTCAGGAAAAATTCTCTCAAGGCAAAACCTTTTATTCACTTTATAAAAGTTAAAAATCACAACTTACAAATTCTATAAAGGAATCTACTATGATTCTCTCAAGAACCACAAGAATCGCAGCCCTCCATCTTTAGAAGTGAATAACCTCGAATATCACAAATCAGCCATGGAGATGCCTTCTTCATAAAAGTAGTATGTAAGATACACACTATAGGGTTTAAACTTGATTCACTCAAATAAATTCTGGGAATGATTTTTGAATCTAAAATGTTTTTCAAATTTAAAAGTTTGAAAACTTTTGCAAAGGTTATGAAGAATCAGTTTTAGCAAAAGTTTCAATGAAAATAAACACGGAATAGATATTTATAAGGCGATCACAAATTTTGAGGCGGCAACTCTCGTTAGAACGAAATACGAGCCTCGTTTGAATGAGAAAAGACTCTCATTTGAATGATAGCAAGGTTGTTCGAACGACACCTTAATCTCATTTGAACAAGCTTCAAATGATCTTCGAACGATATAAAATAGTACGTCCTCGTGAGATGTTCAATCGAAGAAACCTTCAAACAATCACTTCTAAAGAGAATCCAATCTAAATTGAATGAGATTCTCATCTTATTTGAACGAGATGCACGTACTTAAGATATTTTAAAATAAAATAAAAATTGTCTCGACTTTTAAAGAAAAAGATCTTATTCCCAATTTTAATAAAAATATACATCCCAATATAAATTCAAGGAATAGATTTAAACACTAAAGCATTATACCTTCGTAGAAAGGAGATGCTTGAATGTTAGAGATGTTGGATCTTCGGACTTCGACTCAGCTCGAATTAAACGGTAGCCGGATGTGCCAAAAACTTATATAAGACTAAGTTATGATCAAATTATGCTCCTACAACGGTTGTCCTAGTTTGAGAACATGAGATAACTTTTCAAATATGTAGACTTAGGCTTAAAAACCGTGCCACTAAAGGGCCAAAACCAAAAGTTACCCCAAAAAGGCGCCAAAAGGGGCACGAACACCTCGCACCGAACCACTGTAGTCACGGGAGTCCTGGTTTGATAATATTAGTAAAATTTGGAAATATATAGATTTAGGATTAAAAATATGTTGCTAAAGGGCGAAAACCCAAAACAACTCCAAAACAGCCTTAAGGGGCACCAACACCTCGTACGGGACTAATGTATCTCATAGGAACTAACTGTGTAGCCACGGGACTCCCGGTTTGAGAATATGACTAAAATTTGCAAATATCACGACTTGGACTTAAAAACATGCCTCTAAAGGGGAAAAGTCCAAAATAACCCCCAAACAGCCCCGTATGAGGCACGAACACCTCGCACGGAACCAATGTAACTTATAAGAACTAACCGCAGAGTCATGGAACTTCCAGTTTGGGAATATGACTAAAATTTGCAAATATATAGACTTAAGATTAAAACATGTCACTGGAGAGAGAAAATCGAAAACAACCCCTAAATGGCCTTGTTAGGGGCTCGATCACCTCTACGGGACCAATGTAAATCGTAGGAACTGACCACGTAGTCATGGGACTCTCGATTTGAGAACATGACTAAGATTTACAAAATTCTCGACTTAGTCTTTAAAACATGCATTTAGACGGAGAAACCGCAAAACATCCCACAAACCTCCCTGTAAGGAGCACGAACACCTCATACGAGACCAACGAAACTCATAAGAACTGACCTTATAGTTACGAATCTCCCGATTTGAGAATATAATTGAAATTTTCTAATATATAGACTAAAACTTAAACACATGACCAATGTAACTCATAGGAACTGACCGCGTAGTCCGGGGACTCTCAGTTTGAGAATATGACTAAAATTTAAAAATATCAAGACTTATGCCTAAAAACAAGCCGCTAGATGGCGAAAACACAAAACAACCCCCAAACGGCCTCGTTAGGGGTATGAACACCTCGAACAGGTCCAATATAACTTGTAGGAACTAACTTCATAGTCACGGGATGCCCGGTTTGAGAATATAACTCAAATTTGCAAATATTTAAACTTGGCCTCAAAAACATGTCACTAGAGGAAGAAAACCTAAAACAACCCTCAAACGGTTATGTAAGTAGCATGAACACCTCACACAGGACCAATGTAATGGATCGCATAGTCACGGACGCCCGGTTTGACAATATTTCTAAAATTTACAAATATTTAGACTTATGCTTAAAAACATGACAATGGAGGCTGAAAACCAAAATTAGCTCCCAAACGGTCCCGTAAGAGGCATGAATACATCGCACGGGACTAATATAACTCCTAGAACCTGATCGCATAGTCATGGGACTCCCAGTTTAGGAATATCACTAAAAATTATTAATATCTACACTTAACCTTAAGAATGTGCTGCTGGAGAGAGAAAATCCAAAAGAACCCCTAAATGGCCTCGTTAGGGGTTCAAACACCTCTACGGGATCAACGTAACTCGTAGGAACTGATGCGTAGTCACAGGACTCCTGGTTTGAGAATATAACTACAATTTACAAATATCTAGACTTAGGCTTCAAAACATGCATTTAAAGGATGAAACCCCAAAATAGCCCCCCAAACGTCCTTGTAAGGGGCGTGAACACCTCATACAGGATTAATGAAACTCATAGGACTTGACCTCATAGTCACGGGACTCCCGATTTGAGAATATAATTAAAATTTTAAAAATTGAGACTTAGACTTAAAAACATGCTGCAAGAGGGCAAAATTCCAAAATAGCCCCTAAACAGTCCCATAAAGGGCATGAACACCTAGCATAGGACCAATATGACTCGTAGGAACTGATCGCATAGCCACGAGAATCTCGGTTTGAGAATATGACTAAAGTTTGAAAATATCAGTACCTAGTCTTAAAAACAAGTCGCTAAAGGGCGAAAACTAAAGAAACCCCCCAAACGGCCTCATTAGGAGCACAAACACCTCGTACGGGACCAATATAACTCGTAGGAACTGATCGCATAGTCACGGGATGCCCAATTTGAGAATATGACTCATATTTGCAAATATTTAAACTTGATCTTAAAAACATATCGCTAGAGGGACAAAACCCAATACAATCCCCAAACGACCACATGACTAATGTAACTCGTAGGAACTGATCACGTAGTCACTGATGCCAAGTTTTAGAATAT
The DNA here is from genome assembly GCA_949130495.1 of Sambucus nigra. NCBI lineage: Eukaryota > Viridiplantae > Streptophyta > Magnoliopsida > Dipsacales > Adoxaceae > Sambucus > Sambucus nigra. Next base: position 275,440,739 of record OX422216.1, on the reverse strand, counting down.
CAGTAAAATTTTAAAATATTTAGACTTATGCTTAAAGACATGCCGCTACACTGTGAAAACCCAAAATAACCCATAAACGGTCCCATAAGAGGCAAAAACACCTCACCCGGAACCAAACTAACTCGTAAGAACTAAACGTCACAGGACGCTTGATTTAAGAATATGACTAAAATTTGTAAATGACTTGACTTAGGCTTAAAAACATGCCCCAAGAGGGTAAAAAACCAAAACAATCACCAAACGGCCCCGTAAAGGCATGAACAACACCTCGTACGGAACCAATGTAACCTGTAGGAACTGATCGTGTAGTCACAGGACTCTCGATTTGAGAATATGACTAAAATTATAAATATTTAGACTTAGGCTTAAAAACATGCCGCTAGAGGGCGAAAATCAAAAAAATCCCCCAAACGGCCCCGTAAGGGGCATGAACACCTCGCACAAGACCAATGTAACTCCTAGCAACTGACTACGTTGTCACGGGATGCCCGGTTTGAGAATATGAGTAAATTTGCAACTATTTAAACTTAGTGTTGAAAACATGCCACTAGAGAAAGAGAACCCAAAACAACCCTCAGACGGTTGCGTCAGTAGCATGAACACCTCGAACAGGACCAACGTAACTTATCGAAATTGATCAAATAGTCACGAATTCCCAGTTTGCGAATATGACTAAGATTTACAAATATCTAGACTTATGCTTAAAACATGATAATATAGGGTGAAAACCCAAAACAGCTCCCAAACGACCCCGTAAGAGGCACGAATACCTCGCACTTGACTACTGTAACCCCTAGGACCTGATCACGTAGTCATGGGACTCCCAATTTAGGAATATGACTAAAATTTAGGGATATCTACACTTAAGCTTAAGAATGTGCTCCTAGAGAGTGAAAATCCAAAACAACCCCCAAATGGCCTCATTAGGGGTTCGAACACCCTTACGGGACCAACATAACTCGTAGGAATTGATCGCATTGTCATGGGACTTCTAGTTTGATAATATAACTAAAATTTACAAATATCTAGACTTAGGCTTTAAAACATGCATTTAAAGGACGAAACCCCCAAACAGCCCCCAACCGGCCCAGTAAGGGGCATGAACACCTCATACGGGATTAATGAAACTCGTAGGACTTGGCCTCGTAGTCACGGAACTCCCGAATTGAGAATATAATTAAAATTTAAAAAATAGAAACTTAGGCTTAAAAACATGCTGGTAGAGGGGGAAAATCCAAAATAGCCCTATAAAGGGAATGAACACCTAGCATAGGACCAATATGAATTGTAGGAACTCCCGGTTTGAGAATATGACTAAAATTTGAAAATATCAAGATTGTCTTAAAAGCATGCCACTAGAGGGCAAAAATCTAAGACCCCCTCCCCCCCAACACCCCCCCCCCAAACGGCCTCGTTAGGAGCACGAACAACTCGTACGGGACTAATATAACTTGTAGGAACTGATCGCATAGTCACAGGATGCCTAGTTTGAGAATATGACTCATATTTGCAAATATTTAAACTCGGTCTTTAAAACATACCGCTAGAGGGACAAAATCCAAAACAATCCCCAAACGACTGCGTAAGTAGCACGAACGCCTCGAATAGGACTAATGCAACTCGTTGGAACTGATCACGTAGTCACGGACAACTAGTTTTAGAATATGAGTAAAATTTTAAAATATCTAGACTTAGGATTAAAGACATGTTGCTTGACTGTGAAAACCCAAAATAGCCCACAAACGGTCCCATAAGAGGCGCAAACCCCTCACCCGAAACCACATTAACTCGTAAGAACTAACCGTCATAGGATGCTCAATTTGAGAATATGACTAAAATTTGTATATGTCTTGAATTAGGCTTAAAAACATTCCCCTAGAGGGGAAAAACCCAAAACAGCCACCAAACGGCCCCATAAGGGCACGAACAACACCTCGTATGGAACCAATGTAACCTGTAGGAATTGATTGTGTAGTCACATGACTCTCGATTTGAAAATATGAGTAAAATTTATAAATATTTAGACTTAGGCTTAAAAACATGCTACTAGAGGGCAAAAACTAAAAAAAATCCCCCAAACAGCCCCGTAAGGGGCATGAACACCTCGCACAAGACCAATGTAACTCCTAGCAACTGATTACGTAGTCACGGGATGCCCAGTTTGAGAATATGAGTAAATTTGAAAGAATTTATTGTGATTTATGAATTGACTAGGATGACATAACGCTTTACTTTGAATTACTAACTCCACGGTTACAATATTACTTAATTTTATATGAATTGTTTGCTGAATATAGGTTTTTTCTTAGGGTTGACTATTAAATGGATAAGTTCATGGACAAATTCATGACCCCTAATTTTTATAAAAACAAAAACCAACATGGTAACAGTCTAAGACCATGACCATATTTTATTTTATTTTTATAAAAATATTGGGGGTCATGAATTTGGGTCGTGACCCATTTTCAACAGCGTCCCACACATGATCACGGCCCAAGTCCATGACCATGTGGTCATAGCCCAGGTCCATGACCGACTTTGAACTTTTTTTTAATTGCTACCTTCAACCCATAGTGGGTTGGGTATATAACCAACTTTGAACATCAATCCACCCATGGTCACGTCCTAGGTTCTTGATCATGGGGTCACGACTCAAGTCCAGGACCATTAAGCCATATACTATCTTATGGAGGAGGCCTTGACCCTCATTATGTGTCACGAATGAAGTCCTCGACCACATTTTTTGGTCACAAACCTCAACCGTGACCCGAGATCTTGGTCCAGACCGAGGTCCGTGATTGCCTTTAATATATGGTGTAGTGGATTGAATGAAACTTCCCCAAGAAACAAAGAAGAAGTTATGGAGAAACTATCAAAGATCCAAAACACCATGGGAACAAAAAAGAAGCAGGTTGTGCAACATCCTCATCCAATGAAGAACCCAAACCTCAACTAAATGTACAATAAGATTTCATTGATAATGAGGTAAATTCTAAATATCTTGATTTAGATAGACTTTCGAAAGAATATGCAATAAATGCCTACGATCAATTAGAAGAACTCTATAATGAATTAGTCATTAATTATACAAACGTCATTGATATCCATATTTCCATTCCATATGAAAATAAATAGTTATTAATAGATAATGTCATGAAGGAAAACAAATAATTAAACCTTGAAAACTATAACTCAAAAGAGATAATGATACCTTAAAAGAGAAAAACAAATGCCCTAATTATCTTCAAACTGAAAATGACATGGGGACGTAAAAAAGGGGATCCTATTAACTTGTTCTGACGTGGGATAGTAAGCTCATGAATCAACTTAAAAGGGGTTTGTTAAGAGAATCTTATAAAAACTTTAATCAAAGTGGGAAAAGCCTAAAATTACTTTTTGGAAAGAAAAAAGAAAAAGAAAATATAGTCTTTAAAAAGAAAGTAGAGGAACCCAAAAGGCATACCCCCAAATCCCAAAACATCAAGTATGATGTCCATTGCATTTTTTGCAAAAATAGAAATCGCGTTTGTGAAAAAAGGCATACTAATTTAAAGATGAAAAATAATCACCTTTGCATCATTTGTAAAAAGAATAATTACACATATGTTGATTGTAAATTTCGTTCAGCTAATGATCATTTCACATATTATGGTAAAAATAATCATACATTTTGTGTTTTCAAAGTAAGGAAAAGAAAAACTAATGTGTATAGACAAAGGAGATCATCATAGTCATTCATTAACAAATAAGGACCCAAAACTCAAAGGGTATAAAAAAGAAATAGTTTTTCTTCATATTTTGTAACAAACTCAAAGAATGCCCAAAAGTCCTTATGTTAAAGATATGCAAGTAAGCCAAGAAATATCTAAAATTGGAGAATGATGGGATGTATGGAGAAGAGACACACGCGATGAAAGAAGGAAAATGATGATGGAAATTTTGAAGACACCAAAGGGTTGACAATGCTCTAAGTATATAGAGGAATCTTCAAATAGGTAACATTTATCCTTAATTTTCAAATGCTTAATTTTTTTTCTCCCTTGCAACTAAATCTAAAACACTTAATGAACATAACTTCCAAAAACCACTAAACCTCAAGATCAATAAAACGATCATAATAACACATGTCAAATTCAAACATGTTTAATCAAATTCATAATTGAAAGATTCAACACACCTCAACTTATAACCACATGTTTCAAAAATACAAAAATGTGAAAATGGTGAATATGTAACAAATTAAAAATTAAAATATAAAAATAAATAGATTGCACATCTTTGGAAAAGATTGTTAAAAAGTAATTTTTGTGGCAAGCATATATTTCTAGAGAGTATTGGGGAATATTTGAAGAAATTTATTCATTGTAGAATGTATGTTGAAAATTGATAAAAAAAATCTTGTCTTTGAAAGGAAATTGAGTTTGAAAACTCATTAGAGAAAGTGTAAAAGTTTCAAAAGAATGAAAAATAACTTTTGGAAAATCAATATAAAGAAAATAGTCTAAACGATCCAAATAAATACATTTTAATATAGTTCATTTGAGTTTATATGTATTGTCTTGAAATCTCTCACATTGCTCACACTATCCCCACACACATTGGAAACCCAATGAAGATATTTGTATACCAAATTAATCCCACATGATTATCCACAATCTACTTACACTAATTCCACATCGTATGAAATGAAAGGGGAGAAGCTTAAGAATTTTGAATAATTCAAAAAGTAACACATCACAAAACCTTGTTGTAATACCCCGTATTTTCGTGATATTTATTTATGGGATTAATTGAATTAAATGCGTATTAATTGGAAATTAATTCGGATTAAAATAATAGCGAGATGCGAGTTGGTATTTGATTATAATGTGCATATATGATTATATATGAATTTTGAATTATGAAATTTGTCGTGAGATTGAAATACGGCAATTTGGGAATTTTGTTGAGACGCGTGTGACAGTCGCGTCATGGTATATAATTATGATAATTAAACAGTGAATTTTATTTCTATTAACCATATGGTCGTTTTGAGTGCGCCAACGCGTCCGAAAGGGTCGAAATAGTCAGAAAACACTATCCGGGGGTTTAGTTTGGGTCCCGGGGCATTTTTAGGCCATACCGGCAACGTATAAGGGTAGCTTGGTAATTTTGAATTTTGGGGAATTAAAACCTACGAAAATTGGGAATTAATATCTGATTTGGCAATAACCCACTAAGCCCACTAATAACCAAATAGACTACGGAGGTTATTGAAATTTGTTCCTAAGACTTCCTAAAGCACAAACCCTAGCCACCATTAACTTTGGAGAAGAAAAGCTTGTTGAGAGAGATAGAGGAATTCTGCAGAGAGAGAGAGAACACTCCATCAATCCGTCATCAAAATCAGAGATTCAAATAAGGCAAGTGGTTTAATTCCAATTAATTTTAGAGAATGTTTCTTCCATGTGTAGGAACTGATAAAATCTTATTGTTCTTGGGAGTTAATGAAAAACCCATTTAATTTGGAAGTAGAAATTATATTTTTATGAGGAATCGCATGTAGATTTGTATTTCGATGATTATGCTGATGATATTATAATTTGGATGAAACGAAAAACGGATTTAATTAGGCTCTTGGGTGATTTATAAATTCTAGGGTTCATGTTCTTGAAATTGGGGATAAATGTATGGATTTGATATTTGGATGATGTTTATAATGATTTAACCCCACAAAAACGTTAGTTGGTGACCTATGTATGTTTAGGAACCATTAGGAACCTTGAACAATTGTTGGACTAAGGTTTAGATGAGATTAGAAGTGAAGAAAAGATGGAAAAATGAAATCAGGAATTTCTGGGCTCGAAACTGGCCACTCGTTAGAAGACCTGCCCAGGTCGATCGAACGAGCTCGTTCGAACGAGCTTCTAACGAGTTGACAGTATGACTTCTAACGAGAGGGAGGTTCGTTCGATGACTTCGTTCGAACGAGATCTCGTTAGAAGGCCCAGTTCGTTCGAACGAACTCTCGTTCGAACAGCCTCGTTCGAACCAGACTTCTAACGAGATGACAGTTTAGGCTTTTTAGCCTGTTTTGATTCCGCGTGTCCCGTAACCTTACTTAATGGTAGAGATCACACTCCCTTGTTGAATGATTGATAGTAGGGACATTTGAGGTATAATGAGGAGTAAAACCTAGAAGTGTAGTTGAACCTAAGGGAAATTATGGAGTAGGACGTGAGTGTCTATTATGTTGCGAGGACTATTAACGGCCTAATTTATTATATTTATCGGGAACATATAAATTGTGTAGTATTATATGTCGGTACGAGAATGAGAAGTGTACCCCAATACACTATGGTGATTACTAAGATGTGTGCGTACTTAGTATATGTATTGATTTTATGTGTATGACATACCTACCATACTTGCTATCACGGGAGGTTTACGTTCGCTTAGGGCCTTTTAATCCTTGTGTTGCCCGGATCTAGATTGGTTACCTCGATGAACATAGGTCAGAGAAGGACTTATTGGGATATTAATTAGTCTGTTGATCGAGGGAGCGCAGGTATGTGCGTGACCTATGTGATGTGACTGTGTTCGCCTCCATTATTTGTGATGTTGTTATCTGAGAACGATTCCTGAGAGATTCGGAATGCGTGATCCTTATGTACGTGATGTACCAGGATGGATAGCAGAGTATGTGTGCACCGCAGCTTAGTCTCGGGGTGCTTGTATTGTATATTTATGACGTGAATAATATACACTTAATTAATGGGAACTTTCATGTGATATTGTGTGTATAAATATGGAAACGTTTTGAGAAAATATAACGCGTTAACCAATAGTGAATTGTTTTACAAATTGAGAGTCCGAGTTTAAATAAACCCCTTTATTCATTTGATAACGCTAGAATGTACTATGGGGATCAAGTAGTAAGGGTTAGAACTTATTACGGTTTGGTTAGATATGGATGTCATTTAGATGGGTACAGTACGTTAGGAGTGCACATGTAGTCGAGAGGTGAGGATTTCATGTGAGTGCACGTCCTAACATGTATTTTGCATTTAATGTTTTAATGTTATTATAACACTTGCAGTTTTTAAAATGATTTCCACTTTCGGGCTCTGACCCATTTGCTTTCCAATCTATTTTTTGTAAAAACCATTTTAGGTGCCCAGCCATAAGGACACCATGCTTAGGATCCTCATTCAGGTGACGAGCTGTAGCTATTTGTGGAAGTTACAGGACTTTGCTTATAGACGCTTCATCTACATTGACTCTATATTCAGCATTTATCAGTTGTAGGGCATGTCGCCCCTTTCTTTAGAGACATTTCATTTATTTCAGTTATTCAGACTTATGGCATGTATTAATTCAGGATTCAGACTTGTCATTTTATTTCCAGTTGTGGGATTGTTGTGAGGAGTTTTCCTCCGGACTTTTATTACTTCGTTGGTTATTTATTACTTTATTATGGTGAATGGATTATGTTGTTCTTCCATTACTCTTTTATTTCATGTTAATCAGACTTAACTTAAAATTTGGCAACTTACTTTTTAAATACTAAGTGGTTAGTAATTATTAAAATGTTTTCGACAGTGATGCTATTGACTGAACCAACTTGGCATTTTGTATTGATTTAATAAAGGAGTAGCTACCCGGTATTTAATTAGTCGGGGTGCCACAGGTGGTATCAGAGCATCAGGTTCTAGAGTCCATTAGGATCTGTACGGCTTATTATGTTTCCGCTGAGCTTTCTTTGATGTAGAGCCCTATATTTTAGGACTGTTGTATTCTTTTATATATGCTACGTTCTTCAGCTATTTTAAGTTTATAACTGCGAACTTATAAATTTCATTCTTATTTCAGATGCCTCCACGACGTGCACAAAGGATTCCCAGGGATGCAACGCCAGAACCACAGCCCGCACCAGTTCAGGGCACGATGAATGCCGCCGAGGTTGCAGCAATTGTGGCCCAGGCGGTAAATGTCGCACTAGCTGTAGTTCAACAGGCACCACCTCAGGCGCCGATAGCGGCGCCAGTTCAGGCTCATGCATTCCCGTCTGCTTGGGAACGTGTAGGTGATGCTTTCCAGAAAGCACACCCTCCGGAGTTCGCAAGTAGCTCCGATGTGGTAGTTTCGAGTCAGTGGAGGAAGGATATTCAGCGGCACTTGAGGATGTATGAGTGCACCGATGTCCAGAAGCAGATACTAGCTACCTTTAAGCTAGTGGGATCTGCACTGCAGTGGTGGGAGTCTATTACCACCGTGGAGGAGAGAGACACTCTCACTATTCAGGAGTTCTGGGTGCGGTTCGACCGCAAGTACTTTCCGTCAGCTGTTCACACGGAAATGAGGAGGAAGTTGATAAGCCTTCGACAGGAGGGTAAAATTGTGGCCGAGTATGAGGCTGAATTTACTGATCTTCTGAACATTGTTCCGGATGAGATACCGACAGAGGAGAAGAAGATACAAAAATTTACGGACGGGTTGACATGGAGGATTCGTCAGCACTTGTTAGGGAACCTCTCGTTAGCCACTTATTCTAATGTGGTTAACGCTGCACTATTGCACTGTCAGGACCATCGCTTTCACATGACTGAAGGCAAGAGGTCGGGAGAGTCCAGCCATCAGGGCAGGACTGGAGGGAATGGTGCCAGTGGGGCACAATCTGTTCAGGGGCAGAGACAGGGCGACCAGGGTTCCCAGCAGGGGGATCACAAAAGGTTCAGGTCAGGAAATTTCAGGCACGGATAGGGAGGTTTCCGGCAGGGCCATCAGAGTCTGAACAGCCATCAGAACCAGCAGGGTCAGAATGGTCAACAGCAGTTTCAGCAGGGCTAGTGGAGGAATGGTAACGGCCACCAGGGTCGGGGCAGCAGGGACAGAGAGGGGGAAACTTCCCGGGGAAGTGTTTCATTTGTGGCAAGACTGGCCATAAACGCCAGGACTGTCTTGATAGGGGCAGGGGCCCGCAGCAGCAGCAGGGTGCTAGACATGAGCCACAAAGGCCACTTTTTCCACCTGCTCTTCCAGCTCCAGCCCAGGTGCCAGCTCTTCCAGCTATTCCAGCAGTTCCTGTGCAGCAGGGGCAGTTACAGTATGGACGTGTCTATAACGTCCACCAGGCAGCAGCCCCATAGGCACCACCCGCAATTGAGGGTATGTTTCCTATCCATGGTACTATGGGTCGGGTTTTGTTTGATACGGGGGCAACGCATTGTTTTATAGCTACACATTTTGCGAAAGCCTTAGGGTTGTTAGCCACAGCAGAGAGGACAGTGACGTGTGTAGACTCACCATTGGGGAGTGGGTCACTTATTTTCTTTATATGCCGGGGAGTGGGGTTAGAGATTGGTAGTTTGGGATTACCTGCAGACATGTTGGTATTAGATATGCATGTGCACGATGTGATTATCGGTATGGATTGGCTCGCTGATTATAGAGCCATGATTGATTGCTTCGGTGGGAGCATTGTTTTTGCCATTCCGGGGCAAGAGATGTTCGTAGTGGCGATGCCTCGCCCAGAGGTAGGTTCGACCGCTCATTTGTACTACATAGAGGAGGATACCTCTAAGGAGGTTTTGATTCCTTTAGATTCGATCCCAGTTGTTAGGGAGTATTCCGAGGTGTTTCAGGAGATACCAGGCCTACCCCCCAATCGAGAGATAGACTTTGTCATAGACTTATTACCAGATACGAGACCCATATCACACGCACCGTACCGTATGGCTCCAACTGAGATGAGGGAGTTACGGGATCAGATTGAGCAGTTGTTGGGTCAGGGGTTTATTCAGAGGAGTACTTCACCGTGGGGTGCCCCTGTGTTGTTCGTGAAGAAGAGAGATGGTTCACTGAGATTGTGTGTGGACTACCGAGAGTTGAATAAAGTCACGATACGGAATAAGTATCCGTTGCCTCGAATCGATGACTTATTCGACCAGTTGAGAGGAGCTTCATTCTTCTCAAAGATTGATTTGAGATCAGGATACCATCAGTTGCGTATCAGGTAAGGGGATGTCTCGAAGACTGCGTTCTTAATGAGATATGGTTCTTACGAGTTTCAGGTTATGCCTTTTGGTTTGACCAACGCTCCAGCAGTATTTATGGACTTGATGAATAGGGTGTTCAGAGAGTTCCTTAATCAGTTCGTCATTGTCTTCATTGATGATATTCTGATTTACTCCCAGACAGAGGAGGAGCACGCCGAGCATTTGAGGCAAGTTTTGCAGACGCTACGTCAGAACGAGTTGTATGCAAAGTATGAGAAGTGAGGGTTTTGGCTGAAGGAGGTCCAATTTTTGGGACATATTATTTCCGACCGGGGAATATCTGTTGATCCGAGGAAAGTATCCGCGGTAAGGGAGTGGGGACAGCCCACGACACCGACGGTGATCCGTAGTTTCTTGGGATTAGCAGGATACTTCAGGAGGTTCATTCGGGGATTTTCGAAGATAGCATGTCCTTTGACACATCTGATTCGTAAGGGTGTGCCATTCATCTGGAGTGATGCCTGTCAGTTGGCATTTGATGAGTTGAAGGATAAGTTAACCTCAGCACCTGTGTTAGCATTGCCGAGACCGGGAGTTGAGTATCTAGTCTACACCGACGCGTCCTTACAAGGACTTGGAGGTGTATTGCAGCAGGAAAGTCATGCCATAGCTTATGCTTCCCGTAAGCTTAAGCCTCACGAGAAGAATTACCCTACTCATGACTTGGAGTTGGCGGCAGTGGTATTTGCCCTACGGATTTGGAGACATTATCTGTTGGGGGAGAAGTTTTGATTGTTCACGGACCACAAGTCCCTACAGTACCTATTCACGCTAAAGGAGTTGAATATGCGGCAGCGGAGGTGGTTTGAGTTTGTAAAGGACTATCAGTTTGATATCCAGTACCACCCGGGAAAGGCTAACGTGGTAGCAGACGCGTTGAGCCGTAGGCCAGTAGATGAGGTGGCAGAAGTGTGGAAGGCCAAGTGGAAGGAGTTGGGACACCAGGATGCAGTGGCCCGATCGTTCATGTCTGTGATGACCGTTACACCTCATATTGTCACGAAGGTAGTAAGGGCACAGGCAAATGAGTCGTTCTGTCAGGAGATGATTGTTCGATTACTAGCAGAGGGAGCCGAGTCCTATACCGTTAGCTCAGACGGGGGATTGCGCTTCAATGGAAGATTAGTAGTCCCGGAAGGGGAGGAATTGCGGCACGAGGTGATGGAAGAGTCGTATGGCCCACGGTTCGCGGTACATCCCGGTGGGGACAAAATGTACCAAGACATGAGACGACAATATTGGTGGAGCGGGATGAAGAGAGATATTGCCGTGTTTGTTTCAAAATGCACCACTTGTCAGCTAGTAAAAGTGGATCATCAGAGACCGGCAGGACTTCTACAGCCGTTGGAGGTCCTGATGTGGATGTGGGAGAGCATCTCCATGGACTTTATCACGGGGTTACCTACGTCACAGAGAGGTCACGACTCCATTTGGGTGATTGTGGACAGATTGACCAAAGTCGCTCATTTTCTACCCTTAAGGACAGACTACACTGCGGGATAGTATGCCCAGCTCTTTATTACAGAGATAGTGTGACTTCACGGTGTGCCCCTAAATATCGTGTCTGACCGAGACAAGATATTTGTTTCACGGTTTTGGGAGAGTTTTCAGGAGGCCATGGGAACGGAATTGCGGTTGAGCACGGCGTACCACCCGCAGACCGACGGGCAAACTGAGCATACAAATCAGATGTTGGAGGACATGCTACGGATGAGTATCATTGATTTTGTGGGTGGATGGGAACAGTATCTTCCACTGGTTGAGTTTGCTTACAACAACTCCTACCAGTTCACTATTGGCATGGCTCCATTTGAGGCGTTGTACGGTAGACCTTGTCATTCCCCAGCATGCTGGTTGGAGGTGGGGGACAACAAACTACTTGGGCCGGAGGTGATTCAGGATACTTCGGCAAGGATAGAACTGATACGGAGTCGCATTCGGGTAGCTCAGGATCGGGAGAAGAGCTATGCCGATGTGAAGAGGTTCTTCAGGTAGTTCCAAGTGGGGGACCAGGTTTTGCTCAGAGTATCTCCTATGAAGGGGATTATGCATTTCAGGAAGAAAGGGAAGTTGGCACCGAGGTATGTGGGACCATTTCCTATTATTGAGCGGATTGGACCGGTTGCGTATAGGCTTGGATTATCGGAGCATTTGCATCGGATTCATGATGTATTTCATATTTCCTCGCTAAGGAAATATCTTAGAGACAATTTGGCTCATTCTCTTATTTCTTTGGAGGACATTGATCTCCAGCCTGATAGATCCTACGAGGAGAAGCCGATTGCTATTTTGGATCGAAGTGAGCGGAAACTGCGGTCAAAGATAGTTTCGTTAGTACGTGTTCAGTGGCGACATCATAATGTCGAGGAGTCCACATGGGAGCGCGAGGATGAGATGCGCGAACGTTATCCAGAGTTATTCTTACCAGGTACTTTCTAGTTTCGAATTTCGGGACGAAATTCAGTTATTAGGGGGGAAGTATGTAATACCCCGTATTTTCGTGATATTTATTTATAGGATTAATTGAATTAAATGCGTATTAATTGGAAATTAATCCGGATTAAAATACTAGCGAGATGCGAGTTGGTATTTGATTATAATGTGCATATATGATTATATATGAATTTTGAATTATGAAATTTGTCATGAGATTGAAATACGGCAATTTGGGAATTTTGTTGAGACGCGTGTGACAGTCACGTCATGGTATATAATTATGATAATTAAAAAGTGAATTTTATTTCTATTAACCATATGGTCGTTTTGAGTGCGCCAACGCGTCCGAAAGGGTCGAAATAGTCAGAAAACACTAGTCGGGGGTTTAGTTTGGGTGCCGGGGCATTTTTAGGCCATACCGACAACGTATAAGGGTAGTTTGGTAATTTTGAATTTTGGGGAATTAAAACCTACGAAAATTGGGAATTAATATCTGATTTGGCAATAACCCACTAAGCCCACTAATAACCAAATAGACTACGGAGGTTATTGAAATTTGTTCCTAAGAGTTCCTAAAGCACAAACCCTAACCACCATTAACTTTGGAGAAGAAAAGCTTGTTGAGAGAGATAGAGGAATTCTGCAGAGAGAGAGAGAGAGAATACTCCATCAATCCGTCATCAAAATCAGAGATTCAAATAAGGCAAGTGGTTTATTCCAATTAATTTCAGAGAATGTTTCTTCCATGTGTAGGAATTGATAAAATCTTATTGTTCTTGGGAGTTAATGAAAAACCCATTTAATTTGGAAGTAGAAATTATATTTTTATGAGGAATCGAATGTAGATTTGTATTTAGATGATTATGCTGATGATATGTGTGGTGACAATTATTATGCAACACAAATAAATATGAAAGAGGTAACAACCAAGAAAAGACAAATAAAAGGCCAATCACACAACAACGGGAGTACGTGGTTCAGCAAAGAAGTGCCTACGTCCACGGTGGTTCAGTCAGTGTTATTTCTCTATATTCTGAAGAATAAGTACAGAGAGTACAACTTGTCCTTTGACCCGGACTTAGGGTTTAATTTATACATGTATATGTTGGAGTAGTGGGGGTGATGGGTTCCTTCTTATTAGCCATCTCCCCTATATGGGATCGTGGGGTAATCGGATGAGTACAAGAGGTGATGGGCCTGGGCTTTGGGCCTACTAAGGAGGGGCTACTCATCCAGGCCTTATGGTGCTAAATTCAGGGTACCCACAATTGCCCCTAAATTTGTTGGGCCGTTTTTACAGGTCCAATGAATTTAAATAATCAGCTATGATGGTCGATTTCTTTGAAAACTGTGAAGTTGCTTTGGTGGCACCCGCTTCGCTATCCGTGCGTTATGATTAAACTTGAAAGCTTGTTGGAATAAGACACATTTTCTCTTCGTCGCTTCAGCTTTTCCAGCAATCTTCTATCTTCTGAGAACTCTTAAGCTTTGTACCTTCTGTTTTCGGTCTCCACTCTCGTCGCTTCTTCGCCATTTGACCTGATCTTCTGTCTTGTAAGTCTCTCGTCCCCTTTTTCTTGAGTTTATAGTTTTTCTTGTATTTTTCCAATGGCAAAGATTGGAAATAGGTCAGTAACTGAGTTTAAAAAATTCTACAGTATTCCTGAGTGGGTAGAGATTGAGTGTTGTGCCTCGCCGCCTAGGAACGTTAGGGATATAGAGGATGCACATTGGATTCACGTCCTGTTGCTCTCTCAGGGGGGTCTTACCTTTCCCTCTAATGGTCTGTTTCTGCACTTCTTTAGCTATTTTGGTATTGTGACTGCACAATGTTCGCCCAATGTATGGAAAATAGTGAACGGCATGCATAGGATAAATCAATTGTACGGCACAAGGTTAGGGCTTGCCGAGGTCTGCTTTTGTTATTCTTTTTCTCGAACGAGTTCGGGTGTCCTGTACCTTAAGGCTAGGAGCCCTGATAGGGTATTGGTAGTAAATTTACCTGATTCCCATAAGGACTACTGGCAAGAAGGTTTTCTTGTTAGGAATTGGCAATTCTCCCCCAATTTGAAGGGTCGAGGTCTGAGAGGTTCACTGTTCCCTTTTATGGGGAAGAATATATAGGTAGATGTTGTATTATTGTTTCAACCTTTGCTGATTTTGTGATTTTTCTAACCTCTTCTTGCTTTCTCTTTTACAGCGAGGGCAAAGAACTTGGAGCCTGCTCTCAGCGAGGTTCGTATCTCGGAACTGGTGAAAGCTTGGAACATCAGGGAAACTTTGGGTGACGGCGAGCATCCTCGGTCTGCTGCTTTTCTGCTTGAATACAAGAACACAGGCTCCAGCTTCATAGCCCGACCTGTGGATAGTGTTCCGGACTTTGACTCTTCCGAAGAGATTTCTGCTGAGCCCATCCAATTGGACGAAGAGGAGAGCAGCTCGGAGAGTGAGCTTGCAGGTGTTAGTAATTTGGGTGCAGGCAGTGTTGACAGTAGCAGTTCTTCGAGCACTTCCAGCAGTTCTGGTGAAGAGATGCCTCCCAGGAAGAATTTAATCAGCGATGATGATGATGATGATGTGCTTCTTTCCCAGAGGTCTAAGAAATCGAAGACTACCTCGGGGGCCATAGCTACTGGTTCTTGGCCTTCTTCTCAGGAGCAAGAGAAGAAGAAGAGAGAGGAGGAGCAGGCGAGAGAGAGAGAGAAGAAAAAGGAGGAGGAGAGGAAGAAGGTGGAAGAGAGAAAGAGAAGGGAGAAAGAAAAGGAGGAGGATAGGAGGAAGATGGAACTGAGGACCAAAACTGGTCAAGCCTTGGTCCCAGTATTTGCCTTGCCTGAGGGGGCTTCGGGGCCACCTCTCCTCAGCTTGCCCCTGCGCTGCTTGAGAGGGCAGTCCTCCCTGCAGATCGTGAGAGGGCGTCGGGGTCCGATCAACTGGCTTTGCAAGCTAGCCAGAGGCTTGCCTTGGTAAGGTTCCTTTTCTAATTCTCAACCTCTTTTAATCCGTTTTGATGGTTTCTTCTTTCTGATCCTTCCCTCGTTTTTTACAGTTTGTGACTGACTTTGCTGTGCTCTATCGCTCTCGCGACGAGCTGTTGAGAAGGAACGGCGAGCTGGAGCAGCAGAAGTCTACTCTGGTGGCCAGGGGTTCTCAGCTGGAGGCCGATCTGAAGGCTGCTGATGCGGCTCGAGCTTCATCTACCTCGGCCCTTGCTAATTCTGCTCGCGAGAGAGATAATGCTGTCAGGGAGCTCGGCGAGCTGAGGAAGTCGTATGATCAGGTATGCTCGAGCAAGCTGGACTTTGCGGAGAAGAACAGGGTTCTTGCCGAGAAGCTGGAGGCGGAGAAATCCCGGGCAGCCACTCTTAAAGAAGATTCGTACAATTCTGGCTGGTCTGCTGCGTATGAGGACGCCGAGGTTCAGATAGGCTATATTAGCCGTTTGAACTTCAAGAAAGGGTGGAACAAGGCCCTTGTGGCCGCTGGGGTGGATGTTGCATCCCCACTCTTTGACGAGCATGATCCAGGGCCAAAGCCAGTCGTGGATGAGGACCCAGCCCCAACTGCTGACGGCACCAATCCTGTTTCTCGGGCGACTCCTTCTGATGCTCCCTTGGTCGAGGAGGCAATGGACACCCTTGCAGAGGGTAATGCCCCTGCTGATGCTGATAAGGACAAGGGTCCATCCACCGAGGTTGCTGAGTGATAGGGATTCTTTGTAACTTTTTTCTTTTTTGATCTGATGTAACCTCGCTCATTATTAATGAAAAGACTTTATTTTTGTTTATGCTGATCTCTTTCTTTTCTCTTTATTTTACTTGTAGTTGGTTGATGTGGATGACTATATTCCTGTTACCTCCCAATTAGGTAGGACTCTGGGTCCTAATGCAAGCCCTGCAGTTCGCCAGGCCTTTGCTAGGCTTTGCAGGTTTGCTAAGTCAAGGAACCAGAAATATAAGGATCAGTCTGAGCTGGTGGCCAAATTGAAGGACAGGCTCCAGGAAATGGAAAAGATCGGAGCTTCAGTGCAAGAAGAAGTTAGCGAGCTGAGAGCAAAGTTACTGGAGGCCACCGAGATCAACCAAGTCGTGGAGTTTCTTCAGCGGGAGAATGACGACCTGAGGCGGGAGGTCTCGAAGCTTAAGGAGCATTCGCCGAGCACCGCTTCGGCAGTCCTACAAGGCTCTTCCTCGTCGCGGGCTGCTCGGCCTCCCCTCCCGCGTGCTGGTAGGAGTACACGGGGTAGGAGTAGGGAAGTTGAGGAGCAGCGTGAGAGGGAAATAGAGGAGCTGCGCGGCGATGTCCGGCGAGCTTATGTGACTGCTGCTGGGCTCCAGAGGGACGTCACCCGACTGCGGCATCTATTCAAGAAGGGCCCTCGCCAAGTGTGGACTGATGGCTATGATCAGGGCTGGCTGGATGCTCCCACAAGATTATCAGAGTTCGAGGAGATTTCCTTCATGAGGGGGTGGTTGAGTGCTCTCAAAGAGCTGCAGGTCCCGAGGAACTCGATATTGTGGTATCGGCACGAGA
The DNA here is from genome assembly GCA_949130495.1 of Sambucus nigra. NCBI lineage: Eukaryota > Viridiplantae > Streptophyta > Magnoliopsida > Dipsacales > Adoxaceae > Sambucus > Sambucus nigra. The sequence continues at coordinate 275,423,733 of OX422216.1, read as the reverse complement.
TGTCTCCCTCTACTCTGATGCCCAATCCATTCAGGCGAGATGATCGATGGATTCCCATCGATGCTATTCCCCGGCGATTACTGGAGTTGGACGTAAATGAGGTCGTGGAGGAGTTCGATCCTGTTCCTGATGACGGGAGGAAAGCTAAAGTTGCTGACTACCTTGCTCGGAGGCTTCCGCCTTCTTGATATTTTGTTTTTTAATAATTGTAAATGCTTTGGGCGAGCATTGCCGACTAAACATGTACTATTATTGTTTGTAAATATAAAAGATTAATGGAAAGTTTGAGTTTTGGGCGATTTTTCCGACTAAACGTGTTTATCCAATCTTTTTTATATTTTTGCAGCTTCACAATCTTTTTTATCTTGTCATGTGAGTGTCCGCCCAGTCCAGTATTAAGAATACCATTGTGCCCTTTCTTTACCTTTTAGGTCGTGTCGTCACACTCCCTTAGGTCTAAGTGGGGCAATTGGCGAGGACACACCTGTTATTGGATGTCTTCATTCGGTCAGGATTTTGTTTAACCAAAGTAGGTTTGATGCCTAAGAATGCTCTGTAGGGCTTCATATATTGCCATGGGCAATGCTAAGAGGTCTGTCGTGCTTTATGACGATGACCTGAGGAGGGGTGTTCCCCTGCTATGTCAACCATTATACCCGTGACTTGAAAAGGATGTGCAATAAGATATAATAGTTACTTTTTAGAGAGTGATCAACTGAGAGATTTTCATTGGTGAATTGAGAAATAAACTGTCTTTTCCCATAATGAGTACAATAAAAGATCTAACAATAGAACTCCTAAAAGTAGAATTTCTTGAGATTAGCTGCGTTCCATGCTCGTGGTATCTCTCTGCCCTCCATCGTTTTCAAATGATAGGCACCTTGCAGATCTTCTCTAATTATCTCATAAGGTCCTTCCCAGTTCGGGCCCAGTTTACCGTCTGATGGCTTCACTGTGTTGCCCAAGACCTTTCTTAGAACATAGTCCCCAACTTCGAATTTCCTCGGATTGACCTTTGTGCTGTAGTGCTTCGCGAGCTGTTGCTGATAGCTCGCTAGTTTTACTAGTGCAAGTTCCCTGCGCTCGTCGGCCAAGTTGAGTTCAGCGAGCAAAGCCTGATCGTTCTGACTCTGCTCGATAAGGTCGGATCTCATTGTAGGCAATACTGCTTCTAATGGGATGACCGCTTCCATACCATATGCTAGTGAGAATGGCGTTTGACCTGTGGCTCGCCTAGGAGTCGTTCTGTACGCCCATAGGACATGTGGTAGCTCGGTTGTCCACGCGCCTTTTGGTCGCTCTAACCGCTTCTTCAACCCAGCGATCACTGTTTTGTTGGATGCCTCAGCTTGTCCGTTGCTTTGAGGATAAGCTACCGAGCTGAAGTGGTGCCTGATCCCGTGTTGGTCGCAGAAGTTCTGAAAAGGGCCACTCTCGAACTGTGTTCCATTGTCAGTGATGATGGTTCTGGGGATTCCGAATCGAGTGATTATATTTCTCCATATGAACTTCATCATGTCAGCATCTCGGATGTTCGCCAGTGGTTCTGCCTCGATCCACTTGGTAAAGTAATCAGTTGCGACCAACAGGTATTTGCGATTGCCGGTAGCGGTGGGCAGTGGTCCCATGATGTCCATTCCCCACTGGGCGAAAGGCCAGGGGCTGGTCAGGGATTTTAATTCGCTGGCGGGCTGGTGGACCATGGGGGCATGAAGCTGGCATTTTAGGCATCTGCGGACATATACTGCGGAGTCCCTTTGCATATATGGCCATCAGTAACCTTCCTTCATTGCTCGGAAGGCTAGAGACCTTCCTCCGACGTGACTCCCGCAGATTCCTTCGTGAAGCTCGTGAAGCACTGTCTTGACATCACCTGGGTGGATGCATCTAAGGTAGGGGCCGGAGAAAGATCTTTTATACAAGTCGCCTCCCATGGATAAGTGAAAGTGAGCAGCTTTGACTCTTATCTGGTGGGCAGTCCTCTTATCCTCTGGGAGCGTTCCGTTCTTCAAATAGTCTCTTAAGGGATCCATCCAGCTTGGGGCTGGTTCCAATTGGAGTATTTGTTTCGCTTTGGTCAGCTCACAGTTGGGGTAAATGCTCGGGCAGCTAAGGAAATCGATAGGGATTATCCTTTTAAGGCTGGAATCAACTGCCGAGCTCAGGGCTGCCAAGGCGTCAGCGTGGCTGTTCTGCCCCCTGGGAAACTGTTGGATGTTGATTTCTTCAAAGTTCGTCATTAAGTTTTTTACCAAGGAGAGGTAGGCTGCCATCCTCTCATCCTTCGCGTTATAGTTTCCACTTATCTGATTGGAAACTAGTTGCGAGTCTCCGAATACCCGTAAATGCTTTGCTCCTAGAGTTTGCGCCCTTTGGAGACCTGCTATTAAGGCTTCGTATTCTGCTTCGTTGTTGGAGGCTGCAAATCCCAGCCTGATTCCTTGCTCGAGGACTGTATTTTCTGGAGTGATGAGAACAATTCCTATTCCTGACCTCTTTGAGTTGGAGGCTCCATCAATGAATAGCTTCCAGCTTCCCCCTGTAGCCTGGCTGTTTTGTTCTGTTGGCTTAGGTTGGTCGAAGGGTTCTTCGCTTGTGAATTCAGCTATGAAGTCAGTAAGGATTTGACCCTTGATAGCTGTCCTTGGTTGAAATTAGATGTCAAACCGGCCGAGCTCGACTGACCATTTAGACAGTCTGCCTGACAAATCCGCCTTCCTTAGGACAGCCTTGAGGGGGTGTGATGTAAGGACAATGATCGCATGACCTTCGAAGTAATGCTTCAGTTTCCTCGAGGACATTACTAGGGCGAATGCGAGCTTTTCCAATGGCAGGTAGCGCTGCTCGGCGTCTAGTAAGGTTTTGCTCGCGTAATAGACTGGATGTTGGATCCTTGTAACTTCACACATTAGCGCTGAGCTGATAGTATGGCTGGATACAGAGAGGTAGAGGTACAAAGGGTCCATTTGTTGTGGTATGACAAGCAGTGGTGGGGAGCTTAGGTAGGACTTGAGCTCGTCTAACGCTTGCGAGAAACCTGGGGTCCATTCTACTGTTTTGCTGCCTTTTAAGAGTTGAAAGAAGGGCTTGCATCTCTCAGAGGATTTAGAAATGAAACGATTTAGAGCAGCGAGCATTCCAGTGAGCTTCTGTACATCGCGGATTGTGCGAGGAGGTTGCACCCGTTTAATTGCATCAATATGGTCCGGATTAGCCTCTATGCTACGCTTGCTGACCAAATACCCAAGGAACTTTCCTGACTGGACACCGAAGGAACACTTGCTCGCGTTGAGTTTCATTCGGTACTTCCTGAGGATTTCGAAGGTACTTGACAGGTCCGAGAGGTGATTTTCCTTCTCCTTGCTCTTGACGAGCATGTCGTCGATGTAGACCTCCATCGTGTCTCCCATCTGATTCTTGAACATTTTAGTAACCAGCCGCTGATAGGTTGCCCCTGCATTTTTTAGCCCAAAAGGCATGACCTTATAACAGTATAAACCAACCGTCGTGATAAACGCCGTTTTATCCTGATCTGGTGCATACAGGGGAATCTGGTGATAGCCTGAGTATGCGTCCAGGAAACTCATTCGCTCGTGAGCTGCAGTGGCGTCTACTAGTTGGTCTATTTTCGGAAGAGGGAAGCTATCCTTGGGGTAGGCTTTGTTGAGGTCAGGATGTCTATGCAAACTCTCCACTTCCCGTTGCTTTTTGGAACTACCACTGGGTTGGATAAACATTTGGGGAATTGCACTTCCCGTATGGATCCTGCATCCAGCAGTTTTTCGACTTCTTGTTCTATTGCTTTGGCCTTCTCGGGAGCAGTTCGTCGTGCCTTCTGCGCTATCGGCTTGAATGTGGGATTGACGTGCAACCGATGGCAGACCATATTGGGATCGATTCCTGGCAGCTCATAGGGTTCCCAAGCGAAAACATCTATGCTGCTTCTGAGTAAGGTTAACAAATCCTTTTGCTCTTGGTTAGTGAGTGAGGTCCCGATCAGGAAGACTCTGCTATTGTCGCCTTCTCTAGCAATTACTTCTACCAGGTCCTCTACAACACGCTCGGAGGGGAGGAGCCTGGTCTCTTCCACTCCGGGCCTTCCATATTTTAATTTCTATTTGGAAGGGATTGCACCTTCCTCCACTTTCTCGCTGGTTTGAACGGCTTTTTTCTCTGGCTTTGGTCGGATGGCCGCTATGAAGCACTTTCTCTCCATCGCCTGGTCGCCATGTATCTCCATCACTCCCCGCTCGATGACATATTTGAGTTTCTGGTGGTAGGTCGAGGAGACTGCCTTCATTGCATGAAGCCATCCCCTGCCGAGGATGGCTTGATACGGTGAATCGATGTCGACCACCAAGAATTCGATCATTTTCGAAACATTTCCAGCGAGCACTGGTAGTACTATCTTGCCCAGAGGCATGGTCATTTTTCCAGCGAAGCCGACCAGAGGAACAGTGGTTCCCTTTAGGTCGGCGATGTTCAACTTCAATTTTCTGAACAGGTCGATGTACATTACTTCGGATGAGCTTCCTTGATCGACGAGCAGCCTGTCGATATCAAAGTTGGCTATCCTGAGTGTAATGACTAAGGCATCGTGATGTGGGGTCCTCACTCCCACAAGATCTTCATCCGTGAAAACAATATGCTTGTTGTAGTTGATGTCCTCTCGCTGGATCAATTTGAAAAGCTTGCATTACTACTGTCAGCTTCTTTACCTCCATCCGAGCTGAGTTTCCTTAGATTTGCTTAACATCGGATACTCCATGGATTACTGCGAATTCGTGTCCGGTGTCGTCTTCCAATACGTTTTCGGGTTTTTCCTCCTTATGGACAGTCACTCTCTCTACCTTCCTTTCCACAAAGTCATTCAAATGTCCGGATTGGGCCAACTCCTCGAGGTGGGACTTAAGATCCTTGCAGTGCTCGGTCTTATGTCCTCCCTCTTTGTGGAAGGTGCATCTCAGCGCATTGTTTCTTTTCGATGGGTCTCCTCCCATTTTTCAGGGTCATTTGATGAACGGCTTATCCTTGATCTTCGCGAGAATTTTGTAAATTGGTTCTTTAAAGACGGTGTTGACCGCCTGGAACGACTTTTCAACGTCAGGGCTCCCTCCGTTCTTGGAGCCATTCTTGCTCCCATTCTTTCCTCCTTTTTTCTAGTTATCAACTTTCTCACTTCCCTTCGTGGCGAGCTTGGCTCGACCGTTTTCACCTACGTTAAGGCAGGTGACATCTTCCACCTTTGCGTATTTCTCAATCCGGGCCATCAGGTCATTAATGGTGGTTGCTTCCTTCTTTGTCAAGGACTGGTAAAGGAGGGAAGAGCTAGGTAGCCCAATTTTGAATGAAGCCACTGCCACCTCTTCCGCGCAGTCCTCGACTTCGTTGAATAACTCCCAGTACCTCTTCGCGTAGTCTCGGAGTGTCTCCTGAGGAGTTTTCTTCATTGTCAATAGAGCATCCATCCTTTTGGGATGGGAGCTGCTGGTGATGAACCGGGACGTAAAGAGCTCGGCCAGGGATTTGAAATTTCTGATGGATCGGTGAGGGAGTTTCTCGAACCATTTCTGGGCCACGTCATGAAGGCTCGAGGGAAAAATACGGCACATCAGCGCATCTCGGTGATTCCAGAGGGTCATAGCCTGCCGGTACTGCCTGACATGATCAATGGGATCAGTCTTCCCGTCTTAAATCTTGAACCTTGGAATAGCAAACTTTTTGGGAGCTTCTTCTTCTTCAATTTCCCTCGTGAAGGGCGATTTCATCTGGGTCTTGAGGGCTCTCCTGGCGAGTTCTCTGGTTGACCTGGTGCCGCGGTGAGTTGGATGTTGGTCCATTTCTCTGCGGACTAGGTTCCGTATGTTGTCGTCGCTGCGAGCAGGGCTCTGATAGCGGCGAGATTTTCTCAGTTGCTCGCGGAGGTCGTCGTCTGAGTCGCCACCTTTGAACCCTTGATATTGTCGCCTAGGGCTCCTTCCTCGGCTACGAGATTTGCTCGCCTGAGGGCTAGGAGTGCGATAGGGGCGTCTCCTGGTATCAGGACGTAGTTCTTTCTCCAGTTTTTCCAGTCTTCTTTTCAAGCGAGCATTCTCAGCCTCATACCTGCGAGAAGACTCCCTCTGCTCGTGGAGCCTTGCTTCGTATGCATCGATCAATCTGGATATCTGAGTGGACCTTGTTGGTCCTTGACTTTCTTCTGAGGCTGGCCTTTCTAAGCGAGCCCCTTGATCTGAACGTCGGACTTCAGACCTAATTCTGCGAGGAGCGGGTGGCTCCTGAATATCTCCTGCTTGAGGAGCGTTGCTGCTGTGACCAGACATCTTAGATTTTTTTCTCGGCGTGGGCTCTTCTCAGGGAAAGATAAACGCTTCCCACAGACGGCGCCAATTGTGGTGACAATTATTATGCAACACAAATAAATATGAAAGAGGTAACAACTAAGAAAGGACAAATAAAAGGCCAATCACACAACAACGGGAGTACGTGGTTCAGCAAAGAAGTGCCTACGTCCACGGTGGTTCAGTCAGTGTTATTTCTCTATATTCTGAAGAATAAGTACAGAGAGTACAACTTGTCCTTTGCCCCGGACTTAGGGTTTAATTTATACATGTATATGTTGGAGTAGTGGGGGTGATGGGTTCCTTCTTATTAGCCATCTCCCCTACATGGGATCGTGTTCCCTTCCAACTTCTCTTCATGGGATCGTGGGGTAATCGGATGAGTACAAGAGGTGATGGGCCTGGGCTTTGGGCCTGCTAAGGAGGGGCTACTCGTCCAGGCCTTATGGTGCTAAATTCAGGGTACCCACAATATTATAATTTGGATGAAACGAAAAACGGATTTAATTAGGCTCTTGGGTGATTTATAAATTCAAGGGTTCATGTTCTTGAAATTGGGGATCAATGTATGGATTTGATATTTGGATGATGTTTATAATGATTTAACCCCACAAAAACGTTAGTTGGTGACCTATGTATGTTTAGGGACCATTAGGAACCTTGAACAATTGTTGGACTAAGGTTTAGATGAGATTAGAAGTGAAGAAAAGATGGAAAAATGAAATCAGGAATTTCTGGGCTCGAAACTGGCCACTCGTTAAAAGACCTACCCAGGTCGTTCGAACGAGCTTCTAACGAGTTGACAGTCTGACTTCTAACGAGAGGGAGGTTCGTTCGATGACTTCGTTCGAACGAGATCTCGTTAGAAGTCCCAGTTCGTTCGAACGAACTCTCGTTCGAACAGCCTCGTTCGAACAAGACTTCTAACGAGTTGACAGTTTAGGCTTTTTAGCCTATTTTGATTTCGCGTGTCTCGTAACCTTACTTAATGGTAGAGATCACACTCCCTTGTTGAATGATTGATAGTAGGGACATTTGAGGTATAATGAGGAGTAAAACCTAGAAGTGTAGTTGAACCTAAGGGAAATTATGGAGTAGGACGTGAGTGTCTATTACGTTGCGAGGACTATTGACGGCCTAATTTATTATATTTATCGGGAATATATAAATTTTGTAGTATTATATGTCGGTACGAGAATGAGAAGTGTACCCCAATACACTATGGTGATTACTAAGATGTGTGCGTACTTAGTATATGTATTGATTTTATGTGTATGACATACCTACCATACTTGCTATCACGGGAGGTTTACGTTCACTTAGGGCCTTCTAATCCTTGTGTTGCCCGGATCTAGATTGGTTACCTCGATGAACATAGGTCAGAGAAGGACTTATTGGGATATTAATAAGTCTGTTGATCGTGGGAGCGCAGGTATGTGCGTGACCTATGTGATGTGACTGTGTTCGCCTCCATTATTTGTGATGTTGTTATCTGAGAATGATTCCTGAGAGATTCGGAATGCGTGATCCTTATGTACGTGATGTACCGGGATGGATAGCAGAGTATGTGTGCACCGCAGCTTAGTCTCGGGGTGCTTGTATTGTATATTTATGACGTGAATAATATACACTTAATTAATGGGAACTTTCATGTGATATTGTGTGTATAAATATGGAAACGTTTTGAGAAAATATAACGGGTTAACCAATAGTGAATTATTTTACAAATTGAGAGTCCGAGTTTAAGTAAAGCCCTTTATTCATTTGATAACGCTAGAATGTACTATGGGGATCGAGTAGTAAGGGTTAGAACTTATTACGGTTTGGTCAGATATGGATGTCATTTAGATGGGTACAGTACGTTAGGAGTGCACATGTAGTCGAGAGGTGAGGATTTCATGTGAGTGCACGTCCTAACATGTATTTTGTATTTAATGTTTTAATGTTATTATAACACTTGCAGTTTTTAAAATGATTTCCACTTTCGGGCTCTGACCCATTTGCTTTCAAATTTATTATTTGTAAAAACCATTTTAGGTGCCCAGTCACAAGGACACCATGCTTAGGATCATCATTCAGGTACGAGCTGTAGCTGTTTGTGGAAGTTACAGGACTTTGCTTGTAGACGCTTCATCTACATTGACTCTATATTCAGCATTTATCAGTTGTAGGGCATGTCGCCCATTTCTTTAGAGACATTTCATTTATTTCAGTTATTCAGACTTATGGCATGTATTAATTCAGGATTCAGACTTGTCATTTTATTTCCAGTTGTGGGATTGTTGTGAGGAGTTTTCCTCCGGACTTTTATTACTTCGTTGGTTATTTATTACTTCATTATGGTGAATGAATTATGTTGTTCTTCCATTACTCTTTTATTGCATGTTAATCAGACTTAACTTAAAATTTGGCAACTTACTTTTTAAATACTAGGTGGTTAGTAATTATTAAAATGTTTTCGACAGTGATGCTATTGACTGAACCAACTTGGCATTTTGTATTGATTTAATAAAGGAGTAGCTACCCGGTATTTAATTAGTCGGGGTGTCACACTTGTATCGTAACTTATGAAAGTTTTTGAAAAAGAAATGTTGTTGTTAGAAATGCAAATTGTGTTATGGTTACCAAATTACAATTTCGATTAAATCTTGAGTGAGCAACCAATTTTAATTAAGCACCGATTAAACTAAATGTTGTGTAAATAGTTAACTAATGTTATCTTGCCCTAAGCATGAATCTAGGTGAGTAAGCAAGGACAAAATAGATCAACAAACCACAACGTTGCAATGTACGAGAAAAACCCACAATGATAAAAACCTCGAATGTCCTAGACACATAAGTTCATTATGATATAGGTCTCATACAAGGACAAATTAGACTTAATCACATAATCGACAACTTCAAGAGTTGATTATTTCTTTGACCCTTACGAACTTCTTCATAGCCTCTATTGGATGCCTTCCACTGGTAGTCACAACGTATGAGGCTCCTATATCTCGGTATCAGTCAATATTTTTGGCTTCTTGAGTAGTCCAGATGTCATCTAACAAAACATGGAATCCACCTCATGAAATGTACTCAACAAGGATGAAGAGTAAACTCATATTTGGTGACCAAACTCAAGATCTTAAATAGACATATTATGTTGAAACTTGGATCTTAAACAAAGGGGATAAACTAGGGGTTTTGGTATTAGGATACGATATTGGAAAACTATTTTTAAAACCCTTAGAAATGCATATCTTGAAAACCGAGTTTATGCCCTATTTATTCTTGAAAAAAGTGGAAAGAAAAGAAACATAAATTTCGAGCCAAACTTGTTCGAACAAAAAATTGTAGATCATTCAAAAGAGTTATTCATTTCATTCGAACTATACATGGTCTTTTGAATGACAATGCCAAACTCGTTATAATAAGGAGCAAATGATCGTTGCGTGAATTGTTTCTACCAAGGCAGAATGGTTTTGCTCGAGGTTCCTTTGAATGAAATTTTCCCCCTTGTTTGAACGAGATCACAAACTCATTGGAACAAAAAATGTAAATTCATCTGAAAGAAAATAGAAGTACTTAAAACTAATTTAAAACCAAAAATAAATTTCTTTAAAAAATTGTTTTCGAAAATGGACTCAAATAAACTTTAAAAAATTAAACACCCCGACCAAAATCAAGGGATAAAAAATAATGCATAATTCATACATTTCTCGAGATCCCATTGAATGACGATGAAACTCAACTTGAATTTGATGTCTCTTTAACTCAGCTACTATGGTCTTTAATGTCCATCGTAGGCTTGAAGAATAGACTGACCTCAAATCCTAACCTGTGACTCAAAACGGAATAAATCCAATCTTACAAATTTTACAATAAATGTTGTAATTGAATCAATGCAAAAATTTTCCTGACATGTTATTGGAAAAAATGTAACCCTTGATAATGTTTAAACTAAATTGACCTTTACTTCACCTTAATTCTACTACGGTGAAGGGTTAACTCACTATATCCCACACCCTTCGCTAAATTACCTACATACCTAATACTTGAGTTATTGACTTGTACTTTTATATTATCACACGTTCTATGACTTAATAAAACATCTTGATATGTTATTTATCCTTCATAATTTTTGGAATACCATTTGGGCAAAAGATATGATGATTTCATGTTATATGATAATGTGGAAAGTAATCAACAAAATACCTATAAGATTTATAGAGGAAAAGAAAGCACAATGGGTTTATCAAAATATTTGGTTGGAGGTGTAATATTCAAAATAGTCAGGAAAATTTTAGCAAACCTAATTCTAAATCCGATGAAGGAATCCTTTTGGAGTACTCACAAATAGTCAAGCCCATATACACAAGAACCAGAGTCATCCAAGAATCCATACATATCACATTTTTTTTAAAACAATAATTATTCCCTTCAAAAAATAAGTATTATAACCAAGTGAGAGAATAAATAAAAACCATTTCCATACGACCAACCAAGAACCCACACGAGGAAGAAACTCTAGTTGAAAGAATAAACCCACCAAGATCTACTAAAAACGTTGGAATTTTCATCCCGACACCATCATAGGCACCAAATAGTTTTTCAAATATTTGCTTACCAAAATTCCAATTTTATGTGATAATACAAGTGCAATTTCTATAATCTAAGACCCGGTACAACATTATCGAACCAAACATATTAACATCAAACACCACTTCTTATATGATCATGTACAAAAATGGGATCTGAGACTTTAGTTTATCCAATATGAAATTGACATCATAACTCCAAATGATATCGTTTAGAAACTTATGCAACACTACTATATTACATGCACTTGATTTTTCTATTCCCATATATGTCATGCTGACCATCTTTTCAAAAACTTTGCGTTCGCACGCATCGACTATTCGAGTAGTCTCTAAATTATACTTTCTAAAACCCTTCCTTTTTGTTAATGACAAAGGGGGAGATAAAACATAGTTTTGAGAAAATAAAAAAAGCCACAATAAATGGGGAATGTAAAATAAACGAGGAGTTCCATGATATAATGAAACTATTTTCCTTAAAACTTATCAATTGTATTATCACCACTAAAACGTGGGAGATTGTGAAATATAAAGTATTTCAATAAAAGGATTTTGTATGATAAAAACACAATTGTTATGTGATCATACTTAACTATACTCTCTCTAATGTACTTGAGATGAAAAGAAACACTCGATACATTATGAGATATAACACAAGGATTAGATCATCCAAGCAACCAAGATATATCAAGATCATAAGCATTGGAAATGAAGATACAAGCCATGAATCCAAGCAAAATAATAAATACTATCCAAGACCAATCCATGTACGCATATAAAGACGTGGAAGCCCCTAAATTTTAAAATTTCTTTTAAATTAACTTTCCTATAATGCGGAATAGGATGGTTCAACACAACACACACATAAACACAAACTTTAATTCCTTTCCAAATTAAAAATTAAACAAAACTCAAAGTGAAATTAAATCAAGAAACTAATAATTTTTTTGCTAAAACAACTAAACTCAATTCAAGTCATACAATTTGCCTAACAAGATTAATTCATTGTTACAAATTAGGCCAAACCAAATTATCAAATTAAATATATGACTTAATTAAATTAAGTTAAACTTCACCCACTTAATTTTCGCACCAAATTAAACAAGTAGTGATTTCAACCAAATTTTATCTTTTTACCTAAGCATGCATCTAATAGTGAATTTTGCAAAAGATAAAATAAATAACCCACTACACGGAGATGTATGAGGAAAAACCCTAATTGGGAAAAAACCTCAGACGGCCCTGGACTAACAAATTCACTAAGTATGGAATTATAAATTACAAGACAGGTAGACTTACACCACAAACTTGAGTCCGTCCAAGCCTTGACGCTCTTTCTTGTAAACATTACCTCCTAGTAAAATAATCCCGGAGTCCACCGGAACCTTGGAGTCCACCAATTGAGACCAAGCAACCATCAACCACCCATGATGCCTTTCATCATGTGAGAATGTCGTAGAAAAACAAAAGATTCTACTACTTTGAGGGATGTAGAAGCAAATCCAAAAAACTCTTCAAGCAGAAGAGAAGAACCCGGTGCCAAACAAACTCCAAGCAAGATATATATATATATATATATATATATATATATATATATATATATATATCTTGCTTGGAGTTTGTTTGGCACCGGGTTCTTCTCTTCTGCTTGAAGAGTTTTTTGGATTTGCTTCTACATCGCAAAAAGGTTGGTTCCTACACAAATGAAATTTGGGAAAAAGTTAGTGGAAAAAAGTAGTGGGAACACGGAGAAAACTGCCAAATAAAATTCTCGCCAGAAATCTCATTCAAACGACCACCTATCGATGTTCCAGTGGCCAAAATGGGAAAACTCGTTGGCCAACTCGTTCAAACGAAATTCTCGTTCGAACGGCATTCTCATTTGAACGATAATTTCGAACGAAATGCTAGAAAGGTCAAATTTCATTTTAAGCCCAAAAACTTTTTATTCAAAGTTCCAAAGTAACCTTCTGAAAATAAAATTCATTTTAAAATAAAATTACACCCATTATAAAATTATTCCAAGTCTCCTTATATATACAAAAATTCATTCATACCTTTTGGAGACTATGGAATCGATTGTTATTAACGTAGAAACATGGCACTTGAAAATCGACAATGATGAAGGTTTACAAATTTGGTCACTACGTCTTCAACAAACACGTCATGGGCTTGGATGGCTACACATGAACTCTATCCTATGACTCAAGTGTTTTTGTCCGGAATTTAGCCAACACAACATTAAGACTCGATTGGAAATTTGTGTCCTTACAAATCTCCTCCTTTGGCTATTCCGGGAAAAAAATCAAACAATATCCCAAAGGGCCGTCAAGTTCTACTAGACTCAAAAACTTCCCACCAAAAAAAAAAAATGTTGACTTGACTCAAGACCTAAGGAAAAAAATCTTTACCGATTAAAGTTGTCTTTAGAATAATTCCTACACACTTAAGCAAAACATTAAATGCATAGGGAATATCAAGAATATTAAATGCATTTAAAATACTACTCCCCCTAAATTAATTCTCCTGTTATCAAATAAATGACCTACTTAGAAAGACGTCACCCCCTAAGTTAAATCTCCTAAACTAAGATACGATTACAATAGGATTAGATACCATTTCTCCCTTTATCATTCTCCCCCTTTTTGTTCAGTAATAGACAAAGAATGTAGAATTAATTAATTACTCAAAATCTCCCTCAATATAACTAAGTCTAATTTCTCCCCCTAAAAACTACATAAGGGATATAAAGTAGGAAAAAGAATAAAACATAAAGGTGCACATAGTGTTTAGGACATGAAAGCATATGAGCAACAAAAGACAATAACTAATCCAAGATAAAATAATGGATGTTAACTATGATGCGAACAAAATAATATCAATTTGAAACATAAGAGACTAAGTATGTGATATCAGACAAACATTTTGCAATCAGTTAGATACCAAATATGAATTAAAGCATAGGTGCACTAGAAAAAATGGCAAAGACAAAAAATTACCATATATATGTAGACATAAAGAATATCACCAACGCACACGCACATATATATAGGAATAAACGCCACACATGAAACAAAATATATTAAGCTTTTCACACTCGTATGGCAAAACTGTGTCCAAATACACGTGGGAAACTGAAATGTAGGGGTGTGAACTAGTAACAATTAAATTTCGACCCAATCACTTAAACATGTTCACGGAGTTCTCATTTGATTGCAAAACTTTATCACATTTAGATATAGCCTCATGTGACAATATAAATTGAACTCGAAGAACAAACATACACAATGCACACAAGCCTAGACTTTTGATGATTATATAAACCAATAGAATCATGACAATGAAAGCTCACCTAGGATAAACGAACATTGTGCAAAGCCGTTGATATACTGTCCAAACTCCCTCAAAATAAGCATATTAATTATGGAATGACTATAACAAAATAGACCTTGGCAAATTATTTTTCTTTTAATTCCATATTTGTCTTTTAGGCCTTTGGACCACGTATTTCTTTTAGGTCCATTATAAAGGGTGGCTTACTCGCAAAGGATAAATTTTCTTTAGGAGCCCTTCCCCGTGCACATTCATATAATAATTTTTTTATATCACACAAATCTCACATGCAACGAATTTAACATGCACAAGTCCTCCTAGGTCAAAGATATGTAGATGACTAGATTGGTAGGAGAACACCTCACAAAGCTCAAATATACAAGTAAAGTTAAAATTTCAAGTGAGCTCGTGCATGTGTGAATTGAGGCATATAAAAATATAATCCATTAAGCAATACAAAATTCAACTACTCCATGTAGGCATGGTAAAGAACATTTTAAGGATTGACAATCTTAACTAAAAGTTCTAGCCACATGGAAGCGAATAGAAAAGGATTCAAACACAAGTGCATGCCACATAAAGTGCGTCAAACTAAAATACACACACAAAAAAATCTTTTTGAGTTTTTGAAATTTTTAACCAAACAAACAAAAATATTTACTCAAAAGACAAACAAAAATCGTTTGTATTTTTCATTAAGCCTAAATTACTAAAAAGGTAAAAAACAAATGATAAACAAAACTCTTTTTGTATTTTTTATTTAATGCATACTTAAAATGGAATAAATATAATACAAAAGATAAAAATAAATCATAATTCTAGCATGTGATAAATCATGGAGTATAGACTAGAAACATGACAAACAAGCATACAATTAGCATGATAATATAGCATGAAGCACAAAAACTAAATTATGCAAACAACTAACACATTCAACCTTTATATTTAGCAAGGGAGGTATCGTGCGAAAGTAAATGAGAATAAAAAATCCTATATTGTAAAGCTACCAAGTTGGATCTCCTAACCCAAACTATTGATGAATGATGATCTCAGGATATAGGAATCTTGGCTGCCTCGGTTTCCTTACGATGGAATTTCCTAGGACCTCATTTAAGATCAAAACAAAATTTCCTAAGATGACCTTTTCGACCACAATGTGAACACCTAAAGTCTCGGCGAAAAGATTTACCTAAGAAATGATCTTTAACATTATTCCTAGAGGATTCTCCTAAAATATTGGTTTTGGCTTTGTGAGTAGACTCATTGCAAGTATTGAAGCCTCAACCACACGTGTTATTTTTAATTTGGATTGTTCCTAATATTTTATCTAATTTCTTCAAACGACACTCCAAATCAAATTTGACTTTAGTAGATTCTTTTAATTTATTTTCTAAATCTAAACTCTGAGACTCTAATAAAACATTGCGCTCTTCAAATGCGAGAACCTCTTTTTTTTAAGGATTACATTAAGCCCGTAAGGATATCTCTATTGCCTTCTACATAATCAAGCTTCTCTCGAAGATCTCTCTCTATCATGTCCTAAGGTAATCAACTAACGCACTCTCATCAACAACCTTAGTACGCTCCTTTAAACTCGCTTCTAACTTCAAATTTGCCCTTTTTAATTTTATAGATTTGGCATATAATTCTCTAAATCCAATTTAAAGTTCAATCTCTTCAACCTCCTCATCACTTTTTCGCTCTATCTCTCTTCTCCACTCACACTACTATCATCTTTTAAATATTCACAAATAAAGGCCTTGAAAGTTTCATGATTTGAGATGTCTTCGCCGGATAATTTCTCTCTATCACTAACATGACAACCCATGAATGCGGTAAAGTTGCGTTCAATGGGGGATTTGGGTCCCTCTTCCTTATCACTATCACTAAGGGTGGCATTATATGAAATAGGTTGCTTACTCTCTCTCTTTAGTTTAGTGGGGTATTCAAAAGCCCTATGGCCATACTCTTCACAACCATAAAATCTATTCGACTCGTCCCTATTTAAATTTTCATTAAAAGTTTTAGGGACCTTTTCAGCTTTGTCATGCTTAGATTTTTCAAATTTCTTAAAATCATTTTAAAATTTATCTTTGTTAGATTTAAGAAATTTATGAAACTTCCTAGCAAACATAGCCATATCTTCCGTGTCACTATCATTCTCGCCATTCACAACTTGTTTTTCCTGCTTACGGGCTTTCAAAGCGACACCCTTCTCTATTTTCTTTTCAATTTTGGAGGGAAACATATCTAGTTCTTAGGTTTGCAAATCACCTACTAGTTCCTCAAGTTTGGTAGAGTGTAAGTTGGGTAAAGAATTTATAATGGTCACCTTAGGAATAAATCTATCGGTAGGGACCTGAGGATTTTCTTTACAAATCGGTCGTCGAGTATTTTCTCTCCAAAATTAAATGAAGAATTTACTATATCGGAGAGTCTAGCATAAAAATCATCGAATGTTTCTTTTTCATCCATTTTGATGGTTTCAAATTGAGTGGTGAGGTTTTGGAGTTTAGAAGCTTTTACGACACAAGTTCCCTCATGAGTGATTTGTAATATATCCCAAGCTTCCTTAGCGGTTTCACACGTTATGATACGTCGGAATTCATCTGGTGTGACCGCGCTAAAAGGGAATTTAAACCTAGAGAATTAAAATTAGCAAGTTTAAATTCATTCTCACTCCATCTATCTGTGGGTTTGGGAACGCGCTCATTTTCTACTAAATGTGTGCGTGGGGATGACCCGTTAACAACTGACAACCAAACCCTCTCATCGATAGACCTAAGAGCCGAACGCATACGTGCTTTCCAATATGCATAATTAGAACCATCGAAAATAGGAACTTTTGAAAATGGGGAAAATTACAATTTTAAACAAAATCAATAAAGGACCTTAACACAATAAATTAGCGGTCCTGCTCTGATACCAATCTGAAGACGCGGAAGCCCCTAAATTTTAAAATTTCTTTTAAATTAACTTTCCTATAATGCGGAATAGGATGGTTCAACATAACACACACACACACAAAAACAAATTTTAATTCCTTTCCAAATTAAAAATTAAACAAAACTCAAAGTGAAATCAAATTAAGCAACTAATAAATTTTTCACCAAAATAACTGAACTCAATTCAAGTCCTACAATTTTCCTGACAAGATTAATTCATTTTTTCAAATTAGGCCAAACCAAATTATCAAATTCAATATATGACTTGATTAAATTAAGTAAAACTTCACCCACTTAATTTTTGCACCAAATTAAACAAGTAGTGATTTCAACCAAATTTTATCTTTTTACCTAAGCATGCATCTAATGGTGAATTTTGCAAAAGATAAAATAAATAACCCACTACACGGCGATGTACGAGGAAAAACCCAAATTAGGAAAAAACCTCGGACGGACCTGGCCTAACAAATTCACTAAGTATGGAATTACAAATTATAAGATAGGTAGACTTACACCACAAACTTGAGTTCGTCCAAGCCTTGACGCTCCTTCTTGTAAACACCTCCTCCTAGCGAATAATCTCGGAGTCCACCGGAACCTTGGAGTCCACCAATTGAGACTAAGCAACCATCAACCACACATCATGCCTTTCACCATGTGAGAATGTCATAGCAAAACAAAAGATTCTTCTTCTTTGAGCGATGTAAAAGCAAACCCAAACAACTCTTCAAACGGTAGAGTAGAACTCGGTGATAAACAAACTACAAGCAATATATATATATATATATATATACACACACTAGGGTATGCCTGTTCCAGAAGGCACACTGATAATTTTGAAAAGCATAAAGTCGTGCCTTAGTGCGATGAAAAGTGCCCTCGCCAAAGTTACGACTGATCTCGGGATCGAAAACGTTAATAAAACAATCACATAAACCTTATAAAATAGTAATTCGCATACCTTTCATATAGTTGAAAAAACAGGTCATCTTTGATAATTTAGCAGCTCAGAAATAAATAGTTACTGGTAACAAAAAAGCTACAAAAATTTGTGTCATCTCCAACATTTTGATGTTAATTTAAAAAACATGTAATATTAATAAAGAACAAATATTTGGTTTTGCGTATTGTAACGTAACAAAGGAATTATCCCAAACATATGTGGTGATCACTATCCTAACTTAAAGTACTAATTGAGTCGCTACAACACATCACCTGCACATCACCGAAATCCTATGTCAGTGGAAAGGTTGTGAGATTATGTTGGTGTATTTGTGTTCTTCACGCATCAATGCAATGCATTTGTAACACGGAGCATGTGCTACATTGATAGCGCAAGGAGTCAGTTGGTGGTGCGATGGCTGGAGAGGTTGTTGGAGCTTCCTTATCGACTTCATTGCTTGGTGCCGAGGCATCTGTTCTCTTCATACTGGCTGCTGAAATTTCTAGCCATGTCAGAAAGCATAACATGCTAGCCACATTGCCATACTATCTGCTAGAATTACCACGTACAGAAGTAATTACCTGTTTGTATAACCCCATAATAAGTCGGTACATGTTCGAAACACACTACATATTTCGTTACTATTTTGAAGAATTTAAATTCAAAGCCTACAAATTAATAAAGAAAACATATTGTAGACCATAATTATTAAACACATTAACTCAAATGAAATAATAAGAATTTTATTGTTATTAATACAAAGTACATACATTTGTATCTATACATGAAATACACAACTCTCTCCTCCAATAATCCATTTGAAATCTCATCTACATAACTGACTCCCTCAAGCACATAAACCAAATCAAAACCAAATATTACCTATAAAAAAGATCAAACAATAGCTACAATAAATGTAATAGTTACCCCAGGCTTCCCAATAAACCTACTCAAAGAATACAAAGAAGATGCTTCACTCGGAGAAGGAGCAACAACTCTAAGTCACGGCATCCTCAGGAGATGGTAAAGCAGATGGGGATGAAGATGGAGTGGCTAAAGAAACGTGTAGCGCATTGATGTCCACCTTCTGTCTTGATTGACACTGACCAAGGACCCCCATAAAGGAAGAAATGGTGTTCGCGAGTGGTGATGGTGATCAAGTCAATTATGGTTGTGTGAGTGGGCGACGGGGACCGTTGCATTGCATGACCTAAACTCAGCATGTGTAACTTGCATTATCTACCTAAACTCAGCATGTGGAACTGAGAATTGTACTCTAAATGGATGACATCACCAAGTTCAAAGGTCTTAGAAGCATCCCACTCCATTGGTTGTAATAAACATTACCAATAGTTGTCCAACAAACATAGTCTCCAACCTTGTAAACAGTTCCAATTGAAATTTACACTATAAGAAAAATGGTTGATGTACACTTTCTTTGGTTCTTGTGTTAACACCTAAGGGTCTTCTGGTAGCGCTATTAAATTAGTCAAATAAGTTGCTGGTAAAATAAACTGGCACATTCTCTAGCTCTTGGGTGTATGTGTTTGCATTTTTATAAAATGTATCTGAACATACCGTAATGTTGCAGAAAAAAAAAATCCTCCATAACTTCTTTCATGTTAGAAAAAATTGAATTAGAATGACATCAAAATAGTTTTAGAATCACATCGTATTAGAAAAATTGCTTAAAGCTGAACTAAACAAAGAGTGACTATAAAAAATGGTTTCCAAGTTCCAATACTGACTTCCAAGTTCAAAATGGTTTTCAAGTTCCAATACTAACACCATATTAGAAGAATAATAGCGGACAATTAATATTACACCGCCATCGTAATAGAAGAAAAGAAGTATTTAAGATACAAAAAAGTAATATTAGAGCTGCTTCAGTAATGGTACCAATAAAATACTGCATAGCCATAGCAGTGTGTTCCTTGATGTGTCTGAATGCATGATGAATTGAAAAACCTCTCGAATGTATATGGTTGTCCCCCTCATCTGGAGAAAAGAATGCTACCGCGTCAGGATCATCGGAACCACCTGTATTCAACGATATTGCAACTCTAAAAATAGAAGTAAATAGTAATTCAATAGTAGCAAAATTATATGCGACAATTACACCCGTTGAACCTTGTATTAATCTATTTGAACCTGGGAAATTGTGTTCTTTTACTGATTCTATTGAAGTACCATTAGAAGAAGAAGAGGGCAATGAATAATCTCTTTTTAATCAATCTAAACGTTAGTAAGTAAAAGATTTTAGGTTTGGAACTTCTTTTTCCAGGTATAAAAGAGTACCTGACACTCTTCTCAAATCACTAAGCTCTTCCTGCTGACTCTCGGACGATGTATGAGAACCAAAATGTTTCTTGAATACTAACGACTCTAATCAATTACCATAATCAAGATGTGGAAAGATGTACAAAACATATAATTGTGTTGTGTCCATACGGACCAAAACATGTACACGGTCCTAAAGCTTAAAAGCTTATAAACATTATAAACACAAAAGCTTAAATAACTGTGTTGAGAATAAGATACATAATAAGATTAGTAAGTTTAGAATAAGATACATAATAATATTAGATACACGTTGTTGATACCAAAATTAATATGCTGATGTGGACGAATAATACGAAGACGCGTGTCAATCTACTGGCACAATAGCAGCGAAGAAGTTCATTTCCAGACCAACCATGATTCTTTCCGAGCAACGAGGAACTCTAGCGCACCGAGGAACTCTAGCGCTCCGAGGTACTCTATCGCTCCGAGGAACTCCTGACCAACGAGCAACTATGGCGGTCCGAACTGCACCTCGGTCGTATCATTAATTGCCAGATAATCAACAGTTCAAATATTCATTGAATGCTTATATTCTTGACGCGCACGCAGCATTAAATGTATTACCCTTTCACATGTATACCATTTAATGTATCGAACCTTTCATGTACAGCCTCAAGGCTATAAATACCTTGTATCAACCCCATTCAAGGGGACCGGAATTTCTTGAGAGAACTTGTAATCAAGAATTCTGCAAACACTCAGCAATAACATAACAGTGGACGTAGGCTTTATTCCTAGCCGAACCACTTTAAAAATCTTTGTCTTATTTATTTATCTGTGATTAAATAATTAGAGCAATCTAGTTTTTTACATCAACAGATTGGCGCCGTCTGTGGGAAACGACTGTTATTATCGTTTTTCATAAAAATCATCTATCATCAATGGCAGATAATCCAGAATCCAGTAATTGAAACGCTGGAAATACTGGAAATCTTCCGAATCCATGTGCACCTCCAGATCTGGCCGAAATTGTGACGAATCTGGCTCAAGGGCAAACCGCCATGCAAGAATCTATGAGGCAACTCATTCAAACTCTTCAAGGCGGTGCACCTACTTATTCAAGGCAAATGAGCGATCGTGGCCAATCGCAATCCAGACGTACTGGGTCATATCGCAACGGGGAATCCAATGATTCTTCTTATCAACCTGGGCGAACTTCATCAATACGGGCTACAGATACAGATCAACCTACATCTCTCTCTCCGAAGTAAACCAGTGCCTTGGAAAGATTAAGCAGGGTATCTCCTTTCAGTCGGTTAGGACCAAGGAGAAATATGAGTCCACCTAGAGCTCCATCGAGAAGCTTTCGACCACCATCACGTTTGAGAGAAGGATCAGCACAATCACGACCAGCTACTCGTCGAGATAAATCTCAGGAAGATACGTCAGAGCGATCAATTGCTCAGACTAAGCGGCCTGAGGAAGGAAATGAAGCGTGGAAAGGATCTCTCCAACGGTTGGAGGATAAATTGGGAGAAATGGCTAAAGCAAAGAATCCCCTACAACGAACTTTTGTTCGAGGAACACCTTTTGTACAGGCCATTGTGGATTTTCCTACACCATCGAAATTTAAAGCACCTGTGGTAACTCCCAAATATGATGGAAAGACAGATCCTGTTCTTCACATAGAACAGTATCAAGCTGCTGCTGACATCTATGTTGTTCCCGGTGAGATGAGATGTAGGGCCTTCTCAGGAACTCTTACTGGATCTGCCCAGATATGGTACAACAATCTTCCTCGGGGTAAGATTTCAACTTTCTTTCAGTTAGCCGAGTTGTTTATTGGCAATTTTTGTTTTGGGGCGAAGCCAGTAAAGCGAGTAGCACACTTGCTAAGTGTTAGGCAAAAATCGGGTGAAAGTACTAGAGATTACATAACTCGTTTTAATAACGAGAAGTTGGAAGTCATAGATTACGAAGAAAAGACAGCAATCACTGCTTTGATGAGTGGTTTGTTGCCTAATAAGTTATACTACACTTTGGCCAAAGATCCACCTAAAACTATGTCGGAGTTGATGGCAAAAGTGGCCAAAATCATGAATGCCGAGGAAGCCATGGCTGCAAAGAAGAATATGGATAAAGAAACCAAGGTGGAGGTCGACAAGTCTAAGAAGAAAGATCAGAAAGGTAACGGTGGTGACAAGAACACCAAGAATAATAGGACGACATGGGAAGTCCTAAAGAAGTACGATAATTATACTCCACTGAAAATGGGTATTAATCATGTTTTGGAAGAAATCAAGAATAGCGAGGAAATCAAGTGGCCAGAGAAACTGAGGACAAATCCTGATTTGAGGAATAAGGCCAAATACTGCGAGTTTCACAAAGATCATGGCCATATGACCAAAAATTGCATAGCCCTTCAGAACGAGATTGAAACACTCATCCGAAGAGGAAAGTTGTCAAAGTATGTAGATCGCAGAGGTGAAAGGAAGAATGATGATAGAACTAGAGAGAGATCTAGATCTCCTCATCGTGCAGAGGAGAAAAAGAAGAGGGACCATGAAGATGATCCAGATGATGACCCCGATCTTCCCAAGAAGCCAAGGCAGCCTGAACGAGAGGTATTTTCCATACGTTTTGGGTCATTTGATTGTAATGTTATTACAGGAGGAGATGCAGGAGGAGGAGACCTTACTGCAGAAAGAAAAGCTTACCTCGGAGAGGCTCAAGCTTGTTCATACATTCAAAGAATAAACCTGGCCGAAGATGATCGTCCGAGGAAGGTAAACAAAGAGAAGCTAGTGATTGGTTTTTCAAAAAACGACCTGGCAGGTGTTCTTTACCCCCATGATGATCCTTTGGTGATCAAAATGAGGATGAAGGATGTGGTCATTTCAAGGGTGTTAGTAGACAACGGTAGTTCGGCAGACATCATGTACTATTCATGCTTTGATAGCTTGAATTTGAAATTATCTCAATTGGAACCTTATCACAGACCCCTTCTGGGTTTTGCTGGCGAGAAAGTTTTTCCACTTGGGACGATCAAGTTGGATATACTCATTGGAACTTGTCCTGCTTGTCGAACAGAAAGAATACGCTTCTTTGTGATGGATAAGAATGTGCAGTCAGCCTACAACATCATCATGGGAAGGGTTGGATTGAAGAAGTTCGAAGCAGTTCCATCTATAGTACATCAGTGTTTGAAATTCCTAACGAATTTTGGAGTCGAAATTATGAAAGGTGATCAAAAAGTAGCTCGGGAATGCTATTATTCGTCTGCCGAGCAAGAGGAATTTGAAGAATCAAGGAAAAAGACTACTACTTACCAAGTGGAGGAAGGTACAGAAATTGAAACTCTTGACCCTAGGGATGAATCTCAACTCGTAAAAGGGCAAGTGGTGGAATCTACAGAAAATGTTATTCTGGACGACGAACATCCTGAACGGGTAACCCAGATAGGATCGTCGTTGGATGTTTCAATAAAACAGGATTTGATAACTTTCTTGAGAAACAGGAAGAATACTTTTGCTTGGAGTCATGAAGACATGCCAGGAATAGATCCAAACTTCTTATGTCATGAACTCAATGTGAATAAGGAGATCAAGCCTGTGAAGCAGAGAAGAAGAGTGTTTAGTCCCGAGAAGAACCAGGCCATAGAAGAGGAGGTCGAGAAACTCCAGAAAGCCCAATTCATTGAAGATGTGAAATATCCAGATTGGTTGGCAAATGTGGTGATGGTAAAGAAGAAGAATAATAAGTGGAGAATGTGTGTTGATTTCACTGATCTTAACAAGGCATGCCCAAAAGATCATTTTCCATTGCCCAGAATCGATCAGCTAGTGGATGCTACCTCGGGACATGAGCTACTCAGCTTCATGGACGCATATTCTGGCTACAATCAGATCAAAATGAAGCCTGAAGACAGGGAAAGTACTTCTTTTATTACCCCAAGGGGAACTTATTGTTATAATGTTATGCCTTTTGGTTTAAAAAATGCAGGTGCAACATATCAGCGACTGATGAACAAGGTTTTTGCCGAACAAATCAGTTGCAACATGGAGGTGTATGTCGACGACATGCTCACCAAAAGCAAGAGAGCTACTGACCATCTAGTTGACTTAGGCCAAACCTTTGATAAACTGGATAAATACCAAATGAAGCTCAACCCGAAGAAGTGTACCTTTGGAGTACGTGAAGGAATGTTCCTCGGATACATCGTCAACCAGCGAGGTATCGAGGCAAATCCAGAAAAGATCAAAGCTCTTTTAGGGCTACGATCCCCGACGACGAGGAAAGAAGTACAGAGTCTTACCGGACGAGTTGCAGCGCTCAACAGATTTGTATCCCGAGCAACTGATAAATGCCTCCCATTCTTCAAAACACTGCGAAAAAGTTTTGAGTGGACTGATGAATGTGAGAAGGCCTTTCAAGATTTGAAGAAGTATTTGGGAGCACCACCATTGTTGTCTAGGACAATAACGGGAGAAAAGTTGTACTTGTATCTGGCAGTGTCAGAGAATGCAGTTAGCTCGGCGTTGATCAGATTGGAGAATGGAGTCCAGAAGCCAATTTATTACACAAGTCAAGCCTTCCGAGGTGCAGAAATCAGGTATCCAAAGTTAGAAAAATTGGCATTGGCATTAATTGAAGCAAGTAGAAGAATGAGGCCATACTTCCAGGCCCATACCATCATCGTGTATACCGACATGCCATTAAGACAAGCCCTTCACAAGCCAGAAAAATTAGGAAGATTGATGTATTGGGCAATAGAACTCGGTGAATATGATATTGTGTATGAACCCAGATCATCATTTAAGGGGAAAGCTATAGCAGATTTTATAGCAGAGTTCACATACCCTGATACCCCCGAGGAGCAAAAGGTGATTGCTGACCTACCTGTGGATGATACAGGATCAACAGACACAGGTCCAGACCAACTAAGGTTGGTAAAAGGACTTGTGGATGTAGAAAAATCATCATATTCAAACCCAGACCAACTCCGGTTAGTAAAAGGGCGCGAACAGATGACCGGAGAGGAACGAAAGATACCAGGGGATGATGAAAGAAAATAGCAGATATTTTACCGAGGAACTCTGACAGATAAGAAATTTGAAGACGAGATACCTACATGGAGATTATATGTAGATGGATCATCTTGTACGGCTGGTTGTGGAGCAGGGATTGTTTTAAACACTCCAGATGATATTGACATGGAATATGCCTTGCGATTCCAATTCAAAGCTTCCAATAATGAGGCTGAGTATGAGGCTATGATAGCAGGTTTTCATTTGGCAAAAGTTATGGAAGCACGGAAAGTAATTGTTTTCAGTGATTCTCAATTAATTGTGAATCAAATGATGGGAATATATGCAGTTAAGGGAGAATTAATGGTGAAGTACCATGCAAAGGTGATGGAGTTATTGACACAATTTGATGCTATTCAATTGGTGAGAATACCGAGGATGGAGAATGCTAGAGCAGACGTATTGGCCCGATTAGCGTCAGCTACGCGCACCGAGCTGCGAAGAACGATACCAATTGAAGTATTAGAAAGTCGGAGCATAGAAGAAGATCTGACGGTGAAGATGATTACCCTTGATTTAGGACCATCTTGGACGGATCCTATCAGGGCATACATTGAAGAAGGAGAATTACCGGAGGATAAGATAACTGCCAAAAAATTGAAGTATAAAGCTCTCGGTATGTACTAACTAATGGTGTTTTGTATAGACGAGGAATTATGGCAGGTTTGCAGAGATGTGTGCATCCATCAGAAGTCAGGGAATTGGTTGAGGAAATCCATGAAGGATCCTGTGGAGCTCATGTAGCAGGTCGGACACTTTTGCAAAGGGTGATGACACAGGGATATTACTGGCCGACGATGAGGGCTGATTGTATAGCCTATGCCAAGAAGTGTGACAAGTGCCAACGTTTTTCCTCCATCCGAAGAACTCCACAAGCATTGTTGACACCCATAACTTCACCTTGGCTATTTGCCATGTGGGGGATTGATCTGGTTGGACCATTGCCGACGACCCGAGGAAGGTTCAAATACCTCGTTGTGGCAGTGGATTACTTTACTAAGTGGGTGGAAGTTGAACCACTAATTGATATGACGTACGAGAAGGTATATCAGTTCATTTGGAAGAACATCATTTGTCGATATGGTCTCCCCCATGCTTTCATCACAGACCATGGAACACAATTCGATAATGAAGAATTTGCTGCCTATTGTCATCAGTCGAACATTTTGAAGTATCATTCAGCACCAGGCCATCCCCAAAGCAATGGACAGACTGAGGTGACAAACAGAACATTACTGAATGGTTTGAAGAAGAGGTTAAGTGAAGCTAAAGCAAATTGGATTAATGAGCTCCAATCAGTACTATGGGCTTACCGAACAACTCCCCGAGCAGCAACTGGAGAATCACCATATATGCTAGCATTTGGAAGTGAGGCTGTGATACCTGCCGAGTTGGGTCTTCCAACTTATAGAGTGCTGAATTTCAACTCCCCAGTCAGCGATTTGATGAGAAGACTGGATTTGGATATGCTCGAGGAGGTTAGAGAAGAGGCAGCTATTAGGAATGCTGCTTACCAACAACGTACAGCTCTGTTCTATAATAAAAGGGTGAAGAAATGTGACTTAAAAGAAGGGGATTATGTGCTAAAGAAAGTCATCCAGAAGCACAATAAGCTGGAAGCAAATTGGCATGGACCTTACCGAGTTACAGAAGTTGTTCGACTAGGAACTTACAGAATAGCAACTCTAGAGGGAGAGGAATTTAAGAATGCATGGAATGCTGAACACCTGCGCAAGTATTATCAGTAATGTAAAATGTAAAGCATTTCCTTCAGTATGAATAAAACAAGGAAGTTTCACCATTTTCTTTCTGTTGAAAGTTTTTCGGGGAATACTAGTGTAATATACACTACGCATAAAAAAAAATATATACTCCTTTGGTTAGGAGACGACACTAGTGTGACCAACTACGGTTGGTAAGATATCTAGTGGACAGCTCTAAGGAGCCAAAAAATACTCCTTTGGTTAGGAGGCGACACTAGTGTGACCAACTACGGTTGGTAAGATATCTAGTGGACAGCTTTAAGGAGCCAAAAAATACTCCTTTGGTTAGGAGGCGACACTAGTGTGACCAACTACGGTTGGTAAGATATCTAGTAGACAGCTCTAAGGAGCCAAAAAATACTCCTTTGGTTAGGAGACGACACTAGTGTGACCAACTACGGTTGGTAAGATATCTAGTGGACAGCTCTAAGGAGCCAAAAAATACTCCTTTGGTTAGGAGACGACACTAGTGTGACCAACTACGGTTGGTAAGATATCTAGTGGACAGCTCTAAGGAGCCAAAAAATACTCCTTTGGTTAGCAGGCGACACTAGTGTGACCAACTACGGTTGGTAAGATATCTAGTGGACAGCTCTAAGGAGCCAAAAAATACTCCTTTGGTTAGGAGGCGACACTAGTGTGACCAGCTACGGTTGGTAAGATATCTAGTGGACAGCTCGAATGAGCCAAAAAGTTCGAAAGAACCAATACTACTCCTTTGGTTAAGAGGTGTACACCAGCATGATCAATTACGGTTGGTAAAATAAAAATATACTCTCATATTACAACTTATGTTGGTCGGGAGATAAAATTATTGACCTTAGTTGGTCGGACACATTTTATGAAATTGAACCAAGTATGGATGGTCGGGGATAAAAACCCATCAACTGTAGTTGGTCGACAAACATTATTTATCCACCTTGGTTGGTTGGAAACTGTTTGAACATCTTACACTCATTACTTTATTAATAAGTGATTGAACAACCTTGATACTTGTAACTTCTTATTAAGTTGCTCAATGAACAATATTGTTGTTATCCTTTTTAACAGATACATATGCACAAATACAAAGGTGTTTAACAAACACAACAAAATAGCAGTAGAGATTTGCAAACAGAAAATGAAAATCTTTTCATTAAAATTAAGAATAAATTACAAGTTACATGAATGTACTAACTGTTACATTGAAAACCTATTCTATTGGTTTCTTTCCTTTATTCTTTGAAATAGGTTCCTCGCCAGCAGGAGGATCCTCTAGGCAAAGAGGAGAATTAATGAAATTAACATCTCTGAGCATTCTGACGTTCATCACAGAAGGTGTATCCAAAAGATGCTCAGGACGAGATAATTCAACCTGGGAATGAAGGCTATAATCACCGAGGTATTTTGAAATTAAGCTACGAGGAATGGAACGAGCTGGGATCCAGGCCATGTCCAATTTGAAAGGTGGCACAGGCAAGTCTAGTAGCCCAGGAGCATGATAATCCCATAAGAAGTGGCCTTGCTCTAGCTTTAACACACCCAGGGCGTTCAACCATCCCTGCTTGTAACCTTCATTGTTGGCATGTTCAATACGATCATCCAAATGAACAAGAGCTTCATTATATCCTGCCATCCAGAATTCCCTGGGTTGCTTATGGAATTGAAAGGTTAACCTATCCAATTGTTCGAGAAGGTTTTTTGCAAAAAGATCCTTAGAATGTAGAGCAGACTTCGTTGTCGTAAGTTGATCTTCCAAGGATAGATTTTTCTTGGACATTTCTGATAGAGCCCGATCTTTGACGTTTAATTGGAATGCTTGAGTTTCCAAAGTAGATTGGGTACGAGACTCTTCAACATTGCGACTAAGAACTCTTGATCGGCTCCGAGAAGCGACTGGAGAACTTTGCTCCTCGACAATTCTTCCTCGCCCCCGAGAACCTCTTCCTTATCCCCGAGCAGTTCCAGAGATGGCAGATCTTCTTAAGTCATCCAACTCTTGCCTTAATTTGGCATTTTCAACCTCCAAGAACGAGAAGCCTTCATCAGTAACTGGTACTAATGCAGTGGAAGATGATGCAGCAGATTCATATTGAGCCAACTTTTTCTGTAAATTATTATTTTCTTGTTCCAGGATCTCGGCAATCTGCCTGCAAGCTTCAACTTCACCTTTTAGGGTCCTTTCCCTAATATCATATCCAACAATGATCTTTTTATGGCCTGTTTCAGAAGAGAGCTGCTGATATCTATTTTCATAATCATCGTGCAACAAAGCCATTGACGCATTGTGTTGATTTTGAAGATCCTCTATGGAACCATGAAGTTCCTCGATCAATTCATAGTATGCCACATTATTGGCCACAGATCTATCAAGTAAATCCTTCAGGTACCGGTAAGCCTCAACTGCTTGTTCTGAGGCATCGTGATCAAGGATGTCGACAATCTCTGATACACTTAGGTCTGTATGACCAGATTTATAATAACCATTGCATTGTCGCATCAACTCAGTATCAGGAGCAGATATCAATTCCATTCTGGCCAAAAACTAATAAAGAAGAGGAAGCAGGAGTTAATAAATAAAAGCAGACAGAGTATCAATAATGAAGAGGAATGAAGATGTATTTTATTAGATCATCAAAAGGTTACATTGTTCGATTACAAGAATTTAAATATAGAAATGATACCGAACAACTTCACACCTTTTCCTTGTCCCCCTAGACTTTCTCGGGAGGCTGGGACGAGGAGCTCGGTTGCTCAGTGGTAACAACGGTTTGATCAGCAGGAATCTTCTCGGCAGGAGGAGGCATAGAATAAATGTCCTCGATGACAGGGAGTTGGGAAGCAGAGACTGGGTCACCCATAGCCATAGAAGATTCATCTGAGACAGGATCATCTTCTTCTTCTTCCACAATTGCTGGAGGAGGACCAGGGAGGTGTCGTTGGAATATATCAGAATCGTCTTTGACCTTCAACTCTTGCAGAGCAGCTACCCAGCCATCGTGGAAGTATTTCAACTTCCCATATTGGACTTGGGATGTCATAGCAGCAATCCCTTTATCCCATCCTTTCTCCCAGCCAGCGCTGAAAGATTTTTTAACGGAAACCTTTCTCTTCAATTTCTTCGAGGAGAGTTTTACATCCAATTTTTCTTTTTGGACCTTGATATCTCGCAGGGTAGATAACTCTTCTTCTGCCTTTTTCAGCTTGTCGTCGCATTTTTGATGCTCGACTTCTAAGCCTTTCAATTTGTCCTTCAAATTCTTGGAGGTTTCAGCCTTCTTCACCTTCTCAGCCTCAGCCATAGCCAACTTTTTCTCCCAAACAGCTTTTTCCTCAACATACTGTTGACGAGATTCCTTTAAAGATTGGGTCAAACCCAACAGAGCATCCTCTACACCTGACGAGGAGCTTGAAGCTTTAATAGCCTCATCCTTCTTCACAATATTATTGAAACAGTTCACCAGCTGAAAGGTGAGAGAAATAGTAAAGTCAATAAAAAATGCAAGTAGTCAGAGAAAGAAAGAAAAACCAGAAGTATAAGAAATTTACTGAAGCAAGGTGACGAGCAGCTAAGGATGTCAGCATATCCCTAGGAATTTTTTCATCAATACCATGGACCTCGGGTACGACCGAGCTCATTGCAGAACTTGGAAGAATGATGTTTGGAACATCAGTACCACCAGAAGGTAGAGAGGAGGCAGTTTCAGCCGGAGTAACTGAGGATGATTTCCTCAATCTCCTCAACGGGAGCTCAGAACCTTCAACCAAAGAAGTCTTGGTCGGAGAGATTGTATTTACATCTACAAGAGCACTTTTCTTGCTTGGAACCACTGGGGTCTTCTCGGTAGCTTTAGAAGACCCAGCATCCACCTTTTTAGTCCCCTCTGGGACATCAGCTTTGCTTTTCTTGGCCCCAGCAACAGATGTAACATCATCAAAGAGAGCAGGAGGAGCTCTTTTCTTACCCATCCTTTGACTTAAAGGAAGATGAGAATCTGAAGATGAACCTTCTGGAGTGGAAGCTGGTTCAACAGGGCGAGCAGTATAAGAGGTTGTGTAACTCTTATACTGTAGCAGATATGAGGCAGACCTGATGTGTTCGTCTGCAACGTTCTTGTGCAAACCCCAGATAAGTTTCAGATGCTTGATATTAACCTCTGATTCTTTTGGAGTTCTTCTTTTGCTATCAACTGCAAATAAATACATAACGAGATATCAATCATACATTTTGTCAAACATGATGAAAGCATAATTTCATAAGTAAAATAAAATGAAAAATAAACCTATCCCATTGCCATATGGAGGGCATCTGGGACCGTTGTAAACACCATCTCCAGCTAAAGGGGCATGTTGCCAATTTTTTATGATCAACCCATGCTCAAAATAATCTCTATTTGAGTCAGGGAGGTTAACTACAAGAGCCCTATTCAGAAACCTAGTTTTTAAATAATAAATATTATCTAAAGTGGCCCACTTATAGCAGTACATAATTTCATGGATCCCTATACGAGTCCCATGAGTTAAATTTAATTTGTACACCCCATTAATTATCCTCCATGAATTGGGGGCTATTCTTGCAGGGACAAGATCAAAATATTGACAAAATTCGAGACTCAATGGGTTCGGTGGAAAGGAAAAACCACATTCAGCAATAAAAAGACTGGGGAACCAATGTCCCTCAGCCAAATGAAAGTAATCTTGAGCTCCAGAAAACTCATCCAAAATTACCCAAGATGGGATGGAAAAATCAGAGCGGAATTTTTCAACAGATTCAATAACATAAACCATGATGAGTAAAAGAAGAAGGAAGAAAACGCTTACAGGAAGAAAGGAGAGCTGTCAACAACGAACGAAAACAAGGACGAACGCACAAGACTGAAAGAGAGAATAGAAAGCTCGAAAGCAGAAAATTGGGAAAAGTAGAAGACGGTATGGTTACCAAAGAAGTTTAAATACTCTGCATTGGGAAGAGGCGAAAGAAATGATTACCAAAAAGAAACTACTGAACTTCCGGCGGCTAAAAGGACAAAAACTGCACAGAGATCGAAGCGCTTATAAAAAAAATTCAAAATAAAGGCGAAAGCTGCGAAATAAGAAGGAAATTTGAATACAATGTTCCTGAAACCCAGGAAATCATTTAATATCACCATATACCGAGAAAGAATGTCCCATACTCCTCAAAGTTCGAAATATGAAACATTGGGGGCTTCTGTTGATACCAAAATTAATATGCTGATGTGGACGAATAATACGAAGACACGTGTCAATCTACGTGGCACAATAGCAGCGAAGAAGTTCATTTC
Source organism: Sambucus nigra (assembly GCA_949130495.1). Classification (NCBI taxonomy): domain Eukaryota; kingdom Viridiplantae; phylum Streptophyta; class Magnoliopsida; order Dipsacales; family Adoxaceae; genus Sambucus; species Sambucus nigra. Next base: position 275,391,176 of record OX422216.1, on the reverse strand, counting down.
CAGACCAACCATGATTCTTTCCGAGCAACGAGGATACACCGAGGAACTCTAGCGCACCGAGGAACTCTAGCGCTCCGAGGTACTCTATCGCTCCGAGGAACTCCTGACCAACGAGCAACTATGGCGGTCCGAACTGCACCTCGGTCGTATCATTAATTGCCAGATAATCAACAGTTCAAATATTCATTGAATTCTTATATTCTTGACGCGCACGCAGCATTAAATGTATTACCCTTTCACATGTATACCATTTAATGTATCGAACCTTTCATGTACAGCCTCAAGGCTATAAATACCTTGTATCAACCCCATTCAAGGGGACCGGAATTTCTTGAGAGAACTTGTAATCAAGAATTCTGCAAACACTCAGCAATAACATAACAGTGGACGTAGGCTTTATTCCTAGCCGAACCACTTTAAAAATCTTTGTCTTATTTATTTATCTGTGATTAAATAATTAGAGCAATCTAGTTTTTTACATCAACACACGTATTAGAAACAGAGCGTGTTCAGTAACATGTTTTAGATAGTTGATAAAATGAGCAAAGGAATACCAAAAACTTGGTGATGTTAAATAGAAAAAAAACTTCCCCGCCAATTTCTTCATAAATCAGTTAAGATCAATCAGCAACTAAGTAACATTAAATCGATTAAGGTGTAAAATCATCCCATCAACACCGAATATACAACAACCATTGCCTCGTACTCATTCACCGGAATGAACTACCAAATAAGCTTACATATAATTGTAGAACCACCAAACAACCCCAAAAAAAGAATGACAAAAAAAAAAGTAAATGAAACCCCAAATATCTTTTTGAATAGGGAAAAAACACATATCTACAAATATATTAGAACTACTTACTTAATAGCATTGTGAAGTATTAAAATACCAACATCTACTAGTAACACATCTCACCATTAATGGCAAGTCAATATAACTTGGAAAAAATGAAGGAGATGCACAAAAGAACCCTACAAACAGTTGAAGCTTCACAAAAAAAACTCTATATATGATGTCAAAACCCCAGTTATTGAAGGAGTTGAAAAATAGAGAACATGAAAAGAAATACTATTAAAAGAAAGAAATTATCATATAACAATTTTGGGAATTTTAGCGAACACCATCCACATGGTTTATGAAAATGTTTTAGATAGTTGATAAAATAAGCAAAGGAATACCAAAAACTTGGTGATGTTAAATAGAAAAAAAACTTTGCCATCAATTTCTTCTTGAAACAATTAAGATCAATCAGCAACTAAGAAACATTAAATCGATTAAGGTGTAAAATCATCCCATCAACACTGAATATACAACCACCATTGCCTCGTACTCATTCACCGAAATTAACCGCCAAATATGCTTACATGTAATTGTAAAACCACCAAACAACCCCAAAAAAAAGAATGACAAAAAAAAAAAGTAAATGAAACCCCAAATATCTTTTTGAATAGGGAAAAAACACATATCTACAAATATATTAGAACTGCTTACTTAATAGCATTGTGAAGTATTAAAATACCAACATCTAAAAGTAACACACCTTATACAATTTTGTAATACATTTTGCAACAGCAGTGGCTTCAAGCAATATATATTCAAGCAATAGGCAACTAGCAACACTTTGACAAATGATTTTACATATAATTTTAAGCTCCTGGAAACATTTTAACAAACATAAGGTGTGAAAAATAACACATATTGGTATAGGAGCTTCAATACCTTGACCATAGCCCAACGTTCAGATGGAGAATACGTATATCATTTGAAGACAAATTCCCTGTTAAAAGTAAAGAAAAATAGAAACTTTTCAAGTTAGAGGTGTATCCAAATCGTACAGTTATTCCACACATTATCTTCTAGTGAAAAAATTAAAAAAATTTAACCAAAAGGATCAAATAATATATCTTGATCTTTAACTCATTGTCTAAACAGTTAATACACCAGTTATTTTACAAAAAATAACTAATAAAACTACTTTTTTAACCTCATATAACATTTGAGGTTACTGACACTTAACAGGCACCCGGTACCATCACAAAGCCACGTAGGTGAATTATTCACCACTGAAGATACACCAATATTGCCACATAGGATCCAACACAGTCATAAATTTGCACTTTTCAGTTGCCTTTTTTCCAATTATGCCACATGAGATATTGTACCTGTTAACTTTTGGGTGATCTGTAAAAAAAACTATGTTAGATCTAATAGATCTGTAAAAAAAAACATGTTAGATCTAAACATTAAAACTCCAAACTATAAATTAAAACCCTAAAACATCAAATACTTGAACCCGATAGGTGGTGAGGGAGGAAATGCAAGTAGATACTGTCTCCTTGGACCTCGGAGGGTGAAGGATATGGTGAGGGTGTATGGTGAGGGTGGGGTGGAGAGGATATGATGTAGCGACTTGGAGAGGAGGAGGAGGAGGAGGAGGAGGAGGAGGAGGAGGAGGAGGAGGGGGAGGATGATTTGAGTGGAAAATATGGAGAGAGTTTAGGGGGATGGGTGGAAAGGGAATGGAAGATAAAGATCAGGGAGTGAGGCGAGTGTAGGAGGGTTTGTGGTGAGAGTGTATTGTAGGTATTTTTACAAATTTACCCATCAATTTGAATTTTGAAGAGAAGGGGGAAACAAATTAGAGTGTGTCAAAAGAGGGGAAAATCAAATATTTGAGGGGCAAAATAGGAAGTGCAGGAAAAATTCATTAAAGTGACGTCATTGTTGAAGCTTATGACATACATAAGTTTTATACTTTATTATTATATATATATATATATATATATATATATATATATTTAAGAACTTGGAATAAACATAAACTGATGGGTGTCTGTGTTTTGGTAGAAATTAATTCATGAAGACTTAAAAAACACGAAAACATGAACTTTTGATTTTCAAAATTCTTTCTCAATATTTCGCACTCAAAGTGTGTCAAAAGTTATCTCAAAAAGTTTGGTTCCCGCACATATAAAATCTGGGAAACAGTTAGTGGAAAAAAGTAGTGGGAACATGGAGAAAATTGTCAAAAACTACCAAACAAAATTCCTGCCAGAAATCTCATTTACACGAGATTTTCGTTCGAACGAAGTCTCGTTCAAATGACCATTTATCGATGTTCTAGGGGCCAAAATGGGGAAACTCGTTGTCAAAATCGTTCGAACAAACTTCTCGTTCGAACGACAATTTCGAACGAAATGCTAGAAAGGTCAAATTTCATTTTAAGCCCAAAAACTTTTTATTCAAAGTTCCAAAGTAACCTTATGAAAATAAAATTCATTTTAAAATAAAATTACACCCATTATAAAATTATTCCAAGTCTCTTTATATATATAAAAATGCTTTCATACCTTTCGGAGACTATGGAATCAATTGTTGTTATGGCACTTGAAACTCGGCAATGATGAAGGTTTAAAAATTTGGCCACTACGTATTCAACAAAAATGTCATAGTCTTGGATGGATACACATGAACTCTATCCTATGACTCAAGTGTTTTTATCCAAAATTGAGCAAACATGAGAAGAGTCACTTGCGTTCAAATAAGGAAGTTATTTAATTAAACACAGTTTTTACCACTCAAGTCCTAAACATGCATCTATATGTGATTAAATACGATGATGAAACATGCAAGAACACATATATGAGGAAAATACCCTAAAGGGGCAAAACCTTTTATTTTCACAATAATTTTTTAAGAGTACGGCTTACACGGATTACAATGAAAATATATGACCCAAAAATACCCTCGGGTGTCGGTTCTATTGTCGGCGGATGGAACTATCCCTTTTCAGTAGGGCAGCAGTGAAGAAGAGAGCGGTTTCCTCACAAATTACTCCAGATGAGTAAATGATCCTCTTGAAGGTTTAAAGATTCACACACATATATGGGAATGATTTTGTGAATGAAAAAGGTTTAGAAAACCTTAAAAAGTGAAATCTTATTCTGGGCTATTTTCGCAGAATTTTGAGATTGCAGAAAGACTTAAAAAACGTGTAGAAGCGGATCAAATATTTATACAAAAATCGAGGCGGTGGCTCGTTCGAATGAGATAGCCATGTCGCTCGAACGAATGACAGAAGTCATTCGAACAATATCGCGCGACATGCCTATCTCGCACGAACGACTTTCAAAGTCGTTTGAGCAATCTCGTCGATCGAGGTAATTCGCTTCTACACTTAGAAAAATTCTGCTTTTGATAAAAAAATAAAACCAGACTTCAAAAATAATTTTCAAAAACATTTCCCAAATATTTATGCAAATATTTAAAGCTCCAACAAAACATATTACTGATAGAGCATAGTGGAGTAGTGGGAATGAGCTGAGCAACACGTTTCATGTAGCATGATGCACGTGAAGAAAGTGGATGCATTGAATTCGGATAAAGGCCGTCGAGGATGATCGTGTTGACGTGCCGAATGTAGCGGTATCAGACATATGAACTATGATCTAGGAGAAAACAGAAATTTCCTAGAATCTACCCCAGACATTTATAAAATTATGTCCTTACAAATCTCCCCCTATGTCTATGCCGGTACATACATAAAAAATACGAATTGTGCAATCAAATGACATACTAGATAATATCCCCATTAAACCCTCAAACTGAGAATACTAAATGACATGTCTTCCAAAACTTCAGCTCTCCGGTACCTTCCAAAGCTTTTCTCATCAGGGTGTGTAATCAAATAATGAGCAATGATGTACCTACACACATGAGATAAATCAAATACCCGTGACAAGCAACAGATTGGAATATAATGATATGCAAAAATTGATGATCAGTTAAGCTTAAGCAAATCATTCATGCAGTAACCAAACACCAAAACAATTCTCCCCCATAATTCTTCTCCCCCTTTTTATGATGTCCCTAAATATACAAATATGAGAAGCAGAAATGAATGCATATGGAGAATAACACACGGGAATATACATCTATTTTTTGTATTTTTCAAAATTTTTCATACATAGTAACAATAAAGAATCACACCATGAAAGATCACAAAAACACCCAAGTCAATGATAGTGAAAATGAAGGGTTGTGATCAAATTCGATAGGAAAATTAATGCATACAAACATGACATGTGTTCACGATGAACATCGGATACTCCTAACGAATGAACTCAAAGTCTTCCTTTGGTGAAAAAAAATGGTAATATGAGACATTGACTCAATTAAATCAACAAATCAAAGCTCAAAGTGATTTCCACACCAATAACGTCCAAAACTATTTCATGCTTTTTCAGAACTTTCAAGGAAGTGCAAACCCGTTTATATTCTCCAACCAAACTCCCTCAGATTTTAATTTTGAATAGAGGCTTTCTAAATTCTCAAACTTTGGAGAATTGATGGTGAAACCTAATGGCCCATATTTGGCATGAATTGCTTTTTATTGCCTTTGCATTTTTTCGGGGCTCTTTTAACCTCTTCGGACCTCGGATAATAAAATTCCTCCATTTTTTAGGTCCTTTTGAATGGTGGCTTTTGCGCAAAGAATAGATAATTACCTTTCGCATCCCCTCCTTATTCTTAAACAAACAGTCAGTCTCACAAAACCGGTTTTTACATGCATTCCAATCTTGTCAAGTTTTATCGCATATTGTTAGTTGTATAGACATAATTGAGATGGAAACACTCAAGCAAACATGTGATAGACAAGTACAATAATCAAATAAAGTCGTGCATGTGTGCAATAAAGAATATAGGAGTCAAACATGTAGACAAGATATCACGAATCACATCTCAAAGACTCCAAGCAGTGCAAAGCACATGGATGAAATGATGTAGCATCTCAAATCTCTATCAAACAGTCACATGAAAGGTGGAATGAAATTGTGACTTGGCTATCTTAAATGTTCATTCATAAAAGGTGCATAAAAAATATAAAAATCTTTTTGGGCTTTTCTAAAATTTTTATAATTTTTTTTTTTTTGTGTATTTTTCAAAAAAATTTAAATAATACAAATTAATGGTACATGCTAGCAATCGGAAAAAGAGACATCATGAAACCCACCCGATGCTAGCAGACATGTCAAGCCCTCAACCGAAAAGAGCTGTGGAATTTTCCAAAGATGGTGACATCATTTGGACTAACTCCATAAGATCATGTGTGGTCTTGATCAAAAATTTCACTTGCTCGCGAATGTGTGCAAACTCTCTATCATTATGTGCAAGCAAGGTATCATGAGTTGGTGTTTGTGCATGAATGTGTGAAGTGGAATGATGTGACACAAAACCCAACTTAGAACAAAACTCCCTAAATGTCCTCATTTCTTGTAGTGGGAGCAAACATAAATCGGTCTAGGAACTAATTTATCAAAAAAATTGGGATGAACTATCCTAGACGGACACCCACGAGAATCACTTACCAAAGTGGAGATAGGCTCGAGCGCATTAGAAGTAGTGAATGCACCGTTATGACCTTTTCCAACGTTTTCACCATTATTCAAACCGGGATAGGGAACCATCTTATCAACCTCATCAGATGTGTTCTCTAATGCGACTTGGACCTCCCGAGTTCGTATGAGATCATCCTCAATATGGGATACACGAGTCGTCAGACTAGACACCGTGTTGGTCAAGTCACATTTTTCTCTTTTTAGTTCAATATTTTCTTCCTTCAACTCAAAAATCTGAAGACCTAGAATTCTATTTGACCTTTGTGTTTCCATGGTCTCGATAAACAACTTTCTAAAAGCTTTTTGGATCACACTATCATCACCCTTCTCATCCTCACTATCGCTTAGGGTGGCGGGCATGGCAACTTTCTTGCCCTCTCTCCTAAGTCTGGTGGGACACTCAAATTTCTTGTGACCTGTCCCATCACACTCAAAACATCTTATTTTCTCAAGGTTTTCTTTTCTCTCTTTTTCTTTTTCACAAAAAGTTTCTCTCTCTTCAAACAATCTTAACTCTTTCTCTAAAGCGGCGATTCTAAGAACTAACGCATTGTTACATTTTTTGGTCTCAAAAGACTCAGAATATAACTCAGCGTAGGCGCGTTGAATATCACTCTCGCTCTCACTTGTGTCATCCTCCCCCTCACTCACATCGCTCTCACTGTCGAAGTGTCCCTGTGATGCATCATCCTCATCGTCGTGAGGAGAACTAGAAGTGCTCACATGACTAGCCATGAATGCGGGGAAGTTACACTCATGCGGTGACTCGACTCCAGAATCTACCAACTCGACCTCACTGTCGTCACTAAGGGTAGCATTAAGGACAACTTTGCCCTTTTCTCTGTTCAGCCTAGTAGCACACTCAAAAGCTCTATGACCCCTACCGTCGCACTCAAAGCATATCTCACTTTTTTTCTTAGGGGGATCTTTAAATCTTTTTAATTTTTCTTTTCAAACTTATTTTTCTCAAAATTCTTTTTATTTTAAAAATTACCATTTTTCTTGAATTTGAGAATCCTCTTGAAATTTTTTGTAAAAAGATCCAAATCATCTAAATCAAAATCACACTCAGAATCAGACGAATCTTTCTCTCTTTTTCTAGTTGACTCTCCCCTCTTTCTATCCGAGCCCTCACTCTTTCTCGCTTGGGCATTAAGTGCAATTCCCTTATCTTTAGACCTACCAGTTTTAGGGAACATATCAATTTCATATGTTTGCAAGTCTCCTACAAGTTCTTCCAATTTTAGCGTATTTAAATTACCCATAGAATTTAGCACAGTGACTTTAGGGATAAAACGCTTAGGCAAAGAACGAAGAATATTTTTGACAACTATATCATTAGTAATATGTTCACCAAGATTAAAGCTACTAGTATTAACAATGTCAGAAAACCTAGCATAAAAATCATCAAAACATTCAATCTCATGCATGGTGATGGTTTCAAATTGAGTTGTCGAATTTTGCAATTTTGACTCTTTCACAGCATTAGTTCCTTCATGGGTGAGTTGTAAAACATCCCAAGCTTCTTTTGACGTGGTGCACATCATTATGCGTTTGAACTCATCAGGTGTGACAGACCCAGAAATAACACTTAGACCCTTAAGAATTAATGATGACCATTTAAATTCTTCTTTAGTCCAAGAAGTGACAGGTTTTAAATTGATCACATTATCAACAGTCACGGAGGGAGGAGTCCACCCTCTTTCAACCAAAATCCAGGCACGTTCATCAATGGCTTTTAATGCAGATCTCATGCGGGCTTTCCAATATGCATAGTTTCTCCCGTCAAAAACTGGCATTTTATTATATAACTTCTCCATTATGAACACACTTGTTTTCAAAAGTCAATTTTTCAGAAAATTGATATCTTAGAAAAATTTTGCGGAAAATTACATCGTAAATTTGTGTAACTGGCTCTGATACCAATTTGAGAAGAGTGCGCTTGCGTTCAAATAAAGAAGTTATTTAATTAAACACAGTTTTTACCACTCAAGTCCTAAACATGCATCTATATGTGATCAAATACGACGATGAAACATGCAAGAACACATATACGAGGAAAAATCACCCAAAGGGGCAAAACATTTTATTTTCACAATAATTTTGTAAGAGTACGGCTTATACGGATTACAATGAATATATATGACACAGAAATACCCTCGGGTGTCGATTCTGTTGTCGGCGACTGGAACTATCCCTTTCCAGTAGGGAAGCAGTGAAGAAGAGAGCGGCTTCCTCACACATTACTCCTTATGAGTAAATGATCCTCTTGAAGGTTTAAAGATTCACACACATATATGGGAATGGTTTTGTGAATCAAAAAGGTTTAGAAAACCTTAACAAGTGAAGTCTTATTCTGGGCTATTTTCGCAGAATTTTGAGATTGCAGAAAGACTTAAAAAAATGTAGAAGGAGATCAGATATTTATATAAAAATCGAGGCGGTGGCTCATTCGAACAAGATAGCCATGTCGCTCGAACGAAGGACATAAGTCGTTCGAACGAAGGACAGAAGTCGTTCGAACGATATCGCGCGACATGCCTATCTCACGCGAACGACTTTTAAAGTCGTTTGAGTGATCTCGTCGATTGAGGAAATTCGCTTCTACACTTAGAAAAATTCTTCTTTTAGTAAAAGAGTTGTGAAAAAAAACCCTTAGGGTTTTTGAAAAGTTTTACACATTAAAACCTTTTTCCCTAATTGAGAGTTTACACAGAATAGTTGTTTCAAGATGAAACACTTTTTATCTCAAAAATATTATCACAAACACAGTAATAATCTCAAGCAAATTTGGATTGTTTGTGTTTATGTTGATAAAACAAACTATCAAGAAGTTAGTTCACCAATATCATAAATGTATAGTGTGTGTGTGTGTTTATGTGTGCATTCTCTCTAGAATATATTTTGGCAGAGTTTCCTTACTCTCTCGTGATGTGAAAAATGAATACTGGAGGGTCCTATTTATAGATGCAGACGCTAGAGATGATTGGTCATTTAATAAGGCACAATGTTTGCGAAGACACAAACTCAACCCTTCATAAAAAAATGATCCAATGGATAGCAAAGAAAGACAATTCAGTAACTTAAGATTGTAACACGTATTAGACAGTTGTACCACACTAGACATACGATTATGTGTACAAATGCGCGTATTCTAGTAGTATAAAATCGAGTATAAAACGTATTTATCTTTTAAATAAAACTAGTTTAATTAGAGAATGATTATAAATGTAATTTTAATTACAAAACAAATTCTAATTAATGTTTAAAAATTCCAGAAAAATCAGGAAAAATATGCAAAAATATTACAAAATTAATTTCAATATGCTTACACCTAAAAAATGATGTTTCTAGATTTTTACCCTATTTTTACTAAAGAATTAATTAGCCAATTTAAATAAAAAATAGGTATTAATATAATTTTTAATTATTTTAAATTAAAAACATGATCAACAACATACCAATACATACACCCATTGACAATATGCAATAAAATAATGTGTGTGATGTGATTGTGTACTAAATGTATTCCCATTGAGATTTTCTTGAGAATTTAAAGGTTTGAGAAATTTCCTTCCTTGATCATCTTGGAGAGTTGAGTTGGCAATGAATGTGGGCCATGAGAAAGCAGGGCCTGACATTTAAGACTCTAGTTACAAAAATATCTTGTCAAAATTTGATCCAACTAGATGAAGGATTATGTAGCTCTACAATCTCAAACAAATAATCCCTAAACCTATGAGGTCTATATAAGCGCCTCAATCCTCCCCATTAGACTGGTTTTGACAAAACCCTTGAGTACCCATCAAATCCTAGAAAAGAAAAAAACTTAGACTCCACTGATGAGATAACCTGAAAATATGGAGAACTAATCTTATAAGAAGACAAGTGAGAAGAATGTTTTCTTATAAAACCAAATATATGTAAAATAATAAAAAAATCATAAAAATAGATCAACAACTTGATTTTAATTATGTACTCATCTCTCCCATATTTTGGCTAAATTAGAAGATGGTTGAGAGTTAACTAAGAAATGTTTATTTAAATGCCTAATAAGGGTCTCCTACATAATCATGGTTTTAAGAGATACCGTATTCCCTCGATAACTTCGTCCTAAAATCTTAAAGATCTTATAAAAAATAAGGCATAACAAACATTTTCTAATTATTGAGAACAGTCATTTCGATCATGTGTCAGAGTCTTTCAAATTTGGATTTATATAATAGTTTAGTAAAATAATCAGCAAGTTGTTTATTAGTCGAGATATGTTCAATAAAAAGATCTTTTTATTCGACTAACTCTCTGATAAAATAATAACGAATATTAATAAGGTTAGTCCGACTATGTTGCACATGATTTCTAGTAATATTGACGGCACTTTCATTGTCACAATAAAGATTCACCTTAGACTCAAAGACACCATAATCATGCGATATTTGTTTAATTTACATAAGTTGAGCACAACATGCACCAACAACAATATATTCAGATTTAGTCGTAGATTAAGTAACACTAGCTTGCTTTTTACTAGAACAACCTACAAAGTTCTGTCATAAATAAAAACAACCACCAGAAGTGGAATGACAGTCATTCGTGCTACCACCCCAATCCGCATCGGAGTACCCAGTCATCTCACAAATAGAGTCATTAGAATACCACAGTCTGTATTCAATTGTGCCTTTAACGTATTTTAAAATATTTCTAGCACAAGTGAGATGTGACTCTTTTGGGTTGGATTGAAATCGTGCACAAATGCTGATATCATATAATATACTAGGTCTAGATGCAGTCAAGTATAGTAAACTACCAATTATACTATAATATAAAGTTGGGTCAACAACAATGCCATGTTCATCTTTAGTTAGCTTAGTCTTAATTTCCATAGGTGTAGATGATGTCTTAGCCTTTTCAACTCCAAATTTGGTTGTTAAATCCTTAGCATACTTTGAATGTGAGATAAATAAACCATCATTGGATTGTTAAATTTTGAGACCTAAGAAGTATTTCAAATCCCCCATAAGTGACATTTTAAATTCACTACTTATAGCTTTAGAAAAATTGTTAATCTCCAGTTGAGAAGTTCATCTGAAGACAATATCGTCAACATAAATTTGAGCTATTAAAATCTCGTTATTTTTAGACTTTTTAACAAACAAAGTTTTATCGGCTCCTCCTCTGACAAAACCATTTTGTGATAAAAAAAGACATTAGCCATTCATACCGTGCATAAGGGGATAGTTTTAACCCATAAAGTTCCATTTTTATCCTATAAACATGGTTGGGACTGTTAGGGTCTTGAAATCCTTTAGGGTTTTCCACATATACCTCTTAAGTCAGAATGCCATTCAAAAATGCAAATTTTATTTCCATTTGAAACAACTTATATAATAAGTGAAAAGCAACAACTCGAAGTAATCTCACTGATTTAAGAAAAGTTACCAGAACAAACATCTCATTTTAGTCTATTCCTTCTATTTGTGTGTACCCATGAGCCAAAAGCATAGCTTTGTTTCTAATAACTATCCCATTCTCATCGTTCTTGTTTTTGAAAATTTATTTTGTGGCAATGACTTTAATATCTTTGGGCCTTGGGAGTAGATATCAAACGTCATGATCCTTGAATTAAGCTAGTCCCTCTTGTATCGCATCAATCCAACATGAATAACTTAGTGCTTCAGTAACTATTTGTGGTTCCACTTGGGATACAAATGCATAATGTGAGCTACTTGACAGAGTTGGTTTCTAGTATGCACAGGCTCAAATATATTATCCACATTTTCTATGAAGGGATGGTCTTCAGAAACCCAGTTAGGAATGATGGGGTTTGAAATTGGCAAAGACTCATCTTCTATTGGAATTAGTTCATTTAGAACATTTGTTTCCAATTCTGACGCAACAAGTAGATCTTTACTAACTTCCTCTATTGTGTTGTCAATTACAACTACATTGATGGACTAAATTATGGATTTTATACGCAAATTATATACTTTATATGTCCGACAGTTTTGAGAGTAACGGAGGAAAAGACCTTTTATCCATTTTGGCCTCAAATTTTAATAAATTTTCACGATCATTACAAAAAAACAGGTTGCACCAAAGGTTCTAAAATATTTCAAGTTGGGATTTTTGTTAAACCATAATTCATGAGTTTTTTGACATTCTTCTTAAGGTACATGCAGTTTATTATGTGAACAACGGTAGTAGAAGCTCCTTTATAAAAATATAGAGGTAAGTTTTAAGCATGTATAAGTACTCGGGCCATTTCTTAAATAGTCCTATTTTTACGTTCAACTTCCCCATTTTGCTGAGGGTTTTTTGGAGCACTAAACTAATGAGAGTAACCATTTGCATTACAATACTTAATAACTCCAGTTTCATTAAACTCACCTCCTCTATCACTTTTTATACGAGTTACTTGGGTGTCTTTCTCAAGAAATGATGAAAAGTTTCAGATTTGTTTTTCATGAAGGCTACCCACGTAAATCGTGTAAGCTCATCCATAATGACTAAAATATAATAATTTCCATTTAAACTAATAGTCCTTATGGGATCCATTAATTCCATGCGGAGAAGTTCTAGAGGTATAGTGGTGTTTATGTCTTTAACCTTTTTGTGAGGAGATTTAGAAATTTTACCCACTTGACATGGACCACGGATAGTAGTTGAACATTTCTTTAACTTGGGTAAGCCTATAACAAGTTCTTTTTAAGACAAACAATTTAAAGTATCAAAATTAATATGACCCAACCTATTGTGCCATAGGATAAATTCATTATAAACAGTCAATTCACGAGAGAGAGTGTAAGGACATTATTTTACATTGTCCGTTCATAATTGAGTATGTCGTATACCGCTACAATCGTCGAAAAATTATTCAAGTTCATTCAAGCATCGAGACGGATCCGAATATCAAGCTTCTTCAACATTCAAACCTCTATAAGATGAATTTGGTGATAACGTATTTAAGTCCCTTTACAGTTCACTTAAAAGTGTTTAGGATGTTTAAATGTTTTTTTTTAATTTTTTTTTGAATTCATACTATCTAAAGATTTTGTTCTCGGACACCTTTTCGTAGAAAAATCATAACTAATTCAAAAAAAAATCAAAAAAATATGAAACTGGCGGCCACGCATTCGTATCGAAATTATCTACAATCATGGTCTGAAATCTTATTTGATAGGTCGTTCGAACGACACCGTATTTCGTTCAAACGACAACGTGTCGCGCAAAGTATACATGTCGTTCAAACGACAGTGTATTTCGTCCAAACGACATGTTGTTTTGTTTGAGCAACCCACCGCCTTAAGTTTTTTTATAAATAGGAGTCTCCAACTACATTTTTCATAAGAAGACATGCAATTTTAAATAGAAATTAAACTGCTTCTACAAAATATTTTAGTCTTCTTCTTTAAGGACTTTACACCTCTTGCTTTTCAATTTACAAAACATCCTAATCTTGAGTGAATTTTTTTGAAACCCAAGATACAATTTTGTTGAAGTTTACTCTTATAGGGAGGATTATCTAAATCGATATTTGGACTTCGTGTCCATGTGGATTCGTTGCGTGCGGATTCATTAATGATGACTACGATCATTGAGATTCGATGTGTGTGGATCTTTGCTTAAGATAGAACTGCGTATTCTTGTGGAGTAGCTGCGATTGTTCCATTGCTGACGACACCAACCGACACCTGAGGGTATTCGTGTATCAAAAATCTATTTCATTATAACCATGTAAGTTGTGATTTACAATTATAGCGAAATAAAAGGTTTTTCCCCCGTGGGGGATTTTTTCTAAAATTTGGTTTCCTTTGCATGCTTATTGCGTTATGATTTCATATCACTTAGATACATGTGTTAGGACTGAATTAAAACTTGGGTTTCAATAAAATTGGTTTGGTTGACACACAATTAAAATTGATTTATTTGAGAAGTCACATTTATTCCGCTGTAGCACTCTTTAAATTGGTATCAGTGCCTGTTGCACTAAGTTATTGTGTTTGATCCTGTTTTTTTCTTAAAAATGGCTTTTGGATGTTTTGATGATTTTCTATGTCAACTTTTTGAAAAGTCTAATTGGAAAATTCACATGAACTCCTGTTTTATGTTTAATGATTCCGATAGGTGTTCGGGATGTGAGGGAATTGGTCACATGAGATATGAGTGTCCCACAAATTTAAGGAAGCAATTTAAAAAATTGACGTCTCATATTTCTACCCTTAGTGAGAGTGATTCGGAAGAAGAAGTTTTTTATTCTTCTAGGCGAGAGCTTCCCACCCGTGTGATTAGTGATGATAGTGAGGGTGATGGGAGTGAGAATGAGAATGACTTGCAAACGACTTTTAATGAACTTTATGCTGAAGCTTTGAAAATAAAGAAGGAAATTTTGAAATTGAAAGCTCAATTGCAAGAGAGTGCCTTAAAAAATGATAATGATGTTTTGCTTGAAGAACTTAGGGCACGATCGAAAATTTTGAGAGAGAAGCTTAGGTATGTCGAGGGTGAGAGAGATAATCTTAGAGGGTTGATGGAGACTATGAAAAATGAACTTTTAGAGTTTGATGATTCTAGATGCTTACTCGAGTCAAGGATAGGTGAGCTTGAGAAGAGTTTGAAATAATCAAGCAAGGTGAAATTCGATTTGGAGTCTCGGTCCGAAAAGTTAGATAAAATTTTAGGGACTGTCCAAATTAAGGAGGATAGGGGTAGTATAGGCTTCGATGAGAGTGTCACACCCATTCCCAAAGCCAACCCCACACGTGTGAGAGAGACTCCTAGGGTTGTTAAGAGAGAGACACCGAGGGTTGTCAAGCGAGAGAAACCTAGGAAGATCGTGTGAGAGGAACCTAGGAATTTGAGGAGAGCGCCACCTAGGAATTTTAGGAGAGGGACACCGTTAGGTAACATTCACCACCCAATTTACACGTGCACACATTGCAGTAAGCAAGGTCATCTTAGGCGTTTCTATTACAAACTTTTGAATGGACTTAGGAAGTTTAAAGAGAAAGTCACATCGATTCCTAAAACCCTCACACCTCGTTACACATCGATTTGGGTTAGCAAATCGGATTTAGAGGCTTATGGTCTAATTGTTCATGACTTTTGTCTTCTTCCACGCGATTCACCCCATATGAGATCTTTTGGCTGATATTTGTCATACACTAGTTGTGCGTCTTGATATACTTTTGCTAGTGTTATGACTCACTTTGACTTATTTATTGAGTTTGCTATTTTGCTACTATTTTGACAATGTATTGGATCTGTCAGGCCCTTTCTGGTACTATTTTCTGGAAATTTTGCACTAAGCAACTCTATTTAATATTCTGGAAATTTTTTTGAAAGTGTTATTGTGACAACCCGAATATAATTATGATAAATTATGTTTAAATCATGATTAACTTATGTGATATGGATAATATGTTATTAGTATATCTAATGTTAAGTGATTTATGTTTAATCTAATCCTACTTTCATAAATCGTGAAATGTCGAGTTATGTATAAACACAAAATTTTGTTAATTTCGGTAGAAATGTCCCTACTTAAGACTAGTTTTGACCTTTATAACATATCAAATGACTTGAGGTAAAAATTATATAGTTGTAGATATATGAGTTAGATATGTGACACAACAAATGGAGCATCAAACGGATGTATGATTAAGGAGTTATACCGAATTTATGAATAAAGGGCAAATCTCTCCATTCCCTTTAAGTGGTAATTTGTCTTTTACTAAACCAAATATTTTAATTTGATTGGTTGGCATGGGAGGCAGCCTTGGCCCACCTAAAAATATTCTTATAAGATATTTCTTTAGAAAATTAAGCCCTAGGTTCAGTTTGAGGTGTTTTTATCTTGAGGAAGAGGAAGTAGAAGTTAAGGAAGGAAGGGTTACAAGGAAAAGCTAGGAAAAGAATTCCAAGAAAATTGTTAAGGTGTTTCCAAGGTAAAATTATGTGCTAATATTATTTTAATCTTATATTATACTTATTTCAAAGTACATAAATCATGAATTATTTATTAAAATTCCATTATCCTTTGTGATAATATGTATTGGATCATATGTGAGATAAGTAGTGTTTATAGACCATATTGCTTTGTATTGAAACCCCTTGTATTCAAACTTGCATATGTTTTTCTGTGCTTACTGTAATTGAGAAAGTCCAATTGGATATGAAATAAGACTCATATATTCATATCATACCCAAAATTAGAATTTATCTCCTTGTGGTTAGGCCTTAAAAATGATTTCAAGTTGGTACATAGTTGTTATTTGTATATTTCATTTCGGTATGCCCTGAGTTTAGTCAAGATTTTGGCATAGAAAATAAAGTAAAAAATTATTAAACTTTAATTATGTACTATTAAGTATGTGTACTAAAAATGGGTTGAAAGTTATGGTGGAGAAAAATTATGAAAATTCTTGAAAGTTGAAGGAATAATAGAGGAGCTTGTAGGTAAGATTTCTTGTGTTGTAAAGAAATGGTCATAACTTGCTCTAGGAAGCTTGAAAAATTACACCATCACCTATAATGGAAAGTATATTTATATATGTTTTCACATTGATAAGGTTGGACACCTGTATTTATACAATTTAGGAATATAGAATGGTTGAGTATATAGGACAGTAATTTGGGGCCATACTGGATACCCCATGAAAGAATATTGTTATCTCCTCTTTCCACAGGGTATTTAGAGTACATGTTTCATGTGTATATACATTGAGAAGTATACTTTTATGTTTACTTGGCTTTGGTTATAAATTCCTTATGAGGTGTTTTCTACAGTTGAATGTTCATAACTTTAACAACATGTATACCATTGTTTTGTCTTTACTCATGTTTTATGGAATGTGACTTAAGTGGAATTATATGGTTGTTGTATAGTCATGGAAAGTTACATAATTATGTTAGGATAATACTTATGATTGAGATTCAGTACTGATTTAGTTGGATTGATAGGTGTAAGGTCTAATCAACCCAGTTCATCTCCTTTCGAAGGAAACGTGAATACTTAGTTGACAAACCAAGGTGAGTGTACTCACTGGAAAGAGATATTTGTATCATGTTATTGATATGATTAGAATATAATGAATATGAAATTGTTAATTTTGGTTTACCAAAATGGGAGGTTACTCCCTGACCCAAAATGGGGGAGATTTGTTTATTAATGACAAGGGGTTACTCCTCGACCAAGAATGGGGGAGAATTATCTATTTAGACAGGATATGTGAATCATGATTCGGAAAAGTTAGTCATTATTATGAATGAGACAAATATATATATATATATATATATATATATATATATATATATATATATATATATATATATATATATATATATATATATATATATTATAGGAATAAGATTTATTGCATTTAAAACTTATGCAATAGTGTAGTGGTGGTGCATTCACTGAACTGTGTTGCTCACGATTCCAATATTTATGTTTTTCAGGTAATGCGAGATCACTGCTAAATCTAGGAGGTCGGTTTGGGTTAGCTAGGAATGGGTGAAACGGTGATTTTTGTGTAAATGTAAATGATGTAATTAAGTTAACTTATCCTTCAAGAAGTTTGTAAATGCATAACTACTTTAATGTTGTAAAAAGTTTTTAGTTGGAGGGATTTACGTTGATGATTCCGAAATAAAAACTCGTGTTTATGGTTTGGTTAAATTATTTATGGTTTGGCTCACTTTGACTTTCAAACTTAATTATAAGTAACTGGGTTAGGGTGTGTCAGTTATTTTCTCGTTCGAGCGAGATTTAATGTCGCGAGAAGCTATCGTTTGAACGACAAGCATTCTCGTTCGAGCGACATTATACTTAGTTTGAATGACATGTTTGGCTTTCTGCCCTTTTCTATTTACAGTACCTTGTGTCCATCTGCTTAGGTTTTGGTACTGCTGGTTGATTTTGGAATAGTTTATATGAAGTCATTCTTAGATTTCATTCTTAATTGCTAATACTGCATTATTTGTTTAATCACACATGCTTTGACTGATGATTATCATAGGGTGACTTTCATGATGATATTATGCCTATTGTTGATTGTACTACATTTGCCATATATTTTTTTCGAAAAACCAAAAAGATTTTCGATTTAAAAAGTTTTTGAAAAATCCAAAAAGAGTTTTGTATCTTATTTACACCTTATATGAATTGACACTTAGGATGACCGAGTCACAATTTCATTCCATTTATCCATGTGACAATTTGATAGTGTTTTGAGATAATATATCATGTCATTCATGTGTTTTACAATGTTTGGAGTCATTGAGATGCTATTAGTTGATACTTCCTACATGTTTGACTCATTATTTCTTTTTTTGCACACATGCATGGATTTGTTTGATTATTGTACTTGTCTATCATATGTTGGTCGAGTGTTTTCATCTCAATCCTGTCCTTAAAACGAAACCAAGTGCAATAATATGAGAGTAAGAACAGTAGTGCATGTGAAAACCATTGCCCGTGAGAATTTTTTAGGACCTAAAAAAGTGAGGAATTAAAAATTATCTGGGGTCCAATAAGGTTTGAAAAGAGCCCAAAAAAATTGAATGGCAATAAAAAGAATATTATGCCAATAATGGGCCAATAGGTTTTCTCAATGTTGAGAATTTAGCACCCCATTAAATATAAAAACATGCATTATTGTATATGAGGGAGTTTTGGTTGAAAAGTAATCAATGGGTTTGCACGTCCTTTGAAAAATTCTCAAAACGACACTAAATTATTTTGGACATTATTGGTGTGAAAATCACTTAGGCTTTGATTTTTTTATTTGATTTAGTCGATATCATCTAAATTCAACAACTTTACACCTAAGGGTGATTTTGATGTTCATTCAAAGGAGTACACATATGCATCGTGCACATATGCTTGATTGAGTTTTATTACCTATTGAATTTGTTCACACACATTCATTCCATATCACTGATTTGGTTATCTTAGTGTTATTCATGGTGTGATGATTTTTTGTATCATTTGTTGTCAGAAAAATTTGAAAAATAAAAAATAGTTTTGGATCCTTTAAGTATATTCTCTATACGCGCGTAGTTTGATCCATATTTATGTTGTGTATCGTGACACTCCTTGTTTAGCTTTGTTTATTCTTTTCCTTGTCTATTTCGGACAAATAAAAAGGGGGAGAACGAATTATGATTTTATGGGGGAGTTTTTCATTACAGGGGAGATTTGATTATATTGATTGATTTATTCTTATATCACTTCAAACTCGATTCGTCACGAAGGTATTTGCTTTGTCTCATGTGTGTAGGTAAGAAGAATTGATGACGATCACTGGATTGAACATCCTGATGAGAAAAGCTTAAAGATTTGAAGATTTGAAGTTGAATATTTTTGAAGAAAAGTTTCAAGACTTGTACAGTTGACACCTTTTCACTTTTAGGTTCATGGGAGGGTATTAGATTTGTATAGGCATTTTGATTTAATAATTCAAATGTTTTTATTTTGTACCGGCATAGACATGAGGGGTGATTTGTAAGGACGTTATTTTATATTTTCCGTTCACAATTGAGTATGTTGTATACCACTACAACCGTCAAAGAATTATTCATGTTCATTCAGGCATCGAGAAGGATTTGAATATCAACTTTCTTCAACATTCAAACCTCTGCAAGATGAATTTTGGTGAGAACGTATTTAAGTCCCTTTACAGTTCACTTAAAAGTGTTTGGGATGTTTAAATGTTTTTGTTAATTTTTTTTTGAATTCATACTATCTAAAGATTTTATTCTCGGACACCTTTCCGTAGAAAAATCATAACTAATTTTAAAAAAAATCAAAAAAATACAAAACTGGCGGACGCGTTCGTATCAAAATTATCTACAATCATGGCCTAAAATCTCGATTGATAGGTCGTTCGAACGACACCGTATGTCGTTCAAATGACACCGTGTCGCGCGAAGTATACCTGTCATATAAACGACAGTGTATTTCGTTCAAATAACATGTTGTTTTGTTTGAGCAACCCACCACCTTAAATTTTTTATAAATAGGAGTCTTCAACTGCATTTTTCATAAGAAGACCTGCGATTTTAAACATAGACAAAACTGCTTCTGCAGAATATTTTAGTCTTCTTCTTTAAGGACTTTAAACCTTTTGTTTTTCAATTCACAAAACATCCCAATCTTTAGTGAATCTTTTTGAAACCCAAGATACAATTTTGTTGAAGTTTACTCTTATAGTGAGGATTATCTACACCGATATTTGGACTTCGTGTCCATGTGGATTCGTTGCGTGTGGATTCATTAATGATGACTACGATCATTGAGATTCGATGTGTGTGGATCTTTGCTGAAGATAGAACTGCGTATTCTTGTGGAGTAGCTGCGATTGTTCCATTGCTGATGACACCAACCGACACTTGAGGGTATTCGTGTATCAAAAATCTATTTCATTATAACCATGTAAGTTGTGATTTACAATTATAGCGAAATAAAAGGTTTTGCCCCCGTGGGGGATTTTTCCTGAAATTTGGTTTCCTTTGCATGCTTATTGCGTTATGATTTCATATCACTTAGATACATGTGTTAGGACTGAATTAAAACTTGGGTTTCAATAAAATTGGTTTGGTTGACACACAATTAAAATTGATTTATTTGAGAAGTCACATTTATTCCGCTGTAGCACTCTTCAAAGAGCACCAGTTGCTTTATAGCAATTATCTATGGTAGGATTGGCTTTGATATAATCCTCTACTGTTTTAGTTAACACATCACATGAGTTTTTTTTAGAACTTAACTTGGCAATCATCATCACAAAATTGGCTAATAGAAAGAAAATTTGTTCTCAAACCTTGGACTAAAAGAACATCACTAACATCAGGTAATCCATATTTATTAAGGTTGCCTTTACTAATGATTTTAGAAGTCTTACCATCCCCAAATATTACATTTTTGCCTTTATAACGGATAACACCTTTAAGTTTAGTAATATCCTCAGTCATATGGCAAGAACATCCATTGTCTAAGTACCATCCAACATTTTTCATTTCACAACGAAGGGTTGTTAAAACGATAAAATAATTTATTTTCAAACAGTTCAGCCGGGGTCTAAGATCACTACTCCTGATCTAGATAAACAAAGTTTTAACATTATTTAGTGCTTTTATTTGAGATCTAGGAGGGGATTTACCTATTGTTACTGATTTTCTATCAGGATTAGGTCTAGGCTTATAAAAATAACTACGAGTCCAAATGCCATCAATGGCATGCCTTAGAAAATGTATGAATCTCTTCACTTTTGAGTTAAAGTTCTTAAAATGAGTATTATTCTTGCAAAACTTAAGGCACTCACAGTTTTGGTGACCAAAAACATCACATAAACTACAATAACTATTTACATTAGATCTTTTGAAATTAGACTCTTATTTATTGGACTTCAACCTAATTAATCAACAATTGTTTTTACTTATGTTAGATTTTGGGGCCATATTAGTCCTTTTAGGAAGTGGACAATATTTAAGGGTATCAACATACTTAATAGGAGGGAACTTGACATCATTTTAGTTTTTAGAAACATTTTCTATTAAGACTTGTTTTCCCATATCAACTGTTGAGCTGCTCATATTTGGTTCCATTTCGAACTCAGATTTTACAAACACAATGGGTCTGATACAAGGACTATTTTTATAATATTCTTCAGATCCCAATCCATTTATATTACAATCATATTTTTGGGAGTCGAACAGTTTATCCAAATTGAAATGTTCTCTTCCTCTTTCTCTTAATATTTTGAAAGCATTAGCACACATTTCTTTATAATTTTCCAGTTTTAAAAATGTGGCCTTATATTTTTGTTCAAACACAGAAATATTTTCAGTAAGAGTAGAGATTTCAATTTCAAAGTCAGATTTTTATTTTTCAAATTCAAGTGTTTCTTTCTCAAAATTGGATTTGATGTCTCCCACCCTAGACTCAGTTTGCTTAACCACTCTATATTGTTTCTCTAAGGTCGCACTAAGTGACTTAACCAGATTAAATAAATCTTGCCTGTTTTTTAAAGTTGTAATATATATTTCAGCATAGTCATCATAACCAACAAAAAATTTCATCATTTTTTATATTTGTGTTAGTGTGTGAAGTGTCACTAGTCTTAGTGGACTCAGAATTAATATCACCAACACAAGAAACACATTTATCGTCAAAGGGAGTAGTTGATTCAGACATAGTTGGTTGTATATATAATAAAACTTTGGCACATTCAATTAACTCATACACTTCATCAATTTCATCATCATCCTCAAAATCAGTCAATCCAGC
Organism: Sambucus nigra; assembly: GCA_949130495.1. NCBI lineage: Eukaryota > Viridiplantae > Streptophyta > Magnoliopsida > Dipsacales > Adoxaceae > Sambucus > Sambucus nigra. The sequence goes on along the minus strand of OX422216.1, from coordinate 275,368,486 downwards.
TAAGTATATGTCAACACAACATTCGTACACTTTACCAAATAATGCAAGGCATTTAGTTTTAGAAATATTTTGATTTTCCTCTGATTCTGATTCTGATTCAGTAGATTCATCCCAAGTTTTAATATTATGTGCCTTGTAAAATTTGGTTTGTCTAGGCTGTGGTTTAGGCCTACACTCAGCATTATAATGACAAAGTTTCCCATAATTATGAGAGGTCATTTTGGACTGATTAGGCTTACTTGTACTTCCATTATAATTAGAAGTCTCCTTAGTGTTTCTGTTATGAGGCCTTGTGGATTGATTAGATTGATAGTCAGCTTGCACACTTCTCTTAGCAATGTTATTTCTATGTTTTAACAGGCTTTAGAACTATGTAAACATTAGTTCAAATTCACTTAAAATGTTTTCAAGTTCATCTGTCTCAACATCAGACTCAGGTTGCATTTGATCAATTTTATTATTGCCTTTTCAACATGAGCATTTTTAAAAATAACCTTAGAATTAGTACCATAATCATTTTTTGAATATGTACTTAAAGTCTTCCTAAAGGAAGATTCAAGTTCCATACTCCCTAATTTAGAACTCAGAAGTTCAAGAATGATATAAGGATCATTAATTTCCTCAATAATATAATGATTATGATCAAATATAGGATACAAGAGATCTAAGAATTTTTGCACATATTTCTTTATCAGTATACATAATTCCATTTGCATAAACTTGGGTTATCACATGAGTTAGTCTCATGTAAAAATAATCAAATGATTTACTATATTTCATTAGTAATATATTATACTATTGAAGAAGCATTTGAGTTTTACATTATTTAACCCTAGCAACTCCTTCCTTTTCAACTACTAAACTATCCCAAGATTCCTTACTAGTGGTGCAGTGACATATTATTTTGAGTTCATTTTCACTTACACTCATAAACATATCATTCTTGCCCTTGTTATTGAAGTTACTAACCTTATTCTATTATTCACTTAGTTCTATTGTCTTAAATTTTCTAAGTATACCTCTACCTTCTGATATAGGGATAGAGGGGTGTGTGTAGCCATTTTCTATAAGGTCCCAAATATCATTACATAAGGTTCCTTGAATAAACATAATCATATGCACTTTCCAATTAGGGAAAGTTGGAACCAGCAAACATGGGGGGTCTACTAAAATTACCTAGCCTAATTAACTAGCTTGTGTCCTCCACTGATACAAAGTGGATAGAGTTTAACAAAAGTTTTGGAAAAGATCTTTGAAACGTCAAGCTCTGATACCACTTGAGAGGGGGTAATGCGCTTTAAAAGGTTTCGCAGGAGAAACTTTTGTTTATTAAACTCCAAGTACTTACAGGTTTCAACAAAGACCAAAGAGAGAGCAGTTTAAACTTCTACTTAATTTGCTAACTTATTAACAACCTAAATGGATTAATTTAGTTAGTTATAGTCCAAGTTATGTTATTTTAATTAAACAGATGATTAAATAAACAATATAAATCCTTTTTATTTAGGTTAATTTCTAATCTGGATTTTCATATTTTTCGTGTGAGGTGATATAACAAAAAATTATAACACAAGGTATTAATTTTACATGGCAAAAACCCTTCCCTTGGGAAAAACCACGAACCCTTCTAAGGACAACCTAATCTAACAAAGTCCACTAGAAAAATAAGAACAAGTTACAATCTACAAACTGAAACAAGCAAAGTATCCAAGTTACCTAAATCGGAATCCTTCTTCTTAGTCTGACTCCTTTCTACCTTATCCAATCGCTTTGTTGAAATTGTCTCCTCTTCACATCTTGCTTATTCCTCTCAACTCTTAAAAATAGCTCAGTGCTTATGATTACTAGTGTGACTTAACTGACATACAAGCACAGTAGAAATGTGGTGTGTGTGTGTATGATGAACATATATCAAACATAAATCAATTTCTTTTTACCAAAAATACTCTATGACAAAGTATATAGTTTTTGGTTTAAAGAAAATATCTACATGTATATTAATCAGTGTTCAATCAGAACCCGGAAATAATCTTTTAGGTAGAGTTTGTAAAAACACTCTTTCTTATCAATATACACTAGATTGTTTTATCAAAACAAAATGTTTTATTTTATTAAGATCTAAACAAGTTTGATTCTGAGTTTTAGAACAAGGTTTTAATAAAAAAACCTAAATAGATATTTCCCATATCAAGATGTCTTAAACAATTCTCAGTTCTATGTCCAACAATATATTGGTTAGGTCTTATAAGGTCTTGTTTTGGTCTACATGCAAGGTCTTTTATGGATTGTCAATGTTTAAGTTAAGAACCAAAATTAACGCATTTTTATTATCTTGAAAGTGATAACAAGTTCATTTTACACTAGATTAGCACAATTATATAAGCGTGTTTTGTATGATATTTTAGATCAACAACCAGTAAATAAGAAAGATCTAAGGACAAATCTTAACACAACAGTTTGTCTTTAAATCAGGGACAAAATGTCTTGATCCAAGGATCAGCGTTCCAACTCGCCAAAACTTTTTGTGAACACCTAAGAACAGTAAAAACAGTTTACATAGAAAGTTTCACAGAATAGAGATAACAAATCAACAAGAACAAATAAATCAGAGAGAGTTTTTTACATATAAATGTGTTTAATCTCAATAAAACAGTTGTGGAAAAAAAAACTTAGGGTTTTTAAAAAATTTTACACAGTAAAACCTTTTTCCCTAAGTGAGAGATTTCACAGAATAGTTGTTTCAGGATGAAACATTTATTATCTCAAAAATATTATCACAAACACAACAATGATCTCAAGCAAATCCGAATTGTTTGTGTGTATATGTTAATTAAACAACTTATCAAGAAGTTAGTTCGCCAACATCGCAAGCGTAGTACGTGTGTTTATGTGTGCACTTTTTCTCTCTAGAATATATTTTGACAGAGTTTTCTTACTCTCTTATAATGTGAAAAATGCATATTGGAGGGTCCGATTTATAGATAAAGACACGTGAGCTGATTGGTCATTTAATGAGGCACAAGGATTGAAAGACACAAGCTCAACCCTTGATAAACAAATGATCCAACGGATGGCAAAGAAACACGATGCAATAACTTAAGATTGCAACATGTGTTAGACAGTTGTACCACATTAGGAGCATCCAAATCTCATATGGTTATCTGTACAAATATGAGTATTCCAGGAGTATAAAATCGAGTATAAATCGTATTTATCTTTTAAATAAAACCAGTTTAATTAGAGAATGATTATAAAAGTAATTTTAATTACAAAACAAATTCTAATTCATGTTTACAAATTCCAGAAAAATCAGGAAAAATATTAAAAAATTGTTTTCTGTATGTTTACACCTAAAAATGATATTTTCAAAATTTTCACCCTATTTTACTAAAGAATTAATTCTCCAAATTAAATAAAAAATAGGTATTATCTTAATTTTAATTTTTTTTAAATCAAAAACAAATTCAACAACATATTAATACATACACATAATGACAACATGCAATAAAATAATGGGTGTACTGTGATTGTGTACTAAATGTGTTCCTATTGAGATTTTCTTGAGAATTTAATGGTGTGAGAAATTACCTTCCTTGATCATCCTGGAGAGCTGACTTGGCAATGAATATGGTCCATGAGAAAGAAGGGTCTGACATCTAACCTAGACTCTAGTCACAAAAATATTTTATTAAAATTTGGTCTAACTAGATGAAGGCTTATATAGCTCTACATTCTCAAACAAATAATCCCCAAACCTATGAGTGTTTACATAAGGGCCTTCAAAGTGAAAGTGAAAAAAAGCCTCATTAACTTTAACTACTTTGAAAACAATGTCATTATTGCACATCTCCTTCAAACTTTTATTATATTCATAAGAGGTAGGAGTTTTACACTGTATTTCAAGTTTAAAGATAAGCATGCTAGATGTATGTATATATGTATGATTTACATGATTATTTATGATTATTATCACTAGTTATGAATACATGTTGAAGAAAAAGCGATAAAAATGAATGAATGCTAAATATTGAAAGAAGGATAAATTTTAGAATATTTTTCTTAATTATTTCTTAGACAAATCATGTAAAACTTATTGATTTCTTGATAAATGTTATATTAAAATTGTTAAAGAAATAGTAAGATGCATATATGGGTTTTATGGGTATAAAATTTTGCATTTACAACATAAACTTATGTAGTTGGGAAAATGGGTTAAATATGTTGAATGTATATTAAATTAAACCTTGAAACATGAAAAGATATATGTTGAAATTTTCAAAATACTAATCACATAAAATGGTATAAACATATGTAAATAAAGTCCATAAAGATTATGACATAAGGGACTAATTGTGAAAGTAGTAAAATATTTAGGATAAAAACATGAAATAGTGTAATGTTAACTCATATAAAGATAAGAAAACAAGGCAGAAAATGCAAGTTAAATAAGTTAAATTACAGGTCTTGAAATGACTAAAGTAATGTTTTAGTATAAAAGTTTCATTTTTTGTCGAAGTTAGACGTAAGAGCAAATTCACTAAACGAAGAGGACTCTAGCTAATGAGTTGGATTTAATGTGGTGAAAACTCATATTTTGAAGATTAAAAATGAATCTAAGCAATTTTTGCAAAACGAATGAAAAAGAAAATTTACTAGTGTGTGTGAATTGTGAAAAGTATACAAAAATCTAAGAAATGGGTATTTGAACTCAAAAGATTTAGTTTCACAAGAAATTATAAATAAAGTTGTTTTGAAGAGGTGAAATATCGAGTTTTAAAGTGAAATGAAAATGGACTTTTAATAAAGCATGAAACTTGAAAATAAAGTGTGTCGGGAATAATTTTGTCTCAGGTATTTGGCCTTATCGGATAATGAAAGAAAATATAGAAAAATGCATAGAAGTGGATAAGAAAGAAAGAACGGAAAAAGGGTTACAGTGATGAAATAAGTAAAAGACACTTGGATGTAACAAGGAATTTTAAGGAGGGCCCGAAGACCTAGGTGTGTCCTAATACTTAGACCCAAGACCACTGATCAAGAGCATATTATGGTATGGTGGCAGTTGGTGAAATTCCCTATAACAATCATACTTTGGTACCCCAATTAATCAAGTGAAAAGATGAATTTGAGCATGGCTCTCATTAATGTAAAGGCAAGTCCATGAAACAACTTGGGAAAATATGAAAGTACGTTAATGGTTCAATTAACGGGATACAAGTAATATTAAAAGGAAGATTAAGTGTGAGTGAGCTCATCGGTTGTGTTACATGGTTACGATATAACTTGCATGAGAACATTAAATCCAATAAAGGATGATTATCCATTGTTGCTGCTGGTGTAATATGATCATTAAATCCCGGGTGGTGTTTGTTCAAGAGGATGGCATTATCAATATCAACGGAGAATTTTACCTTTAGAACTTGGTGTCAAACACAAATCTCGATCAATAAATCCTTCCAATTTTATTTGTTTACGAATGTTGGGTTTTTCATATATTCCGTATATCTATTTCCAATAATCTAAAGTGATGTTACTTATTGTTTTAATAACTTTCTATAGATAATTCTACTGAAAAATGCTCTAAAAAAACCTGAACGATTCGATGAAAAGAATTTTAAAAGATAACAGATGCGACTAAATTTTTACCTAACAACTTCTAAGGTAGTTGACTTGATTCTGATAAACCTTCTAACCTGAAGAACAAGCTTCTTGGAATAAAAGGAATTATATGTGCGAGAACTATATTCTGAATTGCATGTGCCCTTAATTATATAACGCTTTATTGGTATTTATGCCAATGCTAAAGATTTATAGAACTCATTGAATAAAAAAAATATACTACTAAACATGTTGGGTCTAAAAAAGTCGTGGTTGGTAAATTTCTGGAATTTAAAATGGAAGATAACAAATATATAGTTTATCAACTTGAAAAGTGCACATTATTATTCATGAAATGTTGGCTGAGGGTCATAGCATATGTGAGGGGTTTTAAGTATTTTTTATAATTGATAAATTTCCACCTTCTTGAAAAGATTATAAAACAATATTATGCATAAGAAAAATGAGATGTCTTTAGAAGATTTGATAGTTCGTCTGAGAATTGAGGAAGAAAATAAGAATGTAGAAATTAAGAAGAAATAAAATGAATTCAATTCTATGGCTAATCTTGTCATTAGAAAATCACAAGGTAACCCAAAACAGAACCATTTTAAGCCTAACCAGTCAAACTAGAAACACGAAAACCATAAACGGTAAGGACATGATTTTATAAATGTCCGAGTTAGAATCTAGGAATTTTCTGTTTGTCCTAGATCATAGTTAGTATGTCTGATACCACTAAATTCGGCACATCAACACGATCATCCACGATGGCCTTGATCCGAATCTACACGTCCATCATCTTTATACGTGCATCATGCAAGATGCAACGTACTTTTCAACCATTCCCACTACTCCACTCACGATTATGGAAAAATAATTTATTGGAGTGTTTATTATTTACATATATATATTTGGGAATTTTTAATAAAATATTTTTAATGGGCTGGAACATTTTTACTTTGAGGCGAAGGGAAACAATCTCGCTGATGTCGTTCGAGAGAGATTGGATGGTCATTCGCGCGACATAGCCATATCGTGAGAAGTCGTTTGAGCGACGTGACCTAACATTCGAGTGACACCTATACTTTGTTCGAGCAACGCACCACCTCAATTTTTTATTTAAAGTAGTGCCCATTCTACACGTTTTTCTAGTCTTTTGGTACTGACGTTTCTACAAATATTCTTCCCATAAACATACTTCATTTTTTCAAGGTTTAATGCCTTTTTGATTCACAAATCCTTCCCAAACATTTGTGTGAATCTTTAAACCCTAGATACAATTGTTCTACTCATCTTGGAGTAACCTTGTGGAGAAGAAGGGTCTTTATCCACTGTTGATATTGGAGTTCTTGAGAGAAATCTAGCTGACAAACGTCGTCGTCGACGAACCGATGCCTGTGGGTATTCGTGCGTCAAAACTGTATTTTGCTGTGATTGTAAGTCGTTATATATTATAGTGAAATAAATGGTTTTGCCCCTTTGGGAGATTTTACACATATTGTGATTGACTTTGCATGCTTGGTTTGATTTATTTAGTCTGTAATAATTTGGTTGCAAGAGTTAGGATTTTTGGGATTAAAAATTAGAATTTAATTGAACAACATTGATTGCTGGCGCACTCTCAAATTGGTGTCAAAGTCTATTACACAATTATACCGTGTAATATTTTCCGCAAAATTTTTCTAGATATCAATTTTGGTTTAAAAAATTAATTTTAAAAAAAGTGCAATTTCAATGGAAAACTTGTATAATTGAATGCCAATTTTTGACGGATCAAATTACGCATATTGGAAAGCCCGTATGAGATCTCACCTAAAAGACAATGATGAACGTGTTTGGGTTATGTGTGAAAGAGGGTGGATGCCTCCCACTGTCACTGTAGATAACGTAACTACTTTAAACTTTGTGACTGCATGGACTGATGAAGAATTTAAATGGAGCACATTTAACTCATGTGGGCTTAGTGCAATTTTCAAAAACATCACTCCTGTCAAATTTCCACGCATCATGACGTGTACCACGTATAAAGAAGCATGATATGTTCTTCAACTTACCCATGAAGGCACTAATGCAGTCAAAGAATCAAAATTGCAAAATTTAACTACATAATTTGAGATAATCACCATTCTTGAATCTGAGTATTTTGATGAATTCTATGCACGCTTATATGATATTGTTAACACTAGTTTCAGTTTGGGTGAACACATTTCTTATTATAGAGTAGTTAAAAAGATTTTGAGATCACTGCCTAAGCGTTTTATCCCTAAAGTCACCGTGCTAAATTCATTAGGAAGTTTGAGTAGTTTGAAATTAGAAGAATTGGTAGGTGACCTCCAGACTTACGAAATTGACATGTTTCCTAATACGATAAAATCAAAAGATAAAGGTCTAGCACTTAAAGCCTAGTCTAGGAAGAGTGAGGGGTCAACAAGAAAGAAAGGTGAGTCATCTAGGAAAAGAGAGGAAGACTTGTTTGATTCTGAGTTTGATTTTGACTTAGATGATTTGGTCTTATTTACCAAAAATTTCAAGAAATTTCTCAAATTAAAGAAAAATGGAAATATCAAAGATAAAAAGAATTATGAGAAAAATAAATTTGAAAAGAAAAATGAAAAAGATAAAAAGGATGCGCCTAATAAAGACGAGGATAGATGTTATGAGTGTGACGGTAGAGGCCATAAGGCATTTGAGTGTCCTACTACGTTGCGACTGTGGCCATCCCGGGCGACACCGGTGGGAGAGAGAGATACGTCCCCTCGGGAAGGCTGCGCCACGATCTTGCAACCCTATTGGGAGGGTTGCTTAGACCGTCGGCGATGTGGGGGTAAATGTGAAGAGATGGAGTCGCCAACCTATTTTGCACAAAACAGGCAAAAGAACATGTTACCACTTCGAGAGAGCGGCATCAAGGACAAACTGATGCATACAAAACTAATAGTTCGAAGGTTCGAGGGCTAAGTTACGGAATAGGAAGGTGTTAGGAACCCATCCTGCCCTTTCGATCTCTCATGAGCTAGTGTTATTATTTTCCTATATATCCCCGTGAAGTGTGTGTGCGTGTTTATATAATCGAGATCATAATTGTTCAACTCATACCATGGATAAGGTAGAGTGCGGTCATCCATAGCAATGTTCCCGAAATAACATATGTAGAAAGTATAATTTGTGCGTTCATTATGATATTGGTCGTTATTAGGAAACGATAATATGTGTTGGATGAAACGCAAACAAGCATGATATATATAAATATGAAAACGGGAGGTTTAAGAAAATTAGGGAATTTGGGAAATTGGAAAATTTGGAAAGTTGGACTCGAGTCTTGGATTTTAATCCAAGATGCCTACGTAGCCTATAAAGGTATCAAAGTCCACGTAGTTCGAATGTAGCATAAGGGTTGGGTTTATTTCATAGATCCGAACGGAATTTTATTATATGTGTCTGTGTAGAAAATGTGTTTTTTAGGGTTTGGAAAGATTGTCATGGATAATTCCGTTCGAAATTTATGGGTGTAACCCTCTTTTATTTGTTTTTGGGATTTTTGTAGAAAATAAAGTATTTGCAATATACTAATAAAAGGTGTAGATATTAATGTGTATGAACTAAAGTAAGAACTAGATTATGAATCTAATGTGTATTATGAAAAAATAAGGAATTTAAAGAGAGAGAGAAGTAATTGGACGTATTTGAAGCATGATCTTTGATCTTGAATGAAATCCCTTGAGTGTTGATGAGAGAGAAGGATAATTGCCAAATTGGGTATGAAAAGTATGGGAATGTAAGCTTGGATGGAACTTCACAAGGGGGACTTCATTGATTTAGAGGGAATATTCCTAAGATCACTGATGGATCTATTATCTCTTCTTGGGAATGAGGTCATGGACCCTATTTATAGGGTAAGGGGGTGCCGATCGGCCTACCCCAAGGGTTGCCTATCGGCATGTGACCCCAGAGATTGTGATGATCGGGAAGGATCTAGACTTGCCAATTGGCAGTCCCGTGCATATTTTCTCGAAAAAATGGTTGTAGAACACAAACCTTTGATCCGAATTGCATACGGGGTATACTGTTAGAAAGGTATTTCAGATACCTTTAAGAGTCCTTTGGGATTCTCTCGGGTCTGGGAGTTGACTTTGGGTCAAATGTGTCTTGAAAGCGCACGTCGATCTTTTGGACGGGAGATCATCCTACGTAAACGAATCGTTCGTCCTTATGGTAAGTCATAATAGAGCATGGGGTGAACCGTTGGAAAGGTTAAGAGATGTAATTCGACATTACAAAGAGTTTTTCTCGGTTCGAAAGGTTGACCTTGGTCAATTAGGGCTTAGAAGCACCCGAGGACCTCTCGGAGTAGAACAGATCGTTCGTCCATATCGTAGGTCAGAATTGCACACGGGGCAGACCGTTAGAAAGGGTATTTAGTTCCCTTAGGAGATTCATTTAGTCTCATTCGAGCTGAAGAGTTTACTTTGGTCAAATGGATCCTGAGAGCTCCCGATGGCCTCCGGATTGATTTTCAGGGGAAAACTGATCGTTCGTCCGAACGATTATGCTATTTCGGGCACGGGGCACACTATTGGATAGGGGTTTCAATGACCTTCAAAAATTTAAAGAGCTTTCACTCTGACGCTGAAGTTGATTGGGTCAAATTGGGGACCGAGTGTGCCGGATGGCCTCCTAATTGATCTTCAGTAGTAAAATGGTTCGTTCATCCGAACTGTTATGCCGATTTGTGCATTGGGCAGACCGTTAGAAAGGGTATTCAGGGCCCTTTAAATATTCAAAGAGCTTTCACTCTGGCGATAGAGTTGACCGGTGTCAAAAAGGGCTCGGGCTCCCCGATGGATCTAGATCGATACTCGAAGTGCGACTTAGGGTTTATAGTGAGATGGGGAGGTGCTAGGTACCTAAGGGAAGACCTAGGGGGTCCTAGAATGTGGTGTATACAAATCCCATCGATAGGTGAGATTGGAACAAGTGATAGCCATCGAATAGACACCACATGATAGAGATCGATTTTGTGAATCTAAGGAATGAGGATGATCGATTCAGAGGGTCGAGGTCAATGATGAGGACCTAAGGTGATGTTGTGGTGATCGATTCTGAGGACCTGAAGGAGGTGATGAGTAGGGATGCGACCAATTCAGCGAGAAAAGAAAATTTTGCGGGCTTAAGTAGAAGCAATCGATTCTGAGGGTCGAAGCCAATTCTACGGGCTTATGTAAAAATGACCAATTTTATAGGTCCAAGCCAATTAAGCAGGCTTAAGTAGAAGAGACCAATTCTGAGGGTCGAAGCCAATTCTGATGGCTCGCTTAGGGGTGACCAATTCTGCGAGCTTAAGTAGAAGCGACCAATTTTATAAGTCGAAGACAATTCTGGAGGATTTTTTTGGGTGACCAATTCTGTGGGGTAAGGCCAATTGTGCGAGCTTAAGTAGAAGAGACCAATTCTGAGGGTCGAAGCTAATTTTGTGGGCTTTTATAGAATTTACCGTTCTGTGGGTCAAAGCCAATTATACGCTCTTAAATATAAGCGACCAATTCTGGGGGCCGAAGCTAATTCTGCGAGCTTATGTAGAAGTGACCAATTCTACGGGTCAAAGCCAATTTTGAGGGCTTATTTGGGGTGACCAATTATGCTGGTCGAAGCCAATTCTGCGGACTTAAAATATAGATGGACAATTCCACCGGTCGAAGGCAATTCTGCTGGCTTAAGTTGAAGTGATCAATTCTGAGGGTCGAAGGCAATTATGTGGGCTTAAGTAGAAGCGATCGATTCAGCGGTCTAAGCCAATTCTAAGGGCTTATTTAGGGGTGACCAATTCTGCAAGTTAAAGCTAATTCTGAGGGATTAAGTAGGAGCGACTGATTCCGCAGGTCAAAGCCAATTCTACGGGCTTAAGTTAGGGGTAACCAATTCTGAGGGTCGAAGGCAATTCTGCGGGCTTAAGTCGAAGCGACAAATTTTGAGGGCCGAAGCCAATTCTGTGGGCTTAAGTAAAGATGACCAATTTTATGGGTTGAAGTCAATTTTGAGGGATTATTTAGGGGTGACCAATTCTGCGGGCTTAAGTAAAGATGACTACTTCTGCGGGTCGAAGCCGATTCTAAGGGCTTATTTAGTGGTGACAAATTCTGTGGGTCAAAGCCAATTTCGCGGGCTTAAGTAGAACGACCAATTCTGAGGGTCGAAGCCAATTCTGTGGGATTAAGATACATATGACCAATTCTGTGGGTCAAACCCAATTCTGTGGGCTTAAGTAGAAAAGACCAATTCTGAGGGACGAAGCCAATTATGAGGGATTATTTGGGGTGATTAATTCTGTGGGTCGAAGTCAATTGTGTGGTCTTAAGTAGAGATGACCAATTTTGCGAGTCGACGCCGATTCTGAGGGATTATTTAGGGGTGACCAATTCTGCGGGTCAAAGCCAATTCTACGGGCTTAAGTAGAGGCGACCAATTCTGAGGGTCGAAGCCAATTCTGTGGGCTTAAGATAGAGATGACCAATTATGCGAGTCAAAGCCAATTCTGAGGGCTTAAGATAGGGGTGACCGATTTTGATGGTCAAAGTCAATTCTGCGCACTTAAGTAGAAGCGGCCAACTCTGAGGGTCGACGCCAATTCTGAAGGCTTATTTGGAGTGACCAATTCTCTAGGTCGAAACCAATTCTGTAGGCTTAAGTAGAGATGACCAATTTTGCGGGTCGAAGCTGATTCTGAGGGCTTGTTTAGGGGTGACCAATTCTGTAGGCTTAAGTAAAAGTGACTGCTTCTGAGGGTCGAAGCCAATTATGAGGGATTAATATAGAGCTGGCCAATTCTGTAGGTAAAAGCCAATTCTCAGGGCTTAAGATAGGGGTGACCGATTCTGAGGGTCAAATCCAATTCTGAGAGCTTATTTAGGGTGGTCAATTCTGCATGTCAAAGCCAATTCTGAGGGCGTAAGTAAGAGCGATCGATTCTACGGGTCGAAGCCAATTCTACGGGCTTATGTAGAAGTGACCAATTCTGCGGGTCAAAGCTAATTCTGTGGGCTTAAGTAGAAGCGACCAATTCTGAGGGTCGAAGCCAATTCTGAGGGCTTAAGTAGAGATGAATAATTTTATGGATCGAAGCTGATTCTGAGGGATTATTTGGGGTGACCAATTCTGAGGGTCAAAGTCAATTCTGAGGGCTTAAGTAGGAGCAATCGATTCTGCGGGTCGAAGCCAATTCTGTGGACTTAAGTAGAAGTGAAAGATTTTACGGGTCGAAGTCAATTATGAGGGCTTATGTTTCCTTTGGGAAGTTTGGCCACTCCACTGGGGATGTCTAATCTTTCTCTAGTGATTTGGGGAAGCATTTTGTTTTATGTTCCGCATGGGGAAGAGGGAATGATCCAAGGATTTTGAGTTGGGGAATTTTTGGAATTTTGGATCTTCCTCTAGAAACATTGCCGGGGAGAGTTATTTTCTAGAATTTTGCTAGGGATGTAAAAAAAATGTTTTTCTTGGTGAAAAGGTTCCAAAATTAATCTGGTGTTTTTAGGAATTTTTCGAGGATTTTTCGAAATTACTAGTATTTTTTGGACTTTTTATTTGAAATTTTAAAAGGGGTGCCGACCGGCATAGATGGACGGGTGCCAAATGGTAGTGGTATGATATTTTAGGGCTCCTCGATCAATTGGAGGGATAATGCCAATCGGTGGTGGCAGGGAGATGCTGATCGGCAAGCCCCTTAGCCTCTTATAAAAAGGGGGCGGGTTCTCCTCATTTTTCACAGTTTTTTGACTTGCCTTCTTATGCAATTACCTTCTGCAAATCGTTCTGAAGTTCCAAAGTCAAGAGATGGTTAAGTTTTGGCATGGCTTAATACCGATGATTGGACAGGGTTGGAGTGGAGGGCTAGGGTGCCCCTTGCACTGGGCAGCGAGAACTCGTTTGGCTCATTTGAGCCGGTGGTAGATGGTCGGATTCTTCTATGTGAGCCCTTGCATTATCATTCTTCTAGGGTGGTGAACCCTGGTGGCTATGTAAGTAAAGCCCTTTAGTATTCTTTTCCTTTTTACTTGACGAGGTTTCTTTATTTTTTGAATTTGACAATGATTTTCTTTATTTCTTCGACAATCTGACATCTCTATGTCGACTATATGTGCTCGAGGGACGACGGGGCTTAAGAATGTTTGGGATAACCTTCCATCTGTGTTGCACTGGATGGTTTCATCAGATGGCTTTGGGAGACTGCCATCTGCTCTGGATGAGATGCCTCATTCTACGGCCGTTCGGTGTGCTCTGGGGGAGAGGTGGTAGGACACTACCCACACCTTCCATTTTGGCTTTGGGGTGATGATGACGACTCCCATTTATGTGTAGCAGATGATGGGGATGGACTATGATGGTGCTCAGATTGAGGTGGATAGGACGCTGAGGGTGACGCAGGAGGCGGCGCTAGGTGATGTGGAGAGGGTGGTTTTTGGGGACTCTATCTGTTTGTCTCTGCTAAGGGAGTTGTTATTGAGGAGGAGGATTGATGAGAGCGATGGGAAGTAGGTGCGTCAGATGGATCTCTTGTTCATTCTACTTGTGCTGGGAGGTTTTCTTGTGGCGACGTCATGCACTTGTGGTTTTTGCCATTTTTTAGGGTGTTATCGGACATCCGTCTTTATAATTGGGGGAGCCTAACTTTGGCGACCCTTTATTATTATCTTAATGCATTCATCCGGTGCGATTGACAGTCTTTTATTGGAGCCACGTATCTTCTGGAGGTTTTCTTTATTATTTACATTTTCCTTTTATGCATGCACTTTTTCTTGATTTCTTAAACGCTGGCCTTTGCCCTTTGCAGACGTGGTTTTATGTGGTGATTGGGTTAAACACCTAGTTGATATCTTTGAAGGATGACTCTGTTGGGGACTTCTGTCGAATGTACCGGTGGCGAAGGTCCAACCGATAGTGGAAGAAGTCTCTCTTTGGAGGCGGTGCGTCAAGTCTCGAATGGCCTAACGGGCGAGTGGGTAAGCCCTCTTTTATCTCAGAACTGTCCTTTTCTTTGATGATTTTTTATTGATATTGATCTTTTTCTCTTTGTAGGGATTTACAGGTGACCGTTTTTCCTTGGGAGATGGCCATTCAGCACACTAGGGTGATTGGGGGACATGCGCAGATGTGGCGTCTGCTGGCGCATGAGTTTGGCTACTCTTGGTACCTCGGAGAGAGGGTAGTCAGATATATCGTGGAGGATGAGGTTGAAATGCCACCGAGGAAGCTCCCTATGTTCCTGAGGCGAGTGCTGGAGATATCAGAGGATGCCCGAGTGGCAGTGATGATGGGAGATCCGTACTCGTTGTATACCAAGACAGTTGTGATGTATGACTATATGGATTTCATGTTGAGAAGGTTGATGCCTCCAAGTATATACTATGTGATGCCTCTTCCTCGTGCAGGTTCGAGTTGACAGGTGGGGTCCTACCACAATGCTGGCGGTGCGACGACGTTAATGATGGCAACGACTTCGGAGGCTCCCTTTGTACGACTGTTCTTGCCTGGTTACATCATCCGACAAGCTAATGGAGGGTCGGTGCATTTACAAAATCATCCAAATGCGATGGACCTGAAGGAGTTGGGCTTGACAGAGGAGGTCCTTCGACCTGAGGTATGCTTTTTTGCCTCTTTGTCTTTTGATTTCCTGATTCCTTTCACACTTGATTGATTTGCTCTTTTCTGTTTTCTTTTACAGCACATTCAGGTCTCCACCACTTGGCTAAGGGATTGGATATCTTTGGCTACTGCCCATATCCGTGAGGTGGCTTCGGTCCCTTCTTGCTTGGTGCCGTTTACCTCGTTTGGGGAAGGGTCGAGTTTTGGAAGTGGTGGCACATCATCTCGCTATAAGGGAAAAGGGCACGCCATAGGGATGGAGATTCTTAGAGAGAGAGAAGAGAAGAGAGAGAAAAAAGATAGAAACATTAGGTGAGAGGGAGAGAGAGAAAAAATGTGGGTGCGGGCTGCGTCCCGTTGTTTTATTTTTTGTTTTTTCCTGTAAGACATCAATGTAACGCAGAAAAATATATGCAAATAAAAATGAAGTTTTTATTAATTCCTGCTTTAGTGATTAATGCACATGCTCTTTTTACTCTGATGCTAAGACCATAAAAAGAATTTGAAAATTGATTTGAGAAGGATTTTATTTTAAAATGGGATAAGTAAGGAAATTCGAAATTCCCTTAAGACAAAAAAAAAAAAAAATTATTTTGACAAAAAAGGAAAAAGAAAATTTCCCCGGTTACCGATTGACATGACCCTTTTCCAGCCTATCGACATAGCAGTCCAGTTCAATTAACCCAAGGCTTTGATTTCACTTTATTCAATTTCTTGGTACTTGGTGGGGCAAGTTTTACCCCGATTTCTGTAGGGTTTCTTGTCTTTGCTTGAGAGTTTTCGAGTATAAATAGGGGTGTGAATGGGGCTTTTCTCCTCACACTTTCATTTCCTTTCTTTCTCACATTCTTACTTGTTTATCATCTCTTTATTTTTCAATATGGCTCTCCTTGGTAGCTTTGAGTTTGCCAACTATATCAAAGCCTTGGAAGCAATGTGTTCTTACAATATTGATTATGATGCCTTCCACATGCGGCGAGTCTCTTGGTGGCGCAACAAGCCCATTGGGTGGAACATGCTGATGGCAGCCATGCAATTTTGGTACCCCAAGGACTATGACTTTCACTTAGAGATGGATGAAATTCGTCCTACCTTGGAGGAATTTTCTGCCATGCTTGGGATAAATCCCAATGTTGCTGCAGCTTTTCCTTAGTTTTTCCGTTCTCCTAGGGAGTTATTGGCTTGACTTCTCCATATTTCACCTTCAGTGGCCAAGCCGTTAGTTACAGGAGGTATGATTTCTCTTTCGATGGTGCTTCGGATCGTGCCTTTGCAAGATGTAGGTGATACCAGAAGCGCTGGGGCCGTTATTCAAGGCCTGGTGTCAAAACTGCAGTTGGTAACTGGGGAAGTACTGGTGGACCCCCAACTTATGGATATTATTTCTTAGATGTAGTACCATCGCAATCTTGCGGCGGTGATACTGGTAGGGACTTTGATTGGTGTGGATACTTGGCACTGGTCGTTCTAACTTTTTGAGGGGTAGCCCTGTAATGCTGTTCATGTGGATGTCATTGAGGTTCCGTATGGTGGTCCCACCTGAGTATCCTTTTCCAGCGGTGCCAAACTTTTTCTCGCGTTATTTCATTAGCATAGGCCTGGACATTGAGAGTTAGGGGAACTAGTTTGTAGAGCACTGGGCTCAGGTTTGCGCTGGTGAGTGCCTTGGTTGGGGGAGATGCTACCTATTTTGGAACACAAGGAGTACCAATATGTCCGATTGGTAGGACTAAGGTAGACCTCTTTCTACTATCCTTAGCGGCTGTTGCGCCAATTTTGTTGGGAGAAAATCGTGCCCTTGCGGACACTGAACTTCTTTCTTGTAGAGGACCTGACAGAGTGTATGCGCATGCAGTTTGGTTCTCTGTGGGAGAATCATTGTCCGTCAACCCGTCCTTCTCAACTAACTGGGCATGTCTGTCATATCTTCGGGGACTACATGAAGTGGTTATGGAAGAAGGTAGTAGCCAAGATGCTGGCTATGGAGACTGGGCAAAGGTGGTTTGCCATATCTGATACCATAGAGGGAGGTGTTATGATTTTCCCCATGATAGTCCGGGCTTATCGCTCTATATAGCATCTACGATAGTCTATTCAGACAGGGGAGGTTTGGGGACCCCAAGATATGGGCGATGATGGGGTTGGATCCTCTGGAAGCTATGGGTAGGAATTTGTGAATCTTTTATAATGGGTGTGGTTTTATGCTTTTTTGGGAATAATTGGAGGGTGATTCTTAAGAGTAGTGGGGCTTATTTTTTTTTTTAGGAAGCTAGGCGTAGGTTGGCAAGGGAAGTCGTTTGACTCCCTATGCCGATGTAATCGTACTAAAATTTCAAATAATGAAATAAAGGAGTTTTTTATCATGTAGTTGTGCCTCTTGATGACTTTTCCATTTTGAATTATCTATACCAATCGCTAAGGCATATATAATCCTTTTGTTCATGTATATGTTAGAATAATCTATCATTCTCAGGGATAAGAAAAGAATAGCATTTTGTGAAAAAGAAGGGGGTCGTGCTCATGTAAACGGATGAGATGCTACGTACCTCTGAGGGTTTTTGAAAATTTCTTGAATTCATTTTTTTAAAGATAAAAGGTTTTTAGAGGATCGGGCACCACGTAGTTCTAATTAGGGGGAAATGAAGAGTTTTTTTCTTTTATAATAGAAGGGAGGTGAGAAGAGTCATAGCGCGCCGAGATTTCGGACTAGGGGTTGAATTTCTTGAGAAGCTCCAAGTTGACTGGACACACCATTTCTTCTCCATCAAGGTCGGTGAGCATAGCAGCGCCGCCTAACATGATCTTCTTCACAATGTACGGGCCGCTCCAATTAGGCTTGAATTTCCCTCTGGGTGTCCTAGGTGGGCTCTACCATTTCTTTGAGGGTTAAATTCCCTTCTTGGACACCGCGGTCCTTGACTCTCTTGTTAAATGATCGCGCTATGCAGCGATGGTACCCTTGTATGTGATATTGGGCTTTTAGCTTTCTTTTGTTCGAGAGGGACAACTCGTCAAGACGACTTGGGCGCCAGTTTTCCTCGCTAACTTTTCTTTCTAGCATGATGCATAGTGAAGGGATTTCCAGCTCCACGGGTAGGACTGTTTCCATGCCATAGACTAGAGATTAAGGGGTAGCTCCAGTAGAGGTTCGAATTGAAGTGTGATAGCCCCAGAGGGCATAAAGGATCTTGTCAGCCCAATCTCGACAACTCTCGGTCATCTTACTGATAATGGATTTAAGGTTCTTATTGGCTTCTTCGACTACTCCATTGGTCTGACGTCAGTATAGAGAAGATTTGTGTCTCTGAATTCCATACTCTTCGAACACTTCTGTAACTTCTTCCTCACAATATAATCCGTTGTCTGATACCAAGTCGTGCGGACCCCATATCGGTAGATGATGTTTTTCTTGATGAACTTGGCCACTTTCTTGGCATTCAAAATTGTGTATGACTCGAGTTTGACCCATTTGGTGAAGTAGTCAATAGAGACTAGGATGAACTCACGCCCGCTGGATGCTTTTGGTGTAAATTTCCCTATGATGTCAATGCCCCATGTAGAGAACAGCCAGGGAGAAGTCATGTTGTACAATTCCCGTGGGGGTAAGTGATGTAGGTTGGAAAAATATTGGCATTTGAGGCATCTTCAAATATAGGTTGCTCAATCTTGAACCTTGGTAGTCCAGTAATAACCCCGTCGAATGATCTTTTTGGCGAGCATATGGCTGTTCATGTGGGGTCCGCATTCCTTGCTGTGAATTTTTTGCATCATTTCTTTAAAGCCAACCTGTAATGCAGTGCAAATGGGTTCCATCGAAGTTTCTCTTAAATAGTTCTTTATCACAAATAATAAACTGGGCAACCAGTCTGCGGAGAGTTGCTCGGTCTTTCTTATCAGATCTTTGGGGATACCTACCATTTTTAAGGAGGCGCCAAATATTAGAGTACCAGCAGCCAGCTATCTCGAGATCTTCCTTCGTGCCAAGCTTAATGTGGTAGTAGTGGGTAGATTTGTCTTATTTTTGGACAAGGAAAGGGTCCATGGTTATTCCTTTGGGCATATCAATCATGGAGGCTAAGGTAGCAAGGGCTTCGGCTAGGTTATTCTTTGCTCGGGGCAGGTAGTGGAAGGCGATTTCTTAAAATTGGGAAGCTAGCTCTTCTAGGTGGGCATGGAAGGGTAAAAGTTTCTTGTCCTTTACTTTCCATTTTCTAAGTACTTGAACGATGATGAGGGATGAATCCCCGTAGACAATGAGGTATCGAATTCCTTTTTCGAGGGAAACTTTGAGGCCTACCGTGCACGCCTCGTATTCAATTATGTTGTTGGTGCAAGAAAAGTCCAGCTTAATGACAATATGAGTGTGACATTCATCAGGGGAAATTAGGAGGATCCCAATGCCATACCCTTTTTTATTGGCAGCATCGTCAAAGAATATTTTCCAACAAAGGTCTTCTTGGGAGGTACAGAGGATATTCTCATCAGGGAACTCAGAGATCCAGACATCGGCCTTTTCCATAGGGTAGTCAACAAGGTAGTCAGAGATGGCTCTTCCTTTCATGGCCTTTTGCGTGACATAAGTGATATCAAATTCACTTAAGAGCATCAACTAATGGGCCATTCAGCTAGACAAAGCCAGTTTATCGAGTAGGTTCTTGATGGGATCCATTCGGAATACAAGCTTGATGGGAAAGGAGATCATGTAGTGACGTAATTTTTGGTAACCCAGACAAGAGCGCCCCATTATTTTTCCAAGGCGGTGTAGTTAACTTCGTAATTGGCCACCTTTCAACTGGCATAGTAGATGGCTCTCTCTTTACGGGTTTCTTTGAGGTATTGGGCTAGTAAATCCCCAACTGTAGTATCGGTTACGGTTAAGTATAGGAGTAAGGGAAAATCAGGCTTTGGCAGTATGAGAACTGGAGGTTGGGTTACGTATTACTTATTTCGATTGAAGGCTTCTTGGAAAGCTTTGTTCCAGACTTTGGTTGAATCCTTTCGGAGGAGTTTAAAGATGGGTTCGCAGATGGAAGTCAATTGGTTTATGAATAACCTGAAGTATTGTAATTTCCCTAGGAATACCAGAACTTCCTTCTCTATTTGAGGTGGCATAATCTCAAGTATGGATTTTAGCTTGGCAGGATCCGGTTTTATCCCTTTCTCACTAACCATGAGTCCCAAGAGTTTTCCTTTAGTAACGTCGAAGAGACATTTGCTAAGAGCGGGAATATGGCCCTCCCTTGTCTTGGACTTGATAATCATGTCGTCTACGTATACCTCAACTTCCTTGTATATCATATCATACAGAATGGTTATGGAGGCCCTCTGGTGGGTAGCGCCTGCATTTTTGAGACCAAATGTCATGAAAATGTAGTAAAAGGTTCCCCAAGGGGTGATGAATGCGATTTTCTCTTGGTGATCTGGGTGCATCTTGATCTGATTATATTCGACAAACCCATCAACGAATGACTTGAGAGCGTGACTGTCCGTATTGTCCGTAATCATGTCAATGTTGGGTAGTGGATAATCATCCTTCGGAGAGGCCTTTTTCAAGTCTCGGTAGTCAAAAAACATGCAAACCTTCCCTCCTGATTTTGGCATGGGTACGATATTGGCTAGCTATATGGGATATTCGATCACACGAATGAATCCCATGTTTAGTTTCTTGACTACTTCTTCTTTAACTTTGCGTGACCATACGATGCGAAGCTTTCACAGTTTTTGTTTGACCAGTTTGCATTCCGGGAGAGTTAGGATCTCATGTTGTGCTATCTCAGGGTAAATGCTGGGCATATCATCATAGGACCATGCCAAGACATCCAAGAATTCCTTTAGTAGTTATTCGAGTTACATGCGTTCATGATCATTAAGGGGGCCCCTATCATAATCTCGCGCATTTGGCTATTAGAACCGAGATTAATAACAATAGTTTCATCTTCATTAACTTGAACGCGATTATGTTATTTGCTATTAACCTTATTTAGATTAGTTAAGAATTATTCATTTGCAAAATTATCACCATCAAGAGTTTGATTAGAATCAAGACAATTACTATAAGACACATCAAATACTCAAAATATTCGTTTATTTCATTAATACGAAAAACAACATTGAGAACCTCATTAATGAAGGTATCAATTACATCAGAGTGAGGGGAAATAACTAAAGGGTAAAAAGGATAAACATTGGGGGTTAGGTTAAGCATTAGTAGATGGAACAGGCGTAGTATGTCAGTTGAGAAGAGGTACATCAACATCTTTGATGAGGTAGGATGGATTAAACGATGTATCCCCTGAGTGAATCATGAAGAGTGTTAGCCCTAGTGTCTGTAAATTGAAAAAATCCTTAGAGTCACTACCCTCAAAATCCCTGGTATCAGCTGTGGTCTCTTTAGTGTGTGGTTATACATGGTTCTGGGAACTCTCGGCCCATGGGTAGCTATCTTTAAAGAAGATATCCATTCCTGGTTTCATCTTTTTATCTACACGGTCATACCAAGGTTCAGGGAAGTTACAGAAGGGGAAATATTCACATTCTCTGATGAATTTTCCATTTAGGGAATCTCCCGGGATAGTTCTAGCATATTCTAACCTCCTCTTCAGTCGAGGCTGGCGAATCAATCTGAGTTCTTCTTTTGACGGTTAGTAGCCCAAGCCACGAGAAGGAAAGGCCTCCTTCAACACAATCGTTTTAATTATCCCTTGCTGTCTTCGCCCTAGCCCCAGTCCGGGAATAAAGTGCATGTTCTTGAACATTTGGATTACATTGATGTTTCCATGTGGGTTATATTCTAGAAAAACCCTATCTTTGAAGTCATCCCCTAGTAGGAGTAGGAGTGGTTCAACTTGGAATCCTGACAAAAGCATATTATTGACCCCATGTTGTATTTCAGGTACTGGATTACTGGTGCTGGAATTCTCGATGTTGTCACTGTCTCCTATGATGGTAATAACCTGCCCGTTGGCAAAGAACTTCAATTTTTTATGAAGGGAAGAGGGCACCCCTTTGATGCTATGGAGCCACGGTCGTCCGAGCAGTAGATTAAAATAGGCTGGGATATCGATGACTTGGAATTCAATAACAGGATTTATAGGTCCAACCCTTATTACAAGCTTGATAGATCCCATTACTTCTCAGCGGGTGTTATCGTAGGCACGTATAGTAGCAGAGGTTGGAGAAAGGTCACTCACTTTTAATCCCAGACAATTGAGGGTTCTTAACGGCAAACATTCAAAGCTGATCCGTTGTCGATAACTTCAACATAGATATTAAGAGCATGATTGTGGTTGGGACCAATCTTGGGGATTTCTTATTCAAAAAAGGAGAGCATTCGAGTAGAGGTCAAGGATCTGATTAGGTTAACCGCTTCTTCCGGCATGGTTGTGGGAGGAATTATGGGTCCCGTGAGTAGATTAATTAGGGCATTTTAGTTCAGTTGGGAAGATATAAAAAGCCCCCATAAAGTGATGTTAGCTTGGGTTTTCTTTAGTTGATTGAGTATCTTTCTTTCTTCGAGATTCATTTCTAGCACATGGAGATTCTCAACACCCTTTCCTTTATCGCTCACTGACGGTTGTAGACTTGGGATTTGGTAGTATCTTCCTGACCTAGTCATGTGGTTCACAGAAGGAGGGAAAAATATAAATCCTGTTTCTTCATCGATATCGAGTTGTTCAGCCACCTTGTTGGTTTTTCCTAGAATATCCTTAAATGATACCATTCCGCATATGTTGGCTATCAAACTAATCTTTTATGAATCTTTCTCTTAATCTGAATCTTCAAAATCATTTCCCTATCTGATGGAAATGATATTGTCTTTCCATGCAAAGTCAATGCACTCCACAACTGCCACGACCACTTCGTATAATTCCTCCCATTCGCTAGGTAAATGCAGAACTGAAGGGACCAGGCTCCCTTGTAGATTTAAAGCATCGAGTAGCTCAAAGATACTACAAATATCACCAGTCTGTTGAAATAAATTTGTCATGATCTGGACCATGTCATCTAGACTGACTTCGTCGGTTGGTACCACCCAATTGTCTGACTCTTGGGCTAATTTTTTAGTTTCTAAGAACAACCCACTTAATCTCTGACAGTCGATGGTCATCTGGGAGGGTAATTTTAGCCCAAACTCTAAGAGTTGGTTCAACAGTACTGACAGTTCCATATATTTTACCTCTAGAACGGGTGCGGACGGTGATGCATGCTCTGTTGAGGAGTGATAAGTCTTGATCAGTTCAATTGGTAGGGTGTAAGAGGAAATATTGGCATGTTTGGAGAGGTTTAGGAGAGTATATGGGTATGACTTGTAATTCACTCGCCATAATTCAGGTAGATGGGTCAAATTCTGAGTCTTTTTCTAGGAATATGGTATTTGCATGATTCGGGAGTGGATTATGGATAGTGTTTGGTTTGATATTAGCTGCTGGGACAATAATAACCCGATTAAATAGGCCTTGGATCATATTTCGGAGATGGAAACATTGATCGGTGGTATGGCCTGCAGTTTGATGAAAGTCATAATGGGCATTGGGCTTGAAGTTTTTCGCAAGTGGGTTTGGTAATGGACGGAGGTCTAATGGTTTGATCAGATTTTATCTCAAGAGGGCCTGGTAGACTTTTGAGAGAGGAGTGTGAATCTCGATGTATTCCTTTCAGACTGGGTTTGGGCGACTTCTTTGTGCCCATAAAGCGACAGGATGAGAGATGTTGTTGATGGTAGAAATCGTGGTACAAGCAAGTTTTTCAAATTTTCTAGGAGAAAACTGTCTAGAGGTTTTCCTCAGTTCAATTTCTATTTTGGCAAGACTTTCTTCGATCTCCACTCCTGATTCTTGGAGGTCTCAAAAGCGGGGGTAATACTGTCCACCCATGGTTGCTCGGATATGGAGTAGGAAGTTCATCTTTATGATACTTACCTCTTCTTATTCGAAAGGCCGATTGGTCATGGTAGATGCTTTTTGTCTCCATCTTGCTATAAAATTGCTAACTGATTCCCCAGGGTTCTGCTTAAGTAGCTCGAAGTCACGGCGGGTAACTTCTAGCTCTTTGTTGTACTTGTACTGTGACATGAACTCGTGGGCAACATCTTAGCAACTATGGATCCTGGATTCCTTAAGGGATAAGAACCAACAGAGAGCTCTATCTTTCAAAGTCTGCTGGAACATCTGGGCCATTATTTCTTCAGAATCCCCTAGGAGAGTCATGTCTCAGTGATAGCTACGGAGATGAATAATTGGAGGTACACTTCCTCCTAACTTCTCGATATGGGGCATCTTGAATTTTCTCAATAATTTGGCTTTAGGATAGGGAGACATGTGGGTACAGTCCATGTAGTTCCCAAAGAGTCTGACTTGATAGAACTTCTTGGTTAACATCTTGAGGTCTTCCTTGACCTTGTTCAATTCTTCCTATTTCGAGTCAACAGTCGTGGGTAAATTAACCAATGGCTGAGCAAGTTTTGGCATAGGCAGATGGGTTGACGACCGCCCATTGGCAGGAGGATCATGGGGAGCGTACTGGTATTCCTCGAGAACCCAAATCGGCTCAAGTACAAGCGGACCCATAGCTCGGGGAAAAAGGACCTCGGGCTCTTCGGGGACAGGGACCCGATTTCTTTGCATCTCATGAACCTCAGTTTGAAGGTTGCCAATTTTGGAAGTGAGATGAGCTAGAATCGTCAACAAATTTGGCTATACATTCGTAACTTGATCCGTATTCTCCGTGAAAGGCGAGTAAATCTTTAACTTGGAATAAGTAAGGGGACTATTAGAACTTTGGGAAGATTCGACTGAAGACCGAAGCCAATAGGGAGCCAAGCCAAGGGTATGCGATCGACCTGATAAGGAGAAAAATTGGGATTTATTTTTCGCAAAGAAAATAAGGAGGAAAATATTTTTTTGACATTTTTGGAAAATATGAGGACAAAAATGTTTTTTTGGAGGAAAATAATATTTTTTTGGTATTTTTGATAAAAGAGGAAAAAAAGTTTTTGGACACTTTTGGAAAGAGAGAGGAAAAGACGAGAGATGGGTCTCAGTGTGATTATTATATTTATTAGGTTCTCACTTGTACTAAGTTTGCCTAGATGTAAAAAAGAAGTGTCAGACGAGACCCGAGCCTGTAAAAATTGTGTTTACTATATGTAGAAGCTGGGGTTGGACTTGTTACCAGGCTCGACGGGTAGGGTCCTATTTAAAAAATAGCGCACAAATTTGGATGCCAGGCCGATACAAAATTTTGATAGAGTTTTGGATCAAAACCGACAATCTAATATGTTTCTCCTAGGCTGGACACCTATATGCAGGTATACAGTTTATTGGGTTAATTGAAAGGTGTTCCCCCCCTTTGGCGTGATTTCCACGATATACGTCTTGCTTTTGAGGGCAATTGGTACGTGTAGACAAGACATTTGATATACCTGAGTGTACATGAACTGCCTCACTATATACCTTGCGAGGACGGTACTTGTGAGAGCGAATTGGATATACTCGACGTACGTGAACGAGTTTCCAGCGATATAGCTCCCGTCATGACTTCGGCCATGTGGTACGATACGGGGGAAGCGTTCAAGATACGTTGAAGGTACTTGTACAATGGAAGGCGAGATTCATATTGCTTAGGCTAACTGTGACCTGCCAGACCAGCGCCCATCACGAAGTGACTCCCCACTTACGGGAAAAAATTTGGTCAATAGCAATGCTCTTTGGTGATGTTGTGTGTAGTATGAATGATTATTTGATTAGTATCTTACGGATAGAGTATCTTTATTGATCATGCCCAATCGAGAATAAGGTACAAGTATAAAAAATAGAGCCATACTAAGCAAGGATAACAAGTAAGAGTGGGTAGTGTGTGATGGATATATACAAGTGGAGGTGCGTGTTAGTGACACCTAAGAATGAATTTCTACGTGGTGTGTGAAACATGTGAATATACATGATCCTAGGTGGATGTGGTGTGAAGTGTTCATGGAAAAAATTTCTACAAGTGTGTAAATATTGACATAAGCATGAGGTACATATGTACAAGGAATAATAAGGGGAACATAAAAAAGGGGAATATATAAGAAAGAAAAAACCCAATGCAAACAGAGCCTAGACCTCTTAAAATAGTCCCCTACGGAGTTTCCACTGTGGCCATCCCGGGCGGCACTGGGGGGAGAGAGAGATACATCCCCTCGGGAATGTTGCACCGTGGTCTCACACCCCTCTTGGGAAGGTTTCTTCGGTCGTCGTCGGTGAGGGGGTAAATGTGAAGAGATGGAGTTGCCAGCCTATTTTGCACAAAACAGGCAAAAGAACATGTTTCCACTTTGAGAGAGCGGCATGAAGGACAAAATGATGCATATGAAACCAATAGTTCGAAGGTTTGGGGGCTAAGTTACAGAATGGGAAGGTGTTAGGCACCCATCCCGCCTTTTCGATCTCTCATGGCCTAGTGTTATTATTTTCCTATATATACCCATGAAGTGTGTGTGCGTGTTTATATAATGGAGATCAGAATTGTTCAACTCATACCATGGACAAGGTAGAGTGATGTCATCCATAGGAATGTTCCAAAAATAACATATGTAGAAAGTATAATTTGTGCGTTCATCACGATATTGATCGTTATTAGGAAGCGATAATATGTGTTGGATGAAATGCAAACAAGCATGATATATATATAAATATGAAAACGGGAGGTTTAAGAAAATTAAGGAATTGAGAAAATTTGGAAAATAGGACTCGAGTCTCGAATTTTAATCTAGACGCCTACGTAGCCTATAGAGGCATCAAAGTCCACGTAGTTCAAATGTAGCATAGGGATGGGGTTTATCCCATAGATCCGAACGGAATTGTATTATATGTGTATGTGTAGAGAATGTGTTTTTTAGGTTTTGGAAAGAGTGTGATATATAATTCCGTTCGAAATTTATGGGTGTAACCCTGTTTTATTTGTTTTTGGGATTTTTGTAGAAAATAAAGTATGTGCAATATACTAATAAAAAGTGTAGATATTAATGTGTATGAACTAAAGTAAGAACTAGATTATGAATTAAGGAATTCAAAGAGAGAGGGAAGGAATTGGACCTTCTTTGAAGCTTGATCTTTGATCTTGGATGAACTCCCTTGAGTATTGATGAATTTTGATGATATAGAAGGATATTTTCCAAATTGGGTATGAAAAGAATGGGAATGTAAGCTTGGATGGAACTTCACATGAGGGACTTCATTGATTTCGAGGGGATGCTGCTGAGATCACTGATGTTGATGGATTTGTTGTCTCATCTTGGGAATGAGGTCATGGCCCCTATTTATAGGGTCAGGGTGGTGACGATCAGTGACTATAGGCATGTGACCCCAGACACTGTGCCGATAGGCAGGGATCTGGACCTGCCAATTGGCAGTCCCGTGCAGATTTCTTTAGAAAAATGGTCATAGAACATAAACTATTGATCTGAATCATGCACGAGGCATACTGTTAAAAAGGTATTTCAGATACCTTCAAGAGTACTTTGGGCCGCTCGCCGGTCCAAGAGTTGACTTTGGGTCAAATGTGGCTTGGAAGTGTACATCTATCTTTTGGACGGGAGATCGTGGGACGAAAATGGATCGCTCATTCGTATGGTAAGTCAGAATCACACACAGGACGGACCATTGGAAAGGTTAGGAGATTTACTTTGACATTTCAAAGATTTTTTCTCGGTTCAGAAGGCTGACCTTGGTCAATCGGGGCTCGAAAGTGCTCGTGAACCTCTCAAAGTAAAAATGGATTGTTCTTCCTTATCATAGGTCAGAATCGCGCATAGGATGGACCGTTAGAAAAGGTACTTAGTGTCCTTAGGAGATTCATTCAGTCTGGTTCGAGATGAAGAGTTTACGTTGGTCAAATGGAGCCCGGGAGCACCCGGTGGCCTCCAAATCAATTTTTAGGGGAAAATTGATCGTTTATCCGAACGGTTATGCTATTTTGCGCATGGGGTGGACTGTTGGAAAGGGTTTTCAATTCCGTTTGAATATTCAAAGAGTTTTTGCTCTGATGGTGAAGTTGATTGGGGTCAAATCGGGCCCCAGATGTGCTCGATGGCCTCCGAATCGATCTTTGGTAGTAAAATGGTCTGTTTGTCGTAACCGTTATGCCAATTACCTCATGGGGTAGACCGTTAAAAATGGTATTCAGGGACCTTCAAAGATTCGAAGAGCTTTCACTTTGAAGATAGAGTTGACCGGAGTCAAATGGGGCTCGGGGGATCCCGATGGATCTAAATCGATACTCGGAGTGCGACTTAGGGTTTATAGTGAGATGGGGAGGTGCTAGGGACCTAAGGGGAGACCTTGGTGGTCGTAGAATGTGGTTTCTACAGCGATGCCCAGACAAAGATGCTCTTAATACCTCCCTTAGTGACGGCAGTGAGGTCGAATCGGTGGATTCTGGAGACGAGTCATTGCGTGAATGTAACTTCATCGCATTTATTGCTATTCATGTGAGTACTGACAGTCCACCTCACGATGATGAGGATGCTATTTCATAAGGAAACATCGACAGTGGAAGCGACACAAGTGAGGGGGAGGATGTTGCAAGTGAGAGCGAGAGTGATTTACGATGCGCGTACGCTGATTTATATGTTGATTCTTTTAAAACTAAAAAGCGTAACAAGGCGTTATCTCTTAGGATAGTTGCCTTAGAGAAAGATTTAGGAGAGACGATAGAGAGAGAGAGTCCTCCATTACCATTGCCTTGAGAGAGAGAGACTGTTTGGGTTGAGAGAGAGAGACTGTTTGGGTTGAGAGAAAGATAGTCAGTTTGGTGAGCGAGAGATGTTTAGAGAAAGAGAAAAGGGACTTGATTAAGAAAGTATCTAGTCTTACGAGTGAACTCCATACCTCCATGGACACTCAAAATAAATTTGAAGCCCTTGTATCCCAGCTTACTCATGACCTTGAGATAGCCAAGGACGTCAAGATAAAGATTGAGGATATCTGGAAAGATGGAAAAGATGCTCCTCGCCCCTACTTTTGGTTTTGGTGAAAGGTAGGAAATTGGTTTTGATGGTGCCTCCACGTCCTATGTGACACCAAAATCGGTTCCTGAGTTTATAATGAACCCATATGGCCATCGCTAAAAACCCTAAAGAAGAGTTTGTCCAAGAAAATCAAACTAAGGTTGGCCAAAGCCTGTGTACTTTTGTACCTACGGCAAAAGAAAGGGCCACCTTAGGGAGTTTTGCTATAGTTTGGGTAGGACACGAATTACATTTGCTCCACCACTTGCCACTAACAACTTTTTTAGTCTTAGAGAGAAGGTTGAGTTTCTAGTCACTACTTCCCAGAGTCTAATCGAAGAGTTCCAACGGATTTCTATGCCATCAGCGGACACTTCTAATATCCCGACTAGAGCCAACAATGAGAAGAGAAAATAGAAGGTTACCTAGTCTTGGGTACCTAAGCTCGACGCAAAGGGCCTTGTTGTTCATGTTGCTCTCAAAACACATAACACTTCTTAGTGGTACTTCGACAATGGGTGCTTCAGACACATGACAAGTGATGTCTCATTTTTTCCTACCTAGAGGATCGCAAGGAAGGTAAAGTCACCTTTGGAGATGGGAGAAAATCTAGCATAGTAGGACGAGATATAGTAGAGATACCAGGATTTCCTAAGCTAGACGATGTTTTGTACATCAAAGGGTTGAATTGAATGCAAACCTTCTCAGCATTAGCCAACTATGTGACACTGACTTTGTAGTAAAGTTTGACCAGAATGAATGCAATGTTTATGATCAAGCCATTAAACTTCTGTTGCAAGGGGTGAGGACTGAAGATAATTGCTATGGGATTGTGCCCAAGTCCTTATTTGCCTGCAATAGCGTCACGATCATTCCTATGGATATGTGGCTTCAATGTCTAGGTCATGTGAACGTTAGAGATTTGGAGAAATCAGCTAAAAAGGACCTAGTACGTGGCTTGCCATCACTTGGAAAGTCGACTTTCACGGTTTGTGGACCCTGTCAGTTGGGAAAGAAAGTTCGTAGCCCCCATAGGAAGTTAAATTCCATTACCACTTCATGAGTACCTGAGTTGATTCACATGGATCTTATGGGTCCTACTCGTACTGAGAGTTTGGGTGGTAAGAGGTATATCCTCGTGATGGTAGATGATTTCTCTCGTTACTCGATCGTAGGTTTCCTGAGAGAAAAATCCGATGTTGTGGAGTTTCTTAAGACCAAGTTTCATGTCCTGCAAAAACAATACGGACTCACTATTAATAGAATATGTAGTGACAATGGCACTAAGTTTAAGTATGATAAAATAGATCTTTAGTGTGATAGCTTCGGGATCAAACATGAATTTTTGGCCGTGAAGACTCCTTAGAAAAATGGGATTGTTGAGAGGAAAAATCGAATGATTCAGGATATGGCTAGATCTATGCTTCTAAGTCGTAGAGTTGCTAGGAGACTTTGGACAGAGGCAGTGTTTACCACATGCCACACAATGAATAGGGTTTACTTCCGTCCACACACACTTAAGACACCCTACGAATTGTGGACTGGAAAGAAGCCTAACCTTTCATATTTTCGTGTCTTTAGGAGTAAATGATACATCCTACATGATATAGAGAAATTAGGAAAGTTTGACTCCCGCAGCGATGAGGGAATATTATTAGGATATTCATCGACAACTAGAGTATAGGTTTTTAACCTGAGTAGCACTAAGGTTATGGAGTCAATAAATGTCCCCGTGCAAGATGACGAATCATCATCATTTGTTGATTTTAACATTTTATGTGAGGATGATTCACTTTCTTCTGATGATCCCATTATGACTCCCACACCCAGGGTGGATCCTATTCCTGATTTAGGGGATACTCCTAATTAGGTTCGCAAGAGTCATGATCCTACTACTATTCTAGGAGATCCCACCCTAGGGGTCAAGACTCGTGCTCAGCTAGAGAATGTTGTTAGCCATGTTTGCTTCACATCGAAAGTCTAGCCCGATAAATATAAGGAAGCACTCAAAGATGAACACTGAATATGTGTTTTGTAGGATGAGTTGCTTCAGATGAGAAACAATGATGTCTGGGAACTATTCCCCCGACCTAGTGAGACAAATATGATAGGTACTAAGTGGATCTTCAAGAATAAGGTGGATGAGACTGGTACCATTATCCGAAATAAGGCTAGGTTGGTCGCTCAAGGGTACACACAGATAGAGGGTGTAGACTTTGACGAGACATTCACTCCTGTTGTGAGGCTTGAGTCTGTCCGCTTACTACTCACCATCACTTGTCCTCTGCGCTTCAAGTTATATCATATGGATTTCAAGAGTGACCTTCTGAATGGCATTCTATAGGAGGAGGTTTATGTGTAACAACCAAAAGGGGTTGAAGACCCTAATCACCCTAATCACGTCTACTATCCGAGGAAAGTTTTGTATGATTTGAAGCAAGTACCCCGTGCTTGGTATGGCAGGCTTACTTCCTATGTTTTAGACCATGGTTTCAAGAGAGGGGGAGTTAATATGAAATTGTTCTTCTGGAGATATGACGGTGTTAATTTGGTTGCCGAGGTCGATGTGAATGCCATAGTCTTTGGATCCACGTGCTCCTAGCATGCTCACCACTTTGAGGAGGAAATAAAGAGTGAGTTTGAGATGAGCATAGTAGGTGAGAGTACTTTCTTCCTAGGTCTTCAGGTTCATCATCTAGAGGATGGTATGTTCATCTCCTAATCCAAGTATGCTAGAGACCTTGTGAAGAAATTTGGTCTTGAATCCTCTAAGAATGCACATACACCGATGCGTACCTCAACTAAGCTTAACAAGCACATTTCAGGTAAGGGCGTAAAGAAAACCTTGTATTCGAGTATAATAGGCAGTCTTCTGCCAGTCTTCCCGACATATCCTTTAGTGTTGGAGTCTGTTCACAATATCAGGCATCCCTGAAAGAGTAACACTTACTCGCTCTTAAACGTATTATCAAATACATGAATGGGACTCTCTCACTTGGAATTTGGTATTCCTTTGATACCAATGACCGTTTATCTGCCTATTCGGATACTGATTGGGTCGGGGATGCAGATGGATGTAGGAGCACTTCTGGTGGGTGTTTATTCTTTGGATATGCTCTTGTCTCTTAGTTGAGAAAGAAGCAAAACTCCATCTCTTTATCCACTGTGGAGGCTGAGTACATTGCCACCGAGAGTTGTTGGACGCAAATTCTGTAGATGAAGCAGATGTTGGAGGATTATGGGATATCACAGGACACCATTACTATTTCCTATGATAACACGAGCGCGATACACATATCCCGTAATCCTATCCAGCATTCGCACACAAAGCACATTAGGATATGCGAGCACGTTATCCATGAGCTTGTAGAAGAAAATGTTGTATCCTTGAGTTTTGTATTTACCGACCTCTAGTTAATGCCCTTAGATTCGAGAGTGTTAGGAAGTCTTTAGGAATTTGCACAGTTGATTGAGGGGTGGTCACCATGTATAGAGTAAGATGAATTTTTCATGTTCATATCATCTGATTCCTATATCTAGATTGTATCATTATTATTTTTTTATTATTTTGAAAAATTAAAAAATCCAAAAAGATTTTATTTTTTGAATTTTTTAAGAGAAAATCAAAAAGATTTTCGTTTTATAATTTTTTTTGAAAAACACAAAAAGAGTTTTGCATTTTTGTTTACACCATTTATGGATGAATATTTTAGATAGCCATAGCCACAAGTTCATTTCATATTCCAAGTGACTATTTGATAGTGATTTGAGATGCTACATCATTTCATCCATATGCTTTACATTGTTTAGAGCCTTTAAGATGTGATTAGTGATATCTTATACATGTTTGGTTCCTTATCTACTTTATTTCACACATGCACGGTATTATTTGAGTATTGCACTTGCCTATCACATATTGGTTTGAGTGTTTCCATCTCAATTGTATCTATACAACGACCAAAATGCGATAAAACTTGACCAGATAGTAGTGCATGCAAAAACCGTTTATCATGAGGACTTAATTGCAACAAAATATGATGAGTGAATCACAGAAAAGGGCTGGGAACTCATCGTGAAAGCCACCGTTTGAAAAGAGCTTAAAAAAATTAATTGTCAATAAAAAGAAAAATATGCCAAATTAAATGTGCCAATAGGTTTTAGTTTCATCACCTCAAAAGAAAAATATAATATATAATTATTTATGAGGGAGTTTGGATGGAAAGAAATGAAAAACAGGTTTGCACGTCCTTGAAAGTCATGAAAAAGTGTTACAATGTTTTGGACGTTATTAGTGTGGAAATCACTTTGAGCTTTGATTTGTTGATTTGATTGAGTCAATTTCTTTTAATTCCATATTTTTTACACCTAAGAAAGATGTTGAGTTTATTCATTAGGAATATCCAACATTCATCGTGCACATATGTTGTGGTTGAATGTATTGATTTTTCTGTCGAATTTGTTCACATCCCTACATTTTCACTATCACCGACTTGGTTGTTTTGGTATTCTTTCATGGTATGATTATTTGTTGTATATTTTGTGAGAAAAATTTTGAAAAATTCAAAATGAGAAAGTTTGACTACCTTGTGACATTCTCCATTTTCATTTTATTTATGTTCTTGATATTTGTCTATTTGGAGACATCATAAAAAGGAGGAGAACGAATTATGGGGGAGAAGAATTTCGTTTGATTTTATAGTGATTTGCTTGATCATAAATTGTTACTTACTTTTGCTTATTATTATATTTCAAACTGTTACATGTCATGGGTATTTGTACTTAATTGAGGATTATTTTCTCACACCATGATAATGATAAAGAAAGATTGAAGAGTTGGAGATTTGAAGATGTTGAAGTTTTTTGAAGACATGCACGTAGTATTTCCAGCTTTTGGGTTTAATGGGGATATTAAATTGTATGTCATTTGGTTTTTGTTTGGGTAGCATAATTTTGATTTTTTATGTATGTACCGGCATAGACATAGGGGGAGATTTGTAAGGACATGATTTTATAAATGTCCGAGTTAGAATCTAGGAATTTTTTATTTGTCCTAGATCACAGTTAGTATGTCTGATACCGCTACATTTGGCACATCAACGTAATCATCCACGATGGCCTTGATCCGAATCCACATGTCCATTATCTTCATACGTGCATCATGCAACTTGCATTGTACTCTTCAACCGTTCCCACTACTCCACTCACGATTATGGAAAAATAATTTATTTGGACTGTTTATTATTTACATAAATATTTGGGAATTTTTTTATAAAATATTTTTAAAGGGATGGAACGTTTTCACTTCAAAATATGAATTTTCTTTAAGTGTAGAGGATAAGGGAAAACATCTCGCTAACGTCATTCGAGCGAGATTGGTTGGTCGTTCGCGCGACATAGCCATCTCGCGCGAAGTCGTTCGAGCGATGTGGCCTGACGTTCGAGCGACACCTGTACTTCGTTCGAGCGACGCACCACCTCAATTTTTGTATTTAAAGTGGTGCCCATTCTACACGTTTTTTAAGTCCTTTGGCAGTGACATTTCTACAAATATTCTGCCCAGAATAGACTTCGATTTTTCAAGGTTTAATGCCTTTTTGATTCACAAATCCTTTCGAAACATTTGTGTGAATCTTTAAACCCTAGATACAATTGTTCTACTCATCTTAGAGTAACCTTGTGGAGAAGATGGGTATTTATCCACTGCTGATATTGGAGTTCTTACGGGACCTCTTGATGACAACGCCTCTGCCGACGAACCGACGCCTACGGGTATTCATGCGTTAGAATTGTATTTTGTTATGATTGTAAGTTGTTACGTATTATAGTGAAATGAATGGTTTTGCCCCTTTTGGGGATTTTTCCACATATTGTGATTGACTTTGCATGCTTGATTTGATTTATTTAGTTTGTCACAATTTGGTTCCAAGAGTTAGGATTTTAGGAATCATTGATTTCTGGCGCACTCTCATAAACCAAATCAGAATTCAAGGTCCAACCATAAATTCAAATCTAATGATGAGAATACAAATTTTAAACCTCAATTTAGATCTGAACCTTTAGTTCAATGCTTCATGTGTGGAAAGCTTGGTCATTATGCTAAAGATTGTAGGTATCAGAAGGGTCAAAATGTAAAGCCTTAAGCAAATATAACGAGGAGGGCAAATTTTCAACTGTGGTAACAGAGGAAAACATTTTGAGTAACATAATGTACTAGTGGCTTAATTCTGGATCTACCAAGTATATTTGCAACATGAGAGGTACCTTCACTAATGTGGGTGAGGGTGAACATCTATATTTTGGAAACTACTCTTTGTCTAATATTGAGGGTAAGGGTACCATAATTTTGAGGTTTTCTCCACAAAATATTCGTACCTTGAAAAAGGTTTTGTATATTCTTAAGGTTAGGAAAAATCTGGTGTGAGGATTTGTGTTAGTGAAAAAAGGTTTTAAAATGTTCTAAAGAGTGATTAGGTAGTTGTGACTAAGGGAGGTACTTTTTTTGGGAAAGTTTATGTTCATAAGGGTTTTTTCAACTGTGGTTGATAATAATAATAATAATAATAATAATAATAATAATAATAATAATAATAATAATAATAATAATAATAATAATAATAATAATAATAATAATAATAATAATAATAATAATAATAATAATAATAAAAATAAAGAATCTAGTTCTTCTACTTATTTGATTAATTCTTGTGATAAGCATTTTAGACTTGGTCATATAATAAGGAATCTATTAGAAATTGATATTTTGGAAAACATACCAAAATCTGATATTTCTATTAACTCAAAATGTAAAATATGCGTTGAATCGAAGAAAGCTAATATAACCTTACCCTAATGTTGAAAGAATCACAATTGTTTTAAGTTCAATATATTATGATCTTTGTGATTTAAAAGGCTAACACGTAGCGAAAATAAATATTGTGTAACTTTTATCGATGATTAATCTTGAACGGTTATATTTATCTTCTTACAACTAAAGATGAGAGTTTCTATAAATTTATTTCGAATAAATTAGAAGTTAAAAATCAATTGAAATAATCCATTAAATCCTTAAGATGTGATAGGAGAGGGGAATGTACCGGTGATCTTGATAAATATTGTAAGTAAAATGAAATAATTCATCAAGTTACTTCTCCATACTCGCCCCAATCTAATGGCGTGGTTGAAAGAAAAAACAGAACACTTGGATATGAAAAATTCAATGTTAAGTAGTTCTAAACTACCAACTAATATGTTCTTATTGCCTGTTATATTCTTAATAAAATACCTTGAAAGAAAAATGATAAAACCCCTTATGAAATATGAAAAAATAGAAAATCATCTTATAAACACCTTAAAGTGTGCGGGTTCAATTCCAGTCCTTAAGAGAAATAAACTTGGCCCATAGACAATTTATTGTGTTTAATAGGTTATGCTAAAAAAATTAATGCATATAGGTTTTTTGCAATTTGTTATCCTAAAAATATACCCAAAATGGGGGTGAATTGGGTACTGTAAATTAAATGGATATTTAAAACTTTTCAAAACTATCTCTCGAAGATTAATTGCAATATGATGATTCAATATGTAATGAAGAAATTAATCAATCAATAAGTAATAAGGCTAGACAGTTAATAGCAATAGTAAAGACAAAGTTAATAGAGATACTATAAATCAAGATTTTAACGTGTATCGGCCTTTCCTACACCCACGCTCGAGATGGTACTCGAGAAACTTCACTATCTCTGGTTCACAAAAGTAGAACCAACAACCACACAATAAGTTTATAAATGGATTTTTACTTTCTCTCTCTAAAAAATTACCTTCCAAACAATCATAAGTATAATGTTTGAGGGTAAATTTTTTGGATCTCTAGTATAAGTGGGTAAGGGATTAGGAACTTTGTTAAAGGAGTTTTGGATTGGAACTTTTGCTCAAATAAGTTTTCTTGAAATTTTACTTTAATGGAATTTTTAGGACTAATACAATCAAATTGATTTTTATCTCTAAAACTCAAACAGGTATTGATTTGATTTATTTAGCAAGTAAGTTTTGGATTTGAAACTTTTCTAAAGTTGGATTGATTTCTGTATCTAGAAACTCAAGAAACGGGATGACACAAGCTTGATGATGAAACTTTCACTATTGAGATTTTTTTGCAATAGCTTGAATGATTTGGAAGAGAAGCATAGAGTTGATTTTATAGTCATTTCAAAAAGTAGCTGTTGAAAGGTAGTTTTGTAATAGGAGGAAACTTAGGTATTTTGAAATTAAAAAAAGAGTTGCTGAAAATATTTATTCAAACTACCCTTCGAGTTATTTTAACACATATATAGTCGACTCTATATAAAGTGGATCTTTTTCAAAACTTGTCTTTTGAATTTTGACTCAATTTAAAAATTCGAAATCACATGGGCCGAAATACCATGTGATAGAGTTGACTTTAAAAGTGGACTATCTTGGAGTTGACTCTAAAATTAGTCCGTCTTGGAGTCAGCTCGAATAGTAGGAAATCATGATTTTTGTGTGTTTTGGTACATGAAAGTTTTAGGGAAGTAGTTTTGGGTTTGTACTTGCTTTATGAGATTATTTACTTCTTTGTAATCACTTTTAGACCTTTGAAACTGGGATGAATTTTTTTTTCTTCTCTTGATCTTTTGTAGCTTGAAATTATACTTGAGCTTTATTTGGTTGGGTCATACTCTTGGTTGCTTAGTTGAATTTTTTTTTTGAAATATTGGTTTGTTGACTTGTTTATTTGGGATATGGAATGTTGTGCTTATTCTTGTATGGATTAGGAAAGTTTCTTGTTTCATTATCACTTTATATTTTCTCTGTTTTATTTATAATCTCATTTTGTGGATAAACACTTTGATGATATGTTTCAAAGATTTTATTTTGGTTTGAATAATGTTTCGTCATTTGGGAACATATTTTGAAAATATTGGTCTTTTAGAAATCCTTCTTCAAGGCATGACTTGTCTTGGAGAAATACTTATTATTTGGGAATATTTTGTGCATGACTTGGGCTTTCTTGAACATGTATGATTTGATATGAGATGATATTTCTTGCATGATTTCATTCTTGAGTGACTTGTGTTGTAAGGACACAAACTTCCAATTGAGTCTTAATGTTGTGTTTTGTAAGGACATAATTTTATAAATGTCCGGGGTAGATTCTAGGAAATTTCTGTTTTCGCCTAGATCACAGTTCATATGTCTGATACCGCTACATTCGGCACGTCAACACGATCATCCTCGACGGCCTTTATCCGAATTCAATGCATCCACTTTCTTCACGTGCATCATGCTACATGCAACGTGCTACTCATCTCATTCCCACTACTCCACTACGCTCTATCAGTAATATGTTTTGTTGGAGCTTTAAATATTTGCATAAATATTTGGGAAATCTTTTTGAAAATTATTTTTGAAGTCTGGTTTTATTTTTTATCAAGATTAAACACATTTTTTTATTAAAAACTCTCTCTAATTTATTTGTTCTTGCTGATCTTTTATCTCTATTGTGTGAAACTTCATGTGTAAACTAATTTTGCTGTTCTTAGGTGTTCATAAAGACTTTTTGTGTGATATAAGGTTGATCCTTGGATCAAGACATTTTGTTCCTGATTTAAAGCCAAACTGTTATGTTAAGATCTGTCCTTAGATCTTTCTTATTTACTTGTTCTTGATCTAAAATATCATACACAACACTTATATATAACTGAACTAATCTTGTGTTAACTGAACTTTTTATCATTTTCAAGATAATAAAAATGTGTTAACTCTGGTTCTTGACTTAAACATTGAGCATTCATAAAAGACCTTGCATGTAGATCAGAATAAGATCGTATAAGACCTGACTAATATATTGTTGGACGTAGAACTGAGAACTGTTTAAGACATCTTGACCGAGGACAACTATTTAGGTTTTATATCATAACCTTGTTCTAAAATTGAGATTCAAACTTGTTTAGATATTAATAAAATAAAACATTTCATTTTGATAAAAGGTGTATATTGATAATAAAGAGTGTTTTTATAAACTCTAGATAAAAGATTGTTTATATGTACTAATTGAACACTGATTAATATACGCGGAGATATTTTCTACAAATTAAAAACTATATACTCTACCTTAAAGTATATTTGAAAAAAATAAATTGTTTTATATTTGATCTTTGTTCATCATACACACACATAACATTGTTACTATGCTTGCATGTTAGTTAAGTCACACTAGTACACATAAGCACTGAGCTATTCTTAAGAGTTGAGCAAAACTTGAAGAGGAGATAATTTCAACAAAGCGGTTGGACAAGGCAAAAGGGAGTCAGACCACTTGGCTACTTTACTTGTCTCAGTTTGTTGATTATAACTCGTTCTTATTTTTCTAGTGGACTTTGTTAGATTAGGTGATCCTTAGGTTTTTGCCACATAAAAGAAATATCTTATGTTGTAATTTTTTGTTATATCACCTCACACGAACAAGTAGGATAATCAAGATTAAAAACTCACCTAAATAACTGGGATTTATATTATTTGTTTAATGAAGATAATATAGCTTCAACTATAACTAACTAAATCAACCCATTTAGGTTGTTAATAAGCTAGTAGTTTAAGTAAAAGTTTAAACAGGTCTCTCTTTTGTCTTTTATTAAAACTTGTAAGTACTTGGAGTTTAATAAACAAAAGTTTCTTCCGCAAAACCTTTTAAAGCGCATTACCCCCGCTTACACTTATAAGTTGTGATAAGTTCTTATATTCTTTTTCTCTTCAAGATGAATCTACCAACACACGTAACAAGTCTCAATCCCAGCTTCAATATTGCCTTGCGACTCTTCTTTTCACTCCTGCTTTGCTTAGAACTCTTATTGGCACCCAAATTCATTCTCCATTTAATACAACTGAATAGATAATATATATAGTGTTAATTTTAATTTCTTGGCAATTATTTAAAATGCCTTAAAAATAATATTATGTAAAATCAATCATTTAAACCACATAAATGGCCTTAATAGACCAAAAGTTTTCTTTTCATTAATATTCTATATAGATAGATCATAAGCATTTTCATAAGGTTCAAAGTGGCTCGAACATTATTATCCTTGCCCTAAAGACTGCACCATCATAATAATAAAACTTGAAATCCTCTGGAGTCAATTTCGACCAGATAGGGAGAAAGAGGAACTAAATTAAATTAAGCACCCCTAATCTTAATATATAACGACCCAACACCTACAAAATACAAACATTTTGTTAGATTATCGGTATAAGATATGTATAGCATAAAATAATATCAGTATGATTATGGATCATTGGGCCATTGGCATCCACTAATATGTCTACTTTACAATTTGGCACCCACTCTTTTTGTTTATACAGATTTAGCACCCATTTAGAAAGGAAATCGTCAATTTTATGTTTGACGGTCAGTTAACTAGCAACCTCAAGCCAGAAGTCTTTAACTCCCTTAATTTTTTTGACAAATCTCTGCAAAATCTTTTTTAATATAATAAAGAACCTTTCTTCTTTTCTCCAATTCTTTATGCAAGTTTTTCTTTGATAATTTTATTTCATCACAAAACAAATTTATTATTAATATTAAAAAAAAGTTTTAAAAAAATAGTGTAAGGTATTTTAATTAATAACGTATTTTTTATTTGCAAAAAGCAATTCTAGTGTTAAAAATTGTGTTTAAAAGAAATTTTAATATTAAAAACTGTGTTTAGAAATAGTTTGAATACTAGTATTAAAAATATATGTTTAAAATTATGCTATTAATATTAGAAATAGTTTTAATATTAAGAGCTTTGTTTAAAAAATGTTTTAATATTAAAATTGAGTTTCAAAACAATATTAATATTAATATTAATATTAAACTGTGTGTTTAAAAACAATTTACTACTAATATTGAAAATAATTTCCAAAAATATAACTTTCATTTTTTAATTAATAACGTATTTTTTTATTAACAAAAAATAGTTTTAATATTAAAATATTTGTTTAAAACAGTTTTAGTACTAAAAGTTGTGTTGAAAAATAATTAAAAACAGTTCTAACATAAATATTTAAAATATATTTAATATTAAAAACTGTAACTAAAAATAGTTTTGTTATTTAAAATTATGTTTAAAAAACAGTTTTAAAAGAATATAATGTGCTTTTTTTAACAAATAACATATTTTTGTTTGTTAAATATAATGAAATTTTCGGATTTTATCGAAAAATGGTTAGAGTTAACGATCAACAAACCAAATGGTTTTCATACAAAACGGGTATCAAATATGCATAAACAAAAAAGAGTGAATATTAAATTATAAATTAGATAAATTAGCAAATGTCAAAGATGAAATGATCCTATTGATAATGCCATATGTAGCACCCTGCCGCGATAGTACTCATCGATAGTACTCATCCGAAGCCGCGGATGTTCAGACCATACAGGCCGCGGCAGTTACCACAGTCAGGGCGCGGATCAGATCTCTCGTAGGGTGCGGCCCCCTACATCAGAAGTCGCGGCACGCCACCTTAGGGCGCTTCACTACTCGGCGTTGCTTACTCTACGGGCTGCACACCCTTATCCACAAGTGACTGCAGACTTGGTACATGCCACGTGCTGTGGGCACATGACTCAACTCACTTCCTTATAAATAGAGGACCATACCCGGAAAGGGGGGGATTCCACATACGCCCAAGGTAGGCTCTACAATACAGATCCTCACTACACAACCTCAACACACAACTTGGAGGCCACGCGTCCACATCGCAGCCGCCTATCCAGCACCCCGGAATCCTCAGTACTGCCATGTACTCTCCATTATTCTTATATTTGTATGCCACTTTAGGCACGATTATACTGTACCATGCAACGCATATAATGAGAACGGAGCAACACAGTGGACGTAGGCCTATTTTAAAGGCTGAACCACTTTATATCTTGTCTTCTCTCTATTTACTTGCTTTACTTGTTTATCACACACTCTACTCTTGACTTGCTGGTATGAGAACGCCTTGTGGCCGATTTCTCGTATCATCAGTTTGGCGCCGTCTGTGGGAAACGAGATACCTCAATCTTGTTTCTCTATGTTTCGAGTTCTTGAACACCTTATTCTATTCACGGGGATCCTCTGGATCATCATCCCATGAGTAAATTTTGGTTACTGAGCTCTATTTGATACTTACACCCTTAAATGGGTATTTCATACCTTCAGATCTGTTCTCGGGTCTCCATTTTATGACCTTAGATCTATTTTACATACCCCTGTGATATCACCCCACCTAGATAAAGCTGGAAGGCTTGATGGGCTTCAGCCCCATAAATGTGGGTGATTAGGGAAGAGTTATATTTACTCCCTTTTTGTTCTTTTCCTATGACCTAGGGTTTATCATTAAAATTGTGCCATTGTGTGTGCCGAGAGGTTATTCTCTCATGGATAGACCCTAGTAGGTATGCTATCCACGGGTTTCGGGAGAAAAACTCAGTTTTTGGGTTTCAATCTTAGGATTTTCCCTATCTAGGTAGGGATGCGGCGGGGTAGTTCAACTACCTAACATGTCGCGGCCTCTACTGGGGTAGGTATGTTTCAGAAGCTTCAAAACATCAAGGAACATTCGGGTGGCCTTCAGCTCAACCTTGGTGATATCATTCAAAGGCTGCGGCAGTGCATTTGTGTGCCATACTTGCCGCGGCCTCCTCAGCATATCATGGGGCAGTACATTCCCTACCCCCCCCCCCCAATACTCCTGTTATTACTCACTTCTGTTAGTTTTGTCTCAGATTCTATATACTCTATAAAGACTAACAAAAGCAGAAATGGAGGGGGAATCCAGCCAGAGCATGGAAGTCAAGGATGAGATTGTGCAACTGTACAATCACCTTGATCACCTCTATGACAGCCATGCTTCACTTCAGACCCAGGTCAATTACCTCACTCAGAGGGTGCTGATGCTAGAGGCCGCGGCCAATCAAAATACAAACGCAGGTCCGGGAAGAGCTTTACCTGCCGCGGCAGTCAAAGAAGCCGCAGGACCAACTGGCAAAAGGCAGAAAAGGGAAGCAGAGAAATCAGAGAAAAAGTCGGGCGTCTATACGCCGTTGATTTTCCCAATTGAAGAGATCTTTGAGTGTATCAAAGAGGACAAGCTTTTGAGGTGGCCAGAAAAGCTGAGAGCTCCACCCAACAAGAGGAACAAAGCCGCCTGGTGCAAATTCCATCAGGACCATGGCCATGAGACAGAGCAATGCTATGCTCTGAAAGATGAAGTCGAAAGGCTAATTGGCCAGGGGATGCTGCAGCGATTCCTGAAGAATGCATAAAGGGCTCAGCCGGACCTGACAGAGGCTGCATGCCACACCTCATCCTTAGCCTTTTTCAACTCAACTATTTCTGTCTATGCTTTATGTAGCTCATTAGAGCCCGAATACCCAAGATTTTATGTTTTATTAGCAAAGCCATTAGCTGAAACATACATATATAAATATAATGAATTAGCAAATCTTGCCATATCTCATTCCTCTCTTGTTT
Organism: Sambucus nigra; assembly: GCA_949130495.1. Lineage (NCBI taxonomy): Eukaryota > Viridiplantae > Streptophyta > Magnoliopsida > Dipsacales > Adoxaceae > Sambucus > Sambucus nigra. The sequence continues at coordinate 275,324,740 of OX422216.1, read as the reverse complement.
TCATAATTTGTCATCTCACAAAAAGACCTTTTGTCTTAAACAGAATACAAGGGAAGAATAAAACATTATCTTGGAAGATTATTATTATTTTGGGATGCACCTATGGAGGGATTGCGGTCTTAATTAGCTCAAAAGTTCCCCTCACGACGTGCGACTGTATCTTATCATATGATGATTATAATCAGGAAAGCATCCGAGGATTCAGGGAGCTTTTATCAGCCACGGGGGCTTACAATGCCCGTTCTCAGCTCTCGGGACGCGTCATCAAGCCGGGAGGCTTATAATCTCTGGCCGTGGAGGGCTTTATGTATATCAGTAGCTGTGGGTGGCTTCATAACATAACCCAGCCTGGAGAGGCTTGATAGTGTCTCACATATTAGCTGTGGGTGGCTTAACAACGTAACCCAGCCTGGAGAGGCTTGATAGTGACTCACATATTAGTTGTGGGTGGCTTCATAACATAACCCAGCCTGGAGAGGCTTGATAGTGTCTCACATATTAGCTGTGGGTGGCTTAACAACGTAACCCAGCCTGGAGAGGCTTGATAGTGTCTCACATATTAGCTGTGGGTGGCTTAACAACGTAACCCAGCCTGGAGAGGCTTGATAGTGTCTCACATATTAGCTGTGGGTGGCTTAACAACGTAACCCAGCCTGGAGAGGCTTGATAGTGTCTCACATATTAGCTGTGGGTGGCTTCATAACATAACCCAGCCTGGAGAGGCTTGATAGTGTCTCACATATTAGCTGTGGGTGGCTTAACAACGTAACCTAGCCTGGAGAGGCTTGATAGTGTCTCACATATTAGCTGTGGGTGGCTTAACAACGTAACCCAGCCTGGAGAGGCTTGATAGTGTCTCACATATTAGCTGTGGGTGGCTTAATAATATAACCCAGCCTGGAGAGGCTTGATAGTGTCTCACATATTAGCTGTGGGTGGCTTAACAACGTAACCCAGCCTGGAGAGGCTTGATAGTGTCTCGCGTATTAGCCATGGGTGGCTTAATAATATAATCCAGCCTGAAGAGGCTTCATAGTGTCCCAAGATCGACTAAAGGTAAGCCATGGAGGATAATCGAATCAACTATTGGAAGCTCGGTCATCATGATCATGAGGCGTGTCAAACCCGCAGGAGGATGGCCTCAGTTTCCCAGGGGCAAGGTTCTACAGCCCCATTATCTTGTCAACGGTCAAATAGATGCCGCGGCATCTTCATCCACCACAACCTTAGTGATAGATGGTAACCTGCCAGTTAAATGGAAAAAGCGGCCGTTGCTCGTTCAAATCGCCGCGGCATGTACAGAAAAGGAAGAAATCGCACCGCGGCCTGGGGTGACAGCCTAAGGTAGTGTAAGGCAATAAAGGGCCAAGGTGACAGGGGAACCGCGGATGATATATAAGAAAGTTCATGGAATTATGCTATGCTGCCGCGGACTTGGTTACAAGTTCTACAAGTTCTTTCAATACAAAAAGCTGGTTACAAATAGGAGAGGCAGTAACATACAACCATTCATTATAGATGGCAGAATATAACACGCAGTGCCAAAAAGAAAACATTAAGCAGAGATAAGAATATGGCCGCAGCCTTTGTATTAATAAATTTGGATTACAAAAATAGGGGCCGCAGCCACAGCAAAGTTCGAAATTACAGTGCAACTTAAAATTCAAGAAGCCGCGTCGTCATCGTCATCAGCTTCATCACCGCCCGCGGCGGTTTCTGTCTCCTCGGCCTCTGCCTCTGCTTGGGCTATCAGCCTTGCCCTCTCTTCAGCCGCGGCCCTCAGCTCAGCAATGCACTCCTGATGTTCTGCATCACTTAATTTCCAAGCGAGGACCGTATCCTTGGCATCAGGGAAATTTCTAATGATTCTCTGCCGCAGCTCCTGATAGCCGCGGAGGTAGGCCCTGTTATTTGTAAGGAAGAAATCCTTGGAGCCTTTGAAGGACTCCACGGCATGATCTATAGCCAGCTGGAGGGCGTCGCCATGATCAACTTCCATCTTTTTGATAGCCGCGGCATGGGCTTCGTCCTTCTGAGCAGACTTGGCTTCAAGCTCTTGGTATTTTTGCTGGAGGAGGGCAAGCTTGGAAGTTGCAATCTCCGCAACACGGGCGGCTTCAGCTGTTTGAGCTTGCGACGACTTCAGAGATTCCGCGGCCTGATTGGAATTCTCTTCCGCTTCCTCCCTGGCTTTATTGGCCTTCTCCAGGTCCATGTGGGCTGCCTGGAGGGCCGCGGCAGATGATGCTTTCCCGGCCTCAAAAGAAGATGTCCGAGCCGACTGCAGGTCCGCAGCATGAGCACTCTTCTCGGCCTCTTTCAGCCGGTATAAAGCCTAGTACTTTCTTTTTTGGACTACAATCACGTCCGCGGCCTGTATATGTAATAAGAGACGTTAGCAAAAGCAAAAAATACGAGATACAAAGATTATGATGATTGGTACGTACCCTGAGAAGGCTGTGTAGGCCACAATCCTCCAGGTCTTCGTGATCCTCCCCAACAAGTCTGTCGAGGTCCGCGGCATCCAATGCACGCTTCATTCTTCGGGAAGCCTTGGCAGTAGTGTCCCAAGAGGAATTTGGGTCAGGCTGCCTTAGTTGAGGCCTTGGCCTACCGTCTGGCCCAGACTCTCCGCGGAATTGGGGAGGCGGCAAATTTGCGTTGACGGCCACAACATTTGGTGGGGGAGGAGAAGACGATGGTTGCCGGGGAACTTCCGCTGGCAGCAGTCCTGCCGCGGCCAGATTTTCCCCTATGTCGTCATCAAAGTGTTCATGATGCACAGGGGCTTCATCGTGAACCACTTGATCCGCGGCAGGATCTGTGGGTTTATCAACAAAAGAAGTCGCGGCCTGTACCTTGGCCCTAGACCGCTTCCTTTTCCTGCTTCTCGCGGTGTTATTTAGGAAGACCGCGTCCTCATCCATCTCTGCCAAGTGCGCGGCCAGCAGTTCCCTATCAATCTCTTCACCTGGAAAATAATGGCATGAGTTCAACAAATTCCAAGAGAATAAAACGACCGCGGAATGAGAGAAATGGTACAGTTAATTACCTTCTGCGCCCATCTGTTGAGGAATTGATTTGTTGGGGAAGAATCCCGCCCCAAATATAGTGGCCGATGTTACAAGTATGCTGAACTTCTTGTGTTCAGCAGGAAATTCCGCGGCCTCGGAAACTCTTTTTTCCTGCCGCGAGTTCAAGTGCAGATTGTCAAGAGCTGCAGAAAGAAGATACAGTTCCAAGTTAGTAGTGGCCAAGAGAAAATAAAAGACGCCTAGAATCTTATACCTAGTTTGGAGGGTGAACCCCATTGCCGCGGCAATTTGTATGATCTCTCTCTCTCGTTCTCCTCTGGGTGCATCTCCCAGCCTTCACCGGAGATGTAAAAATATTTCCCCTTCCAGTTTTTTACGCTGGTCGGTCTCCCAGTGTATAGAGTCTCGTCCCTGCCGCGGCTAGAAAAGTAATAGTAGCCCGCGAACTTTACTGAGTTCTCCTTTGGGCGGTAGAAGTGGAAGAACTCCGCGGGAGTAATGTCCTTTTTGAACAACTTCTGCCAAAGGACAACTGCAGCAAGAACAGCTCTCCAACCATTGGGGTCTAACTGAGCTGGAGCCAGTTTCATCGTCTGGAAAATGCGACGGATGGGAACGGGAACAGGCAACCGCAGCCCATAGATGAACGCGTGCAAAGGGAAGCAAATTCCGTCAGAAAGTGCCGTGCACGGTCTCTGGTTCGCGACAGGGGCTGAACATGTCAAGTTTTCTGGAAACTCGAAAGCCTCAGCAACCTGCTCAACCCATTCTTGGGTCATCGAGCCGCGAATATCGAGAGCGGCCAATGGTTTTGTAGCCCTCCCAGATGTACTTCCAGGCTTATTTCTAGAAGACGCGGCAATCTCTCCTTCTCCCATGGGATGAGTGCTTGAATTGGCTTCCTCCTCCATCGAACGAGATGGGGAACCCTTCCCAGATTTAGAATCCGCGGAGGTTGAGTCAATTACCACGCAGTTCGGACAATCCTTCAGTTTGCAGGGCCCAACTGATCTTAGAGGCGGCGCGAAAGTAAGTTCTGGGGGAGAGGTCCCAAAATGCTTTGCCTAAAAGCCTCTAAGGAACTCGTCTGGGTCAAAGCTCATATGGCTGCAGCAGTACCTGAAAAGCAGAATTCGCAGTTAGGCGCCGCAGCCAGTATGACTTGTAAGACTTCAAGAAGCCGCAGAAGGTTGTTTGTTTTAAGTCTTGAAGGCTGGAATTACGTCCCTAATACAATTATTAATAAGCGAACTCTATTGCTTATGGGACCAAACGGCCCCAACTGTCCGTGGACAGTTCCATTTTATGGAACCTGAGCCGCCGCGGAAATGAATTAGAATTGCCTTAAGGCATCACCGACCGCGGCTATTCCTAATTTTTTAGATATTCCTAAATGCTTAAGTAGCAACTACAGTTATTCTACATGGATGTCTTGGTCCCAAGGGGACTGTGTATGTAGATGCCGCGGATGTGGACTTAAGGGACCGCGGCCATTTGGCACACGCGCAAAATTGCTAATCATATTGTGCCGCGGCATTTATCCTAAACAGTTGATTAACAAAATTTTACATATCCTAAGATCAAATTCACAAAAGGTGGAGTTTTCAGCTATGAATGTCAAGGACAGTGGTATGAATGTCATATGCAGCATATGTGGAAAAAAAGCAAAACAAACATGTAAAACCCTAGATTTCAGGCAAACGGACAAAGAAAGGCGTAAACAACAAAGAAAAGTAAGAGTAGTGGTTGAAAAGTCACCTGGAAATGAAGAAAACCGCGAAGAACAGCCTCACACCACCTTGGAAACACCGCACGCAGCTTCAAACCACCTCGGAAGGCTGTCGGAAAATGCAAGAAGGATTGTGCAGAATTTCGCTCTCGATTTGCTCTCACAAGTTTTGGAAACGTAATGAAGTCCACGGCCAGAAACAATTTATATAAGGGAGCGCGGAAGACGAATCGTCGCTTTGGAAGCACCGCGGTTACTAGGCTTATAATCCGCAGTCCCAATATACTTCCCTTGGAACAACGGCTTGGGGGCTTATTGATAATGCCATATATAGCACCCTGCCGCGATAGTACTCATCCGAAGCCGCGGATGTTCAGACCATACAGGCCGCGGCAGTTACCACAGTCAGGGCGCGGATCAGATCTCTCGTAGGGTGCGGCCCCCTACATCAGAAGCCGCGGCACCCCACCTTAGGGCGCTTCACTACTCGGCGTTGCTTACTCTACGGGCTGCACACCCTTATCCACAAGTGACTGCAGACTTGGTACATGCCACGTGCTGTGGGCACATGACTCAACTCACTTCCTTATAAATAGAGGACCATACCCGGAAAGGGGGGGATTCCACATACGCCCAAGGTAGGCTCTACAATACAGATCCTCACTACACAACCTCAACACACAACTTGGAGGCCACGCGTCCACATCGCAGCCGCCTATCCAGCACCCCGGAATCCTCAGTACTGCCATGTACTCTCCATTATTCTTATATTTGTATGCCACTTTAGGCACGATTATACTGTACCATGCAACGCATATAATGAGAACGGAGCAACACAGTGGACGTAGGCCTATTTTAAAGGCTGAACCACTTTATATCTTGTCTTCTCTCTATTTACTTGCTTTACTTGTTTATCACACACTCTACTCTTGACTTGCTGGTATGAGAACGCCTTGTGGCCGATTTCTCGTATCATCACCTATGATTAAGTAAAAAAGAATTTTAGTCTTGTGACAAAGACGTGGTCAAAGACCTTTGACACATGAGCGTAAGTAATCCAAAGATATCAAAACTCTGTCTATTAATAAAAGGTCTATATGACATCAAAAATTTTACAAAGGAGGTAAAAAGAAAATCATAACAAATTGGGAAAAAAGAAAACAAAGAACAAATCAATCAAGGGCGGAGCCAGGATTGTTCGAGAGGATGGGCTAAAAAAATTACTGAATTGTGAAAGAGTTAATGACAATGTCCGGAATTTGCGTTTGGGATCCTCCGAACCAATTTTTTAAGGTTGTTTTTGAATATTTGTACCAAATAATTACTCTAGTATTTAACAATTATTATCATTCAATAGTATGAGTCACCAACGGTGACAATTATATATATATATTCATCAATCTAATATATTATTGAAATAGAAAATGGCATGACTACATGCTCCTAAAATAATTACAAAATTAATATCCTAATAATACAAAATCAAGATTAGTTAGTTATAATTTTTTTTGACACCATATTTATGAAGTTAGTATCACATTGTATTCATAATATAAAAATCGAATCCCAGATTCAGAATCATTAATAAAATTAGAATAAAAAATCATTCATAAAAACTAACCAAATATAAACAACAAATGTTTAGATAAAAAAATGTAAAATTAGTTTTTAATATTTACGATTAGATTCTAAGAACTACAAAAGACATTTATAAAATGATAAAAGTCATGCAACCCGTCCTATGAGTCTTCAAAAAAGGGGAAGAGTTGAAAGAGATAGATGAGCTAGAATAGATAAGGGAAACACTTTTGATGGGTTTTAGGCTTAAGTGAGTGAAATGAGATAATGAACTACAAATTCATTTTTTTTTACCTGGGTTGTGAGTTAAAATATTACAACAACTAAGACATTTTTATTTTGGGAGGGGTGGGCTATAGCCCTGGTCTGCCCACCCCTAGATCTGCCCGTGAAATCAACACCCTAAACCATGAAAAGCAATATTAGCAGGAGTGATGCTATAGGGACCCGGTTCATGGACACATTTGGAGGACACGGTGACGTGTCGCGTACACATTGGATGGATTTTAAAATCAAATGGGGTCCATTACAAAACACACCCAATCCGTATCTGACACGTCACTGACACATCACCGTGTCCCTCAAATGTGTCTACGAATCGGGTCTCCCTATCATTTTCCTATTAGCAGTATTATCTACAACTATCCGTGTGTATAACTTAAACGAGGGAGGGGGTGTTAATGACCATCACATAATAAGACGATTGCTTGAGAGATAGAGAAGAGCGGGGGTAGAGAAAGAGTAGTATCTTACGAGTTGTCAATAAATCAATGGCGTAATTGCTATCTAGAAAAAAGGAATGGATAAAAAAGAAATATGTTTTATTTGAATTTTTCGTGCTTTTTAAGTAGTAGAGATGTGTAATGTGATTGATTTAAATATTTAATGAGTGTTATATTTAGGGATTACATATTATTTAATCTTTTTATTTAAGTTTTAATTTTGATAAAATTCATTTGTTGTCACTCTCATATTTTTATTTTTTTAATTGTTAATCCTATTATAATTAATATGAGATAAATATAATTTTCTGCTGAAAGAAAGAGTGACAGTTAGAGGATGGTTTTGGACCGTTATAGAATTTACTACGATTTTAAAAATATATGAAATGAGAGAGTAAAAAATCTTAGGAAATAAAACTAAAGTCAAAAAAATTATAATTATTAATCAAAAAACTATTTATCTATAAACTCATTAGTGCAAGTAAAAGAATTCAAATTCAAAGGCCTGGATATGCAATATAACAGAAGAACTAATTTAAACCAAAAAAAAAAAACAGAAGAACTAATACTATTTTATTGTTGATGGCACAGCTCATCCTCTCTCCACTTGTTTTTTTCACTTTTTCATAAGTTCTTATTACGTTCAATGAATATAAGACCGGAACATGGACTCGTCGTTATATTTGCTTCCACGGCATCTCATTTTCTATTAATTGTTTGACGGTTTCAGCTCACCTACACTTGCATCTATCCACTTCAAGCCAAATGATTTGCCACTCTATTTTTTTATTGTTTTGCAGTCGCTAATGATAGCAGCTATCTGCATCCCTATATGTTTTTTCTCCTTATTGTTTGTAGGTTCCAACTTAACTACCAAAAACAAATAACCACCCTCGACTAAATCATTAAATTATGAAGATGACAGGATTCTATACAAATAGATATGACTCCAAAGTTAATAAGGACGAAAGCAAAATTGGTCCAATAGCGGAGCAACATGTAAACATTCACCATATAAGGGTGTGGACAAATTTTTCCTTTGACGCAAGACAAAGGATGCGCCATTTTCATATTTACTTTAGTAGTCAAAACCAACTCTCACCAAATTGGATTGTTAAACTGAGAAGACCATGGCACAAGTCAGTTTGGGTTTTCCGGCCCCACATGTCTCAACCAGTGTGAGTCAGGACCGTGATACCAGCGATGAGATAATGCTAGACGTTGATATGTTGGTACACTCTATATATTATGATTAAAAAAAAATTACATCAAAGAGTTTTATATAGAAATTGAAAAAAAATAAAATCATAAATTAATTTTAAGTCTACTGTTCAAAATTAAATTATTAACTCATATGATTATCGCAAAATATGAACCGCATGCGTTGAATCCAAATATTTACTGCACAATAAAAAATAAACAATATTACTTCAATCGTTTATAAATTCGTCGTAGACGATTCTTGGATTGAGTCGCGGACTAGGTCGCTCTCTTTAAGACGTTTCACGGCTCTACTCTCTTTGTACAGGTAGTATTCCGTCATGCCGTCCCCAGGATAAAACAAGCCCAGAATCACCTCTGTATCATATAACCATGCACCGTGGTTATATGTCTTCTAACACCCATTCCAAATTAATTGCTCAATATTCAAAAATATTTTTCAAAACAACAGTGGTTTTGTAATGAAGAAAAAAAAATTCTGACGGAAGAACATAATTGAGTTTGAGAGAGAAATTTTGTGTTTTCTTTTGAACTCAAGTTTCTTCTCATTTATCTTCTTATTATGTAGGTGGGAGAGTTATTTGTTGTTGTCCGCAAGTTAAGAATGAAAATGAGTGATTAGTGGGGTTAGTTGGTAAAAGGTGGGCAAAGGAGTGCATAAGTGGGGATAGTGGCTAGACAATTAGTCTCCCACTTGCGTTTTAAAATTCATATTGACAACAATCCCCCACTTGAATTTTAAAAACACATTCATTGGTAACAATCCTCCGCTAGTAAAATTTAAAAAATTATTGAACAATAATTCATAGAATTGTGCATAAGCAAATGTGTCTTTCGACTTGAACATTTACGTAGTAAAGATGATTCAGATTATACTAGAGTAACTCATAGTTTTGAACTCTATCTCTGACAACATCCCACACACAACCCTACTTGGGTGTAGTCCTCAAGCCAACACGTTACGGCCATGTGCTTCTATCCCAGTATGTGAACGCTCTAGGGAATTTTCCCAAAATTACCATAGGAAGCGGCCATACTTCCACATCCACATAGGTGAGTCTATCAAGGATACTCCCGTAGCTAGGTACCCCACTCAAAATAGAGGTATAAATCATCATTAAGAGTTATAATTAACTCAACCTTTACTCGCTTCAGGATATCATGCTCCATAGGGATGGACTCGGAGTAAAACCCCGTAAATAATAATTAGCATGATTCAACCCATATCACCGTGACTTGTTATTACCCTTTGAACCTATTTCTTGGGATCTCCAGTCTATAGGTTGGGTTACCACCACAAATGATTCAATATCAATTGGGCTTTAGTCCGATCCCTTTCTAGGTGTTAAACACCTTCTCCCGCACTAGTCCTTTTGTCAAAGGATAAGTCAGGTTCTATTCTCATCAGTCCGAACATAATCCACACACACAACTCATTAGTTTTAAGATCTCAAACTATGTTGTGCTTACGACATATTTGTCGTTCTTTCCGTTATGATAACGGTTCTAAAATTTTACAATAGCCATGGTTTTATTGTTGTGGATAAAATGACTGTGTCAATCTATACCATAAATGGTATCTTACAATAGGTCTTTTAACCTTTCATTTACTCAGTAGCCATAGCTATTGGTATCACCATATACTCCATCATTAATTGTGCCAACAATTAATATTTCTGGGAGTTCCAAAAAATAGCAACATAATATGTGTTAAACACATATCCATTATTCATTCAGAATCAATTCTAGGTTCGTGATTTTATCAAAACACATAACCTTTCTCAATAGCATAAGAATGCACTTTTTAATTATAAACCTTCATAGTACTCCCACAAAAAATTATTCCAAGTCAATTGTATTTAGTAGCTCAATTGAGACTACTTAAGATGTTCGCATTTTCATCTTTTCTTATCATTATATATAGTGTTCTTATACTTGGATCATGTGGAGTACAAAATGGTTCATAATAAGCATATATCTAATAAATAGATATTCTTGTATTTCAATGTACTCGATCAATTAATTGATCCATATAGCCTTGTAATATTAACAAGTACTATTCTTGTTTCATTGAAACTCTTTATGCTAACACTTTAACTTAGCATGAATTTGGTTTTCTAGGCAACAAAATATTATAACCAAATATTAGCTAATCATTCTTGCATAATAAATAAGAGTGCATTCATATTTCAACATGCTTAGTGATAAACACGATTCATAATATTCTCAATTCATTCTCATTTGATAATTTATCAAAATATCATGCCATTTATTGGTGCCTTCCATATTAATTTTCCAACTTCAAGTTGATCCGTGTAAGTTCCCTTACATAGGTCACCATCCGAAAAACAATATTATATATATTTAGTTTTTAACTCAACATCATATATAATATCAATGGCATTCAAATTAAATGAAGCTTCTTCATTTTCATGAGAATAATTTAATGTGCATCATGTATAACTAAGTTATATGGATGAATTTCGGCTATTAAACAAGGCTTATATTCATAAATGATAATTATCTCAATATTCCTTCAAAGGATGTGTATACACCTCATTATCTTATAGTTATAAGACAAGTCAATTATAAACTAATTTCTAGTTTATTCCAAGGAATTCAATCAATCATTTATGACATGACTTCTCTAAGGATTTTTCGAATCCTTTTCAATAACATAAGCAAGCTTTTATTTTTAACTCATAACTCAAAAATAAGAGTTCTCTTGAACACCAAAGTTTCAGATTCTATTAAATGTTCTTTAATTATAGTTGAGAGGTACTCGTTTGAGTGCCCCCACTATATCTTCAATTCATAAAATAAAATCTAAACTTGTGAGTTTCAACATTAAATAAGAATTAGTCTTATTTCTTAAATAAATATGTGCTTAATGTCATCATGCATAGCCGAATCAAAAAATAGATTTTCATGTGTCTGAAAATCACATATAGATTATACAATCTATTTCATAAAAAATTATAATATACAATTTTTCACAATGTGTAAAATAATACTGCGTATTAGAGTTTAAACCTCTATTCCAAATCAAAGCATACGGTCAAAATAATTTTACCCAACTAAATTATTTCTACACGCGTATGAAGCACACCAAATTGATTCCAACATAATAGAATACAATTTTATTGTATACCTTTTTCAACTCGTATAAATGAATAATACAAAGAATTATTCATATAAAATTCTAGCGGTTGCACTCCAAACTAAAATATTGTACAAGTCATTATACAATTTCTTTGAAATTCATCTTCCATAAATTTGAATCCAAATTTTTCTAAGTACTTCATAAATTCTTGAATAAGAAATTTATAAAGGCATCAAAATATTTTGACTCTGTTGGGAACACGACATAATACATTTTTAAAAAAAATGTTGTCCAAAATATTTGTTCAAATGGAAAAACTTCAAGTTTGAAATTTCACTACGACTAAACCGCTTATTGAAAATTTATGAAATTTTCCAGAATTCATCCTTTATGAGTCTAGTCTTATCCAAAATTGAAATCGCTCAAAAATATTAAGTACAAGTGAAGATAAACTTGTTCTACTACAAGCTGTCCAAAAAATTCAGCATTGGACATCTCATTTGTAAAAATCATAATAAAAGATATACAACTCTTTTTTCAGAAATTCCAAAGCCCAAAATTTATAGTCTCAACATATTACATGCATGCCAAAATTCATGAAATTTCAGTCTATATATCATCAAATAACTAAGATGATATTCCAATAGAATTCATAACAAAAATTTCAGTTTTTTATTTTTCATCATCGATCACTTTAGTGTGGTTGAAAAATATCAACTACACTTTCACATAAACACTTCAAATATATTTGAACAAATTTCTTTTGTACTAAACATAGCGCAAGGCACAAATGTTTATAACTTACCCTTCGAATCCATATAACAAATGTTCATTTGTTTTCATATAACAAATTTTCATTTGTTTCCAAATATCAAATTTATAATTTGATTCCATATAACAAATTTTTAATTTGTTTTCTTAACCACAAGTGGCTCAAAATATATTGTCCAAAAAACAATATACAATTTCATTTCCAACAATAACATCTTATGTGAAATAACATTTCACATTCATAACTAGAAAATAGGATTGACCTATTTAAAAGTTTTTCATGAAGGGGTTCATTTTTGTTCAAATTATAATTTCTCACGAAATTATTGATCGATTTCGAATTGACCAAAAATACTGAAAGTTATATATCTACTTCACAAAATATAACATTTAGGAAGTTCGGGGGCTAAACGGTCATTTCTAGAAGTAAAGGTCAAAATTATAATTTCTAAACATAGAAACTTAGTTGGCCTTTTTTCATTTCGACATCATAAAAATAATCAGATATGCCCATAAGATTTATTTTTCGGTCTCCATGGTAGACATAAAACGTCTTAAAATTGTTGGTACACTTTATATATTGTGATTAAAAAAAATCACATCAAACAGTTTATGGAGAAATCGAAAAAAAATAAAATCATAAATTAATTTTAAATCTACTGCTCAAAATTAAATTATTACCTCATATGATTATCGCAAAATATGAACCGCATGCGTTGAATCCAAATATTTACTGCACAATAAAAAATAAACAATATTAGCTCAATCGTTTATAAATTCGTCGTAGACGATTCTTGGGTTGAGTCGCGGACTAGGTCGCTCTCTTTAAGACGTTTCGCGGCTCTACCCTCTTTGTGCAGGTAGTATTCAGTCACGCCGTTCCCAGGATAAAACAAGCCCAGAATCACCTCTGTATCATATAACCATGCAACATAGTTATATGTCTTCTAACACCCATTCCAAATTAATTGCTCAATATTCAAAAAATATTTTTCAAAACAACAGTGGTTTTGTAATGAAGAAAAAAAAATTCTAATGGAAGAACATAATTGAGTTTGAGAGAGAAATTTTGTGTTTTCTTTTGAACTCAAGTTTCTTCTCATTTATCTTCTCAGACTCACTCTCTTATTATGTATGTGGGAGAGTTATTTGTTGTTGTTCGCAAGTTAAGAATGAAAAGGAATGATATGTGCGGTTAGTTGGTAAAAGGTGGGCAAAGAAGTGCACAAGTGAGGATAGTGGCTAGACAATTAGTCTCCCACTTGCGTTTTAAAATTCATATTGACAACATTGGCCATAACAACTAGATAAGAAGTTGGAATGATTTTTTAAATATTCAATTAGTTTATTGAGTAAATTATTTCCCCATACTTGAATAAATTCAATACCTCAAACTCAGTACAATGACGAAGAGAATAGATTGTGTTTGCACTCAACCGTCTCATACCAATTTCACATGTACTGAGTAAAGCTTGAATCCTCTCATTCAAATTCTTTAGATATCTTAAAATTCTGTGCATGCTTTAATTATTATAATGCAAGAACTGGGAATCTCATCTCGTTGCGGGAAGGTGAAGAAAGTCAAATAATTTTTCTTTGCTTTATAAAGTTTTCAAATTTAAAATTTACAACCAATTGGGATAAAAATCCATGTTAAAGACAGGATGAAGCACCCACATACACGCGAGTAATACCCAGTTTTTACATAAATAATATATGAAATTGGAACAGGAAGTCATGATTGTCTTATGTTTAACCTCTAATCGAAGCTTTACTACTTGAAAACACAATATTTCGAATAAAACTAACACCAACCCATGTGCATTGGTTTCCTATATCAACTTTGTTTAACCGAAGAATCTTTTTCCTCACTTTTACACGTCAATTTATTCTATATCGGCAAAGCAAAAGAGTATTTCCTACGTGATAGAGCAAACAATATCATGCAGAAAAGGCTCCCTGCCTACCACATCACCAAAGCCTCCTAATCAATAATAGTATATTGTTACCATTGGTAAATTACAGCATAAAAGACTCCCTTCAATCGTTGTGCTAATGTTTTTTTGGTCATAGACTACCTTCAACCATAACAGTACCTTCTAATTCCAATAGATCTCTTGTAATAAATGAGAGGCTTGGGCAATAGTACAGCGCGAATCTCCTCAAGGCCAGGCTTACATTGGCGCATTCTTAAGAAACTTAACGGCAAAGAGTTTTGAACTTTAATACATTTATAATTACTATATTTTGAATTTAGTAAATTTTACAAATTATGTTTTTATTTGATATATATATATATATATATATATATATATATATATATATATATATATATATATAGAGAGAGAGAGAGAGAGAGAGAGAGAGAGAGAGAGGATCTCATGAGGACCTCTATTTGCATACCGCTTGCGCGGACCAATTTTGATAAAATAGTAAAAAAATATTTTTAGCTAATTTTTTTTATATAGTTTTTAAACATTTCAATTGGGCCATATAAAAAAATCAGCTCAAAATAAATTTTTTTACTATTTGAAAAAAATCGGTCAAACTTTGTCAGTTTTTAGCAATTTAAAAACTGACAAAGTTTGACCGATTTTTTTAAAATAGCAAAAGAATTTATTTTGAGCTGATTATTTTTTTATGGTCCTATTGAAATGTTTAAAACTCATAAAAAAAAATCAGCCCAAAAATATTTTATTTTACTATTTTAAAAAAATTGTCCTCATTCAGAGTCCTTAAACTGGGACCTCACTTGATCATTTCCCTATATATATATATGATGAAAACAATTTGCAATACCACAATCACCACCGACAAAATCGATTTGCAACACCATGGCACCACCATCTTCATCCCTAACCTTTCTCTATCCTAGGGATGGCAACTGTCCCCGAAAATTCGGGTCCCCGCGGATACCCAGAAAAAATTCTCGAAAAATGGGGAATCAGGACGGGTTCGGGGAGTAAAAACAATTCCCGAAAAATCTCAGGTCAGTTTCAGGTATACCCTCGGGTCTCCACGGGGATACCCTAATTATTAATATATAATAAAATATATATGTTTATATTATAATAAATATATAAGCATAAAAGCATCTAATAAGCGTTAAGTTCTCACGCCGCTCCCTCACTCATCTCCCTCACCTCTCCCTCATCTTCCCACTCTTCCTCTCCCTAAGTTCTCACGCCGCTCCCTCATCTAAGCTTTTAAGCCCTAGCGACTGTTACCTCACTCATCTAACAACATAAGTGCGTATCACTCAGATTGTTGTTGTAAGAGGGTTGCCCTATCGCCGGTCACGACTCAAGACTCAGCTTGTTGTTGTAAGGTATTGTTATTGTTGATTTCGATTTTACGATTATTGATTGTTACCTCACTCATCTCCGTGATTGTTACGGTTGTTGATTGTTACCACTCCGATTGTTACCATTGTTGATTGTTACCTCACTCATTTTGATTTTACAAGTGTTACGATTATTGATTGTTATGATTGTTACCTCACCATCGGAATAGAAAACAGATGAAATAAATTAACAAAAATATCCAGAAAACCCAAGAATAATGAGCTAAAATAGTTAAATAACAGATAAGGCACATTTCTCACCTTCATATTTTTGTGTCAATCTTAGATAATTCTTTTATGGGTAATATAAATTTTTATTCTTTTCCCCTTGTTTATTAGTTTTGAGAATTTTTCAACAAGTACGAAGCATTATAATCCAGGAGTGAAAATAAAAGAAAGGGTAGTGAAAAAAAACGGGTTCCTTGCGGGAAAATCAATACCCGTTTTAAACGGGGATGGGGATCCCCGAACCCGTTATAAGGGGAATGGAGCGGGGACGGAGAATGATATTTCTAACGGGGATGGGGATGTTTTCCCCGACCCCGAACCAACCCGTTGCCATCCCTACTCTATCCTTCAGAGCAAAACATCTTCATCGCTGCATTGTCTCGCTGTAATCCTAATTTGATTTTAGATTAAAATTGATCTTTTATATAATCTAAATCAATGAACATGAATTCCCAAGAATTTTTTTTTAATACTATCACATTGTCAGAATCATACCTTTCTCCATTTCGAAAAAGGTACAGGCCAGTTTGAGTTGATTATGGAACTCTTCAATCACCGAGTTGAATCTTCTTGATCCTTAATCGAATCCTCAAAAGATGTGAGAATTCTCAATTTTGGATTTCTCGCTCTCCCAATATAAGTTGTGTGTTATGAGGTAATCTAGATGGAGTAGAGGGTCTCCTTATATAAGTGAGAGAGGGTCAAAATTGACCTTTCCTTTACGTGACCTTTCACCTTCCATCAAGGTGAAAAGACTGATAAGTCTATAGGTTTTATCACATATTAAATGTATTTAGTCACACCTATTATGGACCACATTAATATGAAACTTAAAATTCATTTTTTCTTTAATTAGTTATTTAAAAATGAAATATTAAAATAGTCTCCCACCTGGTCCTTATAAGTGACCTTTCATAATTCATTCAATATCATTATCGCGCAATTAGTGACAAACTATAATGTTATAATCAAATTATTCACTGATGTGAGTCATGGTGGTTCCATACTATTCAAGAGTATAGTTCCTTCCAAGTACTATGACACTAATGTTTCATTTAAGTATTGCCTATAATATGTGTTAACATAATGGCCTCATAATGTCGTTTTGAATAAGGACTATTTATGTTATACAATTTTGATCACAAAAATATGCATGCATTTATTAGGACATAAATGATAGAAATCATAAACACTTATATTGAATTCAATTGGTAGTGTCAAACAACTAAGACAATAGTAATAAACCAAACTACTCGAGACCTATCTCTTTGACATGTTTCATAAAGGTCTTCAAAGATAATCCTTTCGTAAGAGGATCTGCTATATTATCACTTGTACTAATGTGATCAATTGACACTCGTTGTTATGAACTTATTCTTTTATTAATAGGTATTTTATCTAGATCTGCTTAGCTCTCTTAGTATACCTATCATTCTTCATAAAGAAGATTTAACTCACATTATCATTATATTTCAGCGATCCAAGTCTCGAAATAAAGTCACGCTACCAAAATACATAAGTTGTAGCATCAAAGCATGCTACAAACTCAATTTTTAAAATAGTTAATGGATGAATTGTATTGCACTCCTTCATTATATTGGTCATTAAACCAAAACAACACACTTAAGCAATAGTGAAATACGATACATATAACTAGTAAATCCGAGTCATAATAATCGTTCATATTTAAGTGAACAAATATCCTAAATGTGAGCATATAGTCTTTTAAGTATCTCATTCCTTCATACATAACTCGTAAACCCATATAAAATTATTTTGCTTCTCTACTTTCTAAATTCATGCTTGTATATAAAGAAAATGTATACATTTGCTCCCACTGGTCTTAAGGTGTATACAAATATACAATGATAAAAAAATATAATGATATTATTTCTTAACATACGTCATGTGGGAAATTTATGTTTATATAATGATATATTAAACACATACACATGCACATGCTTTATAAAACTCCAGAGTAGTTTTCATATCCACTTAATTTAATTCTCAATCATAATGAGCTACTAATGTCATAAGAATTCCATGTCCTTAGATATAATTGAAAAGGTTTATTTATAACCTTTTTCTCAATAGTGGTGAAATATTTTACTACAATTTAGCTTTGTATCGTTTTAATTACCATTAGCATCGCGTTTGGTCTTGATGACCCACTCATACCCGACTTTAGTGCATCAATTATATAATTCAACGAGATCCTAAGCTTAGTTGTAGTCCATTAGTTTCACTTCTTATGACTTATGAAAATAAAAACATATCATTATTTATCCCTACGCCAAACTCATGTTCATGTAGATACATCACATAATCATTTAGGATAGTAGACCTTTTAGGATCTTCTTAATATTATTCCTTATGATTTTATCTAAATTTATCTCATGGTGACAATACTATCATTTAGTGGTTGATCATTTATTTGTTCTTTGTTGTTTAGACAATCTAACAACTAAAGGAATAAGTATTAAAGAAATATATTGGCAATGGGATAAGTACCCTAATTTCCTTTATAACAATATTTCACGATTTGATACTCCTACTAATTTCACCATTCATAATACCTTAAGAGCATAACTCGACTATCATCCTAATATTTGACATCATAATACCTTAAGATCATAACTCGACTATCAAGATTTACAAGAGATATTACAAAAATCTTGTCCACAAATACTATTAAAGAGAGTCTAGACTTAATTTGGTACAAGATTAAAGAGTTTCATCAATAACGCTACGATTCTGATGCATGATCAAAACAATCTTTAAAAGAAATATGTCCAAATTGTATTTAATACAAAACATTAAAAGGAATGTCATAACCTTTGAAAAAATATACACTGAAAGATTCTTTATAAAATATCCCTCACGATCAAGTTTAGACAAACATTTTTCAAGAAAATTAAAAAACATTGAGGGTTTATGAAAAACAAATGGCGATTTGATTCCCCAAGAACAAAAGAAAAAGAATCTTATTAGCATTTATAGTTTATTTTTTAAAGAATCCTTGCATCGAATTTAAACGTTTTCGTATCATCCTAAGTTTAATTTTAAACATACGCAAGTGAAATATTTAAAATTCTTTTCGAACTGTACATTATTTTCCATGCAATATACCTTAATGTTCTGGAATATGTAACATAATAGGTACCTACTAGTGTGAAAATGATGGATCATATGTACATATAATCTTTAGCGTTATTAGTCTAAGTGTGAAATATCATCTGCATTAAATTAGGGGTGTTCAGAAAACCGAATGGACCGACGGACCGAACCGAGCCGAACCGAATCGTCATAATTTTTTCTCTTTTGTTTTCAATTAGTCTGGTCCAGTTTTTTTTTTCAAAACAGTCCAATCCTTACTCTCCCTTAATAAATACCCGGTCTGGACCAACCCGTACCGGTTATTATAACATATATGCATTTAATTATATTTATACATATATATTAGCAATAAATAACACACACACACACATAACTTACAATTAAAATCAAGGGGTACGCTCGTCCAAAACAAATAAAGTAAGGAAAGAAAAGAGACTCTAAAGGCTAAATTTGAACACAACACGCACACCTTTGTTTTTTTTTATCTCTCTTCTTCCTCTCTTTCTTGTGCGTCGTTCTGCATCTGCTTTACACAAACTGGCCGCTTGCTCCTCTTCTTAGCGTCACGGCTTGCTCCTTTCCTCAGCCCTGCGCCGTCACGGCTTGATCCTCTTCTCAACGCCACTACTTGTTCCTCTTCTCAGCGCCGCAGCTTGTTCCTCTACTCAGTGTCGATTGTGGTTAAGACACAAAACGGAGCTATTGGTTTTATTTCATTGTTATTTTTTTTTTGCTCATCGTCGATCATGGGTAAGACACAAAATGCAACTATTGTTTTTTGCACATCGTCGATCATGCTGAATCAGTTATTATTTTTGTTTGGCTTTCACTGTTATTGTTTTTGTTTGGCTTCCATTGGTATTGTTTTTGTCTCATTGTTATTGTCTTTTGTACCATTGTTATTGTTTTTGTTTGGCTTCCATTGTTATTGTTTTTGTTTGGATTCTCAGTTATTGTTCCATTGTTGTTTTTTGTTTCAATATCTGCTCACTAAGAAAGATTTTTGCTTAGTTATCTACTGAGTTATTATTGTATGTGTTAGTGTTACAATTAGTCTCATTATTTTTTGTTTTTTGTTTGGAGATCTGCTCACTAAAAAATTAATAATTTGTTTCATTGTTTTTTGTTCCAAACAACTGTTAATATATTTTAAAAAGATCATTTATTTGGACCGACAAATTTGACCGGATCGACCATACAAAAAATCGAACCGACAAAACCCGAAAAACTGGTTTAATCGGTCCGGTCTTGGTCCTTTTTTTAGGACCGATTTAATCGGTTCGGTCCTTAAATTTATTAAAAATCGGATCGAACCGGACCGCGAACACCCCTAATTAAAATAACATTTAATCTATTTAATCTCTTCAAGCTTTATATATAGTATTCCACGCATTGTTCATCAGCAATAGTGGGTTCATAATTAAAAGTTACATATAAAGATCTAATACGATGATTGAAACTTAAATCTTTACATAATTCTAACAAGTTAGTCTCGAGATAATTAAAGAGATGAGATATACAATTTTAGAGAAACAAAATGGGATACAATAATATGATAAAATAATGAGATAAACTGTTTATTTTATTAATGTTTTGATTTAACAACACACATATCGATAACATAATAATACATTGAGTGCATAATCGTGAGTTTTCTTCAGTAGTAACCGTGAAATATCGATTTATATGATGCTTGTAGATTACTTTATTGGGTATAATGTTATTTTCACATACTATGATAATGTATGCGATGTTTGATGTTCATTAAGTCACTCAAAATCAATTCCTTGTAAGGAATAACCTTGCTTGAAGAAATAAACTCAATATACCCCATTAATATCTTTATAATTATAAGCATCATGAGTTGCTACTACCATTATCTTTACATTTAATATTCATTGTCATTCTAGTTGGGTCACTATGGTGACTACTAAATACTTCATAATATGAATATTACATTAAGACTTATGTACATAAGTCAATAAAATTTTCACTTATGTTCATTAAATATCGCATGAGCAATGAACTAAATTTTTCATATTTATATTTTTTTTTCATAAACTTAATTGGTAATATCATAATGAAAAAAACTATGGCATCTGAGTTTGATGACCATTGTTACCTTTCCAAAATACATATCACCACTTTCTTTTTGCTCAATTATCGTAATTGGACATGTAGACTACCGAATCACACCAATTGAATAAACAATAATATGTATGTAACATCATAAAATATCAACATCCTAGCATTCAATATCATACATGGACTCGTCGGCAATCAAAATATGCATGATATGAACGCATTAGGCCTATATTTATCTCTTCTGAAATGGAGCACTTTAATGAACACCAAACCTTATATTATATAAATATTAGAGATACGCATATATGTGCAAAATATCCATAATACATGAATAAATTATATAATTGTCTATTGCTTAATTTGAAATTCACAAAATATTTTAATTTGGTGTAATGTGAAAATCAAATAGATAGGAGACTTGCTTAAGACATTGGGTGAATAATAATAAATGAGTGAGACATCAATAATTTATTTTTACCTCATCATGCATAATGCTAAAATTTATGTATGAGGAGAAAAATACAAAAATTAATCCTAAACCCCTTCATGGTTATATTAATGTACAATATTAGTATATTGAAGAAAACGTTAAGTTTATAAACATGTTCACTTTATGAATAACACGCAACAATAATTTGCAAGGATGGAATATTTAATTTATTGACTTAAACGATTTGATAGATTACTTTAAATAATGTTAACACTATGGAATCTGTGTTAATCATCACACAACATTAACATTACTAGGTGATTCTAGGCCTTTATAGAGTCATGGACCTACAAATTCTGGCATCTATGTTTGTTGCTTCAAATTTTCATAATATGACTATACAATCTTGCTGTCAATTTATACAATATTCATAAAAATTTCAATGTTTGTTTTATTCAAATATCAGCATGTGTTGCGCTTCAATTCAATATTATAACAAGCAAGTGGATAGCTCATAATGGCTACAAGTATGATATTTACACACACAATCTCAGCTTGTGTTTTAGCCTTTGATTAAACTTAAGGATGCATATTTATAAGTCTCTAATTTTTAATGACTTTAATATCCAACAATGTTGAGTATCTTGGTTATTTTGTAATTAACAAAAACCATCATGAATATTAAAAGACACCCTCAAAATAAAACAGCTCATATGGTGATTAAACTTATATAAAATAGTAGAATTTTTGAAAAAATTGCAAAAAATTGAAAAAAAAAATGAGTTAACATCATAGACTGTAAGAAAAATATCCCAGGAATTCAAATCTTTTGACGAAACTTTAATATCAATTTTCATTTGGGAGCAATACGCCTCTAGATTATTTCCAAAAATGATAAAAATGAGTTATTGAGACCTTAAACAATCTCAGATCGCCAAAAAATACCTTACATCACGACCGAAGGTCTTAAAAATTGATTGTTGGATGTTTTTTTATCAAACTACAAAGTTTCAAGTCAATCGAAAACCAAAATTTTTGAAAACACTATTCATCACGGGAAAAAAATATTTGTCCAAAAACACTATTTAGTTCCATAATCGACCGCTTTCATAATTTTAGGATCAAATACTATTATTAATCATTAATGGTTTCAGAAAGTCTGATTGACATGAAAACATGGTATAAATGGGATAGACATAACGGATATTTTATTTCTGTAAAAAAATCGACAAATTTATTATTTAATTCCACCATTTTTAAAGCAGTTCTTACAAACCGCTCGATTCCGAATGAAAAAAAATTGTCGAACGTATATAAATGATCATCATGTAGTATACATCAACAATAATCAAAATATTGAAATCCTCTAAAACATAAATAGTATATTATAACTCCAGAAAGCTAAAAAAAAACTTAGAACTTCAAAGGTCCAAAATTTCAGAATTCCAAAGATCTAAAATTTAAAAATTCCTAAGGTCCAAAAAAGAAAATTTTCAAAAGACTAAAATTTCATAATTCCCAAGGTTCCTAAAATCAAAATTCCAAAATTTTAAAAATGATTTTTTGAAATGAACAACATTTCAAAAATTTTAAAATTTTTGACTTCATAAAAGCAATTACATAATTCTAGAATTAAAAAAAAAATGATTTTCCATAATTTTATAAGATTTAGATCCTAAACAAACACATTAGTGTACTACACGATTCAATTACGGAATAGTATTAGAATATAAATGATATCTCTGATACCATATGTAATCTTAATTTGATTTTAGAATAAAATTGATCTTTGATATAATCTAAAGTAATGAAGATGAATTCCTAAAAAATTCTTCTTAATGCTATCACATAGTCAGAATCATACCTTTTTCAATTTAGAAAAGAATATAGACCGACTTGAGTTGATTATGGAACTCTTCAATCACCGAGTTGAATCTTATTGATTCTTAATAGAATTCTCAAAAGGTGAGAGAATTCTCAATTTTGGATTTCTCTCTCTCCCAATATAAATTGTGTGTTATGTAATAATCTGGATGGAAAAAGGGTAATCTCATATAGGTGAGAGATGGTAGAAATTGACCTTTCGTTTACCTGACCTTTAACCTTCCATCAAGGTGAAAAGACAGATAAGTCCATAGGTTTTGTCACATGTTAAATGGATTTAGTCACGCTTATTATGGACCACATTAATAGAAAACTTAAAATTTATTTTCCCTTGAAATAGCTATTTAAAACGATATATTCCAACACTCGCAAGTTACATTAATGTGTTGGATGAGTGCAATTATGATTCCAATCTCAAGAAGGAGTTACTTGAGAAAAAATCATAAAAAAAATGAAAATTATAAGAAGACAGTTTAGATAAAGACCTAAGCAACGTGTTGCCTCGTCTGTGTGAATACTAGGAGAAAAAGGTGCAACAATATTGATCACAATGGAATTGAGTTCCATGCTACTTTAGATTATTTTTTCTAAATTTTAGTTGATGTATTTTATGTTTTTAATTTATTTAATTATGTAATGTTTTTGCTTCTTAATCAATGTAAATTCTATTTCGACATTTATTTTATATTTATTTGTCTTGTCATATATATTTTTTAAATCAACGTGGTGTTTAAGATTGTTTACATTAACTTATATTATATATAAAAACAGGGTCGGACCTAAGGGAAGGTGAAAGACGCGGTCATCTTGAGCCCCCGATTTTTTGTCAATTTTGGGGGGCCCAAATTTAAAAAATGATTATTTTAGTAGGTTTATATTAAATATGTTTAATAAAGAAACAAGAGGTCACATGTTCAATCCCAAGGAGTTGCATTATGTCATTCTTTGCACCTAAAAAAAGGCTACTTGAATTCAATTGCTCGCACACCAAGGTAACTTACCATAATACTAATTCATATGTCACTCTTTTAGATTTCCAAGATACTTAAAATTCTAAGTTTTAAATTTAACTATTATATTTCTTAATTAGTTAATTTAATGTATACTTACTTAACTAAATGAAATTAAATTAGTATAAACCTCTAATCAAAATCACAAAAATTATATATTTGCTTCTTTTTTCCTTAATAACCTATTTAACGCTTGAATTTTGGGATGAAAATATATTGAATCTTAAGGTATAATTACAATGTTAAATAAAAAAATATCTTGAAGAATAAATTATTGGGTAAATCTTAAGGTATAATTTGTAAGTTAAATTCGACTAAAAAAATCTAAGGAGCCCATTTCGAAAGTTCACCTCAGGCCCCCATATTCCTCGGTTCGACACTGTCTAAAAATTAAAAATAAATAAAAATCTTGGGGTGACACTAGACTTACTTCTTAAAAGTGAAGTATTTAGAACCCATATTTGCAAAGTTTTGGGAAGTAGCTTAAATTTTAAATGTGAAAATATATTTTGGATATATCACAAATACTTTTTTAGTGGACTTTAACTTACAAATGGTTAAACGTCATCATGTTTCTTAATCATGATACACTCATCGTTGTAGAGAACTTTGATCTCCATATTTTATTAATAATTACAAATTCTCGCATATACACGAACACATATGTATTTTATACAAACACATAAGATCTACACACACACACAGTAGTCAATATAAATAAAAATAAATACCTTTTTGCTCTTAAATTAAGAGTGTTATAGTCACACTCCTTCCCCACTTAGCTTAAATATGTGACACCCCGCTTATTAAAATAAAGGGTGGCCATCCCTCTACATAAATACAACAAAAATCTCATATGGCTCATTCTTAACATCCCTGTCGAAAATGAAATTAATTACTAATACCCTATTAAGTCCGGCGTCAAATTTTAAAACTTATTAAATTTCCATAATTAAATTTCATTCACCACAAACCATTCCAAATAATTAATACATTCACCACGAATGATAACTGAATAATGAAATAACAATAATAACCAACTAACCAAATAAACACTTAGTATAATTCCAATACAATAATCCATTAAAACTGAATAAATAAAGACTAAATAAAATAATGGTTTGGTAATGGGCGACAGGCCCGAATAACAACTGAATGGAATCCTATCTAGAACTCAAAGATAGATGCGTCTAATAAAATACCTGCAAGCATCCACAGCTGCTGTAGCACCGCCTCACTAGAAGGAACAGTCATACCTGGCGTCCCTGTGGTTTGGTACCTAAAAGTTTTGAAAATATTTTTATGCAGGCCAGAGCCCAAAATCCATTTAAAAATATTTTGCAAGTGTTTAAAATGTATTAATAAATATGCAATGCAATTTTCATATTTAAACTGGTGTCTCACTCCCATGAGATAATCCTTACCCCTCATCAATAATGCACACCTAACGCATGTATTTTAAAGACCCTGGTTATGCTACCCTACTTAACTCGTACCAACCTTAACCTTAGCCTCATTCGCCACCCATCTATCCAAACAATGTCACGAGTATTTATTCTTTGCTTTAATTCTCATTTAGCTACATATACGCTAAATCATTTTAGTTCTTATCATCATTCAATACAAATAACTTCACGCTAATTATTAATTTAATATTCACACATTAATTTTATTCACCCCTATATATTTATCACACTTATATATGTATATTCATATCACATCCAGTACACATAAATATATATCGCTCGAATTATATACGTATAACTGCAATCCCCGGGGCATTACCTCGCAGATGCAATTCTCTAGTATGCTATTAGGCTCCGGGGACATCACATACCCACCTGAGCCACCGGGTCATAATCTCGCCACCGAACCCAAATCATAAACATAAAATTAGAGGCGATTATAGTCATAGATCTGTGAGTCATAACCATACCACATTACCCCATTAGACTCCAAACTCACGTGCAATGGTTGTGCGATAGACCTATAACTTGGAGAATCGATCCTACATTTGTTGGTCAACACTAGGGTGGACAGTCCATTACGTGCAACATCCACCAATAGTATCTCTAGAGTAGGTATGTTTCACATGTATCAATCACACAGATATATTCATAAATATACTCTCTCTCTCTCTCTCTATATATATATATATATATATATATATATATATAGGAGAAGGGTCGCCTATATTATGATTTATACATCATCCATACACCACACCTAGTTGTAGAACCTAAAAGAAATTTCCAAATTTTTTATTCTTTTCTTGAAATTAACCTTCCAATATACCCATGTTCAAGAAATTAGGTCAAAATATATTTTGTAACTATTTTTAAAAAATCCACATAAAACTAGTCAAAATACCTTATTTATAAGGGTCTGCGCTAGCATTTTTTTATGGATTTTTTAAAAATAGATACAAAATGTTTTTAGACCTAATTTTTTGAATATGGGTTGATTAGAAGGTTAATTTCAAGAGAAAAATAAAAAATTTGGGGAAAAGCTTTCTTAGGACCTAGAAATAGTTGTGACGTATGGTGTGATGTATACATTATGATGTAGGTGAGCCTCCTCCCCCCCCCCCTCTCTCTCTCTCTATACACACACACAAACACACACACACACACACACACACACATAAATCGGCTTACCATGCATATGTCACTCGTAGAACTGGACCATAATTCTAAAGTTAAACCACTATTCTCGAATACATAATTAATCATTTACTTAGTTGATTTGCAAATATAATAGTTAACTTGGATACTCAGTTAGTTCCATACAGCTGGTGTCTTAATTCTATCCGAATTTCCAAACCGAATCCGTTAATTAATTTTCGATGTCGTTATCCTAAACACCCATGATTTCATACTCCAGATCTATCCCGAATAACCCAAGGTAAAATAATGTCCCTAAATATTTTTTATGAGTCTTAAAGATAAACCTGTAATTAGAGTTAATTCCCCTTATTTAAAAAACTAGAGGAGGATTCAACAAAGATTAGTGAGATCACAAAGGAGAGTAAGGAGTCAAGCGAGTTGGATCATAAGAAAGTTCGAGTAAAGATAAGAAAAGTTGAATGAAGTAAAGAGGAAGCTGGATGAAGAGCAGAGGAAGCTGGAAGGAAGAAAATTAGTCCAAACGTTAGCAGAAAGTATAAAGAAAGCCTTCCCAAAGGAGCTATTTGAATAACCTTTGTATTTCGTTTTAACTTAAGTTATGTATATTTATGAGACATATTATAATCATGAGACATATTGTAATATTGGTGATGTTGCTCAGTATTCACGAAGGATCGGGTCAAGCAGAACATGGGAGAGCTTTCATGTTCTATCAAACAACCTCACTTGGGGAACATTTGAAGGAACTGGTTTGGAGGATTGAGAATCAAGGCAATGTTAATGCATGACTTAACCTCTTTAGATACACCGGGTAAAACATCATCTAGTTTGAGAGAGCATAAGCTGAAGAAACATGTTGTGACCAACCATTAGTTCCCTCAACTAAGTGTGTTCATGAGTGGTGAGAAGGTGCATATGCAGAAATGCATTATCTAATATAAAGGAGTATTCCTTTTACACATGATTCCATGCCGAAAGACTTTATACAATGTGTTGGGAAGAGCGATCATTACTTTTCATTAAAGTAATACTTTTTACCTATGCTTTGAGAGAACTTTATGCCATATTGAATATTTTTGTCCCCCATTAGATCGCTAATAGTGGGCCAGTGTGGGCATGATAAAAGAGAAAGGGGGATGCAAGGTCCCACGAGATTGGAACTGAGGGTAGATATATATACTAGGTTATTCCATTGAGATGGGATAGATGAAAAACAAGGCATTACACATCAGAGAGAGAGAGGGAGAGAGAGAGAGAGAGAGATTTCTGAGAGAGTTATTACAAAAATCAAAGCTCTTTATTCTTCACCATTAATATATTTTCCCAAGCTTTCTATCAAGAACATAGGAATTGATTAAGTTTTGACATTTATTCCTTTATATCATAGTGTTTGAGCTGCCGACCTAGGGTGCATCTAGAGTGCTTAGTTTTCTCTCCCTTTAACTAGTTGTTTCACTGGTTCATTTCTTGTTCAAAAAAGATCATATTTA
Source organism: Sambucus nigra (assembly GCA_949130495.1). NCBI lineage: Eukaryota > Viridiplantae > Streptophyta > Magnoliopsida > Dipsacales > Adoxaceae > Sambucus > Sambucus nigra. The sequence goes on along the minus strand of OX422216.1, from coordinate 275,296,367 downwards.
TTGCTTGTTATTGAGTTATACATGAGAGTTTATGAGCTTAAATTAAAGAGCTTGGATCATTTGAACTAAGTTTATACCTTCATTACTAATATCATCTTGTCTGTTAAATTATCATCGGTAATAGAGGTTACGCCTCAATTTATATTTAAGCACCATAACACTAAGATAATTGATCTCTTACATTAGGAAGATAAACGACATATATAAACTTTAAAGAATAATTTAATTCCTACAAAAAAACTTCAATAAAGTGAAGAATACGAACATCCAATGGTTTTTAATTAAAAGTGATGCGTAATGAAAATGAAAAGGTGATTCATAACCAACCCATATAAACACACACACACACACACACACACACACACACACACACACACACACATATATATATATATATATATATATATATATATATATATATATATATATATATATATATATATATATATATATATATTATAAATTCAATGAATTGGATTAAAATAAATCAATGATCCAAGGGGTAAACAAGTACGAAATGGGACACTTTACAAGTAGACCCCAAAGTATTGATTACGCATGTGCACATATCCTCCAACACTAATGGGAGTTAATTCCAATAATTACGAATCGCGATGACCAAAAAATGGATTGATAACCCCTAAGTTAATGGAGTGCTTTCAGACCAACTCGAAAAATAAAAAAGTACTAGCATACATCACGTACGATGCACATATGATGTACAATAGATAAAATTCAAAACAACTGTACCAATTTTATACAAAAAAAATAATATATATTTTTAATGGTTTTTTAGTTTAAAAAAATTGTATGTCATTTATAGATACAAACTTTAAAAAAATCGACAATTAAAACGTTAAAGAAGTTTTTATTACTACAAACTTCTTTTTATTTATATTAAAAATAATTTTGAATTTTTAAAAACTTTTTTTTTTAACTTGAAAACTATTTTTTATAAATAGAAACTTCAAAGAAAATCCGTACATATTTAATAAAAAAAATTATAAATATTTTTATTTGATTTTAGTTTAAAACACTTTAAGTCATTTATAGTTTTTTTCTATAAATACAATTCTATAAATATTTTTATAACCAAAAACTTTTTTCATTTATATAAAAAATAATTTTGAAATTTTGAAAACTATTTTTAACCTTTTTTTCTAAAAATAAGAATGTTGTATAGATGTAGTAGTATTAGTAGCATTGTGTAATGTGATTTTGTAACACCCCGGCCCGAATTTATGGGTTACTCGTGGTCAACTCGGTCCGACGAGATCATTAGGTGTGTGGTGCAATGAAACAACCTATATAATGTTTCTAGTCCCGTTTTATTTTAATTAACCTTTCACTTGTTTAGCATGCGATATCGGTTTCAAGATAAACTATGTGTGGACCCATGGGGAGCAACCCGAGGTCTAAATATGCAGAGCTATTAACATAAAAAATAAATCAAATACTTACTTGTATAACGCCCTCAAAATACGAAACCGCTCCCAACCTGTCGTAACAAATCGAGAGTGTGAGTTAATGCCCAGTGGAAAATATACAAATGAAGTATAGAAATGAACAACATAAATGAGACTCGACATGTTATGCCTACGTGCATATGCAAATACATAGTGTGTGTGTGTGTGTGTGTGTGTGTGTGTGTGTGTGTGTGTATATAGACACACACACACACACTTACACATATGCAATGCATGAAACGGTTTTTACTTTCGAAAACCTTATTTATTAAGATTAATTTACCGTAATCTTGTAAAAGCTTCCTTTACTCATACTTAACATTTCTCACTTATTTAACACACCCGGTTCAACACTTAAAACCGCTAAACTTGATTTATTTAACCACATTCATTTACCGGAACCACCCTTTTTATTCATTTAAATGCATTTTAGTATTTTCATTGAAATTTACCATTTCAACACATGCAAAGATCGTGTAGAAAATACTTATTAAATCTTTAAGAACCTTTTTCAACACATCTTTGTGTTAATTATGGGTTTAACCACTTAGATTTCTTAATCACCCATTTACTACTCACATTAACCCTTTTTCTTACTTAATGAACATTTATCAATTATACATTTACTATCCATTTTAACCCTTACCAGAACATTTATTATTTCATTCAAGTTAGATTTTATTAACACATTTTACCACACAACCTATTCCTTGAATTGCTCCTTATTCCTTTATCTTTTCTCGGAATCTTCCAAATACCGCATACTGCAACGGGCTCCACACCGTCGGTTATGCGCACCATATGCTTTGGCCAGTGTTTAGGGATTTTCACCCAAGGGCTCCAGGCCCTTCTTGCTTTTCCTGGTGTCATCCGAGTTCCTTTTAATGTGTTTTAATATTTTACAAATATCCACATTACATACTTTTCCTTTTTTATCTAGCCAAAATCAAAATCCGGGACTTTATCACCCCCTTTTGTGTTACACTTTGAAAATTTACCATTTCATTTCATTTATACTTTAGACTTGATTTTTTTTCCAAAAACCATACTCATTTAGGACTTTCTTATGTAACACATTTCCAACATTTTTATTTCATAAAAATGTTCCACTTTAAGTAAAATTATAATTTTACCCATTTGTTTCCAAAATCACATTTTGCTCCATTTTCGCAAGTGTTAATTTCCCAAATGCTATTAGGTTATTCATACCAACTTCTTAAGTGTTTAACACTCTAACGCCTTCTTACACTTGAAGTAGAATTATTTTTAATTTGAAACACTTTTACACCTTTAATCCCTTTTAATTTCATAAGTGTTAATCCTTTACAACATTACTAACTTGCCCATGTTTACCATTAACACTTATTGAATACTTCTATCAATATTTCTCAAACCACTCCTTTATTTACTTTCTTTATTCAAGAAATCCATGTACATTTAAGACAACTTTTTATAAGAAAATACCATTTCTTTTTATCAACATGTGTAGTCTTATAATTTCATGTTCATCGTATCTTTTAGTCTCAATTTCACACACTTTGCAGACTAAATTTTTCATTTTTCTTATTTCATATTTAAACCCAACAAAACCTTCTCTAAACTTGTTTATATATTTAATACCAAAGTTCTACAAGTTTATATGCATGAAAAGATGGATTTTAAACCGAAAAATCATACTACGTGGGTTAAACACAGATATCATCATGGGAAATCATTATACTTACAAAAATACATTTCTTAAGGTACAAAGGAAATTTTTTAATTATTCAACTTCAATAAATGTCTATTTTTTATAAAACATTCATTTTTGCAAAAACTTTAAATTATTATTATTTCACCAAATTTTCCAATAAAATCACATCATTGCAAACATTTTATTTCATAAAATATTTTTCATTTATAGAAAATACACCATTTTCATGAAGCACACAATTTTACTATTTCAAAACCTTGAAAGAATTATCCATTCTTTATTTTTTTAAACAAAATGACATTTTTCAACATTTTTATTCTATAAAATGTTATTACCTCTGTACATAGATTTTTTATCATTTAATCAAATGAATCATATGTAATACCCCGTAATTTTAATTAATTTTAATTGTGTGATTAATAAACCTAAATGGAGAATTTATTTATAATTAATCCGAATTTAATTAAATAATTACAAGAGTGACGATAGTTAGTATTTATTGGTGATAAATATGTTGAATATTACTTAGCGGGTAAAGTAATATATAATGATGAAAATAGTATGGAAGCTTTAACTCTAATTGATATACATGAAATCCTACATGAAAACAGTATTATGATATACATGAAATCCTACATGAAAACAGTATTATGATATACATGAAATCCTACATAACATCTAATTGATATACATGAAATAGTATTATGATAGTGCAGATTATGTACGTACCGGTGATTATTATATCATTTTGCCTAGTAAATGAGAAATGGATATGTATAAAATATGTTAGAATTGTGGGAACTTATATGAGTAAAGAAATATTTGAATCGATTAATAATTATTGGAAATGCAATAATGTATTATTTGGGCAATACGAGTGGATGTAATAACTTAGTCGTCATAGTGAGAGACTTAAATCAAACTAGTTAGGTGGGACAGTATAACTAGGATGAGTTAGGAGTATACATTATGCGTGCATAATAGTTGAGGGGTGAGGATTTCAAGTGAGAGCACGTGACTAACATGTATACAATATCTGGAATTTATGCAATTTAAATACTTGTTGTTTTAAAAATATTTTCAACTTGGGATCTGACCCGTTTTCTATCAAATCTATTTTATTTTTGTAAAAACCTTTTAGGTGCCCAACCAGAGGGACGCCAAGCGTAGGAGTTCCATTCAGTTGACGTGTTGTAGCTTCTTTGAAAGTTACAAGACCTCGGTATTATACGCCTTCACATTTATCCTTGATTCATTCAGAGACATTCATTTCAGTCAGGGCATGTTGCCCATTCTTATTTAGAGATAGTAGTTTACATTCAGTCATTTACTTTTCAGTTATCGAATTTACTTCATTCAGATTATTGTATTTGGGATTTTGACTGGATGTGTTTATTCCAGACTCAGTTTATTTCATTATGTCGTTTTAACTCGTATGAGTTGTTTTTGGATGGTGAATGTTTAGTTAATATTTTAATTGCTTAGTTGTCTTAATAGAATAAATAAAATTTGGCATCTGCTTTTAAATACTAGGTGGCTAGTAATTAATAAAAAAAAATCCATTAGTGATGCTAAGATTGATTCCAACTGAGTATTCTGATTTAAATTTAATAAAGGACTGATCACTCGGTATTTAATTAAGTGGGGTGTCACATCATACTCATGTAATCTAGCTACCAAGATTACAATATGTAATATAATCTTAATGCAAGAGTGAGGTTTTTCCCACCTTATATAGACCTCCAAGATGATAGGCATGGAAGGTTTTAGAAGATGCCAACTTCTCACCTCCTAGGGTGGCCTCAAGGAGGTTGCCTCACTCCAAATCCATCAAGCAAAACCCCCTTCTTCTTTTCCAAAATCCCTCAAATATACCTTCAAATTTTATATCCCTTATTTGTTAATGGTGGAAAAGGGTGTTTTTGGTTCAAATGTGATGGAATACACCTTGAAAAAGGTGGTTTATGGTTGGTGCATAGCGGAGGAGTGGTGGTTTGGTGGTGGGTGGAGGTGGAAGACCACCCACCTTCCTTTTTCTCTCTCATTCTCTCTCCTTCTTCCGTTTCTCCCAACCAAATAACCTCAGTCATCAGAACAACACCTTATAAAATCCCCCTTAAGCCCAAAAATCTCGTTTTACCCTTTCTGGGATGATCAGGGCTCGACAGCTCAACGATCCAACGCTCCAAATTGTGACAGTGCACAAGGGTAGCTGAGATTAAAAACCTCGACCAATGTCGTTCGAACAACTTAGCATATGTCGTTCGAACTATGGATCGCGCGACCCTTCGCGTGACTTGCTACTATAAGTCAGTAACATGTTGTTAGAAGCCCTGTATCTCGCGACCTTCATAGTGTCGTTCGAACGACAGCCCCATATCGTATGAACGACCCCTTTACTTTTTCTTTTCTTTTTTTCCAATTTTATCCACAATTATTCCATAAATATAATTAAATCCTCCTCAATCATAATCCATTTATATAATTTAATTAATTTACTGGGGTAGGATATTACAAACTTCCCTCCTTTAGGATTTCATCCTTGAAATTCTTGATCCATCAATACTCAAACTCATGGCTCCACCAACTTTTATTCTAAGTCCTACAAATCAATTCATCGAAACTCACGACATTAAGGTCACCAGATATTTAGCATGCAACATTATCTAGTGCTCACCATTTCATCAACCATGACACTACACAATCAACTTCGAGTCTCCACTCGCCCTATAATTAAGTCGAAATGATTCTTAACGCTGCTAATGCTAGTACCTAGGGTATACCAGCTCCTCTACGGGCAAACCCCTTTCTAGTTGACAATGCTCACCCAAAGAAAATCATAATACAACTAACCGTCATATATCACAAAAAGTCAACTCTAGCTTAGGATTGTACATCTCGTGTTCCACAAATTGTCAGGCTATTTTAACTATATAACTCGCATGAGCTTGTCGAGAACAACACTAAGCTATTCCCTCACTCAAAGGAGAAATAATCCCATCAAATCATTAATGTACGCCCAGTTTACACATTTTGCTGCATCATTCTTATGAACCTAACACTACCTTAGGCATCTCATCCTTGAGTACTTACTAGAGTCTAACTCCAATCCACTCTCAGTGGCAAAGCAACATAGTGTGATAAGTTTTCCTCGATTTTTAAAACTATACTGTATCCTCAAACCATCATCTCTCTTTTAGTTACCCGAGCCACTGATTACCGAGCCGACCATTCAAAAGTCCACTAGTCTAAAGGTAGGTTAATAGTACGAGCAAACCGAGTGGCCGAAAGTGTACCCACCCATACGTAAAACTTTATGCAATCACAAGAATACCCCAGATGGGCGCACCTAGTTATCTAGTTGCATTGACCAAACTCGGTCCACCATGCTCTCCCAAGCCCAATCGTGTTGTACCATGACATGTCACTAATCAAAGTCATCACATAAGTGAGAATACTGATTCCCAATTATCGAAATCGAAAGGAATATAGGAGAGTCAGAAGTAACAAACAACTGTCCCTAGGAATTTTGCCCGTAGGCATCTAATTCTGACTTATGAAAGTGAACCTACACCGCATACTTGAAGTCATGCCACTCATTCTCATAACTCTCATCGAGTACCACTTATGTCCATATACCCTGGCCTGGGTCACTAGCTGTGACGGATGGAATCGTAACCATTCATTCTCACAATGCGAACACAAATTTACGAATCGGTAGTCCTTTAAAAATTTAATTCCCGACTTCCCTCCTTGGGAGCAAGGTCATACCTTTCACCTCTTTAGTGTAAATGAATCATTTTAATTAGCTAACACCTCACGCTCTAATCACTCATCTTGTCCAATCACTAGTGACAGCGTCACTAACCTACTATACCTAGGTTATTGGTTGCTTTATCATATCATGACCGAAGTCCCAAATTTCCATAGACATTACTTAGTTTAAGCGAGACACTCACCTAATCGCGTTCCTTATTGACCACACGAGAGTGCCAACCAACTTACCTTAGCTTTTCACCCACATAATATCTACGTGATGACCACACTCTCCGTCATTGGCATTCTAAGGATAGTAAGTACCGCACTAGGCTACGTCTCCTAACCCGTACTAACTTCGCAAGACGTTCCAAGAACTAGTGCTTTCATCACCAAGGCCACCCTAGCATTTACAGTCGATACCCCGTCATAACAATCATATTTCGATATTACCCCACCTCGATTGCCATTTTCAAATCTCCACTTGGCGTCATCACTCTATGTCTCGAATACATCTCTTAGTGTACCCTGAAATCGGTTATCATGTGTCTCACATCTGCCTCAACGACTTCACATTCCACGATTTTAGGGACTTTATGCAAGTGGTACGCAAGAGAAGTCAAAATAGTAAAAAAATACATGATAGCAATGTTCAAGGGCAATTTGGTAATTTTACAGTCACCATCCAGACGTTCGTCCAACTAGAAAGTTAAAGATCTCACCTCCACGAAGATACTAGAAGAAACGGCGCCTCAATTCGAGCTACGGTGAAGAAGTTATGGCCCTTTGAAAATGGAGAAAAAACCTTTGGAGAATGCTGTGTATTTTTCCCCCAGACCAGCGAACTTTCTCGAACCGCAGGCCAAATCGGTTCGGGGGGCGAACCGGTTCGCGGTATATCCGAACCGGTTCGGGGTACCTGTATGCTGGCAGAGTTCCAGAATTTTAAAACTCTCTTTGGTTTTCTTATAAAAGTCAACTTCGGGGGAGTTGTTTTGCAAGACTTGGAGATATGTTTTTTAGAGTTCTTTTAGCTCAAGTCTTCACCTTTTTTAGTTCCCAAACTCATGTTTTGATTTATACATCCTTGCCAAACCTTTATGAATCCTTTTGAAACCCAAGAACACAACTTTGAGTTTGTTCAACCCTTGTGGAGAAGTAGTTTTCTTCTTCATTACTGCGCACCTGGAGTTCCTGAGGGAGATTCCAGCCGACGACATCAGAACCGACACCTGAGGGTATTTCTATGTCACACTGTATTTATAGCCGTTGCTTTGGAGTTTTGACGAAGACACCGTGCATTACACTCGTGGGCTATTATCAGGTTGTATGTAAGTCAATGGTCTTGTAAATTATTTAAAGTTCTAGAAATCAAAGGTTTTACCCGAAAGGTTTTTTTTTCCTTAACTTTGTGTCACATGCTTAATCTATTTATGGTTTGACACACGCACACACATAGATGCATGTTTAGGGGGTGATTTACTTTGGATTATATATACTCTAATTAAATAAGGGTTTATTGGAATCTTGCGAATTAATTTAATCAATTATCACACCTTCGCGCTTTTCAAATTGGTATCTCAACAGGTTACGCTAACTTATCGCGTATTCTTATTTTTCGAATAATTTGTGTGATATTGATTTTTTTTAAATCAATTTTGTGAAAATTCATAATTTTTCCAATGGATCACTTATATAATCAGATGCCTATTTTTTACGGGTCTAATTATGCCTACTGGAAAGCTCGTATGAAATCTATTTTAAAATCTATTGACGAGTGTGTTTGGTTACTTTGTGAAAATGGGTGGACTCCTCCCACGGTCACCGTTGATAATATCACCTCTTTAAAACTCGTGTCAGCCTGGACTGAAGATTATTATAAAATGTCTAATTTTAATTCCCGTGGTTTGAGTTCTATTTCTGGAGCCGTCACTCCCAACGAGTTCCACCGAATTATGACGTGCACCACGTCTAAAGAGGCATGGGATTTTTGAAATTGACACATGAGGGTACGAATGCGGTTAAAGACTCAAAATTACAAATTTTGGCCACTAAATTTTAGACTATTACCATGTCTGAGTCTGAATGCTTTGACGATTTTTATGCTCGTTTGTCGAATTGTTAACACATGTTTTAATTTGGGTGAGGTAATTGATAACACACATGTCGTTAAAAATATTTTGAGATCTCTTCTAAAACGATTTATACCTAAAGTCACTGTTTTGAACTCTTTGGGAAATTTGAAATCACTTAAGTTGGAAGAACTTGTAGGAGATCTTCAAACCTATGAGATTGACATGTTTCCCAAAACCATTAAGGCTAAGGATACAAACATTGATTTAAAGACTCATTTTAAGAAAAAGAAAGAAAAAGTTTGTGAGTCCCATTCTGAGGAAGATTTTGATTTTAAAGATATGGCATTGTTTGCGAAAAAACTTAAAAAGTTTCTCAAAATGAATAAAGAAAATTCTTCCAATAAAAAGAAATCTTTTGAGTCAAATAAAAAGAAAGTGGAGGCCAAAGATAGTGACGAGGATAAGATCAGGTGCTTTGAGTGTGAAGGGAAAGGGCACATAGCTAAAGAGTGTCCTACTAGGATAAGGATAAAAGGCAAAGAGACTTTTATACCCGCCACTCTTAGTGATAGTGAGGATGATAAGGGAGATGAGTCTGATAAAGGTTTTGCACATGGGATGGTTATCGCCTTTTCTAGTTGTGTGAGCACACCCACTTTATCTCGCGAGAGCGATGATAGTGCTTTGTGTTCTTCGAGTGAGGAAGAAAGCGAGGAGGAGAGTGGAGATGAAAGTGAGATCCAAAAAGATTTTAGAGATTTATACATCGAAACCTTGAAAACAAAGAAGTATAATCAAGATTTAGGTCATCGGGTTTTAGATTTGGAGAGAGAGAATGAGGTTTTAAGAAAGGAGAAGTGTGATTTGACCAACACGTTGTCTAGTCTGACGACACGTGTATCCCAACTCAAGAGTGATCTCGAACGTGCCAGGGAGGTAAAATTCAATTTTGTGAACGAACCTAAGAAGATTGAAAAGGTGGTTCATAAGGGTAAAGGTGAGAAGTTTGGAATAAGTCATGACGGTGCTTCTACTTCCCAATTAATACCCGATCTAATTCCCACTTTAGTGTTTGATTCACGTGAGTCTCACCCTAACCCACCTAGGTGTCCCATTCCTATTAGGAGAGCGCGTCCTAGAGTTTTTGAGAGAGGTGTTCCTAGGCTTATTTATGTTTGCTCACATTGCAAGAGAAGAGGGCACCTTAGGGAATTTATTTTAAGTTGGGTTATGTGTCACGTTTTGCTTCTATACATGTTTCTGTCACACATGCATCCACTCATGATACTTTACATGCTCCCGGAGACTACATGAGAGAGTTTGCACATTTAGGTGAGCAAGTTAAGTTTTTAGTCAAAACTTCACAAGAATTGATGGAGGTTTTTCATAAGTTGTCACCACCTTTGGAAAATCCCTCCGTACCTAATGATTGAGGTTTGACTTGTTTACTAGCATAGGATGTTTTTCATGATGATATTATTTGCCTATTGCTAGTATGTATCATTTGTGTATGTTTTTTTTTAAAGTTTGAAAAATACAAAAAGATTTCAGTTTGATACAATTTTTGAAAAATCCAAAAAGATTTTTATTTTTTGTTTGCACCGTTTATGGATGAACACTTAGGATGACCGAGTCACAACTTCGTTCCATTTGTTCATGTGACTATTTGATAGTGTTTTAAGACAATGGGTGAATTCATCCATGTGCTTTATAATGTTTGGAGTCATTAAGATGTAATTAAGTGTTACTTCCTACATGTTTGACTCATGTTTCCTTTATTGCACACATGCACGGATTTATTTGATTATTGTGCTTGTCTTATCACAAGTTGGTTGGGTGTTTTCACTTCAATCCTGTCCTTAAAACAAACCAAGCGCGATAAATTTTGATAAGAAAATTGTGCATATAAGAACCGTTTTGAGAGTTTGTGTGCTTTATTTGAAAACGGTGAAGGGCTATGAAAGGTATTTATCTAGCCTTTGTGATTAAGCCGCCGTTTAAATTGGACCTAAAAAATTGAGGAATTTTATTATCCAGTGTCCAAAGAGGTTTAAAAGAGCCCGAAAAAAAATTTAAAGGCAATAAAAAGGAATTCATGCCAATTATGGGCCATCTAGGTTTTTGCACCAATTCTCCAATGTTTGAGAATTTTGATTACCTCAAAAAGAAAATATATATGAGGGTGTTTGGATGGAGAATTTAAAATGGGTTTGTACATCCTTAAAAGTCTTGAAAAAGCGTTAAATAGTTTTAGGCGTTATCGGTATGGAAATCATTTGACTTTGATTTGTTGATTTGTATAAGACGATGTCATCTAAATTCAACAAATTTTTACACCTAAGGATACTTTTGATGTTCATTCGTTAGGAGTACACGTATTCATCGTGCACATATGATTGATTGAGTTTATTTACCTATCGAATGTGTTCACACCCATACATTCCATTTCTATGACTTGGTTGTTTTAAATTAAATCCATGGTGTGATTTTTTTGTATAAATTTTTTTTTGAAAAATTCAAAAATAGTTTGTGAATTTTTTTGAGCATTTTTTTGCAAGAGCACGTTTTCCACTTGATTGATGCTTTGTTTTGAATACCGTGACACCCCAAATTTGCTTGTTTGATTTATTCTTCTCATTTGACTATTTGGGGACATAATAAAAAGGGGGAGAATGAATTATCATGTTATGGGAGAGTTTGAATTTTGGGGGAGTTTTTGAGATATGACTTATGCTTTCATTATAAATTGGTATCTATGTTTATCTCATTTTAAACTCGATATGTCACGTGGTATTTTCTTTATCTCATGTGTGTAGGTATTACATTGAAGATCACTAAATTGCACACCCTGATGAGAAAAGATTTGAGATTCCTGAAGATTTGAAGAACAAACGATGAAGACTATTCATTTGTACCTTTTCCAGTTTTGGGTTCATGGGAGGGTAGATTTGTATAGACAATTTCATATTTGATAATTCGGATTTTTTATGTATGTACCGGCATAGACATAGGGGGAGATTTGTAAGGACATTTTTCTCATGTCCAACATGTTACATTTATGTATGTCGTACGCCGCTACATTTGGCACGTCACCTCGCGATATCACATGACGGCCTCTATCCGAATTCCGAGAATCAAGCATTCAACATCTCCATTAATATGTCCCACATCTGCCTCAACGACTTCACGGTCCAAGATTTTAGGGACTTAATGCAAGTGGTACGCAAGGGAAGTCAAAACAGTGAAAAAAGGCTTGATAGGGAAGTTTAAGGGCATTTTTGTAATTTCACATCCATAGTTCGGAGGTCTGGTCAACTGGAAAGTTGAAGATCTCGCCGCAACGAAGATACTGGAAGAAACGGCACCTCAATCCGAGCTACGATGAAGAAGTTATGACCTTTTGAAGTTGGAGAAAATTCCTTGAAGAATGTTGTTTTTAACTCCATACCAGAATGGTACATCCAAACCGGTTCGGTGTACCCCAGATGGGGTTCGGTGTACCTGTACGCTGATAAGATTTTTAGAGTTTTAAAAAAGCGGGATTCTTCATATTTTTTCCTATAAATACCAACTTCGGGGGAGTTGTTTTGCAAGACTTTAGAAGACATTTTTGAGAGTCCAAATACCTCTAGTCTTCATATTTTTTAAGTCCCAAGACTCATGTTTTGATTCACACAATTGCCAAACCTTTGTGAATCTTTTTGGTAACCCAAGAACACATCTTGTGTATTTGTTTAGCCTCTGTGGAGAAGGTATCTCCATACTTTGATCGGTGGATACCGAGCGTAGTCATTCTACGTGTGGACGAGCCGAAGACGACGAACCGACACCTGGAGGGTACTTTCGCTGTCTCTCGTATCTTTGAAGGTTTTCTAAAGGCACCGTGCAGTATAGTCTTGTGGGCGATTATCAGGATTGTATGTAAGTCAAAGGTCTTGTTAACTTTTCAAAGTGTTATAAAAGGTTTTTACCCGGAAGGGGTTTTTTCCTCAATTGCTCGTCTTTATTTTACCATGCATGGCTTGAATGATTTATCTTGGTTAGATGCATGTGTAGGGGCTGTTTTAATAGACTCTAATTAAATAAGTGTGCCATCTTATTAATTTGCGAATCGAATCGATATCACACGACGTTTTCAAATTGGTATCAGAGCAGGTTGCGCTAATTTATTGCGTATTCCTATTTTCCGCAAAATCGTGTGATATTGATTTTTTTTAAATCAATTTTGTGAAAAATCGCAATTTTTTCAATGGAACGCCCGTTTAATGAGGAGCCTATTTTTGAAAATATTCACGACCGTGCTGAAAATTTAAAAAGTTTGAATTTGAAACTTTGCAAAAGAATTAAAGTTTTGGAAAAAGAAAATTCTCGTTTTAAATCCGCGATGGATCTTTTGCAAACGATTCAAAATCAAAGAGATTTTTATCGTGAAAAATTTGTTTCTTTGGACCATGAATTTAATGCCTTAAAATTGTCCAAAAAGGAGAGTGATGATAGGGTCCTTGTTTTAGAAAAAGAATTGGAGGACCTTAAAAATTCGATGGTTTGTGTTTGTGCCAAAGATGAAAGAAATATTTTAATCAATGAGTTTGTGGCACGTGAAGAGACTCTTAGGGAAAAGTTTGCTTTAATTGAGGGGGATAGGGATACCCTTTTAGAAATTGTTGAAAATTTGAAAAAGCAATCCCTGTCTTGGGAAGAGTCTAATTTGTTGCTTGAATCAAATATTTTGAAGTTGAAAAATGATTTAAACGATTCAAGTAGGTTTGATTGTGATGGTAATGGCTCATCTTGTTCTCATGTTTCTAGTGCTAAAGCCAAAACCATTATCTGTTTTAGAGGGTCAATTAATCCCAAGGATGTTAGAAAAGATCACACTTTAGGTAACATTCCTCCCGTTTACACATGTTCACATTGTGGTAGGAAAGGTCACCTTAGGAGATTTTGTTTTAACCTTGGAAAAAGTCCTGGGATGTCGAATTCTAGTGTCATCTTGGTTCCTAAATCCCCCACACGTTGTTTCACATCTATTTGGGTTAGGAAATCACTTTTGGACACACTAGATTTTAGACAAGTTGATTCCCGTTTGCTTGCACATGATTCTTCTCTTGCCATATCATATAGATGATTGTGTTTGCATGTTTGTCATACGCTAGTTATGATTTTTGATATATTTTTGCTAGCATTGTGACATGTACTTTTTGTATATATTTTTTTGAAAAATTTTGAAAAATACAAAAAGATTTTTTTTGTTGCACCGTTTATGGATGAAAACTTCGGATAACCGAGTCACAACATCATTCCATTATTTTTATGTGACTATTTGATAGTGTTTTGAGACAATAGGTCAATTCATCCATGTGCTTTATAATGTTTGGAGTCATTAAGATGTAATTAAGTGTTGCTTCCTACATGTTTGACTCATGTTTCCTTTATTGCACACATGCACGGATTTGTTTGATTATTGTGCTTGTCTTATCACATGTTGGTTGGGTGTTTTCACTTCAATCCTGTCCTTCAAACGAACCAAGCGCGATAATTTTTTGATAAGGAAACTGTGCATATAAAAACCGTTTTGTGAGTTTGTGTGCTTTGTTTGAAAACGGGGAAGGGCTGCGAAAGGTTCATTTTGACCTTTGCGAATACTAAGCCACCGTTAAAAAGGACCTAAAAAATGGAGGAGTTTTATTATCCGGGGTCCAAAGAGGTTAAAAGAGCCCGAAAAAATTGAATGGCAATAAAAAGATATTCATGCCAAAAAGGGGCCATTTAGGTTTTTGCATCAATTCTCCAATGTTTAAGAATTTAGATTACCTCTAAAAGAATATATATATATGAGGGAGTTTGGTTGGAGAATTAAAACGGGTTTGCACGTCCTTGAAAATGCGCTACATAATTTTGGACGTTATTGGTGTGGAAATCATTTGACTTTGATTTGTTGATTTGCATAAAACGATGTCATCTAAATTCAACAAACGTTTACACTTAAGGATACCTTTGATGTTCATTCGTTAGGAGTACACGTATGCATCGTGCACATATGATTGATTGAGTTGATTTACCTATCGAATGTATTCACACCCATTCATTCCATTTCCATGACTTGGTTGTTTGAGTCTAAATCCATGGTGTGATTTTTTGTTTCATATTTGTTCATAATGGTATCTATTTTTTGTATGAAAAATTGAAAAATCAAAAAATAGTTTGTGAAAGTTTTTTTTTGAGCATCTCCTTGCTAGAACACGTTTACTATATTGATTGATGCCTTGACTTGTATACCGTGACACCCCGATTTTGCTTATTTGATTCATTATTCTTATTTGTCTATTTGGGGACATCATAAAAAGGGGGAGAAAGAATTATCATTTTATGGGGGAGTTTGAATTTTGGGAGAGTTTTGAGATTTGACTTATGCTTATCATATATTGGTATCTATGTTTATCTCATTTCAAACTCGATACGTCACTTGGTATTTTTTTCTTTATCTCATGTGTGTAGGTATTACATTGATGATCTCTGAATTGCACACCCTGATGAGAAAAGATTTGAGATTCCTGAAGATTTGAAGAACAAACGATGAAGACTATTTATTTGTACCTTTTCCAGTTTTGGGTTCATGGGAGGGTAGATTTGTATAGGCAATTTCATATTTGATAATTCGTATTTTTTATGTATGTACCGGCATAGACATAGGGGGAGATTTGTAAGGACGTTTTTCTCATGTCCAACATGTTACATTTATGTATGTCGTACGCCGCTACATTTGGCACGTCACCTCACGATATCACATGACGGCCTCTATCCGAATTCCGAGAATCAAGCATTCAACATCTCCATTAATATGTCCCACATCTGCCTCAACGACTTCACGGTCCAAGATTTTAGGGACTTAATGCAAGTGGTACGCAAGGGAAGTCAAAACAGTGAAAAAAGGCTTGATAGGGAAGTTCAAGGGCATTTTCGTAATTTCACATCCATAGTTCGGAGGTCTGGTCAACTGGAAAGTTGAAGAGCTCGCCGTAACGAAGATACTGGAAGAAACGGCACCTCAATCCGAGCTACGATGAAGAAGTTATGACCTTTTAAAGTTGGAGAAAATTCCTTGAAGAATGCTGTTTTTAACTCCATACCAGAATGGTACATCCAAACCGGTTCGGTGTACCCCAGATGGGGTTCGGTGTACCTGTACGCTGATAAGATTTTTAGAGTTTTAAAAAAGCGGGATTCTTCATATTTTTTCCTATAAATACCAACTTCGGGGGAGTTGTTTTGCAAGACTTTAGAAGACGTTTTTGAGAGTCCAAATACCTCTAGTCTTCATATTTTTTGAGTCCCAAGACTCATGTTTTGATTCACACAATTGCCAAACCTTTGTGAATCTTTTTGGTAACCCAAGAACACATCTTGTGTATTTGTTTAGCCTCTGTGGAGAAGGTATCTCCATACTTTGATCGGTGGATACCGAGCGTAGTCATTCTACGTGTGGACGAGCCGAAGACGACGAACCGACACCTGGAGGGTACTTTCGCTGTCTCTCGTATCTTTGAAGGTTTTCTGAAGGCACCGTGCAGTATAGTCTTGTGGGCGATTATCAGGATTGTATGTAAGTCAAAGGTCTTGTTAACTTTTCAAAGTGTTATAAAAGGTTTTTACCCGGAAGGGGTTTTTTCCTCAATTGCTCGTCTTTATTTTACCATGCATGGCTTGAATGATTTATCTTGGTTAGATGCATGTGTAGGGGCTGTTTTAATAGACTCTAATTAAATAAGTGTGCCATCTTATTAATTTGCGAATCGAATCGATATCACACGACGTTTTCAAATTGGTATCAGAGCAGGTTGCGCTAATTTATTGCGTATTCCTATTTTCCGCAAAATCGTGTGATATTGATTTTTTTTAAATCAATTTTGTGAAAAATCGCAATTTTTTCAATGGAACGCCCGTTTAATGAGGAGCCTATTTTTGAAAATATTCACGACCGTGCTGAAAATTTAAAAAGTTTGAATTTGAAACTTTGCAAAAGAATTAAAGTTTTGGAAAAAGAAAATTCTCGTTTTAAATCCGCGATGGATCTTTTGCAAACGATTCAAAATCAAAGAGATTTTTATCGTGAAAAATTTGTTTCTTTGGACCATGAATTTAATGCCTTAAAATTGTCCAAAAAGGAGAGTGATGATAGGGTCCTTGTTTTAGAAAAAGAATTGGAGGACCTTAAAAATTCGATGGTTTGTGTTTGTGCCAAAGATGAAAGAAATATTTTAATCAATGAGTTTGTGGCACGTGAAGAGACTCTTAGGGAAAAGTTTGCTTTAATTGAGGGGGATAGGGATACCCTTTTAGAAATTGTTGAAAATTTGAAAAAGCAATCCCTGTCTTGGGAAGAGTCTAATTTGTTGCTTGAATCAAATATTTTGAAGTTGAAAAATGATTTAAACGATTCAAGTAGGTTTGATTGTGATGGTAATGGCTCATCTTGTTCTCATGTTTCTAGTGCTAAAGCCAAAACCATTATCTGTTTTAGAGGGTCAATTAATCCCAAGGATGTTAGAAAAGATCACACTTTAGGTAACATTCCTCCCGTTTACACATGTTCACATTGTGGTAGGAAAGGTCACCTTAGGAGATTTTGTTTTAATATTGGAAAAAGTCCTGGGATGTCGAATTCTAGTGTCATCTTGGTTCCTAAATCCCCCACACGTTGTTTCACATCTATTTGGGTTAGGAAATCACTTTTGGACACACTAGATTTTAGACAAGTTGATTCCCGTGTGCTTGCACATGATTCTTCTCTTGCCATATCATATAGATGATTGTGTTTGCATGTTTGTCATACGCTAGTTATGATTTTTGATATATTTTTGCTAGCATTGTGACATGTACTTTTTGTATATATTTTTTTGAAAAATTTTGAAAAATACAAAAAGATTTTTTTTGTTGCACCGTTTATGGATGAAAACTTCGGATAACCGAGTCACAACATCATTCCATTATTTTCATGTGACTATTTGATAGTGTTTTGAGACAATAGGTCAATTCATCCATGTGCTTTATAATGTTTGGAGTCATTAAGATGTAATTAAGTGTTGCTTCCTACATGTTTGACTCATGTTTCCTTTATTGCACACATGCACGGATTTGTTTGATTATTGTGCTTGTCTTATCACATGTTGGTTGGGTGTTTTCACTTCAATCCTGTCCTTCAAACGAACCAAGCGCGATAATTTTTTGATAAGGAAACTGTGCATATAAAAACCGTTTTGTGAGTTTGTGTGCTTTGTTTGAAAACGGGGAAGGGCTGCGAAAGGTTCATTTTGACCTTTGCGAATACTAAGCCACCGTTAAAAAGGACCTAAAAAATGGAGGAGTTTTATTATCCGGGGTCCAAAGAGGTTAAAAGAGCCCGAAAAAATTGAATGGCAATAAAAAGATATTCATGCCAAAAAGGGGCCATTTAGGTTTTTGCATCAATTCTCCAATGTTTAAGAATTTAGATTACCTCTAAAAGAATATATATATATGAGGGAGTTTGGTTGGAGAATTAAAACGGGTTTGCACGTCCTTGAAAATGCGCTACATAATTTTGGACGTTATTGGTGTGGAAATCATTTGACTTTGATTTGTTGATTTGCATAAAACGATGTCATCTAAATTCAACAAACGTTTACACTTAAGGATACCTTTGATGTTCATTCGTTAGGAGTACACGTATGCATCGTGCACATATGATTGATTGAGTTGATTTACCTATCGAATGTGTTCACACCCATTCATTCCATTTCCATGACTTGGTTGTTTGAGTCTAAATCCATGGTGTGATTTTTTGTTTCATATTTGTTCATAATGGTATCTATTTTTTGTATGAAAAATTGAAAAATCAAAAAATAGTTTGTGAAAGTTTTTTTTTGAGCATCTCCTTGCTAGAGCACGTTTACTATATTGATTGATGCCTTGACTTGTATACCGTGACACCCCGATTTTGCTTATTTGATTCATTCTTCTTATTTGTCTATTTGGGGACATCATAAAAAGGGGGAGAAAGAATTATCATTTTATGGGGGAGTTTGAATTTTGGGGGAGTTTGAATTTTGGGGGAGTTTTGAGATTTGACTTATGCTTATCATATATTGGTATCTATGTTTATCTCATTTCAAACTCGATACGTCACTTGGTATTTTTTTCTTTATCTCATGTGTGTAGGTATTACATTGATGATCTCTGAATTGCACACCCTGATGAGAAAAGATTTGAGATTCCTGAAGATTTGAAGAACAAACGATGAAGACTATTCATTTGTACCTTTTCCAGTTTTGGGTTCATGGGAGGGTAGATTTGTATAGGCAATTTCATATTTGATAATTCGGATTTTTTATGTATGTACCGGCATAGACATAGGGGGAGATTTGTAAGGACGTTTTTCTCATGTCCAACATGTTACATTTATGTATGTCGTACGCCGCTACATTTGGCACGTCACCTCACGATATCACATGACGGCCTCTATCCGAATTCCGAGAATCAAGCATTCAACATCTCCATTAATATGTCCCACATCTGCCTCAACGACTTCACGGTCCAAGATTTTAGGGACTTAATGCAAGTGGTACGCAAGGGAAGTCAAAACAGTGAAAAAAGGCTTGATAGGGAAGTTCAAGGGAATTTTCGTAATTTCACATCCATAGTTCGGAGGTCTGGTCAACTGGAAAGTTGAATAGCTCGCCGCAACGAAGATACTGGAAGAAACGGCACCTCAATCCGAGCTACGATGAAGAAGTTATGACCTTTTGAAGTTGGAGAAAATTCCTTGAAGAATGCTGTTTTTAACTCCATACCAGAATGGTACATCCAAACCGGTTCGGTGTACCCCAGATGGGGTTCGGTGTACCTGTACGCTGATAAGATTTTTAGAGTTTTAAAAAAGCGGGATTCTTCATATTTTTTCCTATAAATACCAACTTCGGGGGAGTTGTTTTGCAAGACTTTAGAAGACGTTTTTGAGAGTCCAAATACCTCTAGTCTTCATATTTTTTGAGTCCCAAGACTCATGTTTTGATTCACACAATTGCCAAACCTTTGTGAATCTTTTTGGTAACCCAAGAACACATCTTGTGTATTTGTTTAGCCTCTGTGGAGAAGGTATCTCCATACTTTGATCGGTGGATACCGAGCGTAGTCATTCTACGTGTGGACGAGCCGAAGACGACGAACCGACACCTGGAGGGTACTTTCGCTGTCTCTCGTATCTTTGAAGGTTTTCTGAAGGCACCGTGCAGTATAGTCTTGTGGGCGATTATCAGGATTGTATGTAAGTCAAAGGTCTTGTTAACTTTTCAAAGTGTTATAAAAGGTTTTTACCCGGAAGAGGTTTTTTCCTCAATTGCTCGTCTTTATTTTACCATGCATGGCTTGAATGATTTATCTTGGTTAGATGCATGTGTAGGGGCTGTTTTAATAGACTCTAATTAAATAAGTGTGCCATCTTATTAATTTGCGAATCGAATCGATATCACACGACGTTTTCAAATTGGTATCAGAGCAGGTTGCGCTAATTTATTGCGTATTCCTATTTTCCGTAAAATCGTGTGATATTGATTTTTTTTAAATCAATTTTGTGAAAAATCGCAATTTTTTCAATGGAACGCCCGTTTAATGAGGAGCCTATTTTTGAAAATATTCACGACCGTGCTGAAAATTTAAAAAGTTTGAATTTGAAACTTTGCAAAAGAATTAAAGTTTTGGAAAAAGAAAATTCTCGTTTTAAATCCGCGATGGATCTTTTGCAAACGATTCAAAATCAAAGAGATTTTTATCGTGAAAAATTTGTTTCTTTGGACCATGAATTTAATGCCTTAAAATTGTCCAAAAAGGAGAGTGATGATAGGGTCCTTGTTTTAGAAAAATAATTGGAGGACCTTAAAAATTCGATGGTTTGTGTTTGTGCCAAAGATGAAAGAAATATTTTAATCAATGAGTTTGTGGCACGTGAAGAGACTCTTAGGGAAAAGTTTGCTTTAATTGAGGGGGATAGGGATACCCTTTTAGAAATTGTTGAAAATTTGAAAAAGCAATCCCTGTCTTGGGAAGAGTCTAATTTGTTGCTTGAATCAAATATTTTGAAGTTGAAAAATGATTTAAACGATTCAAGTAGGTTTGATTGTGATGGTAATGGCTCATCTTGTTCTCATGTTTCTAGTGCTAAAGCCAAAACCATTATCTGTTTTAGAGGGTCAATTAATCCCAAGGATGTTAGAAAAGATCACACTTTAGGTAACATTCCTCCCGTTTACACATGTTCACATTGTGGTAGGAAAGGTCACCTTAGGAGATTTTGTTTTAATATTGGAAAAAGTCCTGGGATGTCGAATTCTAGTGTCATCTTGGTTCCTAAATCCCCCACACGTTGTTTCACATCTATTTGGGTTAGGAAATCACTTTTGGACACACTAGATTTTAGACAAGTTGATTCCCGTGTGCTTGCACATGATTCTTCTCTTGCCATATCATATAGATGATTGTGTTTGCATGTTTGTCATACGCTAGTTATGATTTTTGATATATTTTTGCTAGCATTGTGACATGTACTTTTTGTATATATTTTTTTGAAAAATTTTGAAAAATACAAAAAGATTTTTTTTGTTGCACCGTTTATGGATGAAAACTTCGGATAACCGAGTCACAACATCATTCCATTATTTTCATGTGACTATTTGATAGTGTTTTGAGACAATAGGTCAATTCATCCATGTGCTTTATAATGTTTGGAGTCATTAAGATGTAATTAAGTGTTGCTTCCTACATGTTTGACTCATGTTTCCTTTATTGCACACATGCACGGATTTGTTTGATTATTGTGCTTGTCTTATCACATGTTGGTTGGGTGTTTTCACTTCAATCCTGTCCTTCAAACGAACCAAGCGCGATAATTTTTTGATAAGGAAACTGTGCATATAAAAACCGTTTTGTGAGTTTGTGTGCTTTGTTTGAAAACGGGGAAGGGCTGCGAAAGGTTCATTTTGACCTTTGCGAATACTAAGCCACCGTTAAAAAGGACCTAAAAAATGGAGGAGTTTTATTATCCGGGGTCCAAAGAGGTTAAAAGAGCCCGAAAAAATTGAATGGCAATAAAAAGATATTCATGCCAAAAAGGGGCCATTTAGGTTTTTGCATCAATTCTCCAATGTTTAAGAATTTAGATTACCTCTAAAAGAATATATATATATGAGGGAGTTTGGTTGGAGAATTAAAACGGGTTTGCACGTCCTTGAAAATGCGCTACATAATTTTGGACGTTATTGGTGTGGAAATCATTTGACTTTGATTTGTTGATTTGCATAAAACGATGTCATCTAAATTCAACAAACGTTTACACTTAAGGATACCTTTGATGTTCATTCGTTAGGAGTACACGTATGCATCGTGCACATATGATTGATTGAGTTGATTTACCTATCGAATGTGTTCACACCCATTCATTCCATTTCCATGACTTGGTTGTTTGAGTCTAAATCCATGGTGTGATTTTTTGTTTCATATTTGTTCATAATGGTATCTATTTTTTGTATGAAAAATTGAAAAATCAAAAAATAGTTTGTGAAAGTTTTTTTTTGAGCATCTCCTTGCTAGAGCACGTTTACTATATTGATTGATGCCTTGACTTGTATACCGTGACACCCCGATTTTGCTTATTTGATTCATTCTTCTTATTTGTCTATTTGGGGACATCATAAAAAGGGGGAGAAAGAATTATCATTTTATGGGGGAGTTTGAATTTTGGGGGAGTTTTGAGATTTGACTTATGCTTATCATATATTGGTATCTATGTTTATCTCATTTCAAACTCGATACGTCACTTGGTATTTTTTTCTTTATCTCATGTGTGTAGGTACTACATTGATGATCTCTGAATTGCACACCCTGATGAGAAAAGATTTGAGATTCCTGAAGATTTGAAGAACAAACGATGAAGACTATTCATTTGTACCTTTTCCAGTTTTGGGTTCATGGGAGGGTAGATTTGTATAGGCAATTTCATATTTGATAATTCGGATTTTTTATGTATGTACCGGCATAGACATAGGGGGAGATTTGTAAGGACGTTTTTCTCATGTCCAACATGTTACATTTATGTATGTCGTACGCCGCTACATTTGGCACGTCACCTCACGATATCACATGACGGCCTCTATCCGAATTCCGAGAATCAAGCATTCAACATCTCCATTAATATGTCCCACATATGCCTCAACGACTTCACGGTCCAAGATTTTAGGGACTTAATGCAAGTGGTACGCAAGGGAAGTCAAAACAGTGAAAAAAGGCTTGATAGGGAAGTTCAAGGGCATTTTCGTAATTTCACATCCATAGTTCGGAGGTCTGGTCAATTGGAAAGTTGAAGAGCTCGCCGCAACGAAGATACTGGAAGAAACGGCACCTCAATCCGAGCTACGATGAAGAAGTTATGACCTTTTGAAGTTGTAGAAAATTCCTTGACGAATGCTGTTTTTAACTCCATACCAGAATGGTACACCCAAACCGGTTCGGTGTACCCCAGATGGGGTTCGGTGTACCTGTACGCTGATAAGATTTTTAGAGTTTTAAAAAAGCGGGATTCTTCATATTTTTTCCTATAAATACCAACTTCGGGGGAGTTGTTTTGCAAGACTTTAGAAGACGTTTTTGAGAGTCCAAATACCTCTAGTCTTCATATTTTTTGAGTCCCAAGACTCATGTTTTGATTCACACAATTGCCAAACCTTTGTGAATCTTTTTGGTAACCCAAGAACACATCTTGTGTATTTGTTTAGCCTCTGTGGAGAAGGTATCTCCATACTTTGATCGGTGGATACCGAGCGTAGTCATTCTACGTGTGGACGAGCCGAAGACGACGAACCGACACCTGGAGGGTACTTTCGCTGTCTCTCGTATCTTTGAAGGTTTTCTGAAGGCACCGTGCAGTATAGTCTTGTGGGCGATTATCAGGATTGTATGTAAGTCAAAGGTCTTGTTAACTTTTCAAAGTGTTATAAAAGGTTTTTACCCGGAAGGGGTTTTTTCCTCAATTGCTCGTCTTTATTTTACCATGCATGGCTTGAATGATTTATCTTGGTTAGATGCATGTGTAGGGGCTGTTTTAATAGACTCTAATTAAATAAGTGTGCCATCTTATTAATTTGCGAATCGAATCGATATCACACGACGTTTTCATGTATGTACTCGCATAGACATAAGGAGAGATTTGTAAGGACATATTTCTCATATTCGTTATCTTACATTTGTGTATGTCATACGCCGTTACATTTGGCATGTCTCTACACGATCTCACACGACGGCCTCAATCCAAATTTCGAGAAGCAAGCATTCAACATCTCCATCATGTGTCTCACATCTGCCTCAATGACTTCACGTTCTACGATTTTAGGGAATTTATGCAGGTTGTACGCAAGAGAAGTCAAAACAGTGAAAAAAGGCATAATAGCAATGTTCAAGGGCAGTTTAGTATTTTTACAGCCACCGTCCGAAGGTCCATCCAACTGGAAAGTTCAAGAGATCACCTCCACGAAGATACTGGAAGAAACAACACCTTAATCCGAACTACGGTGAAGAAGTTATGGCCCTTTGAAAATAAAGAAAAAAACTTTGGAGAATGCTGTGTATTTTTTTCCCCAGACCAGTGAACTTTCTTGAACTGCAGGCCAAACCGGTTCGGGGGCGAACTGGTTCGCGGTACACTCGAACCGGTTCGGGTTACCTATACGCTGGCAGAGTTTCAGAATTTTAAAATTCTCTTTGATTTTTGATAAGCACCCAAAACTGTACAATTTATACCCCGAATAGATGTATTTTAGTTGCTAATTCTCGACAATAGAGGTCTTATGTGCTTAATTGTTCAATATGCAGGTTTAATTGCAGTTGCGGTGTCAAAAGCTATATTCCAGGCAATTTACAGTTAAAATGGAGTTAATTCCCTCCCCGTAACCTTACCCGAGCCTAAACCTAACCTAAACCTACCCCAAACCATGTGTGTGTTTTGTTTGTCCTTTTTTATTATTTTTTAAATTTTTAGTTTGAGTCATTTTTATTTTTAGGATTTATTTTAAATTTATTTAGTATTTTTTAGGTTTTAATTTCTATATAATTTTATTTTATTTTAATTTTTATTAACTTTTAGTTTAGTCTTATTTTATTAGAATTAGTTTCAGGGGTTTATTTTTAGTTTATTAGATTTTATATTTTAAGACTTTTGTTTTCATATTTTATTAGATTTTTCAATTTTTATTTCTTTTCTTTTCTTTTAATTTTTATATAGCTTAGGATTTTATTTTTATTTTTTTTAGTTTTAATATTTTTAGTAGAATCTAACTTAAACACACACACAAACTCCCCTACACCTAAACACACTAACACCTCACTTTCCTACACCCAAACATAACCATTACCCGCACCCATTTTACCATACACCCTCACACACCAAATACATTCCCTACCCATCTTCAACCTCCCACCACTCTCTCTCATCTCTCCAACCACCATTAACACCTCACACTCCCCTCAAACAAAAAAACCATCCATGAACATCCCACCCTCAAAGCCGACCTCACAACGCAGCCACCTCCGGCGCATCCCAGGCCTGCCCGCCGGTGGCGCCTCACCTGCCCTACTCCGACATCAATCCAACCAAAAACCCGTCGCCGGAGACCCCGCGACCCAACCCCCTGTCGTCGCCAGAGACCCCGCGATCCTCTTCTCCGGCCGGATCACCCACCGCCTTACCCAAAAATCCACCACCCTGCGGCCACCAACCCGGCACGTCCTACCCCGTCACCACCTGCACCAGCCGAACCCCCCGACCTTGCCGCCGGCCCTGCTAACCCCGGTCGCCGGACCTATTTACCCTCTCTGGCGGCGAGCTCAACCACAGCGGGCCGGCAACCGCCTCACTCCGACCTTCTCCTTCACCTACGGCAACTCCCATTCAACCCATAAACCATTTTTTATCTTACCCATTTCCCACATGTAACACCCAAACCCTTCTTCAACCATAAACCCAATTCAACCCAAAGACCCATTTCAAGCTTTAACCCATTTTCTTCCCATTCACGATTTTACCACCTGCACAAAACAAACCAAAGCCAAAGTCCCCACTTGTGTACGTGTTAAATCATCTTTTAATCCTAATACCCATTTTATCCCCAACTACCAATTCTAACCCAACTTCCCATAAATACCCTCACCCATATCAGATTTTTATATCCTCTCAACCCACATGCTCCTCTCACCATTTTCATGCACACTCATATCAATTATTCAATATACCCCTAGCCTCCATGTGCATCATATAAATTGAAGACTTGGGCTATTTTCAAGGGGATCTCAAATTTAGTTTTAAGCTTGGGGTGATAAAATTCTCTTCACCCTCTATGTTGAGTATTTGCATTTTTAACAAACACCTCAATATAGAGGTGTGTAGTGAAAATTATCTCTTATGGGAGGTAAATTCTAGATCATTACTTTATATTGAGATTTTGCATTTTTAGCAATTATCTCAATATAAAGTAATGCTCTTGAATTTATTTCTTTGGGTGAGTTCTAATGTACAATTTTATAATTTTAGGATTTGCATTTTTATCAAATCTCTTTTATTATTTAATTGTCCATTATGAATTCATCCACTATCCTTTTTATTTTTATTTTGTAATTTTTAGTTTAGATTAAAGAGCTTTTTGATCATCAAAAAGGAATAAAGAGCTTTTAGATAGGAATTTGTAGAGAGAGAAAATACCATTTTAGGGTAGGTTTTAGATTAGAATTTTTATTTTATTATTTTTTAGATAGTGAGGAGAAAATAAATGTGTGGGGATTAATTTGAGTGAAATTTTTATGTAATATTGTTTGGATCACTCAAGTTAAGGGATGCGAATTTCAACTCATGGATTGAAGATCAATTAAGCATCAAGAGATTGGGGTTTGATTGTTATTTTCTCTTCTTATTTATTTTATGGCTTTGATTATTAATTTGTCATATTTCATATCATGTTAGGCTAAATCCCCTTTCAAGGGGTGGGGTAAAACCCTTATTTGATGTTATTTTAGTTTAATTAGTTTGATTACTTGAAAAATCCCTTTGATTGTTAATTTTGATCCCTCACCCTTGAATTTACGACTCGAGAGAGGGTAAATGATTTTCGAGAAAAAATCGAAGTTCTAGTTATAATACCCATTTTAGATTCGAACTAGAGATATGGGTTTCTTAAGTGGGGTATTATAACTTGAATTTCAACTCTAAATTTATTATCTAAGATTTACATAAATTTTAATTGATCGATCTTAGCGGGTGATTAATTAAAAGGAGTGTAGATCTATTTTTCTAGAGTTGTGGGGTGTTAAACTTAATTTTCTAAAATATTACTATTATAATTACACTTGCAACGAGATTTGGTTTGTAATTTTGATATTAATTTGGGAGAATTCAAATAATTAAATTAATTAATTAGAATAACTAAAATTTGTGGTGTAATCTCATTCCTTGATTGTTCTCACAATTATTTACCTCACTTTATCTCTTATTCTTAGTTTAGACTTTAATTGTCATTTTAGTAACTTTCTAGTTAGTTGTTTTTATCTCACATTTTAATTTAGTTTAGTTTAAATCATCACCTCACCCTATTGTTTTAATATTGAAAAAGCTAATAAAAGTAGAAAAGTGAAAAAAGCACAAAAAGAAAATAAAAAGTGAATTACAATTTTGTTGCCTTTGCTTTACGACCTTGAAAGTGGATTGATACCCTTACTTACCTCTACAATTGAGATTATTATATTTTGTAGGTATTTGAGGTTTTGACTAACTTGGCTTTCAACAACGACATACAAAAGGCAAAGTTATCAGTTTTCTTATAAAAGCCAACTTCGGGGGAGTTATTTTGCAAGACTTGGAGAGACGTTTTTGAGAGTTTTATTGCTCAAGTCTTCACCTTTTTGAGTTCCCAAACTCATGTTTTGATTCACACATCATTGTCAAACCTTTGTCAATCCTTTTGAAACCTAAGAATACAACTCTGAGTTTGTTTAACCCTTGTGGAGAAGTCGTTTTCTTCTTCATTGCTGCGCACCTGGAGTTCCTGAGGGAGATTCCAGTCGACGACATCAGAACCGACACGTGCGGGTATTTCTGTGTCACACTGTATTTCTAGCCGTTGCTTTGGAGGCTTAACGAAGACACCGTGCATTACACTTGTGGACAATTATCAGGTTATATGTAAGTTAATGGTCTTATAAATTCTTTAAAGTTCTAGAAATAAAAGGTTTTACCCGAAAGGGTTTTTTTTCCTTCACTTTGTGTCACATGCTTCATCTATTTATGGTTTGACACGCGCACACACATAGATGCATGTTTAGGGGTTGATTTACTTTGGATTTTATAGACTCTAATTAAATAAGGGTTTATTGGAATCTTGCGAATTAATTTAATCAATTATCACACCTTCGCGCTTTTCAATATTTATCCTCAATGATGCCACACACATTTTGTCCTATGGGCACCTTAACGTGTCTATGAACTACTCACACACTAGGATTTCCTCGCACTCAGCCATTACCTTGACGGCTAAAATGAGTTTCAACACTTAAATACTAATCTTACCCTTTTTCCCAACGGTTGTGACTATAAGTCACGTACAAACCATAATTAATGCGACTATGGGTCATGTCAAGATACAGGACATCGCCTGCAGCCTGTAAAGCTCAAGGTCCACCTCACCAAATTCTCAATGACCGTTCAACTATGGCAACCAAAATTGCCTCAGTATGATAATATCATGTCAAGTGCCAACCTATAAGTTAACACGACTATATAAATCTTGGTAGGATACGGACATCGGGTATTTCCTATAAATACCAAGGTCCATACCACGAACGTCGTACGAGATCCTATTCCTCAATGTCCCATTATAATCAAGATACACCCAACCTAAGTCCTCGACCAAAGGAACTAATATATTCTCACCAAAAAATTAACACTTATTAATGAAACTCAAGTATTTAGTCTCCATACATGAAATACACAGCTTTCACCACTGGGTCGCAGTGAACACCACTCACTAATGCCACTAAAAAGGCTACTCTCATCACCAAAATAAATTAACAATACATCTCACACAAAGGGTTACAACATTGCCACTATCAGCTTACCCAACCTAGTGTGTTTACCGAACTACCATCAATTGCGATATCACCCAAGGATCGAATTTTCCTAATTACAGCACCGGTGTTAACTATCCATAAGCGTCGTACCTAAGGGTTATATATCACTTTCAATCACCAATTATTTATGCCTAGTAGAGACACCCTAACCATCAACCTCTACCATTGACTATATGCAACTAGTTCCACTTACCCATTAGGCGTTATTTCAATTTATCGACATCTCAAATGACTCTATGCCATTAAAAATAAACACAAGCACCTCACACTAACAACTACGATGTCACCACTATAGGCTTGCATGGACACCGATAAATTACTATAATTCTAATTAGAAACGAGAAAGCGATTAGTAACTATCAACTTGATCACGCACCACTTGGCACTAACTATAAAACCCTGCCTAATTAAATACCGAGTGATTAGTCCTTTATTAAATTAAAACGAAGTATCCGATTGGTTCATTCTTAGCATCACTGTCGAAAAATAATTTCTTTATTTATCACCTAATAAATAATTAAGCTAAGTGTCAAAATATTTAATCGTACGAATTAAGTCCCAATAATATGAATTGTTATACATACACCATTTTAACAAACGCAATCATAATATTGAATACCAAACCATCCAAATGAAATAAACAGGTTAGATTAATCGTTCCCAAATAAAATATCTCAAATCCAAGGACAATATAATAGTTAAAACAATCCCAACTGAAAACTGAATACTAAAAAATAAATAAGTACAATGTCTCTCTGAACTAAATGGAACTTAAGAATGGGTAACTCATGCCCTATCTAACATGACTAAGTGAAGAGCTGAGATAATAAGAATGAAGTCGTCTAAATGCAAAGACCTGCAGCTCCCACACTAGCTGCAGCATGTTAAAAAGTCCAGCGATCTAAGTCTGACTCCCTGTGGCTGGACACCTGTTTATATATATATATATATATATATATATATATATATATATATACACACACACACACACACACACACACACACACACAAACAAGAGAAAGAAGAGGTGACAAGAAACAGGTAAGAGCCCGATAGTTATAGTTTTAAAAATAATTTAGCAAGTATTTAAAATACTTACTAGAAGATACTCCATACATGTTAGTTACGTTGCCCTCACTTGGGAATTCTCACCTCTCATCTAGTGTACACACCTAACGTACTACTAAATTATTCTAGATGATATTAACCCAATTAACCAGTCTGAACCCAACCTTCCCTCGTCAATCCTTATTCACATGATCGCATAAATATAATTTATACATGATTAATTTCTTAATTTCACTGAGTCGGCTATATACATCTCAATACGACCTTAAGTTCTCAAACAATTAAATTATATAATATCATTATTCAATTTTATCTACTTACATGCATTATAGATGAATCACAGGTATGTATATATCACGTGGCATATATGCTAATAAGGCACCCCAATACTAAATTATAGTATAGGTATACTCTGCTATCAAGTCCATGTACCTCTCATACAAATAAGGAAAATACTAGTCCGGATCACCCCCGAACTGTATTAACATGAAACACATAAATTGGAGGCAAATCATAGTCCCAAGTCACTAAAAGGTCAGCACATACCCTCACGTCTCTTAGGAATGTCTGCTCTACCACTCACAGATAGGCTGTACCAAGGTTCTATGTTCTAGGGTACAAGTCCATATTCCCCATAAAGGTCACATTAGAATAAGACTGTCCCGTCACGGAGACCTCCGTGATAGCAAGTAGCGCGGGTATGATTAAGCACAAACATTCCTATAATATATATAAATACACTCATATATATTTACATTATTCAGATAGGTACACCCACGACCCATAACATATTCTAACCATACGTGGCACGTAACACCCGAATCCTACGTATAATTAGTTCATCCTTTTATATTCTTAATTACCGCAAGTTCCCATGTACTTCTCGCCCCTCAAAGTGTATTATTTTTATATGTATAAAACTAGTATATGTACTCTCGGTAATTCACCGTCGTAAGTCATCATTAACTTGCACAATGTCTAATTTATCACACATACGATCATAACCCATTTTATACCCACGTGACCCCACGGTTAAATCTCATATAAATTCGCGTTATCCGAACCTTACCCACACCCCTACTGGTCCTTCCTAAGTCCCATTATGGTATGTAAATTATGTCTAAGGGTTCTTATAAATTGGAGTTGGATTAAACATTAAAAGTAAACAAGATTCAAATTCTAGGTGGAGTCGATCAATTGATGGAAAGAGTTGATCGATTGATCTAGTCGATCGATCGACATTCTTGAGTCGATCGATCGATCGATCAGATATTGGCCCAGTTTCTGTAATTCTTTGCCGACAGGTTTCATCAACTTTAATCCTTAAAACTTTTATTAATTCATCCCAAACTCCCAACCAAACATCACAAACGTTATAGTAACGGGTATGAACAATTTCTAACGTAGAATCATAATTAAATCCTTAAGGAATCATCATTAAATGGGTACAATTCATGATTTTTTCTCAAACCCTAGTCTACCATATTCTTTCAAGAACTATATAATATTTCCAGATTTCTTCCTCTAAGAATCATTAAAATTCATGATTGATGTTCTGCATGTAATCAGGATATCAACCTAGCATGGTTTTTACTTAAACATGTGAATCCTAGTCTTCCAAATACATTAAATCGCAATAAAAACATATATTTATGTCTCCTATTCTAACATGGATGTTGTATCAACACAAGATCAGAAAGATAGATACTTGCCTTAAAGTTACAGATTTGATCCGATGAATTTGAGTGGCGATGATACGAGAAATCGTCCACTTGTCATTTTCGTACCAGTAAATCAAGTATAGAGTGTATAATAAACAAATAAAGCAAATAAAGAGAGATAAAAGACATGATATAGAGTGGTTCAGCCTCTAAAATAGGCCTACATCCATTGTGCTGCTCCATTCTCATTATATGCATTGCATAGTACAATATAATCAAGCCTAAAGTGGCGTACACATATGAGAATAAGAGAGAATGCATGATAGTAATAAGGATTTTGGTGTGCCAGAGTGATGGCTGCGATGTCAGCGAGTAGCCCCCAAGCTGTGCCCAGTGGCATATGGAGAGTAATCAGCTCTAAGCTAAGTGTCGGTCTGAGATAATAAACCCCTCTTCTTTATCTAGGTTTAGTCCACTATTTATAGGTGTTGATGTTGTATGTCTAGTGATGAGAGATGTCGCGGCAGTGGATTGATGAGCTTAAGGGCCGCGACATATATATTATAAATGGGGCGGCAGTCTGTATGTTCAAGGCTGGGGCAGTCTGTATGTTCAAGGCTGCGGCAGGTAGAGAATAAGTGGCTGTAGCCTATATGTTAAAGACTACAGCATGTATGAAAGGCATTTGTATTCAAATAGGAATGAGGGTCACGGCCTATAGGTGATAATACTGTAATTTTTCCATCCGTGACCTATGAGAGGCCTTAGGGCCATATTGCCTGCGGCGCCTAACTACGGACTCTCTGCTTTTTAGGTACCACTGCGGCCATATGGACTTTGACCCAGATGAATTTCTGAGAGGCTTTTGGAACAAACATTTTGGAGTCTCTCCTCCCGAACTTCCTTCAGTGCGTCCTAGATAATAGGGTCGTGCTAGTTGAGAGATTGACCTAACTGTGTAGTGTTAGATTCAGACTCAGATTCTGCTATCATGGAGGAAGAGGCTAATTCAAGTAATCAGCCAATGGATATAGATGATAATGCCGCGGCAGGGGGTCCGTCTGAGGTTAGGGATATACCAGCTAGCACATCTGGGAGAGTTGAGAGATCTCCTGCTACACTTGGTGTCCGCAGCGCTATGACCCAAGAATGGGTTGATCAGGTAGATGAGGCCTTCGAGTTTCCTGAGGGTTTACTGTGCTCAGCACCTATCGCGAAACAGAGGCTATGCATGGTGCTTGCCGATGATGGGGTCTGCTTCTTCCTCCACGCTTTCACTTATGGGTTGCGACTGCCTGTCCCTATTCCCATTAGAAGAATTTTCCAAACAATTCAGTTAGCCCCAGCCCAATTAGATCCCATTGGCTGGAGGGCCATTCTAGCAGTTATTGTACTATAGGAGAATAAATTTAATAGAGACATTACTCCTGTGGAGTTTTTCCACTTCTATCGCCCAAAGGAAAACTCTGTAAAATTTGTGGGGTACTATTACTTTTCAGTCCGCGGTAGAGATGATACCCTTTACTCTGGGAGGCCTACTAGTGTAAAGAATTGGAAGGGAAAATATTTTTACATTTCTGGAGAAGGGTGGGAGATCTATCCTAAAGAGACTGAGAGGGAGAGAACCTTTAGGATGCCGCAGCAATGGGGGTGTCCCTCCAAACTTGGTACTTTTTCAATTATAGTCGCGTCCCCTCTTTATAGTTGCATATTATTCTCCACACTTTGCTTTTGTACTCACTTTTGTATTTTTCTACAGTTCTTGACAATTTGCAACTGAGTAAGTGGCAGTAGAAGAGAGTTGGCAAGGCCGCGGTACTCCCTGCTGAGGAGAAGAAGTTCAGCACACTTGTAACCTCTTCCTCCATTTTTTAAGCGGGTTAATTCCCCAATAAATCTATTCCCAAAGAGATGGGTGCTGAAGGTATTATTATTTTTACTTTTGATTCTGCGATAATTGTCTTCAATTTTTGGATATTGACCTTGCTTTATTTCTTCTCAGGTGAGGAGATTGATAGATCTCTATTAACATCTCAGCTTGTTGAGATGGATGAGGACGTGATTGTCCTCAATAACACTATTAGGCAGAGGAAGAGGAAAAGGACCAAGTCCAAGGCTCCTGCCGCAGTCGCCCCTAGTGGCCAAGTTGAGTCTACCGTGCCCCAAAATCTAGGTGTGGATCAAACCAATGCTGTTATGCCCTCACTCCAAGTTGAGGAGTTGGCCCCTCAAGAGAGGCTTGAGGGAACTTTTGATGATGATATTGGGGCTAATCTGGCCGCGGCAGGTCTAATGTCATCACTCTCTGACCAAGGTTTTCGCGGCGCTTCGCCTGTTCATGAGAGAAATTCTCCTCCACCTCCATCAATAATTATTGTCAATGCAAATTTACCACCTCTACAAAGCAGACGTTCGTGACCACAACTGCGCAGGATTGATCCTCAGTCTTCTTGGGACATAACTGTTCGTGCTGTCCGCAAGATAAGGAAGGTGATGTATGGAGCGAACCTAGATCAGTTGGTGGATGAGGACCACGAGGACGTGGAATCTTATGCCCTTCACAGTCTTCTGAGGGTAAGTAATTCCAACTTTCCAATATTCTCTATAGTTTCAGGTTTATTTTCTAACTGAATACATTTAGAGGCTGCAGAAGTTATGGCGACCCAGAAACTGAAGTATGAGGGTATCTACAGACTTAAGGAGACCGCGGAGGGTGTTCACACAGCTGATTTGGGGAAGGTAAGAACTGAATCTTTTAAAGATGGAAATAAATCTTTTGTCCCAGCATTCCAAGCGGCTCAGATGGACCTTGAAGCCGCGTGCAAGGCTAAGGAGGAAGCCGAGGAGAATTTCAAGAAAGTTGAGAAGTCCCTCAAAGTTACCCAAGCTCAGGCTGTGGAAGCTGCCAAGGCTATGGAGTTTGCCAATAGCAAGTTAGGACTTCTTTAAAAGAAGTATGATGAATTGGAGACCAAAGTTGCCAATGATGCTGAGGCCCATGTCACGGCGATAAAGAAGATGGAGGAATATCATTCTGCGGCCCTTACAAGAAAAGATTAACAACATGGCGAATCCCTTCAATTAGCCATTGACAACACTGTAGCATCCTACAAAGGCTCCTCGGACTTCTTCCTTATCAACAACAGATTATATCCGCGGCTACCAAGAGTTGAGATATAAGGTGGCAAAGAACTTCCCTGATGCCGCGGCTATAATTAAATCTTATAGCGTGGTGGATGCTGATCATGATGCTTGCGTGGCTGAAATAAAGGCTGCAGTCGAAGAGAGGGCCAAGCTAAAGGCTGAGGCAGCAGAGCAAGAGACTGAGACAACTGTGAACTAAGAAGATGGAAATGAAGACGATGATGCAATTTCTTAGTCAAACTTCACTTCTAGGTTTCTGAACATTAGGGTTGCGTCCTTTTTGCAAACTAATTTTTATCATCAAGGTTGCGGCCTATAATCTATGTAATTTTTTTAACACTAACTTTTGCCGAGGCTTTAGCCTTTGATCCCTAACATACATGACTGCTACCTTTTAAACTATTTTTGCACTTCCTTTATATGCCTTACTTCTCCTATGCCTCAATACTGTTTGCTTTGATGATTGATTGCTTAATTGATTAAACACATAATAAACTAAGGTCGTGACATCATAGCATAAACTTTCTTCGCGTAGGCTGCGACCTGTTTTCTTCACCTTAGACCTTCCACATGTTTTCTTCTATACTGAGGATAGTCTATTCTTGAAAAGGGTCGCGACACCTTTATTGAATTTTATAGAATGACAACTCTTGGATCTTTTAGCAGTACACTATTTTTTTATTCTTATGTGTAGTGGATATTGGGGAACAAGTCCCTTGCCACAGATAATTAAGTCTTTGGACCACTTCGATTACTTCAAAGCTTGAGAATACTTTTATTATAAATAAATGTATAGGGTATGGGGCCGCGATAACATCTCCAATAGTAATCCCTTTAAAGGGGTTCCTCAGCATAGGCCGCAGCACATTACATGCTTCAGGATGCTAATGCCTTGGCACCTTTGGTCACTTTAATTGCATGGAACTTTCTTAATGTTGCTGCTTCCATTTGGTCTTTGATGCATCTGCTAGATGAACTCTTTGAATTTCGCGGTCATATTAATTGATGTTAGCATGCTGGGCTAAGGCCATCTTCTTTCCGTAGCTTTGGCATGCTTCATGATGACAATAACATAGTATCCTTTAGTCTTTTCGATTGCCTTTCATGGCTTTCCATCAGTCGATTGGGTTCATTTCAGCCCCCCCGGGATAGGTATTATGAAGCTTCCCCAAGCTAATGCGAGATCACCAAGTTAATGATGTTTAGTCTCTATCCACCAAGTTAATGATGTTTTTGGGCTGAGATCACCAAATGAATGATGTTTAGTCTCATATCTACCAAGTTAATGATGTTTTAGGGATGAGATCACCAAATAAATGGTGTTTAGTCTCATACTTCACCAAATTAAAGATGTTTTCCGGGGGAGTAACCCTCCTGGGCTAATGACGCATCCCGAAAGATAAGAACAGGAACTGTAAGCCCTTGTGGCTAATGACGCATTCCGAAAGCTGAGAACGATCACTGTAAGCCCTTGTGGCTAATGACACATCTTGACAGCTAAGAATGGGCACTGTAAGACCTTGTGGATAATGACATATCCTGAAAGCTAATTATGAGCATTGTAAGCCCCCGTGACTAATAACGCCTTCTGATAAATGCTTCTAAGAATGTAGCCATGATATGCTGGAAAATTGTCTCTATGAGTGATGTTGCAGACCAATTTAGATAGCTTCTCTCAATAGTTGCTTTTGCCATTTCAATTATCACTTGCTTTTAGATAATCAGGGCGTCACGGTGGGCGTTGTGGGCCCATTTAGATATTATCATTCCCGATATAACATATTGTCTCGATTCAGAATTTGTTCAAGACGAAGAGTCTTTTATAAGATATCTTATAATGGAAGTGAGGATTAAAATATGGCACTATAAAGTGAACTTGATTTCATATATCTATTCATATATTCATGACTTTGTTAGAACAATACAAAGTTAACATGAAACTATTCAAAAGAGTTTTTACTAAGAACAAAAATAGATAAAACATAAATATGGGCATAAAAAGAGGAATGTGGCATGTTAGACTAGGATGCATCCCTTAGGCATTCTTGAGGAAGCTGTGCAGCATCCCCTGCTTTATGAGCCTCTCAATTTCATTCTTCAAAGCGTGATACTGTTCGGTGAGGTGGCCGTGGTCATGGTGGAATTTGCACCACTTGGCTTTGTCCCTTTTATGAGGTGGAGCTCTCTGCTTTTCTGGCCACCTGAACAATTTCTCCTTGATGCTTCCAAGGATATCCTCCAGGATAGAGTTCAGCGATGTGTAGTTCTCATGCATATCCATTTCTTATTGTTTCATCCTCCTCTTTAGGGCCCTGACCACGGCCTTGCCTTCTGCGGCCAGTGCTTTTAGTTGGGATACTTCCTCGGTTTCTGATGTTATGGCTGTGGGAGTGATAGGAGCTGCAATAATGATCCTGGGTGCGGCCTCTAGCATGAGGACCCTCTGGATTAAATAGTTTACTTAGGTTTGGAGTGAGGCATGGCTATTATAGAGATGGTCGAGGTGATTGTACAATTGCACAATCTCATCTTTGACTTTTTTGCTCTGGCTGGATTCTCCTTCCATTTTCTGCTTTGTTAGTCTTTATAAAGTATATATAATCTGAGACAAAACTAACAGAAGTGAGCAATCACAGAAACATTGGATTAACCAAGTAGGAAGTTGGGATGCAAAGTTTGCACTGTTGCATGATAATACTGCTTAGGCCGCGGCCAGTAAGGCACACAAGTGTACTGTCGTGGCCTTTAAATGATATTCACCAAGGTTTAGCCGAGGACCACATGAGTCCATTCCCCAATGATTTGGATCTGTTGTAGCACAATCGCACTAGTAGGGGCCGCGACAAGAGGGTAGTTGAACTACTAGGCCGCATCCCTTTCTAGGCAGGGGGGAGCAATCCCAAAATTAAAACCCAGTTTTCCTCCCGAAAAATGTGTAGAGCATACCTAGTAGGGTTTATCCATGAGAGAATACCCTCAAGGTGCACAAAACAGCACAATTACAATAATAAACCCTAGATCATAGGCAGAGAACATCAAAAAATGAGTAAATATAATCCTTCCCTAATCACTCACCTTTAAAGGGCTAAAGCCCATTATGTTTTTCAGTATTATCTAGATGAAATGATATCACAAGGGTATGTAAAATAAATCTAAGGTCATAAAATGGAGACCCAAGAATATATCTGAACAGAAGAAATACCCAATTATGGGTGTAAATATAAAATAGAGCTCAGTAACCAAAATTTATTCATGAGACGATGATCCAAAGTATCCTCATGAACAAAATAAGATGTTTAAGAACTCAAAACATAGAGAAACAGGATTGAAATATCTCGTTTCCCACAGACGGTGCTAAATTGATGATACGAGAAATCGTCCACTTATCGTTCTCATACCAGCAAATCAAGTATAAAGTGTATAATAAACAAATAGAGAAAATAAAGAGAAATAAAAGACAGGCTATAGAGTGGTTCATCCTTTAAAATAGGCCTACGTCCATTGTGCTGCTCCATTCTCATTATATGCGTTGCATAGTATAGTATAATAAAGTCTAAAGTGGCGTAAACGTATGAGAATAAAGGAGAATACATGATAATAATGAGGATTCAGGTGTGCCGGAGTGATGGCTATGATGCCGGCAAGTAGCCCCCAAGCTGTGCCCAGTGGCGTATGGAGAGTAATCAGCTCTGAGCTAAGTGTCAGTCTGAGAGAATGAGTCCCCCTTCTTTATCATGGCGTAGTCCTCTATTTATAGGTGTTGATGTTGTATTGCTGGTGATGAGAGATATTGCAGCAATGGATTGATGAGCTTAGGGTCCGCAGCATATATATTATAAATGGGGCCGCAGTCTGTATGTTCAAGGATGCGGCAGGTAGAAAAAGTGGTTGCAACCTATATGTTAAAGACTACAGCATGTATGCAAGGCATTTGTATTCAAATAGGAATGAGGGTCGCGGACTATAGGTGATAATACTGTGGTTCTTCCATTCGTGGCAGGTGGTCCAATATCTGTACTATCAAGTGATATAGGAATAATCCTCTTCTTCCAATTTATGCTTTGGTGGTGGTGGGGGTGCAAAATGGGTGGTTCTTAGCCTTGAACACCTTGGAAAGCTCTCTCCTTCTTCTTCCTATGATTTCCCTCACTTTTTGATTCTGAGAACCCTAACTTCCTCGACACACGATCTAATATAGCCTTAATGATTTCGTCATTAATTAAGGTCCTAAAATAAAAATTACCAAAATGCCCTATCGGGTTGCCGATTAGGCCTAAAATCGTCCCGAGACCCAAACTAAACCTCCAGGTACACTTTTCTGACTATCTCAACCCCTCCGGACACATTAGTGCACTCGAAATGACCATACGAGAGACTTAGAATTAACTTACTTTTTATTTCATTAATTTAGTCCCGACAAAACTCACACGCGTGTTCCGACTCAATTTCTATAATTGTCGTATTATTCACTCGCGATAATTTTTAATAACTTCATATCACATTTTACTTTACTCATTAAGTAATAATCAACATAATTCCCATCAATAATACTTACTAACTCACATCATACTAGTAAATATTAATTTAAATCCGAATTAATTATATAACTCCTATAATTATTTAAAGTCATAAAAATGCGAGGTATTACACTAAATTGCTTGTCATGCTAAGATCTTTGACTTTACTGTCGAGGACATGAGCTAAACCGTCATTAAACTAGCATGACTGACCCAAACCACACTCGAAAGATCCAATACCAACCTAACCACGTCACTCCCGAAAGGAACCTTGAATCTAGAGCTCTGATACCATTTGTAACGCCCCGACTCAAATTTATGGGTTACCTATAGTCAATCTGATCCAACCCGAGAGTTAGGTGTGAGGTGCAATGAAATAACCTATATAATATTACTAGTCCCGTTTTATTTTAATTAACGTTTCACTTGTTTAATATGCGATTCCAGTTTCAAGATAAACTACATGTGGGACCCATGGGAAGCAACCCGAGGTCCAAGTATATAGAGATAATAACGTAAAAAATAAATGAAATACTTACATGTATAATGCCCTTAAAATACGAAACCTCTCCCAACCTGTCGTAACAAAGCGAGGGTGTGAGCCTATGCCCAGTGGGAAATATACAAATGATGTATAGAAATGAACGATAGAAAGGAGACTCAACACGTTATGCCTACGTGCACATACACATATGCAATTCATGAAATAATTTTTACTTACACATATGCAATGCATGAAATAATTTTTACTTTCAAAAATCTTATTTATTTAAATTAATTTACCTTAATCTTGTAAAAGCTTCCTTTACTCATACTTATCATTTCTCACTTATTTAACACACTCGGTTCAACACTTGAAACCACTACACTTGATTTATTCAACCACATTCCTTTATCGGAACCACCTTTTTTATTCATTTAAATACATTTTAATATTTTCATTGAAGTTTACCCTTTCAACACATGCAAACACCGTGTAGAAAATACTTATTTAATCTTTAAGAAACTTTTTCAATACATCATTGTGTTAATCATGGGTTTAACCACTTAGGTTTTTTAATCATCCATTTACTACTCACATTAACCCTTTTCTTACTTGATGGACATTTATCAATTATACATCTACTTGTCTATTTTAACCTTTAGTATTTAAAACTCTAAAACCTTCTTACTCTTGGAGTAACATTATTTTTAATTGGAAACACGTTTACACCTTAATCCCTTTTAATTACATAAGTGTTAATCCTTTACAACATTACTAACTTGCCCATGTTTACCCATTAACACTTAATGAATACTTTTATTGACATTTCCCAAACCACCCCTTTCCTTAATTTCTTTATTCAAGAAATTTATCTACATTTAAGACTTATTTTTATAAGAAAATACCTTTTTTATCAACATGTGTAATCTTATAATTTCATCTTCATCATACCTTTTATTCCCAATTCCATACACTTTGAAGTCTACATTTCTAATTTTTCTCGTTTCATGTTTAAAGCCAATAAAACCTTCTCTAAAATGGTTTATACATTTAATACCAAAGTTCTACATGTTTATATGCATGAGAAGATGAGTTTTAAACACAAAAATCCTACTATATAGGTTAAACACACATTTCATCATGGAAAATCATTATACTTA
Source organism: Sambucus nigra (assembly GCA_949130495.1). Lineage (NCBI taxonomy): Eukaryota > Viridiplantae > Streptophyta > Magnoliopsida > Dipsacales > Adoxaceae > Sambucus > Sambucus nigra. The sequence continues at coordinate 275,255,150 of OX422216.1, read as the reverse complement.
CAAAAATACATTTCTTAAGGTACAAAAGACATTTTTTTAATTCGTCAACTTCAACAAATGTCTATTTTTTATAAAACCTTCATTTTTATAAGAACTTAAAATATTGTTATTTCACCAAATTTTCCAACAAAATCACATCATTGCAAATATTTTATTTTATAAAATGTTTTTCATCAAAATTTCTAGAAAATACACCATTTTCACTTTTACTATTTCAAAACCTTGAAAGATTATCCATTCTTTATTTTTTTTTAAACAAAATGCAATTTTTTGACATTTTTATTTCATAATAATATTATTATCTCTACACATAAATTTTCTATCATTTAATCAAATGAACCTTACTCATGTAATCTAGCTACCAAGACTACAATATGTAATACAATCTTAATGCAAGAGTAAGGTTTTTCCTACCTTAAATAGATCTCCAAGATGATAGGCATGGAAGGTCTTAGAAGATGGCAACCTCCCACCTCCTAGGGTGGCCTCAAGGAGGTTGCCCCACTCCAAAATCATGCTCCATCAAGCGAAACCCCCTTCTTCTTCTACAAAATCCCCCAAATATACCTCCAAATTTCGTAGCCCTTCTTTGTCAATGGTGGAAAAGGATGTTTTTGGTTCAAATATAGTGGAATACACCTTGAAAATGGTGGTTTATGATTAGTGTATGGTGGAGGAGTGGTGGTTTGGTGGTGAGTGGAGGTGGAAGACCACCCACCTTCCTTTTTCTCTCTCACTCTTCCATCTTTCCCAACCAAATAACCTTAATCATCCAAACAACACCTTATAAAAAACTCCATTAAGCCCAAAAATCTCGTTCTACCCTTTCTGGGATGATCTGGGCTCGACAGCTCAACGATCCAATGCTCCAAATTGTGACAACGCATAGGGGCAACTGAGATTAAAAACCCCGACCAACATCGTTCAAACGACTTGCCTTATGGCGTTCGAACGACTTACCATATGTCGTTCGAACTATGGATCGCACGACCCTTCGCGCGATCTGCTACTGTAAGTTAGTAGCACGTCGTTAGATGCCCTGTATCTTGTGACCTATCTCGCGACCTTCACACTATCTTTCGAATGATAGCCCCATATCGTTTGAACGACCCTTTTAATTTTTATTTTATTTTTCTCCAATTTTATCCATAATTCTTTCATAATTATAATTAACTCCTCCTAAATCATAATCCACATATAAAATTTAATTAATTTATCAGGGCAGGATATTACAGATTTGAGTGGAGAATGATAAAACGAGATTAATTGAATCTAGATTGTGTTGGATTGAGAGATTAATTAATGGAGTCTAAAATCATCTTTTTAGTTTTCAATGGACTTTTGATTTATTCATTTTTTTGGTTTTCAAGAGATTTCTTATTTTTTTATTTTTTTATTTCAAAGAATACAATATTTAAGATGAGAGCGAAAATAAGTAAGTATTAAAGTCTCATTAACTCCTATAATTCTATCATATTAGAGGTATAATAAATATTAGGGTGAGATGAATTTATACCCCGTATTATCAGGATGCCCGATTGGAGCTTGAAGGATCATGTGGCTCTTAAAAGTTGAACGCATGCCTGCTAGACTTTGACTAATAAGCCCCTCGGGGTATGATGCCCGTTTTTAGCCTAATATGTGAATCACTGACTGAAATCTTCCTCGAAGATGAGAAAGGAATAACTGGTAGATTCTACACACGCACCTCTAAAATCCACATCCACCATGCCCTACTTTCCCATCAACCCACGAGTTTAAGGTTTGCGAACCTCGGATGCTCTAAGTGACATGTGTTTGACCACAATTCCATTTATCTGAACATGAAGATGAGTTCTTAATGAACTGTCAAACCTCTTATATGGATGTTATATAGTGTCGTTAGGATGATTGGTAGACATGCAACTTTAAGCCTTGGGTGAGATTGAAAGTCTAATAATAGAAATCTCTCACGTTCTCCATGTGCGTAATCTATCACAAGGAATGAACACATATATTTAAGGTCTGTTTGGCAATCCAATTCCAAGCCATGAAAATGGAATTGTAAGGATAATTTTAATTCCACGAAAAATTGGTCTTCCAATTTCAATTTCAAGCCTTGGAATTGGGTTGCCAAATGGGCCCTTAGTATTTTGTGTTTTTCTATTAATTTAAAAATTTACCAATATCCTAAATTAGCCTAAAGTCTATGTAAAAAATACATGGTGGACTAGTCTCATTCAGGCACTAAAAATTATTTTATTTTCCATTTATTATACAAAACGTTACACTAATACCATATCCAAATCAATAGGAAAATAGCATAATGATATTTTTCACAATGGTTTTTAGTAGAAACAACACTTTAAAGCATTAAGCAAATTAATAATTCATCGATTGGAGGAAATATGTGGATATTTGCTCTCATATTTTCCACACTTCTCTTTAACGCACGACATCCCAGATGTTTCTCCAAAACTCCTAAGGTCACATTTTGTTTGACAATACTAAAAATGGCACAAAATTTTCTCATAACCCGACTAATAGCAAAAAAATGCATTGTGAGCAAGCATGCAGTTCGGTACTTGCCACACTGGGTCTTCTTGTTAAATTTCAGCACATCCTTCTCTCATATGCTGAGCTCCCTTTGATTTATGTTGAGAATCAAATCGTCTGTATTATTTACCCACATAAAGAAAATCCATGCATTTTCATCCTTTTACATTTTACTTTCTAACATATGAATTTTTTGAATTGATGTTCTTGTGTTTGAGAGTAGTAACGCATTTGTCTTGTAATTTATTGAGAGGATAAACCTTTGAAAGAAATTAAAAATAAAAATATTGGGTTTAAAAGCGAGATGGGTGGTGAAAATGTTAAAACTAGGGGGTATATATAGTTTTGTGAAAAATAGTTGTTAATAGTCATTCTCGTGACATTCTAATTGTCATGGGAAAGTGATGCTCTTGGTAGTTAGACTGTTATGGGAAGTTTAAACTTACACCCAGCTCCGGAGATGCACCTATTTTCTTATTAAGCAAAATAACATCGGTGCCTTATGCCATTATAATATGATCTTATGTTCCAAAGTTTGAATGGTCGTGTGAGCCGATAAAAATAAAATTAAGATAACATACAAAATAAAGCTTCACTATGTGCAAAGGGGGCATCGATTGAAGGAACCAAAAAATTTAGTTCTTCGCGGTTATTTTTAAACATACTTCATGCTGGCCAGATCAATCAAAGGCAATGGGTAGTCAATAATGCCTTGTGCTCGACCTTACACTCATCGTTGAAGAGAAAAGTTTGAAGGATGGGGATCCTCCTCACCCATATTAACTTGAAAAGGGAGTATATCTTAAGATGTTTATTTAAGGTTCATTTCTAAAGTGTTTTTTTAACTGCTCTTACCCATTGTTGAATAAGTGGTATTTGATCAATCCTAAATACTTCGGCTTGAAGAATTGCTACAAGTACTTGAATCGAATGAGTAAATCTAACAATCATTCAGTCATCAATTCCACATGTGCTTTCTCGACATCCTCAATTATTTTCTTTTTATGATAAATCATTTAGGTATTTATGTTCGCCACCTCCAACATAGTTTTTTTCTTTTTATCCTCTGCTTAATTTTATGCGGTCATATCCACAATAAGGTTGTCTGAGGACTTCAATAAGGCCCTTTTTTGTGTCCTCTCACTTATTCTTTTATGCCTTTATTGCTTCAACATGGCTAATGAGGTCTCGAAACTAAGTCATGAATTTTCTTAGCTCAACACATCCGAGCCAAGTGTACCCCCATCACCCATAATGCCAACATGTAATCATCAATATATTAGATTAAAAAAGATACCAAATGAAAAAAGTAAAAGGCGTGTGTTTAAATAAATACCTTAGTAAAAAATTCGAAGGCATCACCTCGACCACCTTCTTTTTCCCATGACATTCTCACTATAATTAGGATCTACCACAACGTCCACCAATGACTCTAGATACAGAGTTATGGTGAATTAATAAAACACCCCAAAAAGATCGTAGGTGTGAGATCCTTTACTCGTTAAGGGCGTATGGATGGCCAGAATGTCTGAAGAGCCATTAGCCGGGGCTTACTACTATTGTTGTGTCTGTACTACTTCTTAAGCTTGTCCTCATAGTTTGCCCTCATTATTATGTTATCTTTTAATAAGTAATACTATTCGTATTAATGACATACAAATATGAATTCTTCACCACGCCATGCCTCAATTAAAGCATGGCCCATCTCTTGGACCTTCTCATGCCAGACTAAGAATATGATATCTATTAACCTTTTATTATTACATCCCAACCTTTGATGTCGAGCATGTGCAAGCACATTCTTCACTCAATCCTTACGTTGAGCAGATATAGTTGTGAGGGAAAAAAATTACACCTATTTAGTTCAATTCAACATATGTTAGAATTTAGGAAAGTAATACATCATAAATAAAGGCATTAGTTCGAATGTTCACTTGTGTCCAACTTGGTTTAAGTCCGAGGAAGGGTGAATAAGAAGCCAGTAATATCATTTTTCTCGCCGTTCTTCCACATCTCTTTTTCGATAAAAAAGAAACGACACCTCCACACATGTTTTAAAGAGGGGTGGATGGTTAAGAAACTCACATCCTTTGTGTGATAAACAAAAGTTTATAATCCACTATGAGAACTAGCCAGATGGTATATGGTCAAGAATTCAATGACAATAAGGGGGATTTCACCCCCAAACACTTCATAAAATTGGATTATTGAGCTCATCACGATCCTTCACGGTTAGGAATGAGTTATGAATGGAAAGAAAGACTGTTGATAGGATATCTTGGGTACTTTTCGGGATTGGAATGCTAAATCTTACCTCAAAGTAGTGCTCACAAAATCTCACTTTTATAGGGAGTGTGAAGTAAAAGGGGTCAGGGGAGGATCCCGCCCATGTCGAAGCCGGGTGGCCGCCCCAGTTCAGCTTAAAAAAAAAGTTATATGTTTATTTATAATTTTGTTTATATTTTGTGTTTGATTATATGTTTATTTATATGAATTTGTTCATAGATATAGAGGTATGTTTATATGTGTTTGTTTAGCAAAATAAAATATGTGTTTTTGTTTATGTGTTTAAATTTATAATGAATATTAAAATTAAAATCCCTAGAATCTATTAGTGTGAAATTTAATTTACAATGTAAAATTAGTCTGAAATGAAATTAAATTTAGTGTAAATCTATTAGTCTGAAATTAAATTAAAGTTGTTGTAAATATAGGAAGTCAATGGAGAAATTTTTTAAACGAAAAATAGGAGACAACACACCAACCGTATCCGAAGCTGAGGTTCAACCACATCCGAAACAGAAAAATTTAGGAATCCAAATTTAGTTAATTAATACCTCAACATTTTTAGGGTTAAATTGCAAAAATATAAGTAAAAAGAACCCAAAAAAAAGTCGCCTCGGGGGCTCCCGCCCCCGAACCCCCGGCCTTCGTAAAAAAATTTCGCCCCACTTCACTTCAAATCCTGGATCAACCACTGAAAGGGGTGCGAATTAATTGTCGAGATTTGGACAACGTCTAATAAATCAAAGTGGTATGCATGATGAACCACCTCGTATATGAATTAATGTGTTTTTTACATGAAAATCCCGATATCACACGACTCGAACATGAAAAAGATATGGTGGCCATTCTCTTACATACATTAGAGAATTATGTTGCTTTGTATTTATTATTCAAAAACATCTATATAATACCTCTATTACGGTAGAATAGAGGTATAAATGGTCATTAATGAGAATTTAAATGCACTTTAACCTTCGTTTCTCTCACTCCCGTCTATATCTATATACCATTTTGAACCATTCAAATCTATCCACACCGTTTCATTATCTATGTTCTCTTCCCCTTCCCATGAATTTTTCCCTCCTCAAGTATATATATTGGTGCACCAATATCACAACAAATACGCTGCTACCAAGGGGAGAGAGAGAGAGAGAGAGAGAGAGAGAGAGAGAGAGAGAGAGAGAGAGAGAGAGAAAGTCGGGGTAAACAAAGCAGCCTGCTCAATGGTCAGAGCACTAGACCTATAATAAATAGAAAATTATGCCTAAAGATGGAGAATGGTATTTATAATGAAGTTTTGGTGCAAAATGCCAAGGGTGATCACCGAAGGCCTGTGATGGAGGTGATGAGCCCTTTCATTCTTAAACAGATGGGAACTTGCCATATTTGAATGTTTATGATTTCCAACAACAGGGTTTATTTGCAGAAAACTTTACTCTTTTTTTTTTTCATTTTTTCCTTTTTCATTTGGAGTCCTTCCCATGTTTTTACTTTTTATTTGTATTTTTAGTGATTATTCCTATTGTAATCATTAAAGTATGTGATTAAGTGGGAAGAAAAAGGTTTTTTCTATACGCCCATAGTTACTAGGGGTGTTCGCGGTCCGATCCGATCCGGTTTTTAGTAATTTTAAGGACCGGATCGATTAAACCGGTCCTAAAAAAAGTGACTAAGACCGAACCGATTAAACCGGTTTTTCGGGCTGAGTCGGTCCAGTTTTTTGTATGGTCGGTCCGGTCTAACTTATCGGTCCTAATCTTATTGAAACAACCCAAATTTACCGTCAAAACTGTCCAAATTTTATCATAGAAACTGCTCAAATTTTACCATAAAAACTATTCAAACTTGTCCAAAACAATACAATGTTGTTCAAATTTTAACATAAATAAAAACTGTCAAAGTTTTCATTTTATAAAATACCAGTAATGAAGTGAACTTAGGGTCTCTTTCATAGGTTACATTTGATCCGACAGCAAATCAACAACAAATCGAAAACCAAATCGGAAAAATAAAATCGAGAGAAACAACAGCATAAATCTATTGATATATATCTACACACACACACACACACACACACACACACACACACACATATATATATATATATATATATATATATATATATATATAGAGAGAGAGAGAGAGAGAGAGAGAGAGAGAGAGAGAGAGGTAGAGGGGCTCTCACATACGGACCAAATTATATACATACTTCCACACGGGTTCAAAACCCCAACCAACAACACTCAAAATTGACCCAACAACACTCTCTCTCCTCTCTCCTTTGTCAAACCCCAAGAAACAGCACTCTCTCTCCTCTGTCAAACCCCAAACAACACACATATTATTCACCTCTATCTCCATATGGCACATAAGCCAAAATACTAAAACCTTGGCAAAACAAACCTTGTATAAACAAATGATAACAACTGGAATTTCCACACCTTTAATATTACGCACCTTTTACAGACCAACATTGCTATTAAGGTATGTATCCCTTTTTTTTAATCCACCATAATTTTTTACCTGCTTTGTTCAACTCTTGAAGATAAAAAAATTATTATATTTTTTAATTTATGTATCCCTTTTTTATCTTACCTATTAAGAAAAAATGACATGTTAAGCCGGAATGATCTGCTAAAAAAACCATTACCTACTTTGTTTTTTTCGAGCTACACCTTTAACCATTACCTGCTTTGTTTTTATAAAAAACTAGAAAAAAAAATTATATTTTTTAACATCATGCTTTGTTTTTTCGGAGCTACACACCTTTAACTATTGAAGATAAAAAAACATTATTTTTTTTTAAGAAAGACTAATTATCTAGTTTTTTAGGAGCTACACACCTTCCACGCTAATTATTTTTTAAGAAAGAATGACCTGTTAAAAAAAATGACCTGATAAGAAAGAATGACTTGTTCAAAAAACCAACATTGTTAAGAAATGTCAAACATTAAGTATTTTTTAAGCAGGTCTGAAGAAAATAATTATCTAGTTAAAAAATTTATCTGTTAAAAATGCTAGTGGTTGATTTTTTTTTAGTTAAATGGAGAATGATTATGATGGTGTGGGTAGTATAGGTGAGAATATTAATTTGGATTTAGAAAGTCGACATAATTTAGAAATAGCCCTTGTGGATAAAGGTGGAGACGTCCATGTTGATTCAAATTTGGCGGCATCTTCCTTAGAATATTATCCTCAAGTCCCCGAGGACATCACTCCCAAACTGAGCCAGGAATTTCAATCACTAGAAGAAGTCCATGTTGACATCTAATGCTTACTATAGTGAGTTTTCGGAATGCATTTGGAATACGGAGTTGAAGGAAGAGTTTGATATTAAGTGGATTGATCTCATTGAGAGGAGTGGATTAAGTAACAATAAATGGCTACGCAATATGTTTGACATCCGTTCGACTTGGATTCCATGTTATGTGAATCATGTTTTCTCCGTCGGCATGTCGAGTAGCCAATGAGCGGAGAGTGCTCATTCATTCTTCAAAGGGTATGTGTCCAAAAAAAATTCATTAGTAGATTTTATAATTCACTTTGGTAGGGGACTTCTTCGGCAACGTCATGAAGAAAAAATTTTGGATCACAAAGATCTAACGGAGAAACCGAAATTATTTTTGGAAAATGAAGTGTTGTTGCAAATGGTTGACTTATATACACGGGAAGCGTTTGAGAAATTTCAAGATGAGATGCGAGACTTTTTTAATTATAAATTTGAACAAGTAGATGACGAGTGCAATAAAAGTGTTTACAAGGTTACTCGGAAAAAAATAGAGTCGTATAAATATCGAACAATTACATATGACAAGGTGTCCAACTTTGCTACATGTACTTGTCAGAAGTTTGAAAGCTCCGGTATCCCTTGTAGACATATTTTATCGTACTTACAAAAGTTTAATGACTTTGAAGAATTTTTGGCCTCTTATATTTTGAAGCGATGGACAAAAACGGCAAAAGTTGGGGATGTTGTCGAAGGTGGGGTAATCATAAATGATGAGAAATCATATTTCTCAAATCAGGCTCGGTTGATTCAACTTGCATTGAATTTGGTTCATAAGGCTCTCACAAACGAAGACACAATGAGAACATATACGAATGATTTAGATATTGCAAATGATAAAATCAATCAAATAGTTGGTGTTGTGGGATGTGGTGGTAGTGACCGTAGAACAAACCGATTGGGAGTTGGGAAAAATGTACGGATGGATGAAAGTTTCAATGAGCCAAACCAAGTACGAGCAAAGGGTTGTGGCAAAAGATTTAAAGGAGGAAAGGAAAAGGCACTTCGGAAGGCAAAAGAAAACAAATCTCGTCATTGTAACGGTTGTGGTTTAACTGGCCAATCACATGATAAGAGGAATTGTCCCGTTGCAAATGGGTATGCATTGCATTTTTTTCTTTAATTTCTTCGTTTGAATAATAAATGTTTTATATTGTACTTATTACTTTGTGTTTCGGTCTTATATGCAGCATACAAACAAATCTGGACGGAAACGCATTTGTGACTTCGGAAAACGATGAATATTCGATCGATGAATCCATGGCTGAAGCCTCCAAAGATGATATTGGAATTTGAATCATTTTAATGTTAACTGCTTGGCAGTTAATTGTTAACATTTTGTAATCTTTTGAACCTTTTGTAGGTTAATTGTTAACATTTTGTAAGCCGAATATGTTTTTATGCATTACCTTTTGAATGCTAACTGTGAACCCTTTGAATGCATTGCCTTTTGAATGCATTACCTTTGAATTACCTTTTGAATGTTAATTGTTTACATTTTGTATGCATTAGCTTATGAACCTTTTGAATGCATTAGCTTTTGAACCTTTTGAATGAATTTCCTTTTATAATCTGTTAGCACCACTTAAACTATTTTGAATGTTATAATTCATTCTTCAAGGATAATAAATGTTATAATTCATTCTTCAACTAATAAATAATTGAACAGTACAAAATAACCATTACCATTAAAACATTATAATTCAACAAATACGACAATAAAAAGTATAGACAACTACGGCAATAAAAAGGTTGCGAAACCTACGACACCAACAACGACAATAAAACAAAATAGCTTCTTCAATATCCCTCTCAACTTCTCATTTTTCGTCTCCTGCTCAATCAGCAATTCAAGTAGATGCACATTCCGCTCTCTTTCAATTGCAATCAACATTTTAAAATTTTTATTTTTTTCCTTCTCGATATTATTCAGTTCTGATAGTATATCAACTTGGTTCTGAAGATTTAGGAATCGTTCAGAAATTGTTGTTTCTGGGTCAATCCATTTGAAATAGCCACATGATCGCGCTTTGTAATTTGGACATGCAATGAAACGCCTTCCTGAATTTTTCGCGGTGGTACTCAACTTGATCGGTGTTTCGTGCCCGCAATAGCACGAGAATGGCGTTTTCTCTGACCCAACGCTAGATTTCATTTCTGAAATGAAAATATATATATAAATAAATAAATCAACTAATAATAATTTTTTTCGGACCTGCTTAAAAACTATAATAATTTCGGACCTACTTAAATAAATCAACTAATAATAATTTTTCGAACCTGCTTAAATAAATCAAATAATAATTTCGGACCTGCTTAAAAGGTATAATTTTTTCCGGACCTGCTTAAAAAATCAACTTATTTTTTCGGATCTGCTTATCATCTAGAACTAATTTTTCAGACCTGTTTAAACATAAAATTTTAACATTTCCTTTTTTTTTGTTCTTAAGAAAAGTAACATGAGGTCTGAAGATATAAAAACAATACACGTTTAACCATTAAGGTCTATTGGCATTCTGAAGATATATAAATAATAAAAGTTTACTCTTTATATAAAAACAACAAGGAAGGATTTTTTAGCTTAACAAGTCATTTTTATTAGATAATTTTTTTGTGTTGTCACTTTGACTCCGTGTTAATTATTTTGACTCCGTGTTGTCACTTTGGGTGTTCCAAATCGATTGCATTCCTTTAGATGATAACAGGTAAAAGCAAAAAAAAAAATAGAACTAACAAGTCTTTTTTAGATGATAAAACATGAATCAAAGCAAAGCCAACTAAAGAACGGTATAAAAACTAAAAGATTTTTATCTGAACTAGAAGAAGCCATTGAATGTTGTTCTTTAATTTTGAGTCCCTAAACGTTTTTTGGTAAAGAATGGTTGATATGGAGATAGAGGTGAATAATATGCGTGTTGTTTGGGGTTTGACAGAGGAAAAAGAGTGTTGTTTGTTGGGGTTTGACAGAGGAGAGAGGAGAGAGAGAGTGCTGTTTGGTCAATTTTGAGTGTTGTTGGTTGGGGTTTTGAGTCCGTGTGGAAGTATGTATATAATTTGGTCCGTATGTGAGAGCCTCTCTCTCTCTCTCTCTCTCTCTCTCTATATATATATATATATATATATATATATATATATATATATATATATATATATATATATATATATATATATACCCGATGTGAGGACTGTTAGGTTAAGCGGATGAACGCCAACTGTGAGGGCTGTGAGGCGACGAGGAGTGGCTGTGAGGGCTGAGAGATGAGTGAGAGAGACGAGAGAGTGAGGGGATGAGATCGCCGAGAAAGACGAGAGAGTGAGATGCTGGACGAGAGAGTGAGGTGCTGGCCTTGTGAGAGAGAAGAGAACGGTTGAGACGAGAGTGAGTTGAGTGGGTGTTAACTTAGGTTTTCTAACTTCTTTATTTTTCAAAATTACCGACTTATCCTTAGTTTTTTCTAGGTTCAAATATAATAAAAAATGTATATATTTATATGTAACCGGTCCGGACCAGTCCATATCGGTTATTTTTTGTGACGGACCGAGGACCGGACCGGTTAGACCGGTTTGCCAAAAAAATGGACCGGACCGATTAAAAAAAAGATCGAAAAAATTAAGGCGGTCCGATTTGGTCCGCCGGTTCAATTGATTTTTTGAACACCCCTAATAGTTACTCATTCTCAAGTTTGTACAATTTTTTGATTGACTTTGAGTTTAGTACATTTTTTATTAGATTGGTGATAAACTTGACGATCATGTGCAACTGCAAATTGTAAAAAGAATTAAAAAAATACATACATATATATATACATATATTATAAATATTTTATGTATGTCCCTCGCACATCGTGCGGGTTATATACTAGTTATATTAAGGAGAAAGTACTCTTAGATCCCTCATAAACAAATTTTAAACAATAAGAAATTTTGACAAATTTTAAATACTTAAGGCCATTAATTTTTTTATTGTAAAAATTCACGATAGTAAAATAACAAGTAAATTTAATAATAAATTATCCTCAAATATTTAAAAATTATTATTAAGGAAGCTATCAATCAATTGTCCTTGTATTAATAATAATGGAAAAGAGCACGGGAAGAATTTAAGAAAGAATGCGAAAACATCACCACCACCTTGATCTCTTTTTACGATACAAGTAACAGTAAAAAGAAATATAAAGAAAATAAAGCTCTGTGGAAACACAAAGGAGCAGTTGTCAGGTTAGCGGTTTTTAAGACAAAATTCTCAGACCAATAATTGTTGGGTCTTCTTTTGTTTCCTCATTCCTTCTTCTTATCTATTTTTTTTAATGTCATACTTTATAGGCTTGCTGGAATTGGGAATCAAAATGGAATAGCTGTGCATTATTATTGATAAGATTTCTTGGGTTGACTTTTAATTAAGACACTAGTACTGTCGAGAAATATATTATTTGTTTTTGGCTTTTTAGTGTTCTTTACGCCTTGATGGGGTTTGCTTGAAATATCAACATTTGATGTTCAATCATTTTGGAGATAAAAATGATGACTTGCAATGTTTGGGTTGTGTTCTATGATGGGTTTTGCTTAGATTTTGATATGAAGGATGTGTTGAAGAACTAGATCTACATATTTTTTTTGAGGAATGGAGGAAGAAACTGTTTTAGGGTATGGATTTTGTAGGGGTTTAGTTAAATTCGAAGAAGATGAAGAAGAATTTAGGAGTTGTTGTGAGGATGAGGGTGAATTGGAGGATAGAGAAAAATCAGTGAATGAAGGTTTGAATGATGAGCTTGATGAGTTTTCTGTGAAGATGTTATTCAAGGGTGTATCAATGGCTGAGCCTGGAGATTCGGGTTCGTCGGGAATTGGGGTCTTGATGGAAAGATCAACAAATTTTGCTGTTATTCAGGTGCAGAAAAAACTTGATTTTTACGTCGAGGAATCTGTCGCCGATTATTTAGCTTTGATGGATGGTTTATCAGAGGCTATGTTGAACAACATTAGGAGGGTATTTGCTTTTACTGACTCTAAGATCTTATTTGATCAGGTGAGGAATCTTCATTCGAAAATCTATTTTATCTTTTAATCTGTTATTCTCTGTTTTGGTTGTCTGTACTTGATCAATTTTATTCTCTGTTTTGGTTGTCTGTACTTGATCAATTTTTTTTTGTTTGTTTAAGAAATATAAATTTTATTATTACTCATGATTTGTTTCCAGGCTCTTTAACTTATGCTTAATTTATCAAAAAAACTTATGCTTATGTGGCTCATATTAATGAAGGCGAAATTGAAAATTAAATTCTGTTTTGAGTAAAGCCACACTTTTGTGGAATCAAAGTTTTCACATTTTGGTCAGACGTTATTTTGAAATTATCATTCATGACATCAATCGAAACTAAATAGAATTGATTTGTCCGTTCTATTTTTATTTGCATCTAATCTCATCAGAAACACTAAATTATTATAAGCTTAATACTTTCCTAAATAATACGACTTTCTGTCAGGTTACAAATCAAGAGACACTTGATGATCCGCTTATCATGGCATTAAGGCAGAGGGTCTTAGAACAAGCTGACGATCTCGAATTCTTTGTTCTGAAACTTGTTCCAAATATTGATCTGGAGAGGACATTGCAATTAGCCCGAGTGGCGATTGGGATTGTCTCTTCTCCTTCCGAGGGAGATCAAACGGTTGACAACTGCTCAATTTGTTGCGAGGAGAAGCAATCACTCGTAATGATCAAAATGAAATGTTCCCACAAGTTCTGTTCTCATTGCATGAAAACCTATGTTGATGGAAAAGTACAGTCATCTCAGGTTCCCATTAGATGCCCTCAGTTGAGATGCAAATATAACATCTCCGCCGCCGAGTGCAAATCTTTTCTTCCGGTTACGTCCTACGAGTCTTTTGAGAGGGCCTTCGCGGAAGCAAATGTTGTTAACTCGGATAATATATATTGCCCCTTTCCAAATTGTTCGGCTCTGCTTGATCCGCATGAGTGCTTGTTGACAAAGGCGAGTTCATCGAATCAGGAGGAGAATAGTTGTGTGGAGTGCCCCTTCTGTCAGAGATTTATATGTGTGGAATGTGGGGTCCCTTGGCATTCTTCGATGAGCTGCGAAGAGTTTCAGAGTCTCCCGTTGGAGGAGAGGGACGTGGGCGACATTACTTTGCATCAACTGGCAGAGAATGAACAGTGGAGGCGTTGCCAGCAGTGTCGGAGGATGATTGAGCTCACACATGGTTGCTACCACATGACTTGCTGGTAAGATCATTTTCTCTAAAGCTCTCTTGGTTCGGGGTGAGATTATTTAAACCTAGGTGAAAAGAATTTTCAATTGTTCACAGTTAAATTTTATTCTTATAAATTCACAATTGAGTATTGACTCTATAATTATATCACGGTTGTCAAAATCGTACGATTCAGGATCGAATCGTACAATTCGATTCGATTCTCACATAAAACGATTAAACTCGAGTTGAGAATCGTATGGGATTAAAAAATCCGGTTGAATCGGTGATTCGGGGTCCGATTCACAATTTGGGTCCGATTCACTCGCGTGAGTTTTTTTTTGTTACTTTATAACCATACATGTGTTTTAATAAAACAAGTAAAAAAGAAGCAAACAACAAAAGATACCGTTATGAAACTGAGTTTTAGAGAAAAGCATGTTTTTTTGGCTCGGTTATTATCAAATGACTTTCTTGTCTGTTCTGCACAAAGATAGAGAGGCTTCTCTTGGTTGTATAAAAATAACAAAAAGTTTGTTTTTATTATTATATGATGTATATTTATATTGTATTATTTTTATTATTATATGACATATTTATGTTGTGTTATTATATTTTTGTGTTTAATCTTTATGTATTACCTTTGTAACAAACGATATGACGTAATATATTTTTGTGTTTAATCTTTATGTGGGTGCTTTTATTGTTAATATTTGGTCATCAAAATGTTAAAAAGAGTAACAAATATGTTTTAGGTCATAATATGTTTTATTACATATTCTAATGTGTTCTCTATGCATTTATATATTATTTATTACATTTTCCACATTTCATACCGATTCTTAGGATTCAATTCACGATTCGATTCGCGATTGACGATTCATAAGGTTTTCAATTTACGATTTGATTCATGATTTGACAACTATGAATTATATCACTTTGGACATAAATAGTGAACAAATTTAACTTAGGTCTTCCAATTTTACTTTTTTCAGCTAGAGGAAATAAATATTTTTCGAAACCAAATTGACGTGCGCATGGAATTAGCTCCACGTGGGCTCATTTAATTTCAGCACGTGTTTGTTTTTATTTTAGTATTTTATTACGAGTAAATAAATATTTGTTATTATTTAATAATTATTAGTATTATTATTAAAGATAATTATTAGGGTATTAATTATTTATTTTAATTAGGTTATTTAGTTCCTTTTTTAATTAAGAGACTTGTTCCCCAAGTTTAAGATTATCTATAAATAAGGCCCTTGACCCTCTTTTATAATCGGATTATTTAGATTATTAATGAAATGAATGAGATTTGAGTGAGAGATTTATTTGATTATTATTGTGTGTTCATGTATGTGTTAATTCCGCTGCGAACATCAAAGTGGTATCATATCCACGTTTGCTCTTGGAGGATACGATTGGTGATAATGGTGGATACGCGAAACAAGCAGATGAACAAGCGTGCTGAACGCTTGGAAGAAAGACTTGGAGAGATCAAAGGGATGCTCCAAACCCTCCTTGCTGAATCTACACCCGTGATGGCTAACGGTGACATTGTTGTATCAACTTCGCAACAAACCCTAGCCTTGCAACAACCCAACAACCAAACTCCACCCGATTTCCCGCCCAGATTCCCACCCGATTTTCCGCCCAGATTCCCTATGCCAAAAACCCTAACTGCCAAAATCGCTTTAGAATTAGCCACCCAAAGTGGAGTATCGTTCTTCCGCGAACGATGCTTCGCTTTTTGATTCTCAAACAGTTCATCATCGTCAAGGAATTCTCAAGATTGTCTCCTACTGGACAATATGCGAACCGTACCAGAAATTTTTCATCATTTATCGCCACCACTAACCGCCTTGCCTCCGGCGGGTGGTCCCTTAAAAGCATCCCCATCACATCCCCCCCCTCCCTCCCCTTCGACCAGATCCAACCCGACGTCCGCAACCCTCTTTTCAGCCACCAGTGCTCCTTTCGGTTGTCAATCTATGGTGGGAATCTCATCGGCACCGCAGTTTTAGACCCGGTAGGGATTGTAAAGATAAAGAGGAAGCTAGGATTTACTTTAATAAGTTGGGGTTTTTAAATGAAAAGTGTTGAGCTTGAAGGCTTTTGAAGAGAATGGGCTACCCATGTGGACGTTATTTGACTTTGGGCCATTTGTAAGTGACAAACCATTCAGGTTGGAGTTTAATGGATCAAAATTTGATATTTTTGGAGTAGAAAAATCTAGACAACCCCCAATTTAATGATGAAAAATATTTTATTTGGACCCCAAAAGTTTCAAAAAAAATATTTTTCACCTCCAATAAAAGATAAAAAGGGTCCGAAATATTGAAAATATTTGTGGATGTGGCATTGACTTTTACGTATCTCCCGTACAGTTCGTGGTTTAGCTTTTCGAAGAAGGGGAGGGAATTACTTATCTGATGGCGTCTTCAGCGGTCAAGGCTTTGACGCTCGGGACGAGCTTTTCGAAGAAGAGGAGAGTGAGACGTGCACGTGGAATTAACTCCACGTGGGACCATTTAATTTTAGCATGTTTATTTTTATTTTAGTATTTTATTATGTGTAGATAATTATTAGTTATTATCTAAATTATTATTAGAGATAATTATTAGTGTAGTTATTTATTTTAATTAGGTTATTTAGTTTCCTTTTTAATTAGGAGACTTGCTCCCCAAGTTTAGGATTATCTATTAATAAGGCCCTTGGCCCTCTCTTGTAATCAGATTATTAAGATTATTAGTGAAATGAATGAGATTTGAGAGAGTTTGAGAGAGATTTATTTGATTATTATTGTATGTTCACGTGTGTTAATTCCGCTCTGTTTTGTGAGCCTTGATTTTCTTCAAATTATGCCAAGATTATAGTGGATTGTTGATTGGAATCAAACGACTGGGGAGATGAGTCACTCATAAGTTGAAGAACGGTTTAATGAACTAATAATACTGGTTGTAACTGTTCAATGTAGTTTCAGCTTTAGCGATGCAAAATTTTTGGTAGAATGTTTTAAGTGTAAAAGTTTGAATGGGGAAAAAATGAGTGATTTAGTGAGATGCTCTCCTACTTCTCTGTTTTCATATAATTTAATTATTTAGGGGGTGGGGGGTGAATTGGTTTCAGTGAAACACCCGAAAGCTAAAATAGCATCTCACCAAGCTACTCATTTATTCTTTCACTCGTTTTCCTTATTTTATAAAAATAAACTGTCATTTTTTTTCCAACTTTGTAAATCAAACACACCCTTAGTCGATAAAAAAGGTCGTACCCGGTGCACAAGTCTCCCAGTTAACTGCACCAAGGGATAGAAATAGTAAAGGAATAGGATACTTGCATGGGTGGGTGCCCGTGTGTGTCCATGCGCCTATCCATATGTTTAAATTGCATGAAAGTGTATTATGTTATGTATGATATGCAGCATTGTTCACTGTTCATCATATCATATATAAGTGCAGAACTCTAATGGTACAAGACATTAAATTGACACTTTCCTTACAATTGCTCTGTCCGTCTGCCTGCCTGCAGGTGTGGGCACGAGTTCTGCTATTCTTGTGGTGCTGAGTACAGGGATGCCCAACAAACATGTCAATGCACGTTCTGGGATGAAGAGCATATGGAAGATGTGGCCCCTCATCCTGCCCAACAGTTTGAACAGTGGGCGTGGGACTCCTTCGGTTCTCTCTCCACAGTATCAGATGCGTACACAGATCAAGAGAGATCACAGCTGGCACTTATCCAAAGATTCCTTGCTGGAGGTTTTAGCCTCAGCGACCACAATCCATGCCAATCCCCACCACGCTGCACAGATTCCTATGTCGATACCATGAAGGATCTTCATCAGCTACCTTGGCTTGAAAGGTTTGTCTCCGTAATAAGTGATAACTATTATGATGAGTATATCCAATGATGCAAATATGGGAACATTTAACATTACCCCAAATTAACTTAAGCTTGATAGGGTTTTTCAATTTGTTGACCCTCACTTGTTGAAGGTTAAAATTACACTCATATCCTATTTTGGTTGAAGCATTTGTGATTAAGTTGGGGGTCTCCAAGTTTTTACTGTTTCAATCAATAGTATGTAAGGTTCATTGACCCTCACCTAAATGTGGACTCCTTGATACGAGGAGAGGGGTAGGGAATATTGAACTATTGAGTCTCTCGCTCGCAATCCGTTATCGTTTCTGGTGATCTCGCAATGTGCACGTCTTCTTGTTCAATTTTGTTTTTGTCATCATCAAATCATGTTATGTTGGAAGACCTGTGAGCCTGAAAATCCCGCAAAAGATTAAGGATCAAGTATCCTTGAATGATGATTGCTTTCTTCTCAAAAGAAAATGAGAGGAAATGCGAAAAGAATCACATTTATTTGATCAAGAAGTTGCAAATTAATGAAACAAGCATCTCTCTCCCTTTCTCTCGCTCTCGTGTGGCATGTACATGTGTCTTTGCAGCAGGAAACTGAATGAAGTTGTAGAGGTTTTAAAGCTTATGCTTGTATTGAATCTACTTGTATAAGAATTATCACCAGTTTTCTGGTTCTTGTTATGATCCCGTGGAAGAAACTGCCCTCAAAGCAGGAAGGGTGAATGAAGATAGGGGATCATCAATGAAAATGGAGGAAAAAAAATGCTACAATTTATTGGACCTTTTCGGAATTTGATTATAAAGATAGAAAAAACAATGATTTTGTATGAGAATTTGCAATAAGAGATAAGTGGCTTGGTGAGCCATTCTGTTACTTTTGCAATTTTCTATAAAATATAATTTCTCGGAATGGGTAAGATATTTTTTCTTTAAAGATGATAAAAAACAATACATGTTATATTTAAATCTATTGTGTCTTAGAAAAAGTATCATTCACTTAGATCATTACGTGTCCGTGCTCAACACTAATAAAGACACGACACGAATGCGATGTGTCACGCATGCTCCCATTATAAAGACTATTTTTACATGTGTATCCGTGCCCTGCCTTTATTGATATTGAGTAAGAACACGTAGTGTTGTAAGCAGTGGCGGAGCTAGGATTTCACGTTAGGACGGGCTACCTTAATGGAGATTTCTGGGGGTTCGGGGACGGGATCCCCCGAGCCGAATTTTTTTTGAGATTATTTAATTTTTTTTTTGAGAAAATCACCAAAAGTCCTATTAAGAATGGGCTGAATTTAAATTTTAACACTTGAAAAAAAAAATTAACACGACCTTTTTTTTTTGTTTTTTTTGAAGGGCGGGCTGGTGCTCCCCAAGCCACCACCGGGCTACATGATACTTTTTCTCATAGTTTTTATATATTATATTTGCACCCAAGTATCATAAAAGTAAAAAGTGAATAAAAATAAATATTTTTCACGGAAAAAAATGTGACACTATTCAAAGATACTTTTAATACATTATTTTCTCTTTCTTTTCAGTTTTCCTTACTTTTGAAGATTCTAGCACAATGGGTGTTAGGCCCCATTTAGCTTTCTTGATATCCGGTGATTTTCCAAAATATAATATTAAATAAGCAACACAGAGGTCCAACGAATAAAAGTAAGATTAGTAGGTTTTTCTTCGTATGGAAAAAATATAAAACTAATCAAACACATTTGGGGAAAAAAAAATCTCATTGTTTGAATTTTTTTATATATTTAATATTCTGGCTTAAAAGGTGTTTAGCTTGAGCAAATATGTGGTTATTGCGAAGAATTTAGTTGTAATCCAGCAGCATAGAAATTAAAAGAAGAATAAAATGCAGTATTTTTCTTGAAGAATTTTCTTCTCTTTCTTTGAGAGTACATTTTCCCTTGAGATTCTTCCTTAACAAACCAATATTAGTTCGCATAATATTTACTGATTATGAAATATATAATTGCAATACAAATTTTGCCGATACTTACTAGGTAATCAGATTTCTTGGTCAAATTTCAATTAACTAGTAGCGCTACTAGGTTACTATCTCGGCCATACATGCATTTTTTCAACTTAACCTCCCTGACTTACTAAAATGATTTGTGTTACCCACAAACCTTAGCGGTGCTAATATTTTGCTAGAACATAAGTCATGTGCCATGCCTATGAGGGCATTTTTGTCCCATCCAATATAAAAGATTTTAAAAAAACTTCAAAGAAAACATTTAAAAATATGTACAAAATCTAAAAATTACATAAAGGGCAATTAAAAAAATTGAAAATTACTAAAAAAGTTATTTTAGAAAAAAAAAGAATTTAAAAATTTAAAAATATTGATTTATTTTTAGAATTTTGGATATGGTAGGAAAACATTTCAAAAGTTTGAATAATACTAAATAAACCTTTTAACATTGACAATTACATGAAAACATTTAGGAAATAATAAAAAATATTAAAAAAAGCTTCTAAAAAGCTGAATAATAATGAAAAAATCTTTTTAAAAGTTCAGATTTGATAGAAAAACATTTAAAAAGTTTAAGTAACATTGAAAAATGTTTAAAATTTTTAAGATTATAAGAAAAGCATTTGGGAACTTATAGACTAAACATTTGAAAATTATGGAAATTATTGAAAAAACTGCTAAAAATCTAAAAAGAATTTAAAAAGTTTTAATAATATTGAATAAACATTTGAAAGATAAATTTGAAAAGTAAAAAAAAATATATAATCTTGAAATTATGGGAAAAAACATTATAGAAATTACACACAAAAAATCTAAAATATAGAAAATGCATTTTAAAATTACTAAAAATCACTGTTCTAAAAAACCCGCATAGGCTCCCCCTAGGCTTGAGGCTTGGGAGGAAGGTCTCGCCTTAAGCTTTTGACACCTTATGCTTGGTAAAACCCTTAAGGCGCACTTTTTCTCCAAAGACAACAATGCTTTAGTGAAACGATATCGTCTTTTAAAGATTTTTTTTCAAATCGAACCATTATCTAATCCAAAATAATCAAATAATATTTTAATTTGCAAATATTCAGATATATTTTTATGATATGTACAATTTTAGTATTTTAAAAGCCTTGTTATGGTTAAAAAATACTAAAATATATCAAAAAGGTCTAAACGTCTTTTCACGTCTTTTTACCCCTAAGGCCCGCCTAGGCTTCTAAGGCTTAAGGCTTGGTTTCCACGCCTCGATCACGCTCCACGTTTTTCAGAACCTTGCTAAAAACAATTCTAAAGTTTGAAAATTAAAGAAAAACACTTAATAAATCTGTATATTACTGAAGCCAAATTAGAAAACCTAGATATTAGAGGGAATTTTTTTTAACTTAATAAAAAATTATTTTAAAAAATACAAAAATCAAACAAGGTTTTAAGTAGTTGAAAGCTGGAAGAAAATATTGTATTTTCCATGAAAAGGCCAAAACAAGCATAACAAAAAATATTTTTCAGTTGAAAAAACCCAGAAAATTAAGAGAAGTAAGTTTAAGAAAGAACAATCCAAACCTGACCCAACCTTGTATTTAAAACCAAAACCAAATTGTAAGTGCGTTAATAATGAGTATCAACGAGGTTCTAATAACATATCCCCATACCAAATCCAAGATCATTTCAAACCTCACCCATAGTAAAATATGCAAAATGTGTACATTGAGTTCATCAAATCCATCCACATCATAGCAAGATAACGATGAGGGAGCGAGAGAGGTGTTAGAGTGATGGTGGTTCTTCGTTGTGGTAAAGGGAGGGAGGGAGAGAGAGAGAGAGAGAGAGAGAGAGAGAGAGAGGACATTGTCCGTTAACAATTGAGTATGTCGTATACCGTTACAACTGTCGAAGAATGTTCAAGATCTCATATGTAACAAGACGGATTCGAATATTAAGTTTTCTTCAACATTCAAGCCTCCGCAAGTATAACTTTGGTAAGGTTGTGTTTTAAGTCCATAATGGTTCACTTAGAATATTTGGGATAACTTTTATGAAAGTTTTTCTAAGTGTTAGAGCGGAGTTTTTCGTCAAAAGTTTTTTGAAAGGTTTTGAGGCGGAGTATTTACTGGCAAAATAAAAAAAGTTATTTTTAAATTTTTTCGTTCGAGCGACATACCTGCTCGTTTGAGCGACATCCTATCTCGCGCGAAGTGTCGTTTGAACGACACGTATCTCCGTTCGAGCGAGACTCTGATTTCGTTCGAGCGAGTCGCCGCCTTAGATTTTCTATAAATGGCTTTGTCCAACTTCATTTTTTATCAGAAGAACTGTGAATTTTCAATGGACGAAACTGCTTTGGCAGAATACTTTGTCTTCTCACTTTTAGCGCTTTAATCCTTTTAGTTTTCAATTCACAAAATTCCAATTACTTTGTGTGAATTGTTTTGGAAACTAAAGACACATCTTTGTTGAAGTTACTCTTGTAGAGAAGATCTCTACTGCACGAAGGCACTAACGCGGTCAAAGAGTCTAAAATTTAAAATTTAACTACTCAATTTGAAACGATAACCATGCTTGAGACCGAGTGTTTTGATGACTTTTATGCATGTTTGTCTGACATTGTCAACACTAGTTTCAATCTTGGTGAGCCTATACCTGATGCACGAGTGGTTAAAAAGATTTTAAGATCGCTGTCAAAACGGTGTCTAGTCTGACGACATGTGTATCCCAACTCGGGAGTGATATCGATTGTGTCCGGGAGGTCAAAGTCCCTTTATAGAATGCATCTAAAAAGGTTGGAAAGATGGTTCTCAATCCTATTTTGGGTAGAAGTGAGAGTTTAGGAATAAGTCATGACGTTGCTTCTACTTCCCAAGTTGCACCCGAGCCAGTTCCTACTTTAGTGTTAGATTCACATGGCCCTCAACCCAACCCACTTAGGCGTCCCGTACCTGATAGGAGAGAGCGTAAGAGACGTTTTGAGGAAGGTGTACTTAGGCCTGTTTATGTCTGCACACTCTGCAAGAAGAAAGGACACCTTAGAGAGTTTTGCTTTAAGTTGGGTCATGTGTCACGTTTCGCTACTATACGTGTTCACACACACGCACCCACACATGATGCTCCGGATGATTACACGAGAGAGTTTGCACATATTAGGGAGAAGGCAAAGTTTTTGGTCAAGACTTCACATGATTTGATGAAGGTTTTTTATAGGATGTCACCTCCTTTGGAAAACTCCACCGCACCTAACGGTTGAGGTTTAGACTTCTTTGCTAGCATAGGATGATTTTCATGATGATATTTTTACCTATTGCTAGTGTGTACCATTTTTGTAGTTATGTTTTTCCCTTTTTGATATATTTTGGAAAAATTAAAAAAGATTTTCAATTTTTTTAGAAAAATTTGAAAAAGCCAAAAAGGTTTTATTTTGATAAATTTTTTTGAAAAAGACAAAGATTTTTGTATTTTGTTTTACACCGTATATGAATGGACATTTAGGATGATCGAGTCACAATTTTATTCCATATCCATGTGACGATTTAATAGTATTTTGATATGCGTCATCATTTCATTTATGTGCTTTACAATGTTTGGAGTCATTGAGATGTGATTAGTTGTTACTACCTACATGTTTGACTCATAAGTTTCTTTAATGCACACTGACACGAATTTGTTTGATTATTGTACTTGTTTATCACATATTGGTCGGAATGTTATCATCTCAATCATGTCTTTAAAACGAACCATATGCGATAAAACTTGACAATGGAAGTAGTGCATGTAAAAATCGTTTACCATGAGGAATTTAATTGCAACAAAATATGATGAGTGAATCACGAAAAAGGGCTGCGAGAGTATAAAATTAACTCGTCGTGAAAGCCACCGTTTAGAAGATCCCAAAAAAATTTAAGGGCAATAAAAAGATAAATATGCCCAAAAGGGGCCACCTCAAAAGAAAAATATAATGATTATTATTTATGAGGGAGTTTGGATGGAAAGAAATGAAAAATGGGTTTGCACGTTCTGATAGCGTCATGAAAAAGCATTTACATAGTTTTAGACGTTATTGGTGTGAGAATCATTCTTGACTTTGATGTGTTGATGGATTGAGTCGATGTCATTTAAATTCAACACTTTTGACACATAAGGACGATTTTGAGATTCATTCGTTAGGAGTACACATATTCATCGTGCACATATGTTATGTTTGATTGCGTTGATTTGCCTATCGAATATGTTCACACCCATTCATTCCGTTTCCATGATTTGGTTGTCTTAGTGCAAATTCATGGAGTGTGATTTTTGTAAAATTATTTTTGCATTTTTGTATGAAAAATAAAAAAAGTCTGTGGAAACTTTTTAGTTACTCTTTGGGTGGGTTTAGTTTGATTCATATTTTCTATGCATGCTTGTCGTGACAACTCCATGTTTATTTTGTTTATTCGTTTCCTTGTTTATTTCGAACAAATAAAAAAGGGGAGAACGAATTATGGGGGAGTTTTTGCAATATGGGGGAAATTTGATTATATTTACTGCTATATCATTTCAAACTCGATGCGTTGCGAAGGAATTTGCTTTGCCTCATGTGTGTAGGTACAAAAATTGAAGATCGTTATTTTGCACACCTTGGTGAGAAAAGCTTAAAAATTTGAAGATTTGATGTTGAAGATTTTTGTAGAAAAGTTGTAGACCTACATGTTTAGTACCTTTTTAGCTTTGGGTTCATGGGAAGGTATTATATTTGTATAGGCATTTTGTTTTGATAATTCAAATATTGTTTATTTTTATTTTGTACCGGCATAGACATATGGGGAGATTTGTAAGGACATTCTCACTTTTAGGGCTTTAATCCCCTTTATTTCCAATTCACAAAATCCCAAAATCCCAATTACTTTGTGTAAATTGTTTGGGAACCCAAAGACACATCTTTGTTGAAGTTACTCTTGTAGAGAAGATCTCTACTGCTGATCTACGTGCCGATTGATTGAGGTAATGGACTGACGCGACTGCGTGTTGATAAGGAGTACTCGTGGGTGTTCCTAGGATGATTCGGACTGCGTGTTCGTGTGGATCTTCCACGGTTTATTTGCGGTCTATATGGGTTTTCTGCGGTTATCTCATTGCGGATTTCATTGTAATCATTGTAAGTATTATAGTGAAATAAAGGTTTTACCCGAAAAGTTTTTTTTCCAGAAATCTGTTTGTCAGCAATTTTATTTGTGATGGTTTGACACACACACACGCACACACACACACACACACACACACACACACACACACACACACACACACACACACACACACACATACACACATAGTTGCATGTTTTAGGGACTGATTTAATTTGGTTTAAAATTGACTCCACTTAAATAAGTTTAAATTGAGAATTTGAGAATTTTTTTAAATCGATATCACACGGCATTCTCTCAGAGAGAGAGAGAGAGAGAGAGAGAGAGTTTGGCTATCGATGAGAGAGTAAAGGAGAGAGGTGGTGGGTTTTATTGAGTTTAAATATTTCATATTGTGTTTAACAAAAATACCCTCAAGTGCATGAAACATGACCCACTATTCGTTAATTTTTTTTAACCCTGTTAAGGTTTGGTTGTTACTTGGAACGTTTTAATAAGTTGAGGGGTCTAAGTTTAGAAGATGAAGTTGTAGGGGTTGTGAAGTGAAAATGAGGTCAAAGTTGGAGGGGAGAAAATGTCATTAACTTTTTTCATAATATAGCTTTGTCTTTCATTTTGGATGGTGAATATCCACTCAAAACTTTGACTTTTAAGGGACATTATGATATTAACCAAGCTCGAGAATGTCCCTATCAATGTGTCCCATTGCTTTTCCTAATATAGTCACCCCCATTTGAGATTAAGCTTTTTAAACTCATTTTTTGGTAAATTATAAATTATATCCTTAAATATGGAAATACACTTATTCTATTGATAAATCTAATAATATATAGTATAAATATATTTTTAACATAGGTATAATATTTATATTCAATTAAAAAATGTATATTAGAAATATAATTAATGATTTTGGAAATTTTAATTAATTTAAATATTAGTTATATATATTGTAGGTGGTAAAATCCTATTATTATATAATCAACGCAATTAAAGCAGAACAATATAAAAACAATCACAATCACACACAGACATGATGTACGTAGTTCGGCAATGTGTCTATGTCCACGGGTGGTTTCTCTCTCTTTATTGATCATCCATTGATTACAAAGATTATATGCTCCTTTTTCTAGGGGTCGGGGTTACATTTATAGAGAACAGGAAAACGTCGAGTCATGTGGGGCTCCATGACCGTAGATAGATATCACGACTTGATCAGCTCTATCTCTTCTGAGATTTCTGCTGATCGGCCTCAATCCACCCTTATCCTTTTTAACTGTGACCGCTAATAGGTCTGGTGGACACGTGTCACTTCCTTACTCATGGTCAACACATCCTTATCCTTTTGAACTGTGATCATTGATAGGTGTGGCAAACACATGTCACTTCCTTACCCATGGTCAGATAATTCTCCCACAATTACTCCCAAAGCTTTGCAGTTGTTTAAGGTGCAGAGGTTTGTTTGTCTGCTAATTGGAGTCTTGATTGTAATCGACAATCAGATATAGTCTTCCATAGGATCTATGGTCGGAAGGTGTTGACACTTAGTGTTTTGAGTTGTAAACTTACTTCATTTTGCTCGTTAGATTTGAAAGGTACGTACGCTAAAAGCCCCAGTGTTTCAGCGGAACACCCGTAAAAGTACGTTGATTAGCCCAAAGGACGGTAGCCACCAAAGGGTGGTAGCGTGTGTCTGCTGCCACTTGGGGGCGTGGCTACAATAATGCAACTGTCTTTGAAGTTGAGCCCTTCCATAAGCGATTTTGTTGCCGTTATTTTGGTTTTAGAGACTCTTCACTTTCATTTCATTTTCAAAACATCTCAAAGCTTCACTTGTATCTCCATTCACTGTAAGTTCACTTCTCTTTTCAACTCTCATTTTATGCAATTTTCTCTTTCAAGAACCGTTTTTATCCTTCCATAGTCCTCATTAAATTGTCATGAAAATGAGTTACCCTATTAATGATGAAACAGTAGAAGAATTTCAGAGACGCTATATGATCGTGGTGGAAACCGAGCGTTCGTGTAAATACGCTAGTCGTTGTTATCGTCTTCCGACCATAATACAAAAAACCTAAACTTTAACTATACTCTTGCGGAGTATAGTGGCTATTCTGGGTATCGAATCCTCAGGAAACTAGGACGAGTGAACGCGACGACAAAGGTAAGACTATTAACCCTAACTTGACTCTAAAAAGAAGGAAAAGGTGATTTGGATTGTGAAATGACTACAACTAGATGCAAATATGAAAATGAGTGACTAATGAAATTATGAATAAATGAAATGCAATTACTCTAATTAACTAAAGGACTAATGACGATTTGACTTAAAACTTAAACTATGAAATGAGAACGATAGGTCGAATTATAATCCCCCACACCCTAGTAATTCACTTCGTAGGATACTAGATTCAGAATTAAAACTTTAAATGAACCCGATTTTTAATGCTCCTAAGTATTACATATATGAGGGATCGTAGCCCGCACAGTATGTAAGCAAAGGACGAATTATAACCCGGTCTTTAACACTCCTAAGTATTACATATATGAGGGATCGTAGCCCGCACAATATGTAAGAAAATGATGACTTAAAGAAGTATCACATTAACTACGATACAATTCACCTAAGATTTTGATTCAAATTTCTATTTCCACTATCGTAAGTTACATCGGGTGGGGTTCATGCACCCCAACCCTTGAAAACTTAGCCGGACATATTAAAACTAGAAGAAAACATGTTTTGAATGAAAGAGAACATTTTTACTAACAAGTGAAGGTGAAGAAGAATGAAATTACTCACTAAAGAAATAGCTACTACGATAATGAAAGCAAGAATTGAAACAAATTTACTTGAACTGTAAAACTGGACTCAAACTAGGGTTTCTTGTTGTTGTCTTCTCTAAATTAATTACAATGCTTCTCTAACGAATTAGAAGTCGCCCTCAATGTCTGGGAGGTGTTTAAAATTTATACTCTACGAATTTCTAAGAGTTTCAACCATACAAGACTCTTATTTTTCAAGTGGATAAATTTAAATCTTCGATACCCGAACCGATCCTGTTAAGGTGATTCGGTTCGGTTCCATCTTCGACAGAAGTTTTTTTCCTGAACCGGTTTGGTTCATTTATTTCCTCTTTGGTTCGGTTCCATCTCTTCGTGCTTCACAGGAAGTTTTCCCGGGATAGGATCGGTTCGTTTTTCAAGCCCTTCGGTTCGGTTCTATATTTTCAAGAACTTTTCCTCCTTGTAATTTTTGAAGACTTGTAACTTTTGATCTGGAGCTCGGATTAGGATGCCGATTCTTCCTAACCACTTATAGGCGCGAGGTCTTCGACTTTCATTTTGATTCTCTCCTTCCTTGTGGGCACTGAATACCTGCAAAATAGATAGGAGATACACGAAACTTGGCGTACTAATTGGAAAATGTCAATAGCAGTGATATGAGATAAATCCACTCGATTTACACTTTACAGAGCAATAAAAACCTCTAAATTAAGGGGATAAATGGGAAGAATTTATGCCTAATCACTATATCCCCAAATGGGTGGTCATTGAAATAAGGATCCGCCCTAAAGATTATTATATGTGCGTCATTGTAAGTGATATTAGTAAAGCTGGAATTTTCAAACCATGATATGGGAGATTTCTTAAGATTGTAAAGAGAACGACAAAGTTTGCAGAATGTGAGGATCGACTTCAAAAACATCCTCAACAAGATCATCATCTAAAAAGGAATTTTTAACATGAAATTAAAAGATTTCCCATTTTTGAGTTGCATGAATAGTTAGTAAGTTGTGAACCGAGGATAGACACGAAACATGGGAAAAATTATCCTCGTAGTCAATTCCATATGTCTATGTAAATCCTTTAGTAGTCAGACGAGCTTATTACCATTATACAAAGCTACTAAAATAAATCTTGAATTCAAAGATAGTTTCTTATTGTCACATTCATGGTTTTGAACAGGTGAATATATCATGTTGATCTACTTGTTAATTGGAATCGACTTAAAGTGTTTTAATGTCACTCAAAGAAAACAAACTCAAACACAAGAGATAAATATAAAAATATCTATTAATGGAAATAATTCCCACAGATGGGTCGTACACTTATTTATACTCACATGAGAATAATTTATAAGGACTCTTAAAGGAACGTGTTATCATCAGTGAGTCATCATGTGTTGTTACCATACTTTTAATTGCACAATACCTAAAACGGCCTTTACTATTCCTAATATTTACTAATAATGTAATGAGGATAAAAACTACATGTAAGGACAAACTAAATAATTGTCGAACTCAATGGGAAACATCATTGGTGTTTGAAAATCTCTCCTACAAAGATGGTATGTATCTTTAAAACGTGTCTTAATTAAATTCCATTTTCAAATTAATCATTCGAGACACAAACCGGTTCAATTGAATACAAAATTTTAAATGCACCAAATGAAATTATTTAGATCCAATGTTAGATGTGGTGATTGTAAATTAAATAAAAAATGGAATATTAAAAAGTAAACAGACATAAACACTGCTATTTTAAAGTAAAAACTCTCATATAAAAAACCACAATCTCCCTAACCTAATCTGAAGTCCACTAGTGTTAGACATGACTTCCACCAATCAAGACAAAACACAACCTAAATCTTCAACATTATTGACTTTAAACCTCTTTATCACTAGATTTGTCGCTCTCCCCCGCAACTTCATAATAAGACACTTTTTGTAGTCTTTGGGATAAAACGATCTCTAAGTATGAATCGTCTGATTATGAACTGTACCTTTGATTCTCTTAGCGCACTAGTCTCTGACAACCTCAACTTGGAATCAACCAATGCCTCAATCCACTAATGATGTATATATGTGGGTTTTGGATTTAGAAGACCATCTTCAGATATCTTGTTTAGGTTTCAATATCACAAAGGAGAAAAAAATAATTAAGAGAGACTTCGGGGCTTTTTGGGGTTTTGATATTTCTCACACAAGTTCTCTATCAAATTTATCTCTTGAATAAATCTTCATTTTGTATACAAAAGAAAGATTCTATTTGGGTATTCATCACAAAAGTCTAAGAAGAAACCATCTCCATGTTGGTCAATAAGCCTATCTCGTACTCAACACACGCTTCCTCCTATTACCACGACTTGGACCATTATAGGAGTGAGGTCATGGTCACGTTGACCCACTACCATAGGCTTAATAAGCCATTATACCAATAGGATCATGATCTCGGACTAAGCGTGACTTGGTTGTGACCTTCTTTCGGTGCCCCCATTATTTTTTTGACCAAATTTATTTTAGACACACTTGGGACTTAAATATTTTAACAACATTTAAATATATCACTGAAGGTGTCACTAAAAGCCCTTATTCCTAGCAATTTAAAAAATTCTTTAAAATGTGTAAAATATCCTCCAAAATCCTTTTTGATTCCCTTTTCAAAGTCTATTTTCCCACCTATTTTACCTAATTGTGGTTTAATCTTTGGCGTTCTTTTGGACGCATTTTGATGTCGCTTGGTATGACATAGATCCAGTTTTATGTATGAACTTCAATACGACTCAAATAACTTAAAACTATAACGATAGCTTTTTCTAATAGTGTCGGGATCAAGTGGAATGATGTGCACAATTAATGTTTCATGATGCACCGCTTCCTCCTCTTAGTTAGTGGAATTCGCACGATTGGTCACAAGAACAACATTTTCCTTCCTTTTGAGAAAATTCAAACCTTGATGGACTAACATCCCATAAGTGACCAATTTCGAGGAAGTAATGGGGCACATTCCGCCTTAACAGGTGAGGTAGTGGGTGGTGCACAGGAGATGGCGGTTGAATTCTAGTGGTGCTCTGTGACCTTACGACCATACTCGACGGTCTTGGAAAATGTTGGAATAGCTCAATGGATAAATTCACATAGGATGTAGGTATAGAGGATGAAATAATGATTCGCTGCTCCTCTCTCTCTCCTAGACAAGCACGGGTACATGAGTCGAAGGCCCTAAACACATGAAAATATCACTCTAATAGGTGGAGGTATGAAGAATGACAATATCCCCTCAATCATCTGAGGTAATCTAGTGATCGAGGGATGGTGGGCTAGCTTTGAACCAAACTTTGGCAATCCCTGAAGCTTTATTACGAAAATCAATTTGAAGTTGCACGATTATATGGATATAGTTAATTTTGGTGAATACACTTCAAAATAGAATATAAATTAGGCCAAATGTAGAAATATTCCAATTTTAGATATTCTTTACTAATTTCTAAGTGAGCATGAACAATAACCAAATTAAACTAAAGTTATGATTTAATCCAAATTTTATCTTTTCAACCTACACTTGCATCTAGGTGATTTTGTAAGATAAAATAAATAATCAAAACCACAACACGCCGAGGTACGAGGTAAACTCAATGGGAAAAACCTCGGACAACTAGGCCACTACAAATATGATTTTACAAAGAGACTCAAAAGACTTATAGACTTGACTCACTAAGACTCAATGATGCCGACTCCTCTACCTTCGCTTTTAATACGCGAAGATCCAACGCGTTGCACAACACTTCTCGTGTCTCGGTATCCACCGAAACCCAAAAGTCGTCTCCAATCAGCACTTGTGTGAAGTTCCAACGCATACAGCAAGGATGAATAAATTGAAGGATGTGAATGGGATTTTTGGTTCTCAAAACATGATCAAAAGATCACCTAAAAGGTTGGAGACAAAGGGAATCTAAGATCCCGTTTGGTGCTCTGTTCAGAAAACTCGATTTAAACGCTTTTTTTAAATACAGTTTTAAAATTCAATTTTTTGTGTTTATAATTATTGATGTGCGTTTGGTAAACTTGTTTTTAAATACAGTCTTTTAAAAATTTAACAAAATTGTCAAACATGTATATTTATATCATACATGTGTGTGTGTGTGTGTTTGTATAAACATACCTAAAACTTTCATACATTCATACGTACATCATAAATTATATACATGTGCATTTAATATCACGTATTTTTAGGTATATTAAATTAGGTAACTATATATAGGTACATTCATACGTACATCATAAATTACGTATTTTTAGGCTCCTGTGCACACTAAGTTTGCACATTACCTTTTAAAAGTGTGCAAACTTAGTGCTGGCGCACACCAATTTTTTTATGTGATATTTTAACATTTCAACGGACTGACATAAAAAAAATTAGCTCAAAAAATTTTTTTTTGCTATTTTTAAAAAATCGTTCAAACTTTCGCAGTTTTTAAAGGGCTTAAAAACTGCGAAAGTTTGACCGATTTTTTAAAAATAGCAAAAAAAAAATTTTTGAGCGGATTTTTTTTATATGGGTTCCTTGAAATGTTTAAATATCACACAAAAAAAATCAACTCAAAAATATTTTTTTTACTATATATAAAAGGTAATGTGCAAACTTAGTGTGCAAACTTAGTGTGCACATTTAATATCATGTATTTTTAGGCATATATATATAATGATATTGCATGTATAATTCACTATAAAATTATATACATACATAAATTGATAATTTTTTTAATACATATGTATTATATATACATTTTATATTATTACATACATCAATAATACACATATAAAACTATATATAAGTATCATGTATTTATTGATAATATTATTTAATTTTATATTATTCCATAAGTAATTTTGTGTACATCTACATATATATTTTTTATTGATAAGAATTACACACATATTAATGTATTATGTATGTATATTATATATTAAGGTATAACTACTTTAAAATATTAAGAATGAATAAGTCTGAGTAGAAAAATAGAAAACAGAAGTTATAAAACACCCTAAACCTGTTTTCTGAAAAACTTGATTATAACACAGAAATATTATCATTCTGTGTTTAAAAATAGATTGTCAAACGAAGATTTTATCAGAATTGTATTTAAACACAGAAAACAGAATTATAGTTGCAAACCAAACAGGCCCTAAAGTTTTTTATATTTCTCTTGGTTTAAGTTCAAAGCCTTATCCCTTTATTTTCGTCCATAAGAGATGGGTAAGGGAAAAGTAGTGGACAAAAACAGTTAAGCAAAGAACTGCCGAAATTTAAAAAACAAATTCAAACTGACTGTAGGTCGTTTGAACGAGGTCGTTCGAACGACTATGTTCGAATGAGATACTAGCGACATTTCAGAGAATTAGCAAAGGAAGTCGTTCGAATTCTCGTTAGAACATATTCGTTCGAACGATATTTCTAACAAAACTTCTAACGAAATTACAGTGAATTTTGTGCAAATGTTTGTTAGCAAACTCGTTTGAACAGGGTCGTTCGAACGACCTGGGGAATTTTCCAACGAAATGATAAATTTTACACTGAATAAATTGCTTTGAAAAATTTCTCAAAAAAGTTATTTGTAATAAAATTAAGTTTGTCTCCAACATATAAAAAGAATCGGGTCATATAGCTTTGGGAAAAGAGCATTCGTAATACATATGATGAGAATTGCATAGCCGTTGCCCAAATTCTTCAATGTTGATATTTGTACGAACCATAATGACCAAAATTCTTTGTCCAACAGAATTTATCCAAAACTACAAATGACTCAATTGGAAATTTGTCCTTACAAATCTCCCCCTTTGGCTATTTCGGGACAAAACATAAAATAAAAAAAAATGACAATGAATTTGCTAAGCCAAGCCGTCAAGACGATCCTAAAACCCGTCCCCAACCCCTCCAAAAAAATGTCAGACTCGACTGACTACTAAGTTGCGTTGAAGTAGGCGTTATATTTGCAATTGGAGGCCTGCACACATGAAACAACAAAGAGATAAAACACACGAGGAAATAGAGGGATTAAATAACACAGTTAAAACTAGTTTAGATTAAATAACATTAAATTTGAAACATCTTAAAATAGTTTATTTTAAACTCCCCCTAACATGTTTCTCCCCCCTTTTGTCCAGAAAAGATAAAGGGATAGAACCAAACCTGCATTGTTAGTGAATATTTGAAGAGGAATAATAGAGAATGAAGAACCATAATATCCACACATGAATGAAAACTGAAAAGAAAGAAAGAGAAACCAAATATCCAAATGGCCAACAGATATAACAAAAATAGGAATGTGCAAGCATTAACCATTAAGATTTGAAACCAAATATCCTAGTTAAATGTAACAATATTCAACCATAGAAAGCAGCTACAATTTGTAAAATTTGGTACAAGTGACATATAAAAAAAATACAGATAATAAACTCGCTCTCTCACAAGTACAAAAACTGAAAAGAACTAAACAGAAGAAATCTCATGGAGGGGGAGTGTCATGTGAAGCGTCATCTAGAAAGAATTCGGTACTGGAGTAGCCCACATCTCTATGCGATGGATATCCTCAAGATGCTCAGTAAGGATGGAGTCGCAACGAGCCTGGGCCTCATCTCAACGTGCTTGGGCCTCTTCTTTACGTGCCTGAGCCTCATGATCGCGCTGCATAGTAAGCACAAGCTCTTGTAAAAGTTCCCTATCCTGACGCCTGTTCTCTTGAATATTCTCCACCTACGTACAGACATACCTAAGATCCTCCGACTCAATAGGTGGGTGGGCACGAGAAGAAGAGGGTCTAGTGGGTGCAGGAGTGGATAGCGCAACAGAATGAGATGATGCATATTGCAATGGAGTGTGTTGATTAATATCACATGGTAGGTGACCATGGGAGCGACCAAAAGATGTCATATCAATTTTTTGATAACGGTTCACGGGAATATCCGAGGGAAGGAGGGGACAGCGAACATCGAGGCAATGGCGAGTAATAATGACTGCAAAAGGAAGAGCTTGCCTAATGGGACCCATATGATTGACCTTAACAGCTTTAAGAACACTAAAAATGAGACATGGAAGGTCAATAGCAACTTTAATGATAATTTTAAACATGAGGTCCACGTGTGCCTTGGAAATTTGATTTGAGTTGGCACGAGGTAAAAAGCAGGCACAAACAATCCAGTTAAGAATCTTGAAATTTGGATTAAGATTTTTATGGAAAATGGTAACTATACCGTCTGGAAAAAGTCGACACACGGTGGTCATTATAAGGTAAGAGTCGGGGAGAGCATCGGGAAGCCAAGGGTATATGGGATTGGTGACACGATGTAACCCTACAAGACATGCTATGGATTTAGGGGTAATTGTGATTTCTCTATCGCGCACAACAGAGTAAAGACCAACCTCAAGGTCATTCATCCCAAAGAAATACTCTTTAATAAGGTCGGGGTAAATAGGGCCAGTAAGATTGAAAAGGGGATCCCAATCCAATTTCGAAATCTAGGCGGAGACGAGAGTGCCAGATAAAGAGGAGAGATTGACAATCTTTTCGCGTACGTAGGCACGAGTGGCAAACCCTTGAGGGTGATACATGGTGTGTCTCTCAAGAGTTCACCAACGGAGGCAAAGTTTTGGAATGTTTGCATCTTCATCTGAGGACGATGATCGTTCCTCATCGAATGAATGAATTTGACGATGGAGTCTACATCGGGCCATAGGGACTAGAAACATAACAAAAGAAAACTACAACCTACCCGTTAAAAATCCAACCAAACTACCAAACACCAACAACACAACCAAAACCAACAAAATCCCAATCTCCATTAGCATCAATACAATATATAAGGAATGCAGAGAAGAAAAATTAAGTGTAAAGTCATGAAATTATAAAAAGTTTTGATCTTTCAAGAAATGTAAAAATAATTTCATGATACTAACAATTAATTAGGGGAAAAATAAAAAAAATATCTACATAGTATAGCCCCAAATAAATGGATAGATTATATATGAAATGGGTAAGAGACAAAAAAAATGTTTGAAGATTGAAAAAGAACCCAACTCATATATTCTCAACCCTAAGAAAATAAACTGGAACACAACTTGATATATATAAAAAAAACCTGGAAAAGAGATGAGGGAAGAATGATCGAAATGGGTAATCTCTAAAGTGGAGAGAAACAAAGTATAAATGGAGGTATGGAGCTAATGGGGAGAGAGGATGGATTATAGGGAAGGTGAGGGTCGTGGGGAAATGAAGGTGAGTGGATGAGTTGAGAGAGAGAAAAAAATGGGGTTTCGTGGAGGAACAAGAGAGAGAAGGTAAGGGGAAGTGAAACTGTGGGAGAAAAAATAGAAAGAAACCGCCCCTTTAAAACGCAGGTAGTTCGAACGAAGATGAAAATCTCGTTTGAACGACATTGTTCGAACAACAATTAAAAATATATCCAACGAGAATTAAGAAAGAAATGGGAAAAATTCGTTGGAAGACACGTTCGAACGACTTCGTTCGAACAACATTCAAACGAACATCAAATAAAAAACAGAAGATTTGGGGCCAAAACTCGTTAGAAAACTCGTTCGAACGAGATTTTCTAACGAAAAGACAGAGTTTTAAAAACATCCAAAAACAAAAAAAAAATGAAAAAAAATACATAGAAAGACATGAATAGATTATGAACCCATATGAAAAGAGTTTTGCAATTGTCCTAGGTAGCGTAGACATTTCCAAACCACGAGAGCGGGAATGTAGGGGTGTGAACAATGCGAGTGAGAGCGTTAGTTAAGACAACACACAAGTGCAAAATGCCAAACAATATATTAACATAATAGACACTCACATATGCCTAGTGACAATAAATGGAATACGATTGGATACTATCCACAAAACAAAACGCATGGAAGATTGATGATTCTCATGCCAATAGCGTCACGAAACGGAAGCAATATGGATTAATTATGCAAAACCATGGATCTTCAACCTATGTCTCCCAACAATATCAAATAAGCTCTTGAATTCTTTTGATTTTGAAAGAGCAAAGATACTTCATCAATATGACAAATTAGCCTTGGCTATTTTATTTTATTTTATTTTTTTTCCAATGCCACAATTGCTATAGGCTCTTTTTCATTTTGCAAATGGAGGCTATTCACGCAAAAACATTTTGTTTTTTACAGCCCGTGTCCATTGCGAATCATAACAAAACCGGATGAATACAATTTATATTTTTTCGAATCCGGGCAATTGTTTTACATGCACAAGATCAATTTCTTATAATGGGTGACAAAATTGATAAGACAACACCGCACTTCACCTAGCGTATGCAAAATGACGTAGATATCTACACGATTCCGTGAAAGGTGTGTGCAAATAAGGCAATATTATGGGGCAATCATCGAGAAATATATCATAAAAAGTATCAATGCGCACAAGTGAGATGAAGTCTGGATTATCATCGCATCGAAAGACACATGGTCATGGAACGACATAGAGATCCGAAAACATCATACACATTACCTATATGAACAAAAGTTTTACGAAGGACTTTCTACCACACACAAAAATAAAAATGTTTTTGATTTGTTATAAAATAGAGAGTAAAGTACTCCAGTAGTCCCTTACCTTTCTATTGATTTCAATTTAGTCCCTTACCTTTTTATTGTCTCAATTTAGTCCCTCACCTTTCAAATTGGTTCAATTTCATCCCTTTTTTTTAATTTCATCCTCAACCTTTCATTTTGTCTCAATTTAGTCCATCTGTTAACTATTTTGGATATAATTGACTATTTTACCCCTCTTTATTGAAAAATAATAAAATGAATTTTATAAAATTTGAAAAATAAGCTATTTTATAATTATTTGGGGATAAAAATTAGTTTTTTATCCGAGAATAATTAAAAATTACTTTTTGTTTTTATTCTATCCGAGTTGTTTTTAATTTTTTGAAACAAAAACTCGAATAATAATTTTTATAGTCAACATAGTTTTTTTTATTTATAAAAAATCCTTTTTTTATTTTAATTAAAAATGTTTAATTTGATTTTTTAGATTCACAATTGATTAGTGCCGCTGGCGCGGACCCACATCACAAGAATTTTTTATTTATCAGTTATATTACATAGGTGGGAAAAAATTGATGTCTTAGATTCACGATTGGTTAGCTTGTTGGATCGAACTCACATTCATTAAAAATAAGGGGCTTGAGAATAAGCCAATGTAGTCAAGCCCTTTATTAGTGGCTTATTCTCAAGCCTCTTATTTTAATGAATGTGAGTCCGATCCAGCGAGTTAACCAATCGCGAATCTAAGACATCAATTGTTTCCCCATCTATGTAATATAACTCATAAATAATAAAATTCTTGTGATGTGGGTCTGTGCCAACTTCACTAACAATTGTGAATCTAAAACATCAAATTTTACATTTTTAATTAAAATTAAAAAAGAGTTTTTTATATATAAAAAAACTATGTTGACTATTAAAATTATTATTCGAGTTTTTTTTTGAAAAATTAAAAACAACTGGGATAAAATAAAAAACAAACCTATTTTTTAATTATTCTCAGATAAAAAACTAATTTTTATCCCCAAATAATAATAAAATAGCTTATTTTTCAAATTTTATAACATTCATTTTATCATTTTTCAATAAAGAGGGGAAAAATAGTCAATTTTATCCAAAATAGTTAACAGATGGACTAAATTGAGACAAAATGAAGGGTTCAGGATGAAATTGAAACAAAAAAAGGATAGGGTCGAAATTGAACCAATTTGAAAAGCGAGGGACTAAATTGAGATAATAAAAAGGTAAGAGACCAAATTGAAACCAATAGAAAGGTAAGGGATTGGTGGGCTACTTTACACTAAAATATATATACAAAGTATAATCTAGTTCATAGGTATAAAAAAAATAGATAAGAGGTGCAACCTAAACTAGATGAACGACTCCGAACTCAATCAATGGAGCAAACCAAAATGGAATTCCTAAGGTTTTCGAACCTAAGGGCATCTAGAGGTTTGGTAAAGATATCGACTAATTGATGATCGATGCCTATAAAGCTCAAGGAAATGAATTTATCTTCAACTAATTCTCGAATAAAGTGTTCACGAATCCTAATATGCTTTGTTCTAGAATGTTGGACAGGATTTCGAGAAATATTAATATCACTCGTATTGTCATAATAAATAGTCATAGTGCCTTGAGGAATACCGTAATTCCAAATGAGTTGAGTGCAACAACTCTCGGTGGCTATGTATTCGACCTCCGCCGTGGATAAAGAAATGGAATTCTGCTTCTTGCTTATCCATGAGACAAGTGCACTACCAAAACAAAAACAACCGCCAAATGTACTTTTTCATCCATCAATATCTCCTGCCTAATCGGCATCTGAATATGCCGATAGACAAACATTGGTGTCTAAGGAATACCAAATCCCAAAAGATAGGGTCCCACTAATGTATTTGATAATATGTTTAATGGCAAGTAGATGAGACTCTTTTGGGGCGGCTTGATAGCGGGCACAAACTCCTACGCTAAAGGAAATATATGGACGACTAGCAGTTAGGTAGAAAAGACTACCTATCATACTCCTAAAGAGAGTGTGCTCTATATCTTTTCCTTCGGTATCCTTACTAAGCTTAACTGATGAACTCATTGGAGTACGTGAATGTTTTACGAAT
This sequence comes from Sambucus nigra, assembly GCA_949130495.1. Classification (NCBI taxonomy): domain Eukaryota; kingdom Viridiplantae; phylum Streptophyta; class Magnoliopsida; order Dipsacales; family Adoxaceae; genus Sambucus; species Sambucus nigra. The sequence goes on along the minus strand of OX422216.1, from coordinate 275,215,400 downwards.
TCTAGATTAAATTTCTTCACAAGGTCTTTAGCATACTTAGTTTGGGATAAAAATATCCCGCTGTCGAGTTGACGCACTTGAAGACCAAAAAAGAAAGTAAGCTCACCAACCATACTCATCTCAAATTCATCTTGAATTTCTTTTGAAAAGAGTTGAGTATGTTTATCACACATAGATCCAATACCTATGTCATCGAAATACACTTGGGAAACTAAGATTGCATTCTCATCTCGACGAACAAATAATGTCATATCTATTCCCTCTTTTAAAAAGCCGCGAGAAAGGAGATAAGATCTGAGCCTCTCATAGCAAGCACGGTGTGCTTGTTTTAAACCATATAACGATTTCTTTAAAAAGAAGACATGACTTGGATACTTAGGTTCCTCAAACCCTTTAGGTTATTTAACATAGGCTTCCTCCTGAAGAATGCCATTTAAAAATTCACTTTTGACATCCATTTGATACAATTTGAATTTAAGATGACATACTATGGCTAGTAAAAGACGAACCGATTCTAACCTAGCAATCGGAGCTAAAGTCTCATCAAAGTCAACACCTGCTATTTGGGTGTATTCTTGGGAAACTAACCTAGCTTTGTTACGAACAATGACACCATTTTCATCCATTTTACTTTTAAAAATCCATTTGGTACCAATGATGTTAGTATTAGTAGGCCTAGGGACTAATTCCCAAACATCGTTTTTCTTAAATTGAAACAACTCTTCTTGCATGGCATTAATCCAATGTTCATCTTTTAACTCTTCTTTAAAAAATTTAGGTTCAATTTTAAAGGTATAACACAAATAAGTAACCTCATTTACTAGTTGCGCCCTAGTCTTGAGACCTAATTCGGGATTTTCTATAAGTTTGGAGGGATCATGACTTTTACGAACCCATGAAGACAGATCCTTTGTTTCAATTATAGGGTCCACCGAGTCATTGTGCAACTCGATGTTTTCAACATCGGGGGGTGAATCACACTCACAAGGAGAATCTTCCTCAACATCAACACAAGTAGCAGGAGTATCATCTTTTATGACTACATTTATTGATTCCATAACTTTAGAACTCACTAAGTTGTAAACTCTGAAAGCTTGACTGTTTTGAGAATAACCTAGGAAACTACCTTCATCACTCCTCGAGTCAAATTTACCTAGAAGCTCTATATCCCTAAGGATGTAACATGGACTCCCAAAGACTATAAAATATGCTAGATTTGGTTTCTTGCCAGTCCAAAACTCATAAGGAGTTTTGTTAGTATTAGGTCACAAGTATATCCTATTCACGGTATGACAAGCGGTGCTAATCGCCTCTACCCAAAACCTACGAGGCACTTTCCTACCAAGGAGCATCGATCTAGCCATTTCTTGGGTCGTTGGATTATTTCTCTCAACAATAGCATTTTGTTGTGGGGTTTGAACGACCGAGAATTCATGTTTAATACCAACTTCATCACAAAAAGCATTCACATCGGATTCCTTAAATTCTGTTCCATTATCACTTCTAAAGTGGTTTATGGTAACACCATGTTGTTTTTGAAGGACTCGACATTTAACCGTTAGAAATTCGACAATATCGAACTTTTCTCTTAGAAATCCTACTTCAGAGTATCTAGAAAAATCATCTACCATCACTAAGATATATATCTTTCCTCCTATACTCTCGGTACGAGTGGGACCCATAAGGTCCACGTGAATCAATTCTAATACACGAGAGGTGATTATAGAGTTCAACTTTCTATGAGGGCTCTTGATTTTTTTTCCTAATTGACAAGGTCCGCAAATTGAGGAGGTTGGTTTTCCTAAGGATGGTAATCCTCGAACTAGGTCTTTCCTAGCTAGACGATCGAGATCTCTAAAGGTTACAAGACCTAACCATTGATGCCAAAGATCGGTAGACGAGACATTGGCATTATTGCAAACTAATGAGGACTTTGGAACAATTCCATAACAATTATCATTAGTCCTCACACCTTGTAAAATAGCCTCACCCGATTTATTATAAACAGTGCACTCCGATTGGCTAAACTTAACATCAAGGTTGTCGTCACATAATTGGCTAATGATTATTAAATTGACTTTGGGTCCATTAACATAACGGACATTTTCTAGCTTTGGAAAACTAGAAACCTCTATAGTGCCTCTTCTCATGATTCGAGACTTACTTCCATCGCCAAAGATGACCTTACCATCTTTATAGTTTTCAAGTGCAGTAAAAAGAGATTTATCACCTGTCATGTGTCTTGAACATCCACTATCAAAATACCATTGGGAAGTATTTTGAGCCTTAAGTGCGACATGACCAACAAAAGCTTTATTGGTCTCATCTTTCTTAACCCAAGCTTGATTTGTATTCTTCCCTTTGTTGACTCTAGCCTTTTGGTTGGAATGATTTTGTTGGGCCGTAGAGAACCTTATAAACTCTTCCATTAATTCTTTGGATGTATTGACTAGATACTCAACTTGGTTTTTAAGGCTATCTTTGGAGTTATAATGTGGCTTAGAAGTTGTGAAGTAAGAGGTCTTCCCAAGTTTGTAATAAAATTCTCTAAAGTGACCCCGTTTGTGACAATAAGTACACACATAGGGTTGCTTTGGAGTCACTTTTGGAGTTTGCTTAGGTGGACTTGTTTAAGGTAGATAAGGTTTAGGAGGGCTTATTTTGGTAACAAGCTTATCTACGAGTTCAGATCTAGCATTGCATGATTCTCCTTCTTTATATCCTATACACTTTCTCTATTGGTAACCTTTCTCCTTATACCCTAAAACTGGACCTAGAAATAATTTTCCCATTCTTCCTGAATTATCTTCAAGTGCGAATTTAACTTCTCGAGAGGACTCGAGATCTTTCTCAAGATTGACAATTTTTTTCTTCAAGAGATTTTCTAATCTCCAAGGATTCATGAAGATCTTTGCTAACACAAGCTAGAGAATTTGTCAAATCACACTTTTCTTTACTCACCAAAATAAGCTTCTCAAAAAGAGAAATCTTTATAGCCTCTAGTTGACTAACTAAACCCTCATTCTCCTTCAAGATTTTCAACTCCTTTTAAAAGTTAGCCATTTATTAACCTTTTGAATACGTAGAGACTTAGTGTATAGTTCAGAATAGGCAGATTGCAATTCACTCTCATCAACTTCACTCTTACTTCCTTTTTCATCACTAATGGCTGAGTGAGTGGATATAACCTTATGATTATGCTCGAAATTATCAACATTAGGATGTGACTCACTTGAATTACTAGCATGACTCGCCATAAAGGCAGTGAAGTTGTTCCTAGAAGGAACGAAATCATCGGAATTATCGGACTCAATTTCACTATCGCTAAGAGTAGCATTATAAACGCCTTTTTCTTTATCTTGTCTCTTAAGCTTAGTAGGGCACTCATACGCTCTATGACCTCGTCCCTCACACTCAAAGCATCTCTCTGAATCATCCTTTTTGAAGTTATCTCTTTTAAAGTTGTACTTTTTAAACTTCTTTTGTCCCTGATTATTAAAACTCATACTTTCCTTGTTTTTATTTTTCTCAAATTTAGGTTTTTCAAACATAGAATTCTACGTTTGAAACTTGAGAAACTTTTTAAATTTTTTAGCAAATAAGGCTATATCATCAGGATCCATGTTAAACTCTTCGAATTCAAACAATTCTTCTTTCTTAGCTTTTAAGGCTACTTCTTTATCTTTCGTTTTAATATCTTTAGGAAACATGTCTAATTCATATGTTCGGAGATCGCGTACAAGCTCTTCGAGTTTTAATGAATTTAAATTTCCTAAAGAATTAAGAACCGTGAATTTTAGGATGAAACGCTTAGGAAGAGATCTAATAATATTCTTAACTACATGATTTTCAGGAATTTTATCACCTAAGTTGAAACATGAATTAACAATATCAGAAATACGGGTATTGAATTCATCAAATATGTCACTTTCTTTCATGGTGGTGGTTTCAAATTGAGTGGTTAAGTTTCGAAGTTTAGATTCTTTAATCGCACTCGTTCCCTTATGAGTGACTTGTAGAATGTTCCAAGCATCCTTAGAAGTTTCCCAAGTCATGATACGGCGAAACTCCTCGGGAGTCACAGCACCAAATAATGCATTTGAACCTTTAGTGTTAAAGTTACATAATTTCAATTCATCCTCACTCCAATTTTCTACTTGTTTTAAAATAATTTCATCATTAAGAATCATTGTAGGAGGGGACCATCCTCTTTCAACAGCAACCCAAACACGTTCATCAATAGATTTTAAGGAAGATTCCATATGCGCTTTCCAATAAGTGTAGTTAGTTCCATAAAACATAGGTGGTCTATTCGACAAAAAACTTTCCATATAACCTCCAGGATTGATCTAAATATCTTATAGAGACTAGCTCTAATACCAATTTGAAGTTTCACGGTTATATGGATATAGTTAATTTCGGTGAATACACTTCAAAACAGAATATAAATTAGGCCAAATGTAGAAATATTCCAATTTTAAATAGTCTTTACTAATTTCTAAGTGAGAATGCAAAATAATCAAATTAACCTAAAGTTATGATTTAATCCAAATTTTATCTTTTTAATATACACATTCATCTAGGTGATTTTCCAAGATAAAATAAATAATCATAACCACAATACACCGACGTACGAGGAAAACCCAAATGGGGAAAACCTCGGACGACTGGGCCTAGACAAATCCACTACAAATATGGTTTTACAAAGAGACTCAAAAGACTTAGAGACTTGACTCACTAAGACTCGCTGATGCCATCTCCTCTACCTCCTTTTTTAGTACATGAAGATCCAACGTGTTGCAGAACACTTCCCGTGTCTTGGTATCAACAGAAACCCAAAAGTCATCTTCAATAAGCACTTGTGTGAAGTTCCAATGCACACATCGAGGATGAATACATTGAAGGATGTGAATGGGGTTTTTGGTTCTCAAAACTTGATCAAAACATAACCTAAAAGGTTAGAGATAGGGAATCAAAAGTTTTTGATATTTCTCTTGCTTCAAGTTCAAAGCATTATCTGCCTATTTTCGTCCATAAGAGATAGATAAGGGAAAATTAGTGGGCAAAAGTAGTTAATAAAGGAACTGCCAAAATTTTAATTTTTTTTCAAAGTGACAGTAGGTCGTTCGAACGACTACGTTCGAACGAGATACTAACGACATTTCAGAGAATTAGCAAAGGAAGTCGTTAGAATTCTCGTTAGAATTATCGTTAGAACATATTCGTTCGAACGACATTTCTAACGAAACTTCTAACGATATTACTGTTAATTTTGTGCAAATGTTCGTTAGCAAACTCGTTCGAACAGGTTCGATCGAATAGGGTCGTTCGAATGACCTGGGGAATTTTCCAACAAAATGATAAATTTTACACTGACTAAATTGCTTTGAAAAATTTCTTAAACAAATTATTTGTAATAAAATTAAATTTGTCTCTAATAAATAAAAAGAATCGGGTCATATAACTTTGGGAAAAGAGCATTCAGAATACATATGATGAGGTGTGCATAGCTGGTGCCCAAATTCTTCAATGTTGATATTTGTACGAAACATAATGACTAAAATGTTTTGTCTAACGGAATTTAGCCAAAACTACAAATAACTCAATTGGAAATTTGACCATACACACTTTCTCCTATAGATGTTCTTTTACTCAAATATCTTCTCGATAAGGTCAATCCAATAAATGAACTCATCGAAATTGAGATTGTTGCCTAACATTGGCACATTGACATAGATATCTCCATGGTGGCTCGTGGCGATGATCCATAATAGAGACAACAAATAATCACCTTCCAATGGGTGATCCAAAGGATTTTCCTCATCCTTATCATCGATTGAGGGCCACCCATGCCCTAAAATGGTGGGAATATGTGATGGATCATCAACACGCTGCCACTCCTCTCTAATCAGAGGAGATTCAATATCCTCTTTGAACCTCGAGGGGAACTAATACATTTTGTGTCCCTTCTCATAATAAAATTAATAACTTCGCAACTCAACGAAGATAAATGGAGTTACCTTTGGACCCAATGACTTGAATTAAGACAAGTTTGAATGTCACTCCTTGATAATTGGTTGCCAACCATTCCCATATAATGACATATACATTTCTCAAAATTCTTCAACTCCCCAAAATTTCTCGAAATTGAATTGGATATTTGAGAGTGAGGGGTTTTTGAATCACTTCCCAAATATTTTTCTTTTGGCCCTGATCCGCATTATAGGGATCAATAGGGAGAGGTAACTGTTGATTCATAATACCATGACATCTTTAGTATCTTAACGGGTTATTTATTGACATCTAATTGGACATCAGAGGTTAGCGGTTGATCCCTAAGGGGTTTTGGGCTGTGAAGAGGTCGTATCGAGTGGTGGTGGTTTTGGGGATCATCATCTATTGGAGAATTCTTTTGGTCATAGATCATAAAATTTTAGGTCTATAGGGTAATTAGATGGTGGTTTCTCTCATATCGAGAGGTGGAGATGGGTCGAGTTGGGGTGTTGTAGAGAAAGGTGGGGGTACATAAAGATCGACCATGGTTTTGAGTTTTTTGGGATTAGAGGTTGGGTTGGACGGAGTAAGGTGGGTCCACCTCCATTGTGGGTTATTTTCCCTCATAATAGGGTTGGTGAGGACCTTTAGGCGGTGACGCAACAGTCTTGGATGGTCAGAGATATAGGGTGACACTTTCGGTGGGGTTGCGACTGGCGATGGGTTGGGACGTGACTGTCGTCTTGTCGTGAATAATAACTAGGGACCCATGTAGGTCCGAATGGAAAACCCAAAACACCTCAGTGGAGGAGTAATGGTTGATCGAAATGGTATCATGTGGTGGTTGTTCACGGTTCATGAAATAATCAATCTTGTCCATGATGGAGACATGGGACTCTTCAAGTTCAGCGGTGCGACACTCGATCCTAGATTGTGTGTTTTCTATGACACCATTGTTGCATTTTTTTCGATTTCCTACACAACCATAACAACAACAACGAGGTCGGCAGGGAGACTAAATATTTACAATGGTACTAAAAGGAAACACACTAAAAAAACTATTAAAATATATATTAATGTAAGGTATTACCCAAAATGAGGCAAGCACTTATTTATAGGCATAAGAGAAGAAATATCGAAGCCCACTTAAGGAATGTGCTAGCATTAGTGAGTTGTCTTGAGTTGTGGTGCATGACAACACATGATTTGATATAATACTATTTACATAATACCTATAACGACGTTCATTATTCCTAATAGCTACTAATAAAGAATTGAGAAGGAAAATGACATGTAGGGGCGAAAGAAAAAAAATGATAATTATACCTCTGTTGATTCCGCAAGGACATATTTAATACGCTTCCTTTGGATAGGATTTATGACAGAATTGAAAATGTAGTTCTATGTGCTTTTATGTACTTATATTGTATTAAATATTTGAAGATGATGTCGTGCACATTGACTTGGCTTTACCATACTAGACTACTTAATTTTTGCATTTTTTGGGTTTGGTAAGGGTAATAAGAGAGTTCGTTTTCCATAATGTTTTATCCGATTTAAAAGATTCGAAGGAGTCAAAAGTTTTTTTTATTTAATATATTTGTTGATACCAAAAATTATCCACCTACGTGGACCAATCAAAAATGGACACTCGTCTCCTTACGTGGTAGCAATCCTAGTCAGCGATAACTTAATCAACCCCGAAGATAGTTTCTCGACAGGCATGCCGACCAACATGAAGAATGCAGACAAAAAAAGTAAGTGAATAGTCTCCACTAGAGGTAAACAACCAAGGGTCCTTCCACACGTGGTCTAGAGAATCAACCGACACATTCATTATATACGGGTGTAAATGCTTGAATATATAAAGGCATTCCAACCCTTGATCTCCGGGTCACTATAAATACATTGTATTCCTTTCATAAAAGGCATGATAGAACAGATTCTACGGTATTCTTATTAACAAGAGTACCTAGCTTTCTCTTATCACTCAAATCAATACAATAATAGTGGACGTAGGCCTTTTTACATAGTCGAATCACTTTAAAAATTCTTTATCTATTGTATGATTTTTTCATTACAATCTTATATTTTATCAATGATTAGAGAATTGGATCTAGTCCATTTTTTACATCAACAGATTGGCGTTGTCTGTGGAAAAGTGTGTCTAATTTCCATTATATATCTTATACATTCTAGTTCAAGATAAGATGAATGATCCTAAGCCCAGCGCTAGAAATGAAGGCAACCCAACCATTCCTTCTGCTCCCCCTACAATAGTCGACCTAAATTGAATTCTTACCAGTATTTCCAGGGGTCAAGATGCCATGCAAGAAATAATAAGGAAATTGGCTCAGTCATTATAAGATAAATCTCTAGCTTTTTCCAAGTAGTAAACGGTTCCTTCTCCAAAGAGAGAAATGCCACCTCCACCTCCCAGGCATATCTATTCCAGATCTTTGTGTGATAGGTCTTACCATCTAGGAGTTAGTTCATCGATCAGATCCACAAAGTTCTATGATGGTCATTTTTTTCTCCTGAAAGACTAAGCATTTTTGGAAAGATTGAGTTAAGCATCGCCTTTTAACTGTTCAGGACCCCGAGCAGACAAAAATCCTTAGTTAGGTCCAGGTCAAGCATTCGATGATTTTTGCACGTCGAGCAGACTTCTCAAGAAGAGAGCTCAGCGCAAACAAATGGTCGGGATAGTTGAGTTGCTTTGCACAAATCTGATGCAGGCAACCCTTCATGGAAGGGATCAATCCAACGATTAGAAGATCGACTAGAAGAAATGGAAAAGTCAAAGAATCCATTACAAAGGAATTTCATCAAGGGATCTCCCTTCATTTAGGAAATTGTTGATTTCCAAACTCCATCCAAGTTTAAAACCCTCGTGGTCACCTCTAAATATGATGGTAAAATTGACCCAATTTTGCTCATCGAGCAGTATCAAGTTGCAACCAACATCTATTCAATTCTTAATGAGATGAGATGTAAGGCATTTTCAAGCACCATTACTGGTTCAACCCAAATATGGTACAATAACTTACCCCAAGGAAAAATTACCAACTTTAGCAGCTTGCCGAGCTGTTTATTAATAACTTTTATTTTAGGGCCAAGCTAGTGAAAATAGTACCCCATTTCCTGAGTGTGAGACAACGAGTAGGGGAAACCACTAGGGATTACATCAGTCATTTTAACAACGAGAAATTGGAAGTGGTTGACTATTAGGATAAAATAATCATCACCGCTTTAATGAGTGGATTGCTTCCAGAAAAGCTATATTATGCTCTGGCCAAAGATCTTCCTAAAACCATGACTGAGCTCATGACTAAGGAAGAAAAAAATCATGAACGTCGAGGAAGCAATGGCTGCAAAGCAGAGTCCAGCCACTAAGCTTGGGAAGAAGGACCAGAATGAGTAGAAATCGAATAAGGATGAGAAGCTAAAAAAGTATGGAATATACACTCTATTGATGGTCAACATCCACCATATCCTAGTGGAAATCAAACACAATAAAGATTTGCGATGGCCCGAGAGGTTGTGGGAACCACCTAATAGGAGGGATAAATCTAAATATTGCGAGTTCCATAAAGATTATGGCCACATGATCGATAACTATATAACTTTGAAGAACGAAGTGGAATCCCTTATTCATTGAGGAAAGATGAACCAATTTGTTGATCGATGAGAAAACAGAGAAATAAGGGGAAGATAAAATTCTCCCTACAAACCTAGAGATGACATGAAGAGAAACCACGAAGATGGTTATGAAGATGATCCCGACCTACCGAAGAAGCCTAAGTAACCAAAGCACAAAGTAGCTATGATAAATTTTATCTTTTTTGACCGTCATGTAATTACAGGTGGCGATGCAGGAGGATAAGATCATGCTGTAGAGATAAAGGCCTACCTGAATGAAGCACATCCATGTTCTTATATCCAAAGAATCAATCTGAATGACGATGATCGACTCAGGAAAGTCAATAAATACATACTGGTAATCGGTTTTTCCAAGAATGACCTCTCTGGGACACTGTATCCCTATGATGATCCGTTGGTCGTAAAGTTTAGAATCCAGGATGCCATCATCGCTAAGGTTTTGTTTGATAAGGGGATCTTGAATGATATCATATTCTACCCCTGCCTTTAGGGTTTATATTTGAAACTCAATCAGCTAGAACCATACCACAGGCCATTAATAGGTTTTTCAGGCAAAAAAGTCTACCCCTTTGGGACAGTTAAGCTAGAAGTGTTGTTCGGCACTTGGCCAGTAAGCCATACTAAAAATATACGATTCTTTGTGATGGATAAGAACGTTCAATTTTCTTATAATGTGATCCTTAGCAGGGTAGGGCTAAAGACGTTTGACATTATACCATCCACAGTCCATTAGTGTTTGAAGTTTCCAACTCACTTTGGGGTTAGTGTCGTGAAATGTGATCAAAAGGTGGCCAGAGAGTGCTTTTACTCCTCAGTCAAGCAAGAAGACTTGGTTTATTTGAAGAATAAGACCACCATTTACCAGGTAGATACTATGGAGCCCAACAGTGAATCAAAAGTTGAAACTATGGATCCCCAAAATGAAACGAAGTTAGTCAAAGGGAAGATTGTTGAAGCCACCTAAAGAATAATTTTGGATGATGAAAAACTGGAGAGGACCACCCAGATCGGCTCAAAATTAGATTCACTCATTAAACAAGAATTAATTGCGTTCTTGAGACATCGAAGGAATGCGTTTGCCTGGAGTCGAAAAGATAGCTCAACATTAATAAGGATGCCAAATCGATCAAACAAAGACGTAGGGTGTTCAGTCCGAAGAAAAACCAAACTATACAGGAAGAGGTGGAGAAAATACAAAAGGCCTAATTTATTGAGGATGTTAAATATACAGCGTGGTTGGCAATTGTTGCAATGGTAAAAAAGAAAATGATAAGTGGAGGATGTGTGTAGATTTTATTGATCTTAATAAAGCCTGCCCAAAGGACCACTTTCCCCTGCCTAGAATTGATTAGTCGGTGGATGCTACATCAGGACATGAGCTGCTGAACTTCATGGATACTTATTCTAGGTATAACCAGATGAGAATGGAACTATAAGACAGGGAAATCACTTCTTTCATCACCAGCCGAGGTACTTATTGCTATAATATAATGCCCTTTGGGCTAAAAAATGCTGGAGAAACATACCAGAGGTTGGTCAATAAGGTGTTTGAAGAGAATATTAGGAAGAATATGGAGGTTTATATGGATAATATGTTGATTAAAAGCAAGAAGGCTTCAGATACTATCAATGACCTCAATTAGACTTTCAATCAGCTGAAAAAGAATTAGATAAAGCTAAACCCGACCAAGTGTATTTGGTGTACAGGAAGGAATGTTCCTTGGATTCATGGTCAACCAAAGGGGAATTGAAGCCAACCCAGTCAAAATAAAAGCTCTGATAGAAATGCAATTGCCGACCTGCAAGAAGGATGTACAAAGTCTTACTCGTAGAGTAGCAACTTTAAATAAGTTTATTTCCTGAGCAACAGATAGGTGCTTACCATTCTTAAAGGTGATTAGAAAGACCTTTGAGTGGAATTTAGAATGTGAAGAAGCATTCCAAGAATTGAACAAGTATCTGGGATCACCACCTTTATTGTCCCGGCCTAGTTTGGGAGAAACGTTGTACTTATATTTAGCTATTTTTGAGTCCGCAGTTAGCTCGGCCTTGGTTCGATTGGATAATGGAATCCAAAAACCAGTTTACTACACTAACAAAGCATTCAAAGGAGACAAAATTAAGTATCCACGTTTGGAAAAATTGGCCTTAGCACTTATTTAAGCCTCCAGGCATATGAAGCCTTATTTCCAAGCACACACCATATTTGTGTATATTAATCTGTCACTTCGGCAAATGATCCACAAACCTAAGATGTTAGGAAGATCGATGTACTGGGCAGTAGATCTGAGAGAATATGACATCGTCTATGAACCAAGTTCCTCATTGAAAGGCTAAGATTTAGTGGATTTCATTACAGAGTTCACCTATCTAAAGGATACTAACCAACAAAACTTGCCTGCCGAGCAGAATTCTAAGGAAGAAAGCTCAACTTAAAAGCAAGCTAAAGTTGCAGCCGATCAACCTGAATCATCCAGAACTTAATAAATGGTTCAGAAGTTTGCAGAGTAAGAAGATATTCCACCATGGATTTCTGTCTACGAATAGATTTAACAATGATATCCCATTATGGAATTTGTATGTGGATGAATCTTAATGTGTAACTTGAAGTAGATCAGGTATAATACTCAATACTCCTGATAATATTGATGTTGAATATGCCCATAGGTTTAAATTTAAGGCATCAAATAATGAAGAAGAGTATGAAGCTTTGATAGTTGGATTGGAATTGGCCCATTCATTAGGCATCGAGCAGGTAGTGGTGCACAGTCATTCACGACTGGTTGTCAACCAAGTACTTAATATATATGGAATAAAGGGAAAATTGATAAATAAATACTTATCTAAGGCCATGGAAGTTATTTCCAAGTTTCCAGGCATGCAAATGAACATGATACCAATAATAGCTAACGCCTGAGCTGATGCACTTGCTCGGCTAGCTTCAGCAACAAGAATTGGACTGCGAAGGATCATTCCAATTAAAATCTTGGCCAACAAAAGCATAAACGAGGATCTAATGGTCAATTTTGATTACTGTAGATTTGGGACCTTCCTCGGGAGATATATATAGGGCTTATATTGAAGAAGAGATCCTACCAGCTGATCCCAAAGAAGCAAAAAAGCTTCGGTATCAAGTAGCCCGACATGTATGGGATAAATGAGTTTTATATAGAAGGGTATTAGCTATATCCTTATTATATTGTGTTCATCCATTGGAAGATAAGATCTGATTAAGGAAGTGCGTGAAGGTTCTTGTGGAGCTCATTCAGCTGGTTAGTCGTTACTCCAGAGAATCAACACACAGGGTTACTACTGGCCGACTATGAGGGCAGACTATAAGGACTTCGTAAGAAAGTGTGATAAGTGCCAAAGGTTTTCTGCAATTCATAAGCACCCAATGCTGCTCTACTACCAATCACTTATCCTTGGCCTTATCTATATGGGGAATTGACTTGGTCGGCCCACCGTCAACCACCAAAGGCAGGTTCAAGTACCTAGTAGTTACTATTGATTATTTTACAAAATGGGTGGAAGGAGATTCGTTGATAGAGATGCCTGATGAGAAGCTGTATTAGTTCATCTGGAAGAGCATCATATATAGGTTTCATTACAAACCAAGGAACCCAATTTGACAATGATAAATTTGAAGCATACTGTGTTCAGTCCAAGATCTAGAAACTCTATTCTGCTCTAGGTCATCCATAAATCAATGGTCAGACATAGGTGATAAATAGAACCTTGCTCAATGGATTAAATAAGAGGCTTGATGATGCCAAGGGAAATTGAATTAATAAACTATATTATGTTCTCTGGGCTTACAGGACAACGTCGAGGATAGCAACTGGAGAAACACCTTATATTCTTAAATTTGGGATATAAGCCATGGTACCGACCGAGATAAGTCTACCAACTAACAAGGTGCTAAATTTTGATTCTCCTACGAGTGACTTGATGAGACGATTGAACTTAGACATGTTAGAGGAAGTTTGAGAAGATGATGCTCTCAGAAATGTTGTGTACCAACACAGGACTGCTCACTTTTACAACAAAAGGGTAAAGCCTACTAACTTAAAAGAATGTAACTATGTCCTTAATAAGGTCATCCAGAAGGGCAATAAGCTTGAGGCCAATTTGCATGGCTCATATCGCATATCAGCAGTCATCCGACTAGGGACCTATTGACTTGAGACACTAGATGGGGAAGAATTCAAAAACCCTTGGAATACCTAGCACCTTTGAAAATATTATTAGTAATTCAAGGCATTGATATAGTGTGCTTCTTTATGTTCAACACAACTATTTGTCGAGTTCAATAAATATCTTGATTTTAGTTCCTTTAATTTTTTTGATTTTTTTCAGAGCACGACGATATACATCCCCAAAAATAAAAAATAAAAAATATCTCTTGGTCTTCAGCTCATTCCAATCAACTGCACATACTTAATCAGGTTGAATTTATCTATCAATCAACAACATATACTTAATCAGGTTGAACTAATCAAATTCGAGATGTACCAACAGCTTAATGCATAGTCGTATCTCGCCCAACTTATTACTTCATGTATGACTTCTTATGTACAAGTCATGAACAAGAAGTTATTACTTCATATATGACTTCATATTAACAACTCACGAACAAGACGTTTTACCCGACCAAGTTAAATACAAGAATATACTCGTAACACATTTAATTGGCGCTAATAATTTGCTTCATGCGTGACTTCGTCTTTGACAAGTCAAGAACAAGAAGTTTGTAAATCTTTGTATACAACTTAAACAGTTATAAACAAGTTTTACCCAACTAAGTTAAACGCAGGAAGACATATAAACATTCCTAACCATTGGAATACACATATATATTCCTCATACACTTGGTCACCACTGATAACTAATGCTAAACTTAGATCCATAAAACTATTTGTAGTTACATCTTACTGTATTAATAGAATCTATGGCCTTACAATCACAATTTAATAATTCATTATTAAATGATAAATCAGTTGACCGATTGATTAAATAATCATAAGTTGGCAACACAAAAGTATGATTTTTTTTTTTCAAATTCTAACTGTATTACATTCAAGATTAAATGAATACAAAATACAGAAAATGCTATTCAACTAGACGTTTTCCTTGAGCTTTGGAAGTTGGTTTCACTCTCTTCATACCAATAGGAGGATCATTAAGGGTGTAAAGGAAATTGATGAAATTTAAATCCCTCAGCATTTGCCAATTACTTCTGCTCGACACATTGAGAAGATGAGGAGGACGAACTATTTCATGAACATCATGTAGACTATAATCTCCCAAGTATTTGGTGATTAATCATTGAGGAATAGCATCCGGTGGAATCCATGATATGTCCAACTTCAATGGGGTCTTATCACAATTTAACAGACTAGGCTCATTCCAGTAACATAGCTCGCTGTTTCGATCATATTTCAACAAAGTCAGACAGTTGGTCCATCCCCATTTGTAGCCTTTATGGTGGCTCTGAGCAAGATGATCATCAACGTGGATAAGGGCCTAATTATATCCTTCCATCCACACCTCCCTGGGTTGTTTGTGAAATTGAAAAGTTAACCTTTCAACCTGGTGTTGAAGTTTCTTCAAAACATCACTCTTCACTTTCAGTTGAACAGATTGGTCGGCGATGGCTTTATCCTTAGCTTCCAGCTTCATACTCAGTAATGTCTTGATTATTTGCCTTCAACTGTGTACTTTGGTAGGCTAGTGTTTTATTAGTTCTTGCCTCATTTACAGTTGGTCGGCTAGTTCTTTATTTCCTGGAAGTTTTCCCAGGCTTGGTTTTTTATAGTGCTTTAAGTTCTTCTATTCATCTGGCATTCTCAGCCTCTAAGAAAGAAGCACCCTCATCAGCACCACTAGCAGATGACTTCTTCAAGCTGTCCAACTCATTCCCGAGCTTATTATTTTCCTCTTCAAGAAGTTTATCTATCTCCCTTACTTCATCTACTTCTCGATTCAACATAAACTCTTTTCTTCTGTGCACGAAGGCATATTCTTCTATCTTCTTCTTAAAGCCCCAAACAACGCTCAATGCTTTGTAATTAGCCTCATAGTCAATATAGAGTTAAGACAAAGTAAACTTGTGGTATTCTTACAGATCTTCAATCATTTCATAATATGCAACATTATTTGCCACTGCCACATCCAGCAAGCAATAAATGTGAATGTATGACTCATTAACTTGGTCGGACACATCTGGACCAAGAAAGTCGACTAAGACTTCTTCGGATAAAGGAATATGGCCAGCCTCTGAAATATTTTTACTCTTTCTGATCAAATCAAATTTAGTATAAACTATGGCCTTTTTCCTAGCATCTAACTGAAAATTGCAAATGTAAGTACACAAGTGTGATTAATGGGTAAACATAATACTAAGTATGAGATTTCATTCAACCAAGAAAAAACTCATAAGTATGATAAGTAAAACTCATTCAGTCAAAAAGAGAAATGTTTTCATTGATAAACTAAAGGTGTTACATACTACTGGTCCTATTACAGAGCAGACGAACAAAAAGAAAAATAGATGAGTTAAACCTTCTCCTTATCTTGAACATTGCTCCCAAAGGGCTGGTCGACATAAGGAATATGTCCATTAATGGTATTTAAAGTATACCCAACAAGTGGAATGGAGGATTCCACAGATCCTTCCTCATCATCACAATCTTCCTTTAACTTTGGAAGAGAGTCTGGATCATGCCTCAAGAACAATTCAGAGTCCTCTGCAGTGCTGACCTCCTTGAGGGTCGACTAGCCATCCGTAAAAGATTTCTTCCTAACGAACTCAATCTAGGAGTAGGCATATAGAAATTCCTTATCCCAACCTTTATTGAAGGATTCTTCTTTTATCTTCTTATTCTTAGCCGTCTCTGCAACAAGCCCAGAGGACAAACCAATAACTTTCTCCTTGGCAGACTTCAAGAGAGTTTGATTTTCCACCAATTTTTCTTGATCCATCTTGGCCTTATTTTCAGCAATTGTCAAACCAGTCTTAGCAGCTACCAGTTTTCCTTTAGCAATGGTGGCTCTCTCATTAGCCTTGTTTAGCTTTGCATCCCAAGACTTCCGCTTAGACTCCAACAACTACTTTAAAGCCTCAACATATTGACTTAGACCCTCAAAGGCCTCCTCAACATCTCCTCCTGAAGAACAAATTTGATCGCCCTTCTATAACATTTGATTAAAATCCACCAAAAACTATATAAAGGACAACATCAGATTACAAAGAGTACTAGGAGAAAAATAATACATCAAGGGTAAGCAATAGTGGATAAAGATTTACCATAGCCAAACTTTGGCAAGCATTTTTTACCAACTTTAATTTTGCCAGAGGAGCAAGAGTTGCTCTATCAGTAAAGCGAGTACCAGTTTTAATCAACTTCCTAGCCACACCAGGATGGATAACAACAGAAGATGACCCTACGATAACAAAATCTTCTGGAATATTCTCAACTAACTCTAGGTTAGCAGAACTTTTCTCAACCTTCTTATCAGAAAGACTTTTTCGTAACCTCTTGAATTGAGGTGCAATAATATCAATCTCCCCAACAGTGAGGACCTATAGAACTTTTTCATCAACTTTAGAGGCTTTCTCTGGCTTCTTGGCATCAGCATCCTTGCCAGTCTTCTCGACAGATCTCTTAGCAGTGGGAGACAAAGCTCCAATCATTAAGTCAGTAATTTTTCTCTTTCTCATATCAACAAGTGGGGAGGTGGGAACAGTAGAAATGTCCAACGACTCAAAAGAGGATAAAGTCCTAAAATCCTTATCAGCCCCTGTAGATTCCCCAACCAAAAAAGTAGCAACTCATTCCTCTTCAAGATTTTTGGCGGCTAAAGCTGCAGTAGGTGGGGGCCTAACAACAAAATAGGTGATTGAACTCCTGTACTGCAACAAGTACGAATCATCTCTTGGGTGTTCCTCCCAATCCTCTGATGAAGGTTCCACATGATTTTCAATTCATGAAAATTAACGTCCTCTTCTTTGGGACACTTCTTCTTGCTCTCAACTGTGCAAAACAAGACAAAAAATACTAGTCAGCATATCATCAAACAATTGGTTAGAAAAAAGAGAAATACAATAATCAAATTCAACAGCCTATGACATGCCCTACTTGGGGTCACTTGGGCCTATCATACACTTCTCCTCTTTAAAAAGGGGATATTGCCAAATTTTTTTGCAATAACTCCATAATCAAAATAATCTTTGTTGGAGTCTGGCAAATTGAAAACTAGGGCTCTGTTGGCAAACCTAGTTTTCATGTAGTAAGTGTTATTATCGGTAACCCATTTATAACAGAACATCATCTCAGGGATGCCAATGCGGGTTCCATGTATTTGGTTAAGCCTATCTATCCCATTTACTGCTCTCGAGGTGTTGGGGGCTACTCTAGGTGGAACGACATCAAAGTATTGACAAAACTCTGATAGAAATGGTTGGAGGGAAAAGTGACACCACATTCATCTATGAACAGAGAGGGAATCCAATGACCCTATGGCAGTGATAACACTTCAATAGGTGGTACAGGCATTTCTAATTCTACCCAATTAGGATTGTTTCTTTTCTGACAAAATTCATGTAGGGAATCACTGCGAACTATGTAAACCATGGTTACCATAAAGAAAGAAAGAAATTAAAAAGGAAGAGAAGAAGAAAGATTACAGAGAAAGGGGTGGTAGAAGCAAAGGTAGTGTTGATACCAAATTTAGTCTGCTGGCGTGGACCATTCACTTGAAGACACGTGCCAATCTACGTGGCAATTACAAACACTTTCAACGAACAACATACTATCACCAAGCTACTCAGGCGCCTCGAGTAACTCAATTATACCGAGCAGCTTAGGCACCCCGAGGAGCTTAAGGATCCAAGCAACTTAAGCGTACCGAACAACTCAGGCGGTCCGAGTAACTCAACGTACAGAGCATCAAAATTAGGAGAATAAAAAAGATGACTGCGCATTAAATACTCATTTTTATTGTACATATGTATATGTCTACTAGATAACATCGCATTGTCCTTTCACATGTTCAGCCTCAAGGCTATAAATACATTGTAACCTACTCATTATAAGGGGACTCAGGATCTCTTGGTAAACCACTTATCGGGAATTCTAATCAAACAGTCAGCAATACAAAAATAGTGGACATAGGCCATTCTCATAAGGCTGAACCACTTTAAAATCCTTTTGTCTTATTTATTTTATCTGTGATTGATTAATTAAAGATAATCTAATTTTTTACATCAACAGATTGGCGCCGTCTGTGGGAAACGACTGTACTTATCATTTTTCATCAAAACAATTCATCATCTATGGCTGATAATCCTGAATCCAGTAATCAAAACACTGGGGTCCCTCCGAACCTCTCTACTCCCCCAAATGTTCAAGATTTAGCTAGTATAATGGTGAATTTGGACCAAGTCCAGACGACCATGCAAGAAACCATACGATAACTTATACAAACTGTTCAAGGCGGAGTGCCGGCCCAATCACAACAACAAATTGTTCAGAGAAATACCTGTTTACCCTCCTCGCGAACTAGGTGAACGCTGTTCCCAAAGGAATCTCGATCTAGACGCACCGATTCATATCGTACTGAGATATCTAATGATCCTTCTTATCAACCTGGTCGAACTTCCTCAGTACGAGCTACGAATTCTCAAAGAAATGTCACTCTATCCCCGAAAAGGACTAGTGCTCTAGAAAGGTTGAGTAGAGTCTCTCCTTTTGATCGTTTGGGTCCTAGGAGGAATAGAAGTCCTCCTAGGATTGCGTCGATAAACTCTCCACGACCATCCGATCTAAGGGAAGGCTCTGCCTAATCATGACCAACTGCTCGTAATGAAAGATCCCAAGAGGCAAACTCAATGCGATCAGTTAGGCCCGAGGTGGGAAACGATGCATGGAAGGGCTCTATTCAAAGATTGGAGGACAAATTAGGGGAAATGGCTAAAGCCAAGAATACTCTACAAAGAACTTTTATCCAAGGGACACCATTTGTACAGGCAATTGTGGATTTTCCCACACCGTCAAAATTCAAAGCTCCTATGGTGACGACTAAATATGATGGAAAAACTGACCCTGTCCTTCATATAGAACAATACCAAGCTGCTGCCGATATCTATGCAGTTCCAGACGAGATGAGATGCAGGGCATTTTCAGGAACTCTTACCGGATCAGCTCAGATATGGTACAACAACCTTCCTCGCGGGAAAATAGCGACTTTCTTTCAACTAGCAGAACTCTTTATTGGGAACTTCTGTTTTGGAGCGAAACCAATCAAACGAGTAGCACACTTACTGAGTGTTAGACAAAATACAGGTGAAAGCACCAGGGCCTATATTACTCGTTTCAATAATGAGAAACTTGAAGTAATTGATTACGAGGAGAAAACATCAATTACTGCTCTGATGAGCAGACTATTGCCAGATAAATTGTACTACACTTTAGCCAAAGATCCACCTAGGAACATGGTTGAACTAATGGCAAAAGCAGCCAAAATCATGAATGCCGAGGAAGCTATGGCTGTGAAGAAGAATACAGACACTAAGGAGACCAAGGTCGAGGCTGATAAGACTGAGAAGAAGGATCAGAAGAATAATGGTGGCCACAGGCATTCGAAAGCAAAGCAAGCACTGGAATAGTTAAAGAAATTTGGAAATTATACTCCTTCGAAGGTATATATAAACCACATTCTGTAAGAGATCAAGAACAGAGAGGAGATAAACTGGCTAGAAAAATGAAGGCAGATCCTGACAAGAGGAATACGTCCAAATATTACGACTTCCACAAAGACCATGATCGCACGACTAAGAATTTCATAGCTCTCCATAATGAAATTGAAGCACTCATTAGGCGGTGAATATTGACCCGGTATGTTGATCGCCAAAATAGTGGAAAGACCAACGACCGAAGAAGGCAAAGATCTAAATCTCCTCGTCGAGCAAAAGAAGACAAGAAGAGAAGTCATGAAGAAGATCCAGAAGATGACCAAGTATACCCCGATCTCCCTAAAAGACCAAGACAGCCAGAACATGAGGTATTTTCAATCCATTTCGGATCATTTGAATGTAATATTATTACAGGTGGAGATGTAGGAGGTGGAGACTTGACTGCGGAGAGAAAAGCTTACCTCAATGAGGATCAAGCTTGCTCATACATTCAACGAATAAATCTAGCTGAAGATGATCGCCCGAGGAAGGTGAATAAAGACAAACTGGTCATTGGTTTCTCTAAGAACGACCTGGAAGGTGTACTATATCCTCATGATGACCCATTGGTGATCAAGATAAGAATGAAGAAAGTGGTGATTTCACGAGTACTAGTGGATAATGGTAGCTCGACAGATATCATATTTTATCCATACTTTGACAGTTTGAATCTAAAGCTAGCCCAGTTGGATCCGTATCATAGACCCCTCATTGGTTTTACTGAAAAGAAGGTTTTTCCACTTGGGACAATCAAGTTGGATATGCTTATCGGTACATGGCCTGCTTGTCGAACAGAAAGAGTACGCTTTTTCGTAATGGATAAAAATATCCAATCAGCTTACAATATCATCATGGGAAGGGTAGGTCTGAAGAAGTTCGATGCGGTACCATCTACTGTACATCAATATTTAAAATTCCCAACCAATTTTGTAGTTGGAGTTGTGAAAAGCGACCAGAAAGTAGCTCGGGAATGCTACTATTCATCTGCCGAACAGGAGGAACGTGAAGAATCTAGGAAGAAGACTATACCTATCAAGTGGAGGAAATAGAAGATGCAGAGATTGAAATGTTAGACCTTAAAGACGAGTCTTAGCTCGTGAAGGGCCAGGTCATGGAGGCTACTGAAAATATCATTCTGGACGACGAGCATCCATAACGAACAACCCAAATTGGTGCATCACTGGATGTATCGATAAAATAGGAATTGATAGCATTTCTAAGGCTCAGAAAGAAGACTTTTTCATGGAGTCATGAAGACATGCCATGGATAGACCCGAGTTTCCTATGTCATGAGCTCAACGTGAACAAGAAAATCAAGCCAATGAAGCAGAGAAGAAGAGTGTTCAGTCCTGAGAAGAACCAAGCTATATATGAAGAAGTAGAGAAACTAAAAAAACCCTTTTTTATTGAGGATGTCAAATATCCTGATTAGCTAACAAATGTGGTGATGGTAAAAAAGAAAAATAACAAGTGGAGGATGTGTGTAGACTTCACTGATCTTAATAAGGCATGCCTAAAGGATCATTTTCCTTTGCCCCAAATTGATCAACTAGTGGATGCTACCTCGATACACGAGTTGTTAAGTTTTATGGATGCTTATTCTAGTTACAACCAGATTAAGATGAAGCCTGAGGATAGGGAAAGTACCTCTTTTATCACCCCAGGGGGAGCTTATTGTTATAATGTTATGCCTTTTGGACTTAAAAATGCAGGTGCAACATATCAGCGGATGATGAATAAGGTGTTTGCGGAGAAAATCAGTCATAACATGGAGATTTATGTTGACAATATGCTGATAAAGAGCAAGAAAGCTGCTGATCATCTCGTTGACCTAGGTCAGACCTTTGATCAACTAGAGAAATATCAAATGAAGTTGAATCCCACTAAATGCATATTCGGAGTACGATAAGGTATGTTTCTCGGATATATTGTTAACCAACGAGGGATTGAGGCGAACCCTAAAAAGATCAAGTCTCTATTAGAGCCACGATCTCCAACCATAAAGAAGGAAGTGCAAAGTCTCACAGGGCGAGTTGCAACGCTTAATAGATTTGTGTCACGTGAAACAGACAGATGCCTCCCATTCTTCAAAACACTTCGAAAAACTTTTGAGTGGAATGATGAGTACTAGGAGGCCTTTCAAGATTTAAAGAGATATCTGGGGACGCCTCAATTGTTATCTAGACCAGTGGTGGGCGAAAAACTATACTTGTAACTGGAAGTTTCAGAAAATGCATTGAGATCGGCGTTGATAAGGGTGGAGGACAGAGTACAAAAACCAGTCTATTACACTAACAAGGCTTTCCGAGGAGCAGAAATCATATATCCAAGGTTGGAGAAGTTGGAACTAGCACTGATTGAAGCAAGCAGAAGGATGAGGCCATACTTCCAAGCCCATACTATAGTGGTGTACACCGATATGCCATTAAGTCAAGATCTGTATAAACCGGAGAAATCAGGAAGATTGATGTACTGGGCAATAGAACTTGGTGAATATGATATAGTTTATGAGCCTAGATCGTCTCTCAAAGGGCAGGTAGTAGCAGATTTTATCGCAGAGTTTACTAAAGAAGATGCCTCTGAAGAACAGGAGTTGAATACAGACCAACCTGTGGATGTTACAGGATCATTAAATTTTAACCCTGACCAACTCACGTCGGTAGACGAGCAAGAGAAGATGATCAACGAGCAGCAAGAAGTGCCGGAGGAGGGCAAAAGGAAGCACCAAATATTCCACCGAGGAACTCTGTTTGATAAAAAATTTGATGATGAAGTACCTATATGAAATTTGTATGTGGATGGCTCTTCATGCACTACAGGCAGTGGAGCAGGGATTATTTTAAACAAGCCGGATGAGATTGATGTGGAGTATTCTCCACACTTTCAATTTAAGGCTTATAATAATGAGGTCGAATATGAAGCAATGATCGTGGGTCTAAGTCTAGCCAAAACCATGAAGGCAGAGCAAGTCGTTGTATTCAGTGATTCACAGATAATCGTAAATCAAATTCTGGGGGAGTATGCGGCAAAAGGAGAATTAATGATCAGGTATCATGCAAAAGCAATGGAGGTTGTATCAAGTTTTATTACAGTTAAGTTGATTAGAATAACAAGATTGGAAAATGCAAGAGCAGACGTCCTAGCTCGGTTAGCATCAGCCACACGCACCGAGCTATGAAGAACAATCCCAATAGAAATCCTGGTTGGTCGGAGCATAGACGAAGATCTGATGATGAACTTCATTGCCCTTGACTTGGGACCATCTTGGATGGACCCCATCAGGGCCTATATTGAAGAGGGGGATTTACCAACTGATAAAATCATAGCTAAGAAACTAAAGTTTAAAGCTGCTCATTATGTATTGACCAATGGCATTTTATATAGACGAGGAATTATAGCAGGGTTACAAAGATATGTCCATCCCTCCGAAGTGAAGGATTTGATCTAAGAGGTTCATGAGGGATCTTGTGGAGCCCATGTAGCAGGTCGAACGCTTTTGCAAAGAATAACAACGCAGGGGTATTACTGGCCGACGATGAGATCTGATTATGTAGCTTATGCCAAGAAGTGCGATAAATGTCAACGCTTATCTTCTATCCGAAGAACTCCCCAAGCATTGTTAACACCCATCACATCTCCTTGGCCATTCGCCATGTGGGGAATAGACTTGGTCGGGCCACTTCCAACGACCAGGGGAAGATTTAAATACCTCGTGGTTACTGTGGATTACTTTACCAAATGGGTGGAAGCTGAGCCTCTCATTTATATGACATACGACAAAGTCTATCAATTTATTCGGAAGAATATTATCTGCATATATGGTCTCCCACATGAATTCATTACTAACCCTGGAACCCAGTTTGATAACGAGGAGTTTGTCGAGTATTGTCACCAATCCAATGTACTAAAGACCCATTATGCACCAGGCCATCCCCAAAGTAATGGGCAAATCGAGGTGACAAACAAAATGCTGCTGAATGGTTTGAAGAAACGACTAGATAATGCAAAAGGAAATTGGATTAATGAGCTACATTCTGTGCTGTGGGCTTATCGTACCACACCACGAACAGCAACAAGAGAGTCTCCATACATGCTGGCATTTGGGAGTGAGGCTGTCATACGTGCTGAATTGGATCTACCCACGCATAGGGTGCTTAATTTCAATTCTCCTGTCAGTGATTTGATGAGAAGATTAGACCTGGATAAACTCGAAGAAGTTAAGGAAGAAGCAACAATCAGGAATGCATCATATCAACAACAAACAACTTTGTTCTATAACAAAAGAGTGAAGAAGTGTGATTTGAAGGAAGGGGATTAAGTGCTGAAGAAAGTGATCCAAAAGAATAACAAACTGGAAGACAATTGGCATGGACCCTACAGAGTAACAGAAGTTGTTCGTCCAGGGACATACAGGATTGAAACCTTGGAAGGAGAATAATTCAAGAATGCACGGAATACAGAGCATCTGCGCAAGTATTATCAGTAATTGAAATTCCTATGTAATGCAGTTTTCTTCAGTATGAATAAAGTGATGTTTCACCCAGTTTCTTTCTTTGTTGAAATTTTTTTCGGAATATATTAGTGCTACATACTACACACCAAATTCAGATCAACTATCACCTGGTTGGTCGGGAATCAATTACCACCAACTCCGGTTGGTCGGGAAATCAATTACCACCAACTCTGTTTGGTCAAAAATCAATTACCACCAACTCCAGTTGGTCGGGAATCAATTACCACCAACTCCGGTTGGTCAGGAATCAATTACCACCAACTCCGGTCAGTCGGGAAATCAATTACCACCAACTCCGGTTGGTCGGGAATCAATTACCACCAACTCCGGTTGGTCGGGAACTAATTACCACCAACTCCGGTTGGTCGGGAAATCAATACCACTAACTCCGATTGGTTGGTACCAAACTAGACAAGAAGTTGGATGACCTCTCGGGGCATCCACTGTCTAGGCAACAAAGTAATCCATAAGAGATTACTACAACTAAGCAGGAACATGGGATGCAAATCATTCCATTGCTTAGTCCCAAAGAGTGACAAGTCACTATAATTAAACAACAAATCGGATAAGTATAATATATACATATATATTTACCAACCAACAAGCAAGGACATTATACAAATTATTTTGAAGAAAATAAAATGGCAAAAGACTAAAAATTTCTTCATTCAAATCAAGTAGAATTACATATGATGTGAAAAATATACTTCATTACATAAAAAACCCTATTCTATTGGTTTTTTCCCTTCTGCCTTTGAAACAGGTTCTACCCCAGTAGGAGGATCATCTAATGCATAAGGGGAATTTATAAAATTTAGATCTCGCAGCATTCGAACATTCATCACGGAGGGCCGATCAAGCAAGTGCTTTGGGCGAGATATCTCAAAGTTTGCATAAAGACTGTAATCGCTGAGATACTTGGAGATCAAGCATTGAGGAATTGCCCGAGAAGGAATCTAACTAATGTCAAGCTTAAAAGGAGGCAATGGCAAATCGAGCACTCCAGGGTCATAATAATCCCATAAGTAGTGGCCCTGCTCCAATTTTAGCACACACGGTGCATTCAACCACCCTTGCTTATACCCCTCGTTATTTGACTGCTGTATCCGAGCATCAAAATGGTAAAGGGCTTCATTATACCCAGCCATCCAAAAATCTCTGGGTTAATTATGGAACTGATAAGTTAACCTCTCTAGTTGATCGTGGAGACTCTTCACCAGAATTTCCTTATTTTACAAAGCAGAACTCTGGAAAGAGAGTTGGTCAGTAAAATTCAAAATCTTCTTGGACATTTCTGCCAAAGCTTGATTATTTGCCATCAACTGAACTGCCTGATTCTCCAAGGCCGATTGAGTTATCGCTTCTTCAATAGAAACCCGACCAGTCCTTGCTCGTCCACGAGAAGAAGATATTTCTTATCCATGAGTAGATGTGGAGGGTCCAGCTCTTTTCAAAGTTTCCAACTCATCTCGTAAGTTGGCATTTTTTACCTACAAGAAAGAAAAATCTTCATCATTAACAGGGACCAAGGATCTCGAAGAAGATGTAGAAGATTTGAGTGTTTTATCTCTTCTTGCAAAGCAATGTTCTCCTGCTCCAACAACTTAGCGATATGCCTGTGCTCTTCAACTTCAAGCTTCAAAAAACTCTGTTGCTTCTCATGAGCAGAGATGAATTTATTATACCCTTTGTCAGCACTCAATTGCTGATATTTCTTCTCGTATCCTTGATGCAAAAGTGTGGAGGACTCTTTATACTGTTGCTGAAGTTCCTCGATCGTTCCTTGGAGATCTTCAATCATTTCGTAGTAGGCCACATTGTTGGCAACAACACGATCGAGCAAGCACTTTAAGTATTAATAAGCTTCAACTGATCATTCAGAATCATCTGAACCAAGGATATCAAGGATTTGAGCCTCATTAAGATCTGCATAACCAACTTTAAAATAGTCATTGCATTTCTTCATCAATTTTGTGTCATGAGCTAATAAGAGCTCCATCTTGGCCATAAACTAACAAAGAGAAGAAATAAAAAGAATCAATAATGATGCAGACAGGGCAAGTAAAAGAGAAAGTCAAGACGAACAACCAAATTTTGAATTTTTATTCATTATAAGAGGAGATACACAGTCTAAGGTTATATTCAAGAAAGCAACAAAAAAGCCCAAACAACTTTACACCTTCTCCTTGTTTCCTATGACTTCCTCAGAAGGTTTGTTGGAGGAAGGGACTAGTTGCTCGGAGGATAAGAGTAGCTGCTCGGCAGAAGTGCTAGTTGGTTGGAGTTGCTCGGAAGGTTGAACAACAGGAACAACAAGGACCTAATCTCCAGTCATCATAGAAGATTCATCTGAAGCAGCTTCATCTTCTTCTTCTTCTCCAGGAGAGAGAGGAGGGCTATGAGTGTGTTGCTGGAATAACTCAGAATTCTCAGCAACCTTCAGCTCCTGCAAGGCTGCTACCCATCCATCCCTAAAATATTTGACGCTAGCATACTCCATTTGAGAAGATATGGCAGCCAGGCCCTTGTTCCAGCCTTTGTCCCAACCAGCACTGAATGATTTTTTAATGGCATTTTTCCTTTTTGCCTTCTTTGAGGAGGTCCTTTCCCTAAGAAGCTCCTCGGTAGCCTTCAATTTTTCTTCCACCTCCGTTTTTTATCGCTCAACATCTTGAAGTTTGACAATTTTCTCTTCAACAGACTTGAGCTTAGCCTCAAGCTCCTTATTGCTCTATTCAAAATTCTTATTGCTCTGTTCAAACTCCTTCAACTTCTTCTACAACGCCTTAGAGGCATTCACAGCTTGATTTCTGTCTAGCTCATTGGACTTGAATTGCTTCTACCAAGCAACTTTATCTTCCTCGTACTTTTAACGAGAATCTTTTAAAAATTGGGTCAGCCCAACAAAAGCTTCCTCTACTCCTCCCGAGGAGCTTGAAGCCTTGATAGCTTCATTCTTCTTCAAAATACCGTTGAAACACATTATAAGCTGAAAAAGACAAAACTTTAAGTCAATACGTGAACATAGTATGAAAAAATAAAGAAGTCGAGCTAAAGGTACTTACTGATGCAATGTGTTGAGCAGCCAGAGTAGTAATTCTCTCACGAGAAAAAGTATCTTCAATGCCTTGGGCCTCTGGGATAGTCCAGGATCTTACCAAACTCACAGCAGAGCTTGGAGAAACAAAAGATGGAACACTACTTTCAACATTTGAAGGTTAAGAGACAGGTTCCGCAGGCCTTTCAGAAGAAATTTTCTTTAATCTCCTCAGAGGAGCTGGAGAATTTTCAATTAAAGATGTTGTCTTTATTGGTGATATGATAACCACATCACTTGAAGGAGAAACAATGACACTCTTTCTCGGGGCCATAGGGGGCTTTTCGATAACCTTTTTGGCAGCAGCAGGAGGGGGTACATCTATGGTTTTTGTCCCTTCTTTTGGGACATCTTGTTTACTTTTCTTTGCCTGCATAGTGGCAGAGGCAGATTTGTCAAAAAAGACAGGAGCTCTTCTTTTTTTCATCAGATCACTGATGGGAATACTCGACTCAGAGGAAGAACCTTTCACACTAGTCTCAGAGGCTGGTACTTGGTCAATATTAACTACCACTGGACGAGGACGAGGACGAGTAGTGAAAGATGAAGTATAACTTTTGTATTGCAACAAATAAGAAGCATATCTAATATGCTCCTCAGCAACAGATTGATGCAAATCCCAGATAAGTTTTAAATGCTTTAAATTAACATCAGCCTCTTTTGGAGGTTTTCTTTTACTGTCAACTGTAACAAACAAAACCAAATATCAGTGATGCATTTTATTGAACACAAAGAAAATAAGATTTCAAAAAATAAAAACAACCTATTCCATTGCCATAAGGTGGACACCTGGGACCTTGATATACATCATCTCCATTTAATGGAGGGTGTTGCCAATTTTTCATAACAACCCCATGATCAAAATAATCCCTATTGGCATTAAGAAAATTGACAACTAAAGCTCTATTCAAAAACCTAGTTTTTAAATAGAATGTGGTATCACTGACAACCCATCTATAGCAGTACATAATTTCTGGAATCCCTAATCGAGTTCCATGAAGTTAATTAAACCTATGTACGCCATTAACTCTCATCCATGTATTTGGAGCTATTCTTGCAGGTACAACATCAAAGTATTGGCAGAACTCCAAACACAGGGGATTTTGCGGGAAAGAAAAGCCACATTCGGCCACAAAAATACTTGTGAACCAATGTCCCTCAGCCAAAGAAAAATAATCAGAAGGTTCAGAAAGTTCTTCCAAAGTAATCCACGAAGGGATTGAAAATTCAGATCGAAATTTGTCCAGTGACTCAACAAGATAAACCATGATGGACAAAGTAAATAAAAGAAAGGGAAGAAAATCTTACAGAAAAAGAGAGACCAGTTGACAATGAACAATGAAAAGAACGAAGGCACAAGATAGAGAGGAAATAAAGAGTTCAAAGATACAGATTTGAAAAGTGAAAGATGATAGGATTTTTACCGCGCTTAAATACTTTATCTTGGGAATAGAGAAAGGAAATGATTACAAGGGAAGACGTTTGCGTTTTCGACGGCTAAAAGAGTAAAAGGGCACAAATATCGAAGTGGTCATGAAAATTCAAAATATTTATGAAGCCTGATACTATGCGTTCAAAAAGGAGTTATATACAACAAAAAATCCATAAAAAACCAATAATCAGAGCAGTTTTCGGGCAGAATATTCCACATTTTTCTTCAACCTCAAAGTGTGAAATATTGGGGGCTTCTGTTGATACTAAATTTAGTCTGCTGACGTGGACCATTCACTTGAAGACACGTGTCAACCTATGTGGCAATTACAAACACTTTCAACGAACAGCATACTATCATCGAGCTACTCAAGCGCCCTGAGCAACTCAATCATACCGAGTAGCTTAGGCACCCCGAGGAGCTTAAGGCTCCGAGCAACTTAAGCGTATCGAGAAACTCAGGCGGTCCAAGAAACTCAACATATAGAGCATCCAAATCAGGAGAATCAAAAAGATGACTACGCATTAAATGCTCATTATTATCGTACAAATGTATATATCTACTAGATAACAACGCATTGTCCTTTCATATGTACAGCCTCAAGTCTATAAATACATTTTAACCTCCTCATTAGAAGGGGACTTGGGATCTCTTGGTAAACCACTTATCGAGAATTCCAATCAAATAGTCAGCAATACAAAAACAGTGGACGTAGGCCATTCTCATAAGGATGAACCACTTTAAAAACCTTTTGTCTTGTTTATTTTATCTATGATTGATTAATTAGATATAATCTAATTTTTTACATCAACAGGTAGGATGCAAAGTAAATCTCAAAGACAGAAAACTTGGAGAAGGAGAGTTTGAAAGCTTGGAAAAGTTATGGTACAAAAGCCAACAAACTCTCATCTCTTATAGCTTACCTCCAAAACTATGCAAAAAATGATTACGTGTATCAACGATTAACGTTCTAATGACTTCACAGTCTTAAGAGCACAAAAATATCAGCATACCCTTTGGCGGTTTGCTAATTTTCAAATTATTTACAAAAATGCCACGACAAGATGAAGGTATGGAAAATTTTCACAAGTCCCACACGTCGGCATACATTGACCAACTTTGAAGAAAATATACTCCATTATTTTAATAAAAACATCAAGAATTAAGTATTGAGGGCTTCTGTTAATAACAAATATTATCCACCTACGTGGACCAATCGAAAATGGGCACTCGTCTCCTTATGTGGCAGCAATCCTAGTCAACTGTCACTTAATCAATCCCGAAGATAGTTTCTCGATAGGCTTGCTGACCAACATGAAAAATGCAGACCAATAGAGTAAGTGAACAATCACCACTGGAGGGAAACAACCAAGGGTTGTTCCACACGTGGTGTAGATAGTCAACCAACACATTTATTATATACGGGTGTAAATGCTTGAATATATAAAGGCATTCCAACCCTTGATCTTCGGGTTACTATAAATACATTGTATTCCTTTCACAAAAGGCATGATATAATGGATTCTAGGATATTCTTCTTAATAAGAGTACCTAGCTTTCTGTAATCACTCAAATCAATACAACAACAGTGGACGCAGGCTTTCTTACACTGTCGAACCACTTTGAAAACTCTTTGTCTATTATGTGATTATTTCATTACAATCTTATATTTTATCTGTGATTAAAGAATTGGATCTAGTCCATTTTTTAACATCGACAGACTCTACCATCAAATACAAAAGAATTTCTTGAATGAAAATTCTCGTAAAAAAGATTTTTTCGTACGATATTTAAATTTTGAGTTAGAAGTTCTTTTACCAAAATTTTATCGTACAAGACTAGCCCTGTTCAAAATTTTATCGTACGAGATGCCTTAACATGAAATTTTTATCATATAAGATTTCCACTTTGAGTCAGAACTCCTCATATGAAGTCTCGTACGAAACTGGGATTTCTCGTACAAAAAATCTTGTTCGTACAATATCAAATCCTTTGTACAAGAACACGAAAATTGTAAAATGTGTTTTCTGGACCATTTTCTTCTACCAACATATAAATAAGGTCACAAATCACATTTCTATGCAACAACCCAGTTTTATATAAAACCATAAGTTGGGTTGAGATATTTTATGTGAGTTTGAGAAATCGTGCCATATCATTTAATCTAAGAGTCTTTTTAGGTAATCCCTCCTCTTCAACGTCTGAAGATTCAACACAATGTCGTTCATGTGGGATGATCGTGTTCTGGTTAAGATCAGTGGAAATCAAGACCTGTAGGTTGTGTAAGTTTATGCGAAGCTGCGGTGGAGAGAAACTGATTGTGGGGCGGACAGAGATAACAAGTGCAAAGTTCTAGAAAAGATTCATTGATGGAGATTGGAACATACGTAAGTCTTGTCTACATTTATGAAATATACTATGAAACATTATTAGCACTAGTGGATTTCGAGTTTGTGTGGTGCAATAATGGGTTTCCTTCAAGGGTTTCCACTCTAAATTATCGTGTTCATGTTGTGCTTTCTTTTTATATTTTTGCCAGTTACTTTCCAATAACAAATGAAATTGTAATAAAATAATTTTAATTGGTAAAGTTAAAATTTGAATTCAATTGAATCGGTTCATGTCATAAAGAATTATTTAACAAACGGAAGGTAATAATGATTTGTTTTGTGTACATTATGCAACGATGAACTAATTAATTAACTGAATATAAATTGTCTAACTTGAACTCATCTTGAAAGACCTATTGATCCCTTTTAATATAGGCCCAAATTGACCAAAATAAATATTTAAAACCCTTAAATTCTAATAGTGATAAATGAAATATAATGAATAACATTACAACGAGAAAAATAATAAAAAGGAAAAAAAACTCATAATGGATCACATGAGGGATATGATTTATTCAAATTGATATGCTTTATTTAAATTAAAATAATGTATTATTATGTGAACCATGTAGAGAATAGAAGTAGCTTTGTATCGTCAATCGAACAATCAGAAAGTGCTCTAAAATCCAAGTCTGATTCATAATTCAAGGTGCCTTCACATGTTCCCTCAACTACAAACATCTTTATGGTTTTCAATTGCACATACAAATCAAATGAGGACTCATCAAATTGGAAAGAAATTACTAACGGGGTCATTTTTAGTTTAACCCTCACTTTTATTACTAGTTTTGAGTTACTCTTTCGGTTTTAAAATAATTTTGCAATAACCCCCAAATGTGTCACAAAAGCTAACTAATTATCACAAAATATCATCGTAATGCCATTGAAACCTTGAATGTGTCACAAATTGTTTTAAAATTAGGGTTGTAGCTCAAAACTTATTATAAAAGTGAGGGTTAAAGTTAAAGTAACCAAAGTCTTAATATAAGCATGATCTTCTATTCAATAAGATTCAGAGAGGTTAATGACATCATATAACTAATCACATTTTATAATATAAAAATGAAAGTTTCACATAGAAGTGTGCCACGTGTTACATTATTATTACAATTGTAAGAGTATGATACCCACTTCAATCTCTTTGTTACCTGTCTGCAGCTTCTCTCTTCATTTATTTCGATTAAACCCATTTACCTTCCCATCTCTCTCTCTCTCTCTCTCTCTCTCTCTCTCTCTCTCTCTCTCCGTGGAGAGAGATCTATCTCTATGTGAATCTAAAGAGGCATGAGTTATCCCTCTTGCCTTAAAATACGAAGCCGACACTTTATTACTTGTATATTTCTTAAGATGCTTCAACTTTCATTTTGGTGGAGCTTAATTTGGTTTTAGGGTTCACATGTTTTTCTTTGTTCTCTCACTTTCTTTCTTAGTAAAATGATGTTTGGATACCACTACATTTCTTAGATATTCTAATTTGATTAACTGTTTTCTTTATAGATTCAAGCCCATTCAAACCCAAAAGTCTAGTTTATTTCAATTTTATTAAATTAATATTATTTTCATTCTTGCAAACCTAACATTGTATCATGTTTTGCAAATCTATTTTTTTATATTTCCTGGTACTCTCTCTCTCTCTCTCTCTCTCTCTCTCTCTTGTTGGATAATATGAATGCAAGTACAGAAATGGAACTCTTTATATATCATAGTAATGTCAACTTCAATACAACAATGTAACTTCTGAATAGATACTAGAAAACTTCAAGGCATGATGTCACTTTCCTAAATACAGTATTTGCCCCACACGAATAACTTCGGTATACAAACGGGAATCAGCAAATCCGTACTCAAGATACAATGAAGCAATTGCACTGTCTGCAAATTGTATGTTTGAAGAGAACCCTTAGATGCAGCAGCGAAGAACAGTCAATCAAGTTCTTATTCTATTTCTGTGCACAAAATAGAATAAGAGAATTTGTTTCTCCTGAAAATTGTAAGAGAGTAATAGCAGGGTTTGGAAATTTGAAACTGGGTTTTTGTTATATGCAATTTAATTTTAGGCAGCCTTTATTTATAGATAATGAAAAGCTTTGTCTTCAAGAGTCATGACTGTTGGATTAACAGTCTTAATCAATTCCGTAATGGTATGACTGTTATTTACCAACAGTCTTAAGTCATTTACGAACAGGTACAATTAATACCGAATCGGTTTTGCACGGGTCAACCAAAAAGTGATCGCGCCCTAGCTACCGCGATCCGACTCGGACGAATCCCGGCAACCCGCTACCACTGCGGACATGCGAAGTGCAAAGTGCGTCACTAGCGCCTCTACAGCCCACTGCCCCGCACGCGCGTGCGTGTGCGTATGGTGCTTCGCACCATATTGAGGTCTCTTGAATAGCCTATTAAATGCTAGATGAATTAACTCTTCATCTTCCATTTGTACTTATTAAGTGCACAAATTCTTAATATTTTTCCAATGTGGGACTCAAAGGTTGCCCACTCCTTTTATAGCTTAGTGGTGACACTTGACTTTGTACATTTTCCAATGTGGGACACTATCCCTTTTTATATTTGGGTTAGCTTCCCACCTCTTCCACACACTTCCAATGTTGGACAAGCTCTTTAAGCTCTTACACCCAAAAATATTACTCACTTATTTTATAAAATCTCCAACATCTCTCTCTCTCTCTCTCTCTCTCTCTCTCTCTCTCTATGTGTGTGTATGAGACTGCAAATGGGGAACTGAACTTGGGGTATCTCTTTCTAACTATGTTTCTCATTTTCTTTACACTATTGGTTTCTTTAATTAGGTAATTAACAATAGAAATTAATTTATTATTATGCTATTTTTGTGTTGTGCTGGACAAGTTGTATCAATATTTTTTGTGTTGTGATGAATTATGGATACGGTGATGATATATGAGTTCGGAAAAAATTAAAAGAACTTGGATATGATTACTAACATGGATTAGCAAGTACATTTTGTAATTATCATGTTTGTTTGTAAGTAATGGTAGGATATACATTTCTTACCGAGTCTTTGAACTAATTTTGATTTATACTTATATTTAATTATTTACAATTGGTGATTAATGAAAAACGTGATGTTGTGTCATTTCACCAATACCATGTCTTAGGCAAGTATATATATATATATATATATATATATATATATATATATATATATATATATATATATAGGGAGAGGTTCACAAGTGGACCAAAAGAATGGACTTTTTAATGGACTTAACAAAAAAACTAATAAGTCTCGGTTATTGGGTGCCGCTGGCGCGGACCCATTACACCAAGGAATTAAAATTAGTGGGTTATTAGTCTTTTTTGTTAAGTCCATTAAAAAGTCCATTCTTTTGGTCCACTTGTGATCGTTCTCCTATATATATATATATATATATATATATATATATATATATATATATATATATATATATATATATATATATATGAATAAGCTCTGTATAAATTGGGTTAACAAAGGGTGTATATAGATCCTCTGTCATGTGTTCAAATAGTTTAATGACTATATGTTAATCTTATTAATTCGTCACCCAAGCATGATTTTTAAGAAAAAAAATACATTTTGTTTGAATACTATTAATTTTCTACTCTTTGGTTGTTATGGGTTGTAAAAAAAATATAGCTGGCATCACGAACTGTGCTTACACATTTTCTTTTCACAAATAAAAGGAGTCAACTGTTCACCAGTTGTTAAGAAAGTAGGCGATGATGAACAATCAAGAAAGTCAAAATTCTCTATGATGGTGAATTCCCAATTTGCACACACGATGATTCTATTAACACTTTTTTTTAATGTATTTATCATATTTTGATTTTCGATTAAAGTTTTTTGAAGAGGAAGGTTTGCATGTCAGTTGTGAATTTTGAGAGGAGGAGATAATTTGACATAATTTATGTGTGAAGATATTTGTGAGAATGACGTGTTGAGAGAAAAAGGAAGCATTAAAAAATATGAAGTTTGTTAATATAAGGCAGATAAGTATGACCGGAACAAAGGACTTGACTACAAAGTAGAGTTTTAATAAAAAAAATTATACTTTTGGAGGTGTCCATGCTTCTCGGATGATTTGGATAATCAGATTTTATATTATATTCTCAAAAGTCATATTAACCACAAGTGGAGTTTCTTTTTAATTATTGAAGTATATAATGCTTATTTAATTATAGTCAGTTATCTATTGTTTGATTTATTTTATTTTTTATTTTTTTATAATGTGAACAAGAGATAATGTAGAAGGTCATATTTTGGGTCCAATATAAAACAATGCTCCCATTGTATAGGGTACTTAAAAAATGATTCAATGCTGCAAAATAAACACTCATTTCTCTATTGAAAAATGAATTGTTACAAAATTAAGGTGCACTTATCAATTTATGTAGATTCATTATATATATATATATATATATATATATATATATATATATATAGAGAGAGAGAGAGAGAGAGAGAGAGAGAGAGAGAGAATGGATCTCATGCAGACCACTATTCACCGTGCGGACTTGAGGACAAATTTTTTTAAAATAGTAATAAAAATAAATTTGAGCTAATTTTTTATGGGTTGTAAACATTTGAAGGTACCTCTCAAAAATATTTAGCGCAAAATGGATGTATTTGCTATTTTAAAAAATCGGTAAAAAAACTATTAGTTTTTAAGGGCTTCGAAACTAACAGTTTTTGATCGATTTCTCTAATATAGCAAAACAATTCATTTTGAGCTGAACTTTTCAGGCATACCCTGAAATGTTTATGGAACAACCCTCGATTCCGGGAGGCTCATTTTATACTAATTTTACCGCATAAGGTAATTATATAAAATGTGGGGATTGGAGTAAATATTAATTTAATAAATTGGAAGTTAATATTTACTAGATTGATGCATATTTACTGTATGTGAAAGTAAATATCATCAGGTTACATGTCTGTAGTGTCATGTATTTTAAATGGCCTTTTAGTTTAAATGATATTGGGACTCGAAATAATTTATAAAATTTCCGGATGCCAGTTTAGAGGGTGTAGTTAGTCTCGGAAGGTGCGAGACAGTCAAAATAAGTGCCATATTGTATTTTTGTGTTTCGGGCACTTTTACCTAGTTTTAGCTTTTATGCGTATTTGCGAGTCATTTTAATGTAGTATTAACCACTTAAGTTGGGAGAATTATGTTGAGCCACGATTTTGGTCTTGCCCCTTATTTTATTTCCTCATTTATGTCTTAAAACATAGAAAGAAAAAGGAGAGAAAGAAAGAGGAAGAGAAAAATGGGGAAATGAGAGAGAGATTGAAGATAGAGGATTTGGGATTGCTTCTTCTCCAAATAAATCTGAGATATCAACCCTAAGGAAAGTTTTCTACTTGCTAATATATGATTTAAGTTGAATAAATTGTATGATATTTATGTATATGCATTTGGAGATCAAAATGGAATTTATGGGATTTAAACCCCAATCTTAGTTTTGATGATAAAATTGTGGACTAAAATGGTTTTAAATCGTGTAGGATACATTTTGGGTAGATAAATATTATTGGTTGTGTGTAAGATGGAAGAGATTTGGGGTTTAGATAAATTAGGGTTCATAACCCTTTGTAGCCATTTTTGG
Organism: Sambucus nigra; assembly: GCA_949130495.1. Classification (NCBI taxonomy): domain Eukaryota; kingdom Viridiplantae; phylum Streptophyta; class Magnoliopsida; order Dipsacales; family Adoxaceae; genus Sambucus; species Sambucus nigra. Next base: position 275,177,945 of record OX422216.1, on the reverse strand, counting down.
CAAAATCGCAGGACCGAATCGATTCGGCCCTTGGGCGAATCGATTCGGTAAGGGGTAGCTTCCAAGTCTGCATAACCCGAATAGATTCGGGTTAAGACAGAATCGATTCGGTCAATTGCAGAAAGTTGGTTTTGTGGTCCGAACCGATTCGCTTTTGGACGAATCGATTCGCTAGGGCGAATCGATTCGGCCCTAGGGAGAATCGATTCGGCCCTAGGGCGAATCGATTCGTTTTCCTGCTATTTTTGAGTAAATTTTATAACTCAATTTTTATTCTTTTTCTTTAGGCTTAGGACCTAGGAACCTTCTTGAATGAAGTAAACTTAGAGTCCTAGTGTTATAGATGTGTTAGGAAGCTACCCTAGAGTAGAATTGGTCTATATGGGGTTTTTTCCGGGGTCGTGCCTATTGATGTTAGGGCACTGTTTCTTCTAGTTGATTAATACAAAACTAGGAGATGTACTATTATGTTTGGGAGATTCTAGAAGCTCAATTGAGCGATGTTAACCTTGGTGATTCTTAATACCACCATAAAAGTATGTTGGGAGGATAAATTGGAAGTTCATTCATTCCTTTGAGGTATGATAGTATTGGGGTTTTAAAATAACACCCTAAAATGTTTGGAGTTAATTAAGAGTTTACTTACTCCTTTGAGGTTGTAGGAACGATATAAATTATCGTATGGCTCCAGATAATAAGTTGTATTATTCATAAGAAGTGAATAGTAATGGTTTCGGATAAAATGAAACATATACATGGAAATGAAATGAAATGGAAATGGCATTGATTTAGTAAATGATAATTTACTTAATCTTGAAAACGGTAAATGATAAATTTACTTGATTTTTAAAATGGTAAATAAGTGGTCTAAACACACCTCTCTAAATGACATCATAAGGGAAGTCCGCGCGTGAGGTGAAGCCCCCTGGCTAATGAATGCAGGGTGGATATAGTCCTAGGCCATGTGAACGTTTGTGTTGTATATTTTCTGCGATGGGTAGGAGATTCCGGGTGTGATCTTGACTATCCCGCAGGCACATGGCCGCTTCCCGACGTCTTGCGATATAGGTGCCCAGGTTGTCTTATGATAGGCCCTGAAAGATGATGGTCATTTAGGGGCGCGCAAAGTGGGGAAACCCGGACGGGCGGTCTTAGAATTCGTTATATGTATATAAATATAACAGTTCATAATCAAGTGGGACTTGATGTATTTGATATGCCATAAAGAGCATGATAAAGTGCCACAAAGAGCACATATAAATGCCACAAAGAGCATTTGAAAATGACTATTTTCCTGATAAGGAAAGGATTTTTACAAAATGTAAAAGTGAGATAAAAATGCCATAAAGAGCATAATATTGTGATTTTACATATATTTCCTATTAAGGAAAAAGATATATGAGATAATTGGTACACATGATAAGTCTTCAGATTAATGTTACTTGTTTTATCTTCCTGCTTAGTTATGTTTTAAATTGTGTAGTTAGATAGTTATATCTCTCATTATGATTTATCATTCATAACTGTCATACTCTTTATTCATCTGGTATTCATATAGAACCGGGCCCTGACCCGTTTACATTTCTTGTTGCATATGCATCTTGTCTCCGCTAAGGTACTCCGCCGCAAGGATGCCTGATTTGAATCCCTATTCCGATGTCCTCGACGAGCCGTGATGCATTGCGGGTATTACGGGATACATTTGGTATAGACGTTTTCTTTTTTTTATTCTAGTTAAGATCATGTCTTTTATTCGGGCGAGAGGCCCAAGCTTTTGTAAATGTCTAATGAAATGTATTATACAAATTATTGAATTCTTCAATATTATTGTAGATTCTGTGGACCGACAGCATTATTCGGTCCTTTATCGTGCTTGTTGTTATTTTATATATATACTCTTGTGGTTTCCCCTACCTTTTCAGGAATCGGTTTTTTTTTTATTTACTTTAAATTTCAAAAAATTTGGCGACCGATTTTCTAAAATATTGGGTGGTTATCCTGGATACTCTGTATTTTGTTGTGATGCTGAGAATGATTTCATCTATGATTCCGTTATATTGGAGTATTGGGCTGGCCACCCCTTATTTTGGTGAGCGGGTTGTCACAGATGGTATCAGAGCATCAGGTTCTAGAGTCCTTAGGAACCAGTGTGGACGCGTTAAGTTTTCAGCGTTGCTTTTGATTTGACATAAAGCCTTAGGATTAAGATCGTTGATTTCTCTAGTGAGATCTCGCTCTTCTGCCATGAGGTAGAACTTATAGAATCTTGTGCGCATTCGGGTGAGAATAATAGGTCGATTGAAGAAGGGAGTTATGGGGAGGATTTTTGAGAACTATAAATTGTAGTCGGGGATGAGGACCGCTTTGGAGGTCGCTCTCTTTTTGTAGCATTTTCTTCAGTTACTACTATGGATACTAATTTCAGTTGGTGTAGTTTGCTCAAGTACCGCGAGAAGTAGAAAGTGGTACTAATCTTGAGAATTCAAGCAATGTTAAATTGAAGTGGAGAAGTGCCCTGAAGTAGAATGGAGGAAAATCCTTCAACCGTAGAAGAAGTGTTGAGGTGGTGAAAATGTGGTCACTATATTTGTGGGTGCCGGAAGTTTGGCCCATAGAGAATCCCGGTGGATACTTGCAATGGCGAGTTTCTCTGGGATAACTGGACTGAGGAGAAGGTGGATTCTCGGATGTTCACAAAATGTTCGGTTAAAGACCGATGGTGAATAAGGTGTTGTACGGTTAGGGAGACGAGATCGTGCACCATAAGATGATAGGTTCCAAAATAGGTGTCGTCAACACTTCTGATGGAGTAAGAATAATGAAACTCCATTAATGGACATCCACCTGGGGAGGTTTCATTGAACTGAGGAAGAGGAGGCTGAGAGCGTGTCCTCTTTTACTGAGAGAGTAAAAGGGACTGCGTGGGCAATTATTGTCAGCCAGAGTAAGAAAAATGGCTATGATGTGGAGTGTAGAGCCACTCATTATTAAACTTCGTTGAGTGGAGAGAGAGGGCAAGAGTAAAGTGCCTGGTTGGGGAGTTGGTGGAAATAATGTTGGTATGTGTAAGGCTCGAATATGGAGTCTGAGAACCATTAGTATTGACCCGGAGTGCCTGGCACAAACTGTGGTGGGAATTCCACCTTATAGGTGGGTGGTGTATTCCTTAGGATAAAATAGCGTACTATTGCGTCTACGGTAGATTCGGGTGTGTAGTTTGAGCTCGTTATAGTATTGACGCGATTATAGAAGAGTAATTATATGACTTCCGTGGCAGGGAAGTCTTATGATTTCTCCACTCGTTATGAAATGAGTGATGATATTTTAAAGGTATATGTGTTATATGTGATGTGTGGTATGAGTGTTTTATTGCTTGCTTGCATTGTATGTGGTTGTTATGACTTATCTCCACGACCAACAAGTTAAGTAGTAATGCATAGGAGGGGTTCCTTGTTTGGATTCCGCTTTTGCAGGACGCTCCACGCGTGAACCTTAACGACGTTGGGAGTGGAGAGATGTTATTTTTTTCCTTTCTCTTGTTTTATGTATATTATGCGAGTAAATATATTTTGGTCGGTTTGGTGTGATAGCAAGCAAATAAAATTGTAAGGCTATTTTACTTCTAGTTCAAAATGGAACTAGTTGTTCTATGATTTCTCCCCTGGATACAGGTTGAGACTTTATAGAGATGAATCGAGATAGGTAGAAGATTTCGTTATTCGTTTAGTTATCTTGTGTGAGTGTTTGATTGTCTGTTTGTCTTGTTTATTCATGTTACGCTTATCTCCAGGATCAACTAGTTAAGTAGGCATGTGTCGGAGGGGTTCCTTGTTTGGATTTTGCTTCGGCGAGACACTCTGCCGCATGAACACTTAACGATGTTGTGATTGGAGAGACGCTATACTTTTCTTTCTCTTTTACTTTATTTATTTTGTTATTAGAAGTGGGATTGGAAGATTAGCCGAGAATCACGTAGAAGAGTGATTAAGGGCTATTAAGGTGCGAGATAGAAGCACTATATATAGTTCTCTCCTCTGATCGATGTGAGGGAGACTGTGATACGAAGTCGGATTGAGACTTCGGGATTGTGCCTTGATAAGAAGGCCATGTTTTTATAAGGGGGATATGTATCTGAAAGACTTCACAGGAAGTGAATGTCTGATCAGTTAAGATCTTTAAAAGATGCTATGGTAAGTAGAATTGTAAATTAGAATTGTACCGATCCCGATCATGTGTCTTAGACCGTCACATCTTGATGACCCACAATGCGAGGTAGTAGTGTAACGGGAGGGTTCCTTGTTTGGATTTCGCTTCGGCGAGACGTCCCACGCATGAACCCGAGCGAATGTCGGAAGTTGAGTAAGGTCTTGGGCATTAGGGATATACTTAGTATTAGATGCCTACGAATTAGATAGTATATATAGATAGCCCTTAGGATTTTTAGGATGCAAGACCTTAAGGGTAGGTGGTGTTGATTTAGGAAGGCGGTAAGGAGTTGACCACGAATAAGTCGTGGGTTAACTCTATGAGGGATTTGATCCATAGGAACAAGATTTAGGGGTTCTCGAGAGATTTGGTAGTTTGGGCCGAAGGAGATGAGTCCTTTATTTGATATGGTGTTACGTTGGTAACTTCACTTCCGAAGAGTTAAAAAAAAGGACTGGTGGACCCTCACTCCTGAGCCCATGATAGTAAGCTCGAGAATGAGTTTAATGAGTAAGCTTCTGCCAGGATTGGGGAGTAATAATACTGGGGCATAGACTCACTGTTTATGCATCGCACAAGCTTAAACTTGTGGAAAGTAATATCCCATGCTTGAATTAAGATTCATCGTGGTAGTGATCACCTTAAATAGATAAGGCACTACTTCCTGGGCAGGAAATTTGGTCCTTCTCGTAAGCAACAAGTTGTTGAAATATGTTGTGGGAGGAATCAAGTTGGTGCTCGGAGTTCAGAAGAACTAGTGATTGGCTATTTTCTCATTCGCTAAGGAAATGCGATTGGGGTAGTGGACGTGTCGAGTAGAGAACTCGTCAGAGATAATGGTAATGGCATGGAAGGCCAAGTAGAATGAGCATGACTAGGAATACTCGGTAGTGAGAGCATTTATGTCTGTGATTGACCATTTCACCTACTCGTGTAAAGAGAGTAGTAGTGGAACGAATAAGGGTATTCATAGACGTTTGCATTGAACTGCCAACATCGAATTGGTCATGATCCCATTTGAGAAAATTTTTTATCGTCGACCCAATCGTTGCATTTCCGGCCATTATGGACGGACTACATATAGAAAGGTACGCACCATTCTCGATGGAGGAATGGAAGAACCGTAGGAGGTACCTATAAAAATAGAGTGGGCCGAGACTAGATACTCGTGTCGGGGGTTTAGTAAAAGTTTCTGTGAAGTAATGGGAACTGTATGGCTGTGGCGTATATCCTGCCACCCCAAAGTGGATGGGTGAAAGGGAGGAAATTGACTTATGCCAAAAGGCATATCACGAACGGGCGCCTTAGTATACATAGTAGATGGGAGCAGTAATTGTATGGTTAGAGTTTCCCGTGAAACCATTAGGTTTTGGAGTGGCCTAGCGTGGTCGGTTGAGTAATTCGCATACTTGTTGGATGGAACGAACGGGTAATATGTTCCTTGGACTTGGAGTGGTCTCGGGACATTTCTTTAAAGATTTGGCTTTTTAGCCATACACCTTGATGAGATACGTCAATGCGAGGGGAAGTTGAGTAGCGTTGGGGTTAAGGCACTGATAGTTGGACTTGGAGTCACTGAGAGTTAGGCTAATTGTGCCGAGTCACGTGGACATCGCCTTTCACCGTCGGAAGCTAGAATCTATAGTTAGAAAGAGAGCGCCTTGTGCTACTAGTGCACAAATGATGATTGAATGAGGTCGATAGGGTCGACCTTAGTCTGAGTCCATTTGGGATGTTGCAATAACGAGGGGTTGTTTAGGATGGTAGAATCCTAGTTTAGAGTAGTATACCCTTTATTAGTTTTGGGTATGCCCGAATTTTGGGGGCAAAATTCCCTCTCAAAGGGGGGAGTATGTAACAACCCCCGATTCCGGGAGGCTCATTTTATACTAATTTTACCGCATAAGGTAATTATATAAAATGCGGGGATTGGAGTAAATATTAATTTAATAAATTGGAAGTTAATATTTACTAGATTGATGCATATTTACTGTATGTGAAAGTAAATATCATCAGGTTACATGTCTGTAGTGTCATGTATTTTAAATGGCCTTTTAGTTTAAATGATATTGGGACTCGAAATAATTTATAAAATTTCCGGATGCCAGTTTAGAGGGTGTAGTTAGTCTTGGAAGGTGCGAGACAGTCAAAATAAGTGTCATATTGTATTTTTGTGTTTCAGGCACTTTTACCTGGTTTTAGCTTTTATGCGTATTTGCGAGTCATTTTAATGTAGTATTAACCACTTAAGTTGGGAGAATTATGTTGAGCCACGATTTTGGTCTTGCTCCTTATTTCATTTCCTCATTTATGTCTTAAAACATATAAAGAAAAAGGAGAGAAAGAAAGAGGAAGAGAAAAATGGGGAAATGAGAGAGAGATTGAAGATGGAGGATTTGGGATTGCTTCTTCTCCAAATAAATCTGAGATATCAACCCTAAGGTAAGTTTTCTACTTGCTAATATATGATTTAAGTTGAATAAATTGTATGATATTTATGTATATGCATTTGGAGATCAAAATGGAATTTATGGGATTTAAACCCCAATCTTAGTTTTGATGATAAAATTGTGGACTAAAATGGTTTTAAATCGTGTAGGATACATTTTGGGTAGATAAATATTGTTGGTTGTGTGTAAGATGGAAGAGATTTGGGGTTTAGATAAATTAGGGCTCATAACCTTTCGTAGCCATTTTTGGCAAAATCGCAGGACCGGATCGATTCGGCCCTTGGGCGAATCGATTCGGTAAGGGGTAGCTTCCAGGTCTGCATAACCCGAATCGATTCGGGTTAAGACCGAATTGATTCGGTCAATTGCAGAAAGTTGGTTTTGTGGTCCGAACCGATTCGCTTTTTGGGCGAATCGATTCGCTAGGGCGAATCGATTCGGCCCTAGGGCGAATCGATTCGATTTCCTGCTATTTTTGAGTAAATTTTATAACTCAATTTTTATTCTTTTTCTTTAGGCTTAGGACCTAGGAACCTTCTTGAATGAAGTAAACTTAGAGTCCTAGTGTTATAGATGTGTTAGGAAGCTACCCTAGAGTATAATTGGTCTATATGGGGTTTTTTCCGGGGTCGTGCCTATTGATGTTAGGGCACTGTTTCTTCTAGTTGATTAATATAAAACTAGGAGATGTACTATTATGTTTGGGAGATTCTAGAAGCTCAATTGAGCGATGTTAACCTTGGTGATTCTTAATACCACCATAAAAGTATGTTGGGAGGATAAATTGGAAGTTCATTCATTCCTTTGAGGTATGATAGTATTAGGGTTTTAAAATAACACCCTAAAATGTTTGGAGTTAATTAAGAGTTTACTTACTCCTTTGAGGTTGTAGGAACGATATAAATTATCGTATGGCTCCAGATAATAAGTTGTATTATTCATAAGAAGTGAATAGTAATGGTTTCGGATAAAATGAAACATATACATGGAAATGACATGAAATGGAAATGGCATTGATTTAGTAAATGATAATTTACTTAATCTTGAAAACGGTAAATGATAAATTTACTTGATTTTTAAAATGGTAAATAAGTGGTCTAAACACACCTCTCTAAATGACATCATAAGGGAAGTCCGCGCGTGAGGTGAAGCCCCCTGGCTAATGAATGCAGGGTGGATATAGTCCTAGGCCATGTGAACGTTTGTGTTGTATATTTTCTGCGATGGGTAGGAGATTCCGGGTGTGGTCTTGACTATCCCGCAGGCACATGGCCTCTTCCCGACGTCTTGCGATATAGGTGCCCAGGTTGTCTTATGATAGGCCCTGGAAGATGATGGTCATTTAGGGGAGCGCACAGTGGGGAAACCCGGACGGGCAGTCTTAGAATTCGTTATATGTATATAAATATAACAGTTCATAATCAAGTGGGACTTGATGTATTTGATATGCCATAAAGAGCATGATAAAGTGCCACAAAGAGCACATATAAATGCCACAAAGAGCATTTGAAAATGACTATTTTCCTGATAAGGAAAGGATTTTTACAAAATGTAAAAGTGAGCTAAAAATGCCATAAAGAGCATAATATTGTGATTTTACATATATTTCCTATTAAGGAAAAAGATATATGAGATAATTGGTACACATGATAAGTCTTCAGATTAATGTTACTTGTTTTATCTTCCTGCTTAGTTATGTTTTAAATTGTGTAGTTAGATAGTTATATCTCTCATTATGATTTATCATTCATAACTGTCATACTCTTTATTTATCTGGTATTCATACAGAATCGGGCCCTGACCCGTTTACATTTCTTGTTGCATATGCATTTTGTCTCCGCTCAGGTACTCCGCCGCAAGGATGCCTGATTTGAATCCCTATTCCGATGTCCTCGACGAGCCGTGATGCATTGCGGGTATTACGGGATACATTTGGTATAGACGTTTTCTTTTTTTTATTCTAGTTAAGATCAAGTCTTTTATTCGGGCGAGAGGCCCAAGCTTTTGTAAATGTCTAATGAAATGTATTATACAAATTATTGAATTGTTCAATATTGTTGTAGATTCTGTGGACCGACAGCATTATTCGGTCCTTTATCGTACTTGTTGTTATTCTATATATATACTCTTGTGGTTTCCCCTACATTTTCAGGAATCGGGTTTTTTTTTATTTACTTTAAATTTCAAAAATTTTGGCGACCCGTTTTCTGAAATATTGGGTGGTTATCCTGGATACTCTGTGTTTTGTTGTGATGCTGAGAATGATTTCATCTATGATTCCATTATATTGGAGTATTGGGCTGGCCACCCCTTATTTTGGTGAGCGGATTGTCACAGTTTACAACCCATAAAAAAATGCAACTCAAACTTATTTTTTTTCTATTTAAAAAAATTAATCTGCAAGTCCGAACGGTGAATAATGGTCCGCATGAGATACCTCTCTCTCTCTCTCTCTCTCTCTCTCTCTCTATATATATATATATATATATATATATATATATATATATATATATGGGAAAATGCCCACGCATTGCGCGGGGCTAAAATTTCAGTAAATATTTAAAATAATAAATTTGATGAAGATTATATCATTTTGATGATCACTTCGATTTTTTAATCCTTATTTCATTCTCATGCTTACATCAAATACTGTAGATAAATTAAAATATATGTTTTCTTGAATTTTTTTTTTCTACATGACATATTTATGATAAGACAATAAAACATCTTTACTATTTATTTTCTTAACAAGTAACACAATTTATGTATTATGTTGGTATTTGTTAGATTTTACTTTCCTTTCCATTTGATTTTCTTTACATAATATCTTATAGATGAATTTTCTAGAATTGATGAAAGAATGTTAAAAAATCAATGATAAAAGAGTAGAGAAACAATATGACTTAAGATAGTCCAAAGTTCACTCCTAAAAGTGGTGTGACGCTGAAGAATATTTATGTTGAGGGCCTTTGTTGGGAGGTTTATATATATAAAACAAACAATATAAGGAATAAAATTGCTACAAAGTTATGTGGTGTGATATTATTGAACAAAAGATTTTTGTAGAGAATTAAATTTTCATTTAAAGGTATATATATACTGAACATTATATAATCCACATGAAATTGTGAATAAAAAATTAACAGATTTTTGAAATTCTTATGTGATTTAGGTAAATTACAAATGTGGGGGAATTATTCGGGAAATTCGAGTTATTCTTATTAGATGACACCTATCCAGCAACACAGATGAAGATCGTGGATTAAGATATAAGAATAAAGGGGGAGTCCGATCAGTGAGAATCTTAGGAAAAAGATTAGTTCAATCTAGTTGCAGCTACATTTAGAGAACCTAGAGTCCTACACGGCTCATCCACCCTCTGTTCCGTATAAAATAACCCCCAACCCTAGGAAAAGGGGCATGTAATTCTTCTTATTGTGAACTCATTAATAAGAAAGAGAGAAACACCTCATGGACGTAGGCAGATTGACGAACCATGTTTATTCTTATTTTGTGCAATTGTGTTTTGTTTTTCTTATTCGATTTTAGTTGTTTAGAATTAATATTTATAGGATTTTAACACCTACAATTGGCATCGTCTACGGGAAATAAGTTTATTTTTCTATGCTAATTAGAACCAATAAACAACTATGTCTCACCTGCACAGTGCACCTCCACCATTCAACGACAATCATCAGAATGGGCCTCCAGCACCTAGAGTGTGTTATGAGATTCACTCCAACATGAGTCTTAATGCACCTTATCGCCTTCGGGAGGAACACTCCGAGAAAAGTAGTGAATAACCTATATATACCTAGATCTCATGGTTGGTCGACACATACGGACAATGACTCTGTTTGTAAGAAAATGCCACACGCCTTTAAGAAGAAGATAGGGCCTGTCTACAACGTTATCTAGAAATAATAGAGCGAGATATCCACGGAGACAAATGCAAGAATCATTGCCGAACGCTTATCCCTTAGAAGAGTGAAACCCACAGTTGAAGAGGTAGTTCACGCCATAATCAAGAGCATTCAGCGCTCGGGAGTCCTCTGGCAAGATGAGATCAAGAGGGAGCACATCGTAGACACGATATTCGCAACCTCATTAGAAAGGAGATGAACTAAAAACCCTCTCATTGTGGATCTAGATCCACCCAAGAACTGTTCCGGAGGGCCCTCATCAGTCAAATGAGGTCCACTTTTCAAGGGCAGTTGAAGAACCAATACCTCTTAAAAAGTTTATAACTCATAGGTTTAAATTTTATGACAGAAAGATCGACCCCATTGACCATGTTCTTAAATATAGGCAGAATATGACCTTGTGGAACAATAAAGACGCTCTCATGTGCTGTATATCCCCTTCCACCCTAGGGGATATCGCACATAAATTGTTTAAAAAGCTACCACACGTATCAGTTAATAATTTGAATCTGTTTATGGAGGCATTTACTGCTCGGTTCATTACCACCAGTGCTCATCCTAAGCGAATGGATTCTCTCCTCACTATGAGTAAAAATCCCTAGGAAACCTTGCCTGAATAAGCTAGGCGATACTAGAAAACTTACAACGAAGTCAAAAATTGGTCCAAAAAGGCCGTTGTGTCCTCGTTCAAAATCGAATTACCTAGAAACTCTATGTTGCACCAGTCTCTTACTTAAGAAGGTGGCGAACACCATCGAAGATCTCATGTCACGATGGATGGTTATTTGTAGTGGATGATGGTTTTTTTATTTACATTATTATTTATGCATTAAGATATTATATCGCTTTATTGTATGTATGGTTTTATTTTGTTTCATATTTTTACTTGTTGGGATAGTGATACTGAGAATGAAATCATACTAGATTCCTATTTAATTTTAATAGAGGATTGATCATACGATATTAGAATACGAGGGGTGTCACAGTCGATATCAGAGCATCACGTTCTAATGTCCTTAGGATCTCTGCAAACTTTCTATGTAGTTCACATTGTGTTTCTTTGATATATAGCCCTATGATTATGACTGTTGTTTCGTAATTACGCATTTACATTCTTCTTCTACTGTATATATTCAATTAGAATCTCATAAAATTTTTGTTTGGTTTCAGATGCCAAACACCAAGAGATGGGGACTAGCTCATGCAGTGAGGAGGACCGCAGGAGGGGAGGCTCAGCAGGAGCCGCATGCGACTCAGAGGACTGTGACCGCGATAGAGGTCTCAGCCATATTAGAAAGGGCAATAAACACTTCCATAACCATCATGTCACAACATTTTCCCCAGGCATAACCACAACCACCGATGACTGCACCAGTACAGACTCACCCATTACCGTTCGTGTGGGAGCGAGTCAGTGAGGAATTTTAGAATGGATATCCGCCAGAATTTTAGAGCGGTGCATATGTAGTAGCAGCGAACCAATAGAAGAAGGATAACCAAAGTCATATTCATATAGTTGAGTGCAGTGACACTTAGAAGCATGTACTAGCTACATTTAACTTAGTTGGGGCAGCTCTATAATGGGAGTTAGTTACCACGCCAGAGGAGAGTGATGTTATGACTATTAAGGAGTTTTGGGTGCAGTTTGACAATAAATTCTTTATGTCCACTGTACAGACATAGATGAGGAGGAGATTTATATATCTCATGCAGGAGGTTCGAACAGTGGTCGAGTATGAAAAATATTTCACTCGCTTGATGAACTTTATGCCAGATGAAGTGAACACTGATAAGAAGAGGATTCTCATGTTTATGGACAGGCTTACTTGGAGGATCCACCAGTATTTATTGGGGAACCAGACATTTAGGACTTATACTAATATCGTTAATGCCGCGTTGCTTCATTGTTGAGACCATCGCTTCCATCTGAAGGGATTAAAGAGGATAGGAGAGTCGAGCCAACAGGGCAAGATTAGGGGCAGTGGTGCTAGAGGGGCGCCGTAGCAGCCGGGGAGGAAGTAGAAGGGGGTTCCTAGTAGGGGGACTCAGATAAGAAGTTTAGGCCGAGTGATGGTAGTTTCAAGTAGGTTCATCAGGTCTAGCAACATGCTCCTCAGGGCCAAGATAGCCAATTGGAGGCCAACAAGGCCGTGGTTATTAGGTCCAGCCTCTCCAGGGCCACAGGGTGGCAAATTTGATGGGGAGATGTTTCGTGTGTTGGGAGCAGGGCCAATGTAAGGATGGATAACCCGAACCGTAGGATCCTCGCCCCGACCCAACCCTAATGGGGCGGGTTTTAAAATTTGATTAATGAGTTATGAGCGGGTGTGGGTTTAAAAAAATCCATTTATTAAATGGGGCAGGTTAGGAGTTCATTTAAATAAAACCACCTTGCCCCGTTTAACTTAGGCCTACATAAATCCCCTTCATATGTATTTTAATTACAATTAAACCATACACACACACACACACACACACACACACACACACACACACACACTAAAAAAACCTTTATATGTATGTTAATTAAAAAAAATATCTATGCGGATACATGGATTGACAGTTAATGGATTGTCTCACATATTACAATATGAACAATTGTAGACCTATAAGACTATAATGTAATGTTTTTAATTTTACTATTTTTAAGATTAACCCGACCCGTAGGATCCCCAAGCCACCTCATTTATTAAATGGGGCGGGCTAGGAGTTAATTTAAATAAAACTACCCCACCCTACCCTGTTTATTAAATGGGGAGGGTTAGGATTTTTAAAACCCTCCCCAAACCCGCCCCGTTGAGATACCTAGCCACATGTGATGTGTATGCTCGATAAGGTCTAGAGTTCAGTAACAGGTTGCCCAGCCAGGGTAGCAGCTATCGCAGCTTTCAGCCCCACCACCAGTTCCAGTACTGCCTCCGCAAGGGCAGTTGTAGTTTGAGTGCGTTTATAACGTCTGTGGACCATTTTTGCCGCCAGCACCGCTAGCAATTGGGGGTATCTTTTCTATCCATTGTCACATAAGGCGGTTATTATTTGACACAGGTGCATCACACTCTTTTATTAGCATTAGATTCGCACGTGAGACGGGTTTAGTGGATACAATGTCAGATATTATTATGACCATAGATTCACCGTTAGGTAGCAGGTATCTCATACGTTCCATCTGTAAGGGAACATTGGGAGGTTATGCTTACTCTCAGATCTGCTCATTTTAGAGATGTAGTAGTATGATGTTCTCCTGGGTATAGACTGGTTAGCGACGTGTGTAGAGATTGTGGACTGCTACACTAAGACAATCGTGTTTGCTATTCCAGTGCATGATATGTTTCTTATGGTGATGCCTCATCTGGAGAGAGGTTAAGCACGCATTTGTATTATATCGAGGAGGAGACTTCAGAGAGTATAGGCGTCTTGCTAAATTTTTTCTCGGTAGTTAGGGATTTTGCTGATGTATATCAGGAGATAACAAGGTTATCGTTGAGTCAAAAGATTGAGTTTGTGATCAACTCAACATCGGGGACTAGGCTGATAGTGCGAGGTCCATATAGTATGACTCCTTTAGGGATTCTGGATTTAAGATATCATATTTAACAGCTTTTGGCGTAGGGTTTTATCCATAGGAGTACATTACCTTGAGGTGTTCTAGTGCCGTGTCTTGGCCCAGTAGATAACGATAACTGACTAAGATAAGTGATAGAGTATCGAGAGGGTTCCTTGTTGGATTTCTCTTGCTAGATGTCCCATGCATGAGGCTTAGTAAGTGTTGGCAGTTAAGGGACATTTGGGATTTAGGACATTGGTTTCATAAGTTAGGCATTACATGTGTAAAATGTAATGCATCGAGCATCGAGCATCGAGCTATTATATGATTTAAGGCCAACGGAGCCAAGGAGTGCAACGTCGAAAGAACTTGGGGATATTTGCACCACTGGTTGCATAAGTGGGGCAATATCAAAAAGACTTGAGTCGCAAGTACTAAGGTAATTTATTATACCTTTACTTAATTTTGAGATGTATACGTGTTGGATTGGTGATAATTGCATATTATCACATGGTATAAGGTGTATAGGTGCCATAGTCAGTTTGATATGCAATATCATCCGGGAAAGGCTAACGTGGTGGAAGATGCGTTGAGTAGTATGAATATAAGGTAGTTGGAGACAGTGTAGAAGGTGAAGTGGGATAAGATTTGTTAGGAGGAGGTAGTCCGAGCCTATATGGCAGTGATGACCATCTCACCCGAGATTATTTAGAGGGTTGTGAAGGCATGTGTAGGGGATCTTTCTTATCAAAAAAGGATAAAACAATTGTTATCAGGCAGAGAGGAGTCTTATCGGTCAGTTCTAAGGGTGGCTTACACCTCAATAGGAGGTTGATTATTCCAGGTGATGAGGGATTACGGTGAGCAGTTATGGAGGAGGCGCATGGGTCACGATTCTCGATGCATCCTGGAGGGGATAAAATGTATAAGATAGGATGAGGAAATATTAGTGGGTTTGTATGAAGCGGGATATATCAGGGTTTGTATCTAGGTGAACCACTTATTAAACAGTAAAGGTTGATCATCAGAGACCAACCGGGGTTTTACAGCCGTTGGAGATTTCGATATGAAAATGGGAAATTATATCAATGGACTTCATCACGGGATTATTAACGTTGTGAAGGGGTCATGAGTCCATCTAGGTTAATATGGATTGATTGAATAAGGTAACTCACTTTGTACGTGTTTGGGTGGAGTACACGATAGGGCAGTATGTCTAGCTTTTCATAATAGAGATAATAAGAGTTCAAGGGGTGCCGCTCAATATTGTTTTGAATCGAGATGAGATCCTTATGTCCCACTTTTGTGAGAGTTTTCAGGAGGCGATGGATACGGAGTTGCATTTGAGCACGGTGCATCACCCGTAGATCGATGGGTAGACGAAGAGAGTGAATAATATTTTACAGAACATGCCGAGGATGCGTATGTTGGATTTTAAGGGTAACTGGGAGCAGTAATTACCTTTGGTAGAGTTTGTGTACAATAACTCGTACGAGTTTACTATTAGGATGGCACCATGTGAGGCTTTGTATAGGAGACCTTGTTGTTTGCCCTCTGGTTGGTTAGAGATGGGGAAAAATAGGCTTCTCGAGCCAAACATGATTTAGTATATGTTGGCATGGATTGAGTTAATTAGGAGTTGTATTTGGGTCACTCAGGACCGACAGAAGAGTTGTGTAAATGCAAATCAGAGACACCTGGAGTTTGACACGGGTGATTAAGTGTTTCTATGGGTATCTCTCATAAAGGGAGCAATGCGGTTTGGGAAGAAGGGGAAGTTGGCACCTAAGTATATGGGGAATTATCCCTTGATTGAGGGGAAAGGGCCGGTTGCGTATAGGATCGTTTTACTAGAGCATTTGCAGTGAATTCATGATGTGCTTCATTTGTCGTCGTTGAAGAGGTATTTCACGGATGAAATGGCTTACCAGCATATAGTTCTAGAGACAATAGACTTACAGCCATATATTTCTTATGAGGAGGCACCTGATGGCATTTTGGGCCATAGCGAGTGGGAGTTTCGATCAAAGGCAAAACCATTAGTGCGTGTGCATTGGCACACCATAATGTTTACGAGTCGACATTAGAAAGCGAGGATGACATGGAGTAAAATTATTCAGAGCTCTTTATGGTAGGAACATTCAAATTTTGGAGACGAAATTTTGTTATTATGGGGAGAATGTAATACCTCGTACTTTTATGAGTACTTAATTTTCAGATGTGCATGGATTTATTAATTTAATTGGGGAAATTAAATTGGTTTCGATATATATTAATTAGCAAGATAAGAATTAATATTTATTTTATTATCATTTACTTGATTGTAATAAGTAAATAAAGATGTGATTTATCTTATGTCGTTTATGAGTGAAAATCGACGTTTCTTATGTTATGTCGATAAAGAGTTACATCAACATATTTATATGTTTTATAGGCGATGTGTACTGTACACACGTATCAGTCCTGGCTAATGAGAAGTAGGCGTATTATTAATTAGGTGACTCGAATGACCTTTTTGAGCGCATCGGTGATCCAGAATGGGTTGAACTAGTCCAGAATAGGTACCAAAGTGTCATAATTGGATTCTGGGGACTTTTTAGACGTAACAAGACCCATATGGGGGTATAGTGATCTTTTCACACCTAGGGTTTAACCTAAAAATGGTATTATGGTATAATTACTAGGTATTTAAGGATTTAGCACACTTTTTAATCTCTGCATAATTGTGCTTAAGGGAGAGTTTAAGAGAAGAAAAAAGAGAAGAAAATGAGCGAAGAACTTGGAGAAGAGAAGAGGAAATCTTCGGATTTAAATAATCCCTACGTAACGTGAATTCGAATTCAGATCCTTAAAGATAAGTGTTTACTTGTTTCATATTGCAAACTTTAGTAGTTAATTACATTCATAGTTGATGGGCCAAATCTGGGATTAAAAGATGTAACTTTAAGAGTTAAAGTAAAGAGATTTAATTTGTGATTGACATCTGATTGTATTTGATAATTGAGTGATGATGAATATGTATAAATTTCATGATTAAATTCTAGGATTACAAGTATGAACATGTAGAACATTGACAGGGTGTTAGAATCAATGAAAATTCGAGTTTGATTAATTATGGGTTGGTTCAAATTGATTAATGATTAGGAATCCTAGGGTTTTGATTATGGATTCGGGTATATTTTGGAGTTATAATGTTTCTGAGTTGGATAGGTATTGATGTGGACTATGAATTTGATGATTTGGGAGGCTTGGGACCTCTATTGAAGGTTTTTAGAGGTGAAAAATCGAGGAAGAAGACGATTGCCATCCTAACAAATCGAACCAGTTCGTTGGGGGGGGGGGGGAATTGGTTCGGTCTTCCAAGCAAACCGAATTGGTTTGCTGGCCTGCCTAGATTTTATTTATGTGTTGTTTGGACTTGTTAGACCTTGAGAATGAGCATAGGGGCTTTCGGGGTAGAGTAGGACTACTAGAAAATATTTCTAGGATTTGGTACATGTGTTAGGCCAATGGTTAGATGGAATCGGGCGAAACGAACCAAGAATTCAAGTGAGTGAACAGCTATATGTATAATTAGGAAGTCGGTCAGGACTTCGAGATTGATATACTAGTACGCTATGGGATTTTTGTACGAGGTCAGTACTTTATATATAACTTGTTTGTATTGAACATACCTACTCGGTAGTGCTATCGATATAAGGTTGCACGTACTGGGAAGTCCACCTTGGCATTGATCAATTGGTGTTGGATTGATTCCCAAGTTATAGTACTATTTTATGGCCACTATCCATGTGTGAGGATCGGTGTTGGTTTGGAGATCGATGGGGTGCAATGTGGAATGTTTGCGATTCCCTAGACATATGTTTAGGACAGTGTCCGTTGTTTGCATTTACGTTTAGGTTTGGTGTTAAGATTTCGACCCAGTGGCTCAGTGTGATGCATGATATGTCTAGAGCCTGATAGCACATGAGGGATGCATTCGCAAGGTTTCAGCTCTCGGGATGCGGTTATACGTATATAGCGAGTGATATATATGTATTCCTACAAGATGTGATGTGTATATCTATTTATAACAAGGGCGTGGTTATGTTATCAAATTGTGAGAATATTTGTTTATAGCACAAGTGTAGTTATCATATTATAGTGTGTGTACATATATTTATAGCAAGTGTGTAGCTATGTTATTGTTTATGAAAGTATATATGGTGAGGGTAGCACATGGTTAGCTAGTGGTGACGAGTAGAGGGATGGGCTTTGATAGTGGTTATTGTCATAGTTAGGCTGGGTAGCATAATTAGGATAATAAAATGAATGCGCTAGGTGTACAGTGTAGATGAGAGGTGAGGTTTTGACTCATGTGAGTGCGACCAGTTAATTAATTACGAAATTAATAGCGCATTGTCGTTAAGAGATGAGGTTTTGACTCATGTGGGTGCGATCGGTTAATTAATTATGAAATTAATACACTACATGTTTTAGTTATTTAAAGCACTTGAATAATTGCAAAATATTTTCAAACATTTTCGAGTTTTGAATTGCGAGCAAATCTATATTCTTATTTTGTCAAAACCCCAGGTGTGCAGCAGCAACAGTGACAACAGGGGTAGTTCTTTCATACTATTGCAAGCAGTAGCTGTGGATGCTGCTAGATTTGATTGTATCCGCTTCAGTCATTTTTATCTAAATAGGATGCAGAAAGTGTGTGTTGTGTGTGTACCTACGACTCAAATACAAGACAAATCCTCAAGTAATAGCTGGTAAGTCGGGGTCTAATTCTTAGGGAATAGGTCGTAAAACGATTGACGAGATAAGGGTTGGCTTCTAAGATGCAATTTCAACTCATGAAATAAAGAAAAGGGGAATTTTGTTTTTCGGGAAAATTTCTATTCGGCTACAAAAAATAGGCTAAGTGAAGGCGAATTTAAACTAATGAAAGCAAGAATTTGAAATTTTGTCACTTTTGGGAGAAATGGAGTTGGGATCCAATCCCCCGAACCGTAGGAAATCTCTGCTAAATATAAAATAATCAAAAACTATTTAATTAATTAAAAAGAAGACACAAACTAGTTCGAAGTACGAAACTTGTGCGGGTGTTAATTCTCATAATATTTAGTCAACAAATAAATTAATGTGAATGATATAACTACCGACGCATATTGTATTCTTAAACAATCCGGTTGCCTTTGAAAAATGGAGTTAAGATTTCCATGATATTAGTCCTGATAAAAGTATCAAACTCTATAATTAATTATGTAATTATTTTGAATTTTATATTTAACTTCAAAAACCTAGGTTGGGTTCATGTTCCCCAACTCACTATGAGTTTAAATACACAATAAATTGATCTCTACCCAATTAATCATTGTAGTGCAAATAAGCATGATTGAAATAACAATAAAGATGAGATGAAATTTTATTATGAACTTGAAGAAAACAAATCTCATGCAATGAAATCACACCAATTGAAGAAAACTGGAAAAAATGTATCTTGGATTGATATAATAATGAAAGATGTTAAACTTTTTCTCCAATAAATTCTTATTCATAAGTTGCCTAACTATGACTCTAACTAGGTTAATTAGACTCCCATTGACTCAAAACATGTGCCAAAGTTTGGCCAAAGTAGTTTAGATAGACTCAAATTACTCTAGCAAAAATTCGAGAAGAGATAATAATTCCCTCCTGGGACCGAACCGATAGGCGAACCGAACCCACAAGGGACAAATCGATTCGCTCACTAAACCGATTCGGTCAGGTTCTCTGCCTAAGATTTTCCATTTTCTTCTTATTTTTAGTTTGCCCCCCGAAATTCTTCTCAACTTTGAATAATCGTGACTTATTCACCGTAGCTCGGATTGAGGTGCCATTTCTTTCAGTATTCCAGTGACTTCTAGATCTTTAACTTTTCTTTTGTCTCCTCATCCAGGTATTGGATGAAAAATTATCAACTGCCCTTAACTTTCCTTTCTTGCAATTCTTTCACCATTTTGAATGTTCTCTTCCATTGAATTGGACGATTTACCTTTGAAACACAAGAAAAATACATACAACACAAAGTACTCACCAAAAAGCTTTATAACACAATTATGAGATATATCTAGGATAAATGCAATGTTCAAGACCGTAAAAATACCAAAATTAAAGGGATAAATATGGAATATTTTTGCCTAATCATGTTGTGACACACACATTTATGGTGGCTTGAGGGGAATTCACCATCACTCTACAAGATGTGGTTGAACTATATAATTTAGATACATATAACTCTTTTAATCGCATGTCTATTAATACTGCAGAGGAGAAAGAACGCACCGTGCTAGATCAGCTTGCTCATGAGTGTATTGGTAACGCAACGAAATCTACCTTTGGACAATTTATCAAATACTTGTACATGTTATATGTCAAGCTCACTCAAGTTCAGAAGGAAAAAAGAGTTATACAAGATTGGTAGTTTGGTGAAGGTAAGGTCAGCGACTCTGAACTATCTGCATTCCTCATCTGCTTGTTTCCATGTTCTTTATCCCTCAAAAGCCCAATGATCAGCTACACAGGGACTTGGTGGCTATCACTATAGGGTTGGCTCGTGGAGTCAACATCCCTCTTGAAAAAATAACTCTTCGATATTTTTACACCTAGTTGGATAGGCGTTACCATGACATGGCATGCTCTGTTGGCCATTTTGACGTGTCTAACTTTTCTAACACTATTCTGTTAATGGGATTTCTATATGCAAGGTTCCACTCTCTTACCCTCAAAACTCAGCCCATTATAATTCTTCCTCTAAGGAGTCTACTCATAATGCAATGGAACAAAAATCAAAGTAAAAAGGCACTCTTGCCTTTGTTGATGATTTGAGGTGCTTCGAGTTTCGTCCTTATGTTGGAGAGGCCAATGCAAATTTCAAATTGAACTTCCTAAAGATGATCCTTTTATTTTGGCCATCGAGGATGCTCCCATGGTTGAACCACAAGCTTCTATTGAGTAAGCAAACAGTCATTTACCCTTATACATAATTCTAGTTGTTGATGAGGTAGTTGATTTAACTCTTTTAATTCTTTTTGTGTAAGAAACATTATTATTATTATTATTATTATTATTATTATTATTATTATTATTATTATTATTATTATTATTATTATTATTATTATAACCCTCTTGGTTATAACATAACGAAAATCCTCACTTGCATGGTGATTTACTCCATCAAAGCTTGAAATGCTCACGAAAAATTTCTCACCTGCTTGGTATTTTACTCTCTTAATTAAGTAATGTTTTCTCAAAAATTTATCATCTTCTTGGTGCTTTACTCTCTTAATTGAGTAATGTTTTCTACAAAATTAGTCACTTTCTTAGTGATATACTTTGCTTGGGAAATATTTCTAAGTAAACATGGGCAAGATTTCTCTAAAGATGCAAATGCTTGGTAACTTAGCTCAAATCATGCTAAGATTTTCTCGTTTTATCTGCTTGGTAAAAAAATCGTGCTAAATTTTGGCTAACTCATTTTGTGTTCTCTCATTTTGTATCCTGTGAGAGAAAATGCTCCTACTAAGGTATCTCAGGCACCACCAACGTAGATTATCATGCACATTTAACCAATGGAGGTTGATCTTATTGTGGAAGATCCTTTTCAAGCAGATTCCTTTGGTGAAAGTTATCATGGTTCCACGAACAACGTAAACGAGGATGATAATTAATCTATTTATGGGGTTCCAATGCCCAACATTGCCCCCTGCTGAGTTCTGTTAGTAGTTCTACAACACTGCATATTCATTCAAGATTGTCATCACACTCTGGTTCAATGCACAATCCAAACTCATATGGACACTTTCACATTGGAATGTATAAGGCCAAACAAAGTGGTTATAGGTTATAGGATCCAAGGCATGGCAAGAGTTTTAGCTAAAATTGTTAACACACTAATTTATGCCTTAAATAGAGCAACCTTGAACCAACACTTCAGAAATCTCAAAGCCTAGCTGAAGGATGGTTTTAGCTTCACATGGATTAACAACAGCCTGAAATACCTCAAGGATGCCTAAATGGCAACTGATTGTGACCACTATCTGAAGAATATTGAGGATTTAAAGTTGAGGAAGGAAAATTAGGTGAGCAAGTATTTCGTGTTGAAGAGTGTAAAAGTAAACTAATAGAAGCCGAAGAAGCTTTAGATAAGGCCTTGAGAGAGCTTGAAGCTGATAAAAAACTAAAGGCTGAAGTAGAATATCATATCGCTGCCATAAATGAGTATCAACATGTTGTTGCCAAAGATGTATCTTCTTCACTTCCCAAGGGATATTTCACTTCTCCCGTGTAAGGAAAAATTTATGATAGAATAAATTTGTATATATTTGAGCTTATTTATTGCTTGGTCAAAACCTTTGTATCATAGGTTAGGACTTAAGTGTGTTTACCCTTTCAAGCCTGTTACATGTTTGATTGAAGATGTAGCGGCTAAGATATCATGTTCAAAACATCGTGTCGAGTTTTGTGCCTTGTTTTATCCTTCATATTCCAAGGATCTCGCAAGTATGAATGCATAAATATATTGATTCTTGGATATATTACTTGGAAGTTGTTTTCATAAAAATGTTTAAAGTTACTTCGAAAATATTTTTAGAAAAATTTTCCACGTCGTTCTAACGATATTGCATATGTCGTTCGAATGAGCCTTTGTACCTCGTTAGAATAGGTTTCAACGAACTTCAAATGAGATTATTTTATCCTTCTCTGTTTTTTCATTGGATATGTCATCAGAAGCTGGTGTAGACAAGATCAGGTGCTTCGTTTGAATGATATGGACCTCGTTTGAACGAGCCAACACATTTTTTAAATCAAAATTAATTTTTCGGCCTTATCTCATTTTTTGAAAACCTATTATAAATAGGACTTCGGAGCAGTAGTTTTCTAAGAGATTTTTTCTTTCTTTTTTAGTTCCCAAACTCTTCCTAAAAGTCTTCGTGTTTATGTGATCATTTATGATCAAGTTTTTCAAACCCAAACTCGATTTACACCCAATCGTTTTGAGATCCAAGTGTTTCATCATATATATGATATGAAATCTAGTTTGTGAGCACTAAGGTTTATTCTCCTCATCATGTTGAGAATTATTTTGTACGGTGAACTCCATATCTGCTGTTTATGTACGGTGGAATCCGTGTTGTGGTATTGTGGTGAAGAAGCAATGGACTTCGTTCTCCAATCCATAAACAGTTGCTGAGGCTTATTAGGCATGTGTGGTGTCACACGCTATAGAAGATGCGTGGGTGGAATCCTACATGTCATTGTGCGGAGATTGAGGAACAAAGAGCATCAAGGATTGCATGGGCGCTGAGTCTGTGTTGTAAGTCTATTGTTGCGTCCTTTATAAATCCATACATAATGAATTTGCGTGGTTGGGTCATCCGAGATTTTTCCCATGTTGGGTTTTCCTCAAATATCGGACGTTTGGTTTGATTTACTTATTTTATCCCGCACTCACTGAGATTCATGTTTATGCTAAGATAAATTTGGTTAACTATTTATCACAACAGTTGATTTAAAACTTGTGTTAAGATTAATTTGGTTTAACTTGTTTAATTGAACTTAAATTTGAGAAAATTTAAAAATAGTGGTTTTCTTGGTTTCTTTACCCTTTTGCCATATACTATAACCCTATGGGGCTTTCAAGTGGTATTAAGGCGGTACACTAAGTTATTGTGTTAGATTTGAGTTTAGGCTTCAATCCTAACTATTTTTAATGGAGGGTGAGTCGCTTTCTAGGCCATTGATGTTTGATGGGTCTAATTACCCGTATTGAATAGTGCGTATGAAGTCAACACTTAATACGATAAATGATCGGGTATGATTAGTTATTGTTAAGCGATGGTCCCTACCCACATCCTTTGTAGGTGATTGAAGAATTCCCAAACCTATTGAAACCTCGAGTGAAGATGAGCATAAAATGTCCAACTATAATTTATTTGGCCTAAATGCTTTATTTCATGAGGTCACCATAAATGTTTTATCGTATTATGACATGTGAAACATTTAAAGAGACTTGGGACGTACTCTAACTCACTCATGATGGTACTAGTGTTGTTAAGGCTTCTAAACTCCAAAACCTCGCCACTCAGTTTGAAACCATTAGGATGGATGATATTAAAATCTTGTATAAGTTCTATGCTAGACTGTCAAATATTGTGAACTCGTCTTTTAACTTGGGAGAGAAAATACCCGAATCTCGAGTAGTAAGAAAATCTTAAGGTCCTTACCTGAAATATTTAATTCAAAAGTGATAGTTTTGAATTGCTTGGGTACGTTAGACTCTACAAAACTCGATGAGCTTATGGGTGCTCTTCAAACTTCTGAGCTTGACATATTTTTCTCGAAAAAGATGAAGAAAGATAAGGGCATTACTTTGAAAGCCTGAAATGAGGAAACACATTCTCGAATAATGAGTATGACATCGATTCTAATGACATGTCTATGTTTTCTAAGAAGTTCAGAAAATTTCTTAAGTTTAATAAAGAGAATTATAAGTATGATGAAAATAAATTTAAGAAGTCTAAGTTTAACAAGGCTGTGAAATTTCTTAAAAATCATAATAATAATTTTAAGAGGGATGAGTCAAATAGATTTTGGGGTTGTGAGGGTTACGGCCACGGGACAGGTGATTGTCCCACTAAACTAAGGAAGGAAGGAAAGAAATCGATTGCATACATTGTCACTCTTAGTGATAGTTATCCGTAAGAGGAACTCGATTCCTCCTTTAAGTGCAACTACACTGCGTCCATGGCTAGTAATGTGATCTTTGATGAAAAATCTTTTGATGAAGATTATTTTAAGCATGAAAATTCCTAGGCAATTATTTGTGATTCCCAAGTGAGTGACTGTGGAGTGAGTGGAGAACAACAAGATGATGATGATGATGAGGAGGAGGAGGATGAGGATAAGGAGGGGAATGAACTTCAAGTTGCCTTCCGTGAGTTGTATGCGGAGACGATGAAATTAAAAATGGTTAACTTGAAGTTGAAATCGAAATTGAAAGAACATGGCATATGTAATGATGAGAGTATTTTTATTGATGATCTTATGGAACATGAGAAGACTCTTAGGGAAAAGCTCTCACTTGTTGAGGGGGAGCGAGATAACCTTGGGGGTTAATAGAGATTTTAAAGAATGATTCCCTTATTTTTTATGAGTCTCGTCGTATGTTCGAGTTTAGGATTGTGGAGTTTGAGGAGAGATTGATAGACTTGAGTAATGTCAAATTTGATTTGGAGTCTAGATCGAAAAAGTTATATAAAATGTTAGGCATCGTCTGAATCAAAGATGACCATTGTGGAATTAGCTTCGATTATCCAAATGCTTATGCTATTAAAGCCAATACCATGCTTTTGAGAGTGTCAGACTTTGCTAGGAATGTTAGAAAAGGTCAACCTAAGGGTAACATTCCTCATGTCTACACGTAAACACATTACAGAAGGAAATGTCACCTTAGGAATTTTTGCATCGATCTTATAACTGGTCCTAGGAAGTCTAAGACTAGGGTCACCGAGGTTACCAAAACTCGAGAGCGTCACGTTTCACCTATGTGGGTTAGGAAATCTGATTTAGAGGCTTTAAATATTAGACTAGTTGATTCTCGAATACTTGCACATGATACTTCTCATGTTAAATCTAGTGGTCGATTGTGTTTGCATATTTTCATACACTAACATTTGTACTTCATGTTATAAGTGTTTGAAAGTTATATAGCGTTTAAGACTTTTGTATTTTGATTTTCCTTCTTGAATTTTTATTGTGAAAAATAAAATAAAAAATATATTGTTTGTCTTTTGAGTTTTGTTTTCATGTGGTGTCTTTCGAAAAAATGATTAAAAACTAAAAAAATCGTTTATGTGCAATTTGGTTTTACACATTTTATGTGATATATTGGTGTGTTTACATCCACTTCATTTCATGTTTCTAAGCGTCTAAAACTTTTTATTATTATTCCAATGCTTAGATTTTTCTTAATCAGGCTTGCATAAAGTAGTTTGAAAATAACTTGCTTAATGGATTCACTTTGCATATGCTTCCGCACACACATGCATGAGATCTTTTGGGTTTTAACTTCATATTTTACATGAGCTAAGTGAGACGTTATCCTAACAATATTATCATATATATATATATATATATATATATATATATATATATATATATATATATATATATGTGTGTGTGTGTGTGTGTGTGTGTGTGTGTGTGCGTGTGTGTGTGTGTGAAGGCGTTGCCCGTGAATTTTCTATTTCATTGAAAAATGTGAGTGTGCACCGGAAAGGGCTATAAAGGGAGAAATAGTCCTTACGTGAAAGACCACCATTTCCAAGAAACTAAAAAATTAAGAGGAAAATAATAAAAATTACTTTCAAGACCAAATTTGTTTCATTAGTTCTTCAAAATTGTTATCTTCAAAAAATTAAGAGTGAAAAAATGATATATCTATAATTTTGAGGGTATTATAAG
This sequence comes from Sambucus nigra, assembly GCA_949130495.1. Lineage (NCBI taxonomy): Eukaryota > Viridiplantae > Streptophyta > Magnoliopsida > Dipsacales > Adoxaceae > Sambucus > Sambucus nigra. Next base: position 275,151,330 of record OX422216.1, on the reverse strand, counting down.
TTGAAGATCAATGGGTTTGTACAATGAGTCCTACTAACTTAATGTATGATTCTATTTATAGACACCCCATCCTAGGACCCCACTAAGCACTTCCTTAGGTCCCTAACACTCATTCATTCACCATAAACACTAGGTCATACTCCGAGTATCGATCTAGAGGCCACCGGGCACTCCCGAGCCACATTTCACTTTTGTCAACTCTCTCACTTGAGTGGAAGCTTTGTGAATATTCTAAGGGCTCTGAATACCCTTTCCAACGATCATCCCAATGTGTGAATTGGACTTATGGTTCGAACAAACGATCTATTTCACTACCAAAAACTGATCTGGAGGCCACTGAGTGCTCCTGGGCTCGTTTGACTCCGGTCAACTCTCTCACTTGAGTGGAAGATCAATGAATATTCTTAGGTTTCTAAATACCCTTCCAATGATCAATCCCATGCGCGAATTGGACTTACGATTTGGACGAATGGTCCATTTTAGTCCAAAAATTGATTTAGAGGCCACTGAGTGTTCCCGAGCCCCGTTTGACTCCAGTAAACTCTCCAGCTGAATGAATATTTGAAAGGATATGGATTACCTTTCTAAAGTTCTGTCCTGTCCACAAATAAGTCTTATGATACGGACGAACGACCCATTTTACTCTGAAGGGTCACCAGGTACTTTCGGTCCCCGTTTGACCTTGGTAAACTGTCTGAACCAAATGAAGCTGAATGAAATCTGTAAGGGCACTAGATACCCTTTAAAATATTTCATCTTGTTCGGGAATCGGCCTTACATTTCGAATGAATGATCCGTTATCCTCTAAAAACTTCTTGTCTAGTGACCATTATGCGCTTTCGGGCCCTGTTTGACCTTAGTCATTTCACGAACCCGGGAGTGGCTCAATGGATTCTTAAATGGCTCTGAATATCCTTTTCTAACGGTCTATCTCGTGCATAATTCTGACTTATGATTTGAATTTTACGACCATTTTTTTAAAAAACCTGTTTTGGACTACCAAATGTCACCTCAAGGACCCTACCTATCGGTAGTGTTCTTGAGGTGCTATGCCGATAGGCAGTTTTAGACCCCTTCCCATCGGAACTCCCTTGGTCTTATAAATAGATGACATGGCCTCACTTTGAAAGAAACCCATGAACATCCCTCTCAGCAATTTAGAAAATATTCTCTCGAATTCATAGTTACTCCTTTTCCTAAAAAAAATCATTTTTCCACATTCCATTCCATCACTTTCTTATCTCACTTGGTAAATTCCCCTACCTCTCCATACCACTTTCATACCATTTCTAGATCAGCATATCTACATCCAATATCAACATTAAGAGTTTATAAGGAGGTCCAATTCTCCACCCTTATCTTTAATTCTCTTATTTTAGTATTATTTGCTTTAAAACTACTTTAGGATTTTTCTTTCATTACATCACATATATTAATCCCAAACCTTTATTAGTAGTATTTTCACATATTCTATTTCCATAAAAAAATCCAAAAAGAAGAAAAAAGGGTTTATCTATAAATTCCAAAAGAGGGATTCTTACCTTACATTCTCACTCTTAAAGCACATTTCTCTCAACACACGCACATAAGAGAAATCCCCCATTTGGATGTATGGATTGGACCCCGCCCTATGCTACTTTGATCTAAGTGGACTGTGATTACCCATGTGATACATAGGCATCTTGGGTTAATCCCGAGATTCGAGTCCTCCTTTAATCATGTTTATAATATTTCTTTCATATCATATTCTTTATGAGTTCTTATTTTTACATGCTTGTGTTTCATTCGATATACACATTTGCTCTTTCATAGTGACTTGTGATATGACAAACACTCATATTATATTTTGAATTATTATTTTCGGGAACACTCCAAAGGATGAATTCACACCATCCTTTTCCATGACGCGAGTTGAATGATTCCATTCTTCACCTATATTATGCATACGGGCACACACTTCACGAAATCTAACATAAGAAGATTAACACATGACTATAAGAGATTGAAAGGGCGGAATTGGTTCCTAACAACTTCCTATTCCATAACTTAGTCCCCGATCCTTCGAACTACATGGTTTCATAAGCATCAGTATTGTCCTTGATGAAGTTCTCTCGAGGCGGAGATATTTCTTTTTCCTATTTTGTGTAAAATAGGTTGGAGACTCTATCCCAACACATTACCCCCCACATTGACGACGATCGAGTTACCCAAGAAAGGGCGCAACCTCGCGTGTGCATCGGAGGGAATCCAAAAGGGAAGTCTCGGGATGGACACACTATTCATTTGAGAATCATCAATATTTTCTAAGCTAGTGTGTATTGTGTTTTTTTGTCCATTACGAGTTCACTTTATCTGTCACTATCGAGCTAAATATTTGTTTGATAAAGTTAATGCATTCAAATGGAATTCCTTGGACATTTTTGAGTGATTGGGTTATAATTCTTTTGTTAATAGTTAACGGCACTTCACTCCGTTTACCACATGTTTGTTTAGACATATCGATACTATGATAGTGCGAAAAACTTATATGTTTTGTGTCTTGTTTGTGGAGTTTATATATATATATATATATGCCTGTGTGTCATTGATATTTTTTTGCATATTTATATATATGGTATAGTTTTATTTTGAGTCTTTGCATTTTCATTGAATCCATGCATATCACATATTTCGTTTTAGTTTCAAGTGGTTTCAAATTGGTATGCTATATGATCATATTGGTATCTCTTGTTTCTTGTTTACATCGATATCTCATGCTTCATATCATATTTAAGTTGGTATCATTTTTGCATCAAAATTGGTATTAATTAACTATTGCTTGGATTATTTGTGGTTGTGTTGTCGAGTTGTGTTTGTCATTTCTTGTTGCACTTTACAGCACTGCATGATATACTTTTTTTTCCTTTATGCATACCAATGTTTATTTGGGATAGATTTGGTTATATTGGGGAGAAGTGGTTTTATTATGTGTATTTATCTTTGTCTATTCCTAAACTAAAAGTGAGAGAAATGGTATCTCAATCTTTGTAGTCTGGAAGAGATTTTTGCCTTAGGGGGAGACGTCCTAACTTAGGCAGAGATTGTTAGACAAAGGGGAGAGGTTATTCTTATGTAGATTTATATTGTTATATATTATTTTTGCATTTGAAGGTGTGTTTAAGTGTGAAGATTTGCAACGATACGTCAAAGTTTATACAAGAGCAAAGCTACTCAACATTAGTCTATCAAGTATCTGTACTTTTTCCTTTTTAGGTTGGGGATTAAGTCTTTTAGAGAAATGGACGACCCATAGGTTATTATTTTATGTTTTGTCCTGTAATAGACAAATGGGGAGAATAGTAAGGACAAATTTTCGATAGAGTCAATTTGTGTGTATTTTGTCTTACTCCGTGTATAGACAAAACTTTTGTGTCATAGGTTAGGACTTTAGCGTGTTTACCCTTTCAAGCCTGTGAAGTGTTTGATTGAATATGTAGTGGCCAAGATTTCATGTTCACACCATCGAGCCGAGTTTCTTGTTGTGTTTTAGTCTTCATCTTCCAAGGATATCTCAAGTATGAATGCATAAATATTTAAATTCTTGGATATTTTATTTGGGTGTTATTTTTATAAAAATGTTTTAAATTGATTTTGAAATTATTTTTAGAAGTTTTATTCAGGTCGTTCGAATGAGTCTCTGTACCTTATTTGAACAGGTTCTAACAAACTTCAAAAGATACTATTTTGGGTCGCTCCATTTTCTTGTTGGATATGTCGTTAGAAGCTGGTTCGAACAAGATCAAGTGCTTCGTTCGAACGAGATGGACCTTGTTCGAATGAGTTAATGTTTTTCAATGAAAAAATCATTTTTTTCCTTATCTCATTTTTGGAAAACCGATTATAAATTGGATTTAGAGCACTAGTTTTCTAATAGACTTTTCATGCTTTTTGAGTTTCCAAACCCTTCCAGAAAGCTCTCTGTCTTATGTGATCATTTATCATCAAGTTTTTCAAACCCAAACCCTATTTACACCCAATCATTTAGAGATCCAAAAGTTTCATAATATATATGATTTGAGGTCTAGTCTGTGGGCACTAAGGTTTATTCTCTTCATCTTGTTGAGAATCATTTCATACAACGGACTTTACATTTGATGTTTATGAACAGTGGACTCCATGTTGTGGTGTTGAGGTTTAAGAAGTGATCGACTCCGTGTTCCAATTCATAGATGATTATTGAGCCTTATCGATGGATACCAAGGCGTATATGGAGTCACATGTTGTGGTAGCAGCGTGGGTGGACGCCTAGGTGTCGCTATGAAGAGTGCCAAGGCTTGTGAGGGCATCGAGTTTGTGTTGTAGTCTACTGTCCTGTCCTTTATAAATCCATACATAGTGAATTTGCGTGGCTGGACTATCCAAGTTTTTTTCCCATTGTGGGGTTTCTCCATAGATCGAGCGGTGTTGTTTGATTTACTTAGTTAATCCTACACTGATGTAGATGCATGTTTAGATTAAGATAAAATTGGTTAATATGTTTATCAAAATAATTAATATAAAATTATCTCTAAGTTTAATTTGGGTTAACTTGTTTAATTTAACTTAAATTTGAGAAAATTTAAAAATAGTGTTTTTTTTTATTTTTGTATCCTTTGCCATATATTATAACCATACGGGAATTTCATCTCAATATGTGTTTCCTCCTAGAGTAGAAGGCTTTTTTTCCTGGTATTTTTTGGCAGTAGTCCCAATTTTGTAATGTAACTCCATTATACAAGTGCAATACAAAAGAATGTTTTTCTTGAACCATGTGTTTACATTACTCATTTACTTGTTTGAACTATAGTTTATTTAGACTAAACTGTAACTCAAAATTTACATGTGTTTTATTGCATTCTCTTAGTACAAAAGTAAGAAAAAACCAAAAAATTTACATGCGCTTTTTATACATGATAAAATTTTAACCATTTCTTATTAACCTTAAAAGGACTATCGTCCTCAATTTGTGAGATCAAACAAAATCCTGAATCACGTGCCTCCTTAACAACATATGACCCATCTTATTTTGTTACAAACTTTAGCAATGGGAGTCCTCTAATATGGTTCATAAAAACTTTTAAAACCAAGTCACCCTCCGCAAATTTAATTAGTTTTACCAAATTCTTGTAAGCTTTGGAGTGTTGCTACGTATAAATATGAAAGTGCCTTCTCGTGTTATCTGTGTGTTTATGTAACGCTTCTAATTGAACAAGCCAACTGTACGGAGGTACTTCTTACTCCATTGGAAGAATTTCTTCATCTCCATAATCCAAGGAAAAGGTGTATAACCTATTGGTTTCCTTTTGGTAGTTCGATAGGCCCAAATAACCATAGGTGTCTTATAATACCAAGCTCCTAGAAAATATTTAATCATCTTGGTTAGTGTGGTGGATAATTTAATACTTGTCTGGTAGAATTGTTACCTCTTTGCTGATAAATAGAGTTTCATTATCTGATAAAATAACCTTAGGAAAACCAAATCTGCAAATGATGTACTCTTTGATAAACTGCGCAACCGCACCTATTGTTGCCATTTGTAAAGGTATTGCCTATGCCCATTTTATAAAGCACTCAATTACCACAAGGAAACATATTCTGTCTCGAGAGGATGGTATTATGGTTCCCACGAGGCCAAACACCAAAGTATGGAAGGATAAGGAGTTTTTAAGGAGTGAAGTTCCACCTATGGATCAGGAATGAGGTTATCGTGAAGTTAGGAAGCTTTGCACTTTTGAACAAACTCAAATGAATATTTCTCCAGCATTGGCTAATAATAGTTAAGTGTCATCAGTTGATTATACGACTTAACTCCTCCAATGTGAGTTGGATCATGAGCTTGATTGAGGACTTCATCTACTTCTTCTCTCGTGATGCAACGCAATGGCCTGTTGAAATATCCTCTTCAATGCAGCTTCTCTTCCTACAGGTAGAACCTCAGATACCTCCTTCTTATTCATATGGAATTATCTTTCTCTCTTAGGATAACTCCATCTTCTATAAACTCAATGTAAGGCTGCCTCTAGTACGTTTGAGCTTCTAAGAAGTTACACTTAATTAGTTGAAAGAAAAATTAACACTTAGCATACTATTTTTGTATTTCCATTGCGTTTTGCTTCATAGTAGGCCAAAATTAACCCGATATTTGAATCCTTCCATAAAGATGAATCTCAGTGGTCTCACAATGCTTCTCGTGAGTTTTTTCAATCATCTTTGAGCTTCCTCTGAACCAGTGCATCTGGACAACCACCCCCCTGTATTTTTATAGTACAAACTTCCTTAAAGAAGGAAATATTGTGGCAACCCTATAAGCTTTATAGGGACACCTCTATTCTCCAACCGCCTCCTTATTCTACCTCTCCATTCTGAATCACTATCACTAGGGAAGAGTTGGATCACAGATAATGAAGTCATTCTTTGATGGATCATAATAGTTGTCATTCGATGGATCATATAGTTCTCGATTAACCATCCATGATCACCTTTTGTACTATTGTGGCATAAGCGTCAGCATGATGGTTCATCATTCTAAGGTGCCTTTTCACTTTAACTTCATGAAATTGATATAAAAACCTTTGAATGATAGTTCTATAATGTTCTAGACTTATATGCTTCAACGCATAGTCTCCATTCACTTGCTTAACCATCAAGTTTGAATCTTCTTTAATGCATAGTGAACGGATGCCTCTTTGTAGTGCTTTGAGCAACCCCAAATTTAATGTTGTATACTCTACCTCGTTATTTGAACAATGAAAGTTCAACTTAAAAGACAAAGTAATCTCTTCCTTCTCCCTAAAAAAAATGGCCCATTTCCCTCCCTTGCCGTGTGTAGATGAACCATTAAATTTCACAGGCCATTCTTCTGGATCTGGCTCAGAAAGATTGGCTTGTAGAGTCTCACCTAAAATATCTTTGTGAGGTGGATCTAATAAACCAGAGGGAAAAATGGCCAATAGATATGCGTAAGCTTAGATCTTGATCACAAAAGGGACCACACACTTCATGTCATACTTTGATAATATAAGGAATTACCTTGTCGCTCTCCTAATTAAAATTATTCATGCCAAAAAAACTTAATCTGATCACATCTTGTTACTATGTAAATAGTTAAAGATAGTATATAATATATCAGTTTTTGGGCAATAAAGACCAAAGCTAAACAATGCCTGTCTATGAGGGTATATCTTGCCTCATTACCATGACTAAATCTACTAAAATAGTAGACAAGTCTCTCTTGACCATCAACCTCTTGTGCTAATAATACAATGATGGACCTCATAGTTAAGGTGAGACAAAGCAGAAAACGTACTCTAGCTCTTGGCGGAATCATCATTTGGGAAAAAATGAGGAATCCCTTCATCTTGTCAAAAGATTCTTTGTGTGGTTCCTCCCACTTGAACTTCATGGTGTTTCGAAGGAGCTCCATCATTGGATGAGTAATCTCAGATAAACCTGGGAAAATACTTCTAAAGTAAGAATTCTTCCCGAGGAAACTCTTTAACTCTTGTTGAGTCTTTAGAAATGAAATTTCAAGGATGGAGTTTTTTTACCTTGGTCCATCTTAACTCCTTGCCTATAAACCATGAAACCTAAAAAATTCCCACTCGTTACACTAAAAGCACATTTGAGTGGGTTCATCTTGAGTTTGTACTTTCTGCACCTGTTGAAGACTTTTCTCAAATCAGCTAAGTGTGAATCGTCTTCATTTGACTTAGTCACCATATCACCTACATAGAACTTCAAAATGTCATGAAATAGGTCATGAAACTGGCCATCGTCATTCTTTGATAAGTTGCCCCCACATTTTTCATACCAAAAGGAGTGATATTGTACCTAAAATTTCCAAAAGGAGTTTTAAATGATGTTTTCTCTACATTAGTTGGATTCATTTTTATATAGTTATAACCTACGTATCCATCCATAAAGTTGTACATCTCATAACCACCTATTGAATTGACCAGGGTATCAATTAAAGGTAGAGGGAACTCAGCTTTCGGGCAAGCTCTTTTGAGTTCTCTAAAACCTATAAAAATGCGAATTTGTGGTTTATCATTCATCCCCACTGGCACAATGCTAGAAAACCAATATATATATTGAATTAGCTTGATAAATCTAGCTTCTAGTAATCGTTCCACCTCAGCTTTGACTCTGAGATCTAGCTCAAGTTTGTACATTCTTGTGGCCTGCTTAATCAGAGTAACTCAAGGCTTGGCTTTGAGATAGTGACAACTCACATCTTGATCTAACCTAGAAATCTCAGAATAATTCCATGAAAAGAATTCTATGTACTCTTGTATGAGCTTGACCAACTCCAATTTCTTCACGGCCTCTAGGTCTATTGATATGAAGATTGGCCTTATTTCCTCTCCACCCTTAGCCAGATCAACTCTTGGACTTGGGGCTTTGGGTGGTCCTTCATGCACTCAAACTTATCTTCAATATCCTGAATAAATTCTTAAAAGTTAGAATTATCAATGATAAGGAATTTCCATTAATCATCTACCGGAAAACATTCATATTTTGAGTCAACTTCCTTAGCTACATCAGTTGCTCGCTCATACTTTCAAAGGCGATACACCACCCTTCCATCGTCGAGCAACACTTTCTTACACTGTCGCTTTGGTTGTATAGGCGACTTTATCTTTCTTGAGCTCCCGTCTTCCTCCAACCTAGTTCTAAACCTACTCAATACGCTTTGATGTTTTGCCTCACGCTCCATCGGATAGATCCTTGACCTCATTCTATCTCTTAATTTCTTAGAGATAGTATGGGGTTTTGGAGCAACCTTACATGCTTCCTAGGATAAATCTCGATAACCCAAATGGATAAATCTATCCTTGATTTTGGGCATACTTACTCCTTCGATACGCCTCATCAATATGTTTGTCTCCTCATTCTGCTTAGTGTAAAAGGCAGTTTAACACCCCGTATTTTTATAATTTGGAATTTAATTATTGATGGCATTTTAAAATTACATGCGTGCACTAATTTAACTAAAATGTAATATTGCATATTTATTAATTATCAATTGGGAGATATTAAAATTAATATTTATGTGTTAAATTTACTAAGTATGTATAGTAAATGAAATACAGTAAATTGTTAGTACGTTGTAGTGAATGAGAACGAAGGGATTTTTGACGGTGTCTCAACTGGGGCTAATGAGTAGATTATTTTAAAGTTGAGATAGGAAATTAATGTATTGTGACTCGGATGGAGATTTTGAGTCACGGTTGATCCGGAATGGGTTGAAATAGTCCAAATTAAGTTCCCAAGGGTAATAATTGGGTTCCAGGAGTTTGTTAGACTAGTTGGGATCCATTCGGGGCCATATAGGTCATTTTACATGAGGAGGTTAACCTATATACGAAATTGAGCGGTTTAAAAAGGAGATTAGGGTTAGGAGGTAGCTATTATACATAATTAAAACATCCCAGAGGCTGTGATGAGAAAAGAGAGAAGGAAAAATCTAAGGAAGACCTAAGAGGGAAAAAAGTGAGAGGGTTGAAGGATCTTTTGGAGATAAAATCATCACACATCGAAGGAAAACAAACTCCGCATATTGATTAAGGCAAGTAACTAACTTGCTTGATATTTTATGAATGCAAGTAAGTTTAAATCATAATAGGTGATATATTGTGTTTTAGAAAACTTTTGGGAGATGGGCATTATGTGAAAAGATGGGATTATGGGTGATAAGCAATGTAACCATTGCTCAATACATATTCTGAAAATAAATCCAGACATAAATATTGAATCTTGAATGAGAAAGTTTAGGATTAGAGTAATATTGAGAATAAATTAAGCAATCATGCAATTTCTTGAATCTAGATTAAATCCCTTGAATTTGATTATGTTTTAAATGTGTTCGGATGGATTATATATGAAAAGAGATTATGTTCATGTATAAGATCAACGGATGATGGAAAATTGAGTTATGAATGTATTTACCTAACTTATGGTTGAAGAAAATAGGTGAAATCCCATCATCGCATATAGATCTGGGCTTCTGCCCAAATCCAAATCGATTCGGCTCCTTGAGCGAAATGATTGAACGGGGATAATCGATTCGATAGGGAGAATCGATTCGATGGCGATTCGGCCCAGGAAGCGAATCGATTCAGCCCCTGGGTCTGGATGAGCTGGACCGGAGTTAGATTTGGCTGGTTTTTAAAAGTTCATACAAGTTAGTAGGATCGTGTTTTGGAATTCGTAGAATTTATTAAAAATATAATCGTGTGGCTAATTATCATAGAAGGACTAAATTTACTAGATGGTTAATGTCTATTATCTAAAGAGGGACTATTTAATGATTTACATGTTGGATAACCATCAATATAGGATAAGTATCGATTAATGCTTTTGGGGCAACTATAGGCTAATTATTAGTATAGTGTGAATATATGATAATAGGGGGTCAGGTTTAGACTCGGAACGAGAGGCTAGTGCTACGGGTGACAAGCACGGTTAGCCGGGACATTGGAAATATATATATATATATATATACCTCTAGAGCTATCAACGGAGGTTGTACGATGTGGGTGATCTTCCCTGGCGAAACACAGCAGGCTAAGTATCGACCCCAGGTCATAGTGTCGTGTTTATACCTTGTGCGATGGTTATTCTAAGAGAGACGATTAGGGTATGGTTGGGACTCACTATCGAAGGACTATGACCGCCTCCAGTACATTTGTAATTTTATTAAGTTGGTGTGAGAGTCCAACCATCGATAATCGGGATGAAGTGAGTATGCCCTGGATGATGATATCATTGTAGAGAAAGGCATCCAATGAGTTAGTACTCCAGGGAAGACATCTAATGAGTTAGTACGGGGGATGGTATCCAATGAGTTAATATTCGGGGAATGACGATTATACGCGACTTATGTGTGTTTTCTGTAGTATAACTTTACGTATATATATTAGCGTGGTAATTATATACACGAGCTTAATACTTTAAGAGTGAATGTTTCAAAGTAACTATGATAAAGTTATGAGCATGATAAATGATGAATGATAGGCAATACTTGGGTTAAAGTGGTGTATCTGTAAGGTTTACAATAGGACTAGCTAGACGGAGTAGTGTAACTAGGCGGGTTAAGATGTATGTGCTAGGTGTGGACAATAGTTGAGAGGTCATGAGAGTGAGACACCAACTTAAATATAAAAATCTTTACTTCATCTTAATTACTTGCAAATATTTTTCAAAAGGTTTTGGGCTCTAACCCGTGTAAATATATTTTAAAAAAACTTTTAGGTGTCCAGCCACAGGGACACCATGGATGATCACTCTTTCTATAGATACGTAGCTACAGCGGCTGTGGACTGTTGTAGAGTTCAGAGTAGTCACTTCATTCATTATTTCTTATACTAGGATATGTTCCAGTTATTTGTTGGTCATGTTTCCCCTTTATTTCAGATTCAGTAATTTTTAGTTATTTATTTCGTTAAGATATTTGGATTGAATTTTGGTAACCGATGGTTTATTCGGTATCCAGTTTTATAATATGCATTTCGACTTCCTCATGTGGTCTGGATTATTTATGTAGTTTTATTCTCGTTGGATTATGGTTAAATGGTTTAATGTTAGCTTATTAATTAAAGATTAAAAATTTGACACTGCTTGTTAAATTAATAGGTGGTTAGTAATTAATTAACTTTCGATAATGATGCTGAAAATGAGCCATATTAGACTACCATTTTATTTTGGTAGCTGGCTAGCCACCCATTATTTTAATAGGAGGGGTGTCACAGGCATAATCCACCAAATGATGTTCCTATTTGGAAAACGTCTTCTTCATTCCTTTGATGACAATCTTAGTCCCCCTGACATTTTCCTTAGCACAATAATTCTATATTAAGGGGACCTAACCATGGCTGTGCATTCAAACTCTTTTGATTAATAAATGGTAGGAAGTAGCAGACTCAATCACATTGAATTTGACATGTGAATCTCACTGTAATTCCTACATTGATATAATTAACACACTTGGAAGTTTAGTTGTCACAACATGAAATGGAAAGATGCATCGTTATCAACCTTGTCTATGAGATGTTGGAAGCATAAAAGGATCTCATATACATGATGTTCACCGCATCACCTCCATCCTTCAGTGCCCCACAAAGGTTATGTCATTAATATTTTCCATCACATATAATGGTATGTTGTTGGGGAACCTAATTACGCTATTAGCATCCGAAAAAGTGATCTCGGACATGCATTTTTAAATTAGCCAAGCCAAAGGACCCTTCCACTTCAGCGTTGGGACAACATTATTTTTGCTATCTCAAATATTGTCTGGTTGATCTCCACCTTGCTATCTTGCGGCATGCTAACTTGGTCGAAGAACCAAGATAATTTTGGTAACTTCAAAATAGCTTGGTATGCAATGCTTGGATCAACCTCATAGTCATCAGTCTAATAGACATGCTCACTATATCTAATGGATGGTTCATCGTGGGCAATGACCACGTTGGCCATTCCTACCAAACAACTATCATAATCTCATTGGAACTCCTCTTCATATTTGCCCCTTCTTGTTGTTTCGAACTCATCGTCTTCATTAAAAGTAACCACCATATTTTCCCCATATGCTGGCAACGGGTTATTGCTGACATTGGTTTTATGAATTTATAAAGTCCCAGCAAACATTTGATTACAAATGATTATTCACAGAGTGAATCATGATGCTTTTGGATGACTAACTCTTCAATGGACTTGGAAATAATTTGGGTTAACTTGAATGTCTACTCGTGGGAAATATTTTGGTGAATTATTAGGAGGATAAACCAAACCTCCATCCACCATTATGTTGTAACAACTCACTTCTTCTTTAACAGTGCAAAGCAGAACAGGTGTATCCTCCCAATCGAACTTCCTCTTGTTGTTCTTATTCTTTGCATCTTATCCACCTTGAGCTACTTCGGCTCTATCTATGTAGTTAACTCGATGAGCATTGCCCCCTCTTCTAACTTGAGCTGATGGTTACTTGAACACAATATTTTTCACAATGGGGTTGAGATAAACTATCTGTGAGATGTTTTTAGCATCTTTTGTGAAAGATTTAAATGTTCCTTCACGAGTTCGTTGATCAAGTGAAAAATATATTCTGGGAGAAAACTCTTCATATAGATTTGCACCAACTTTGCCTCCATGTCATCTTCTCTGATATCTTGAGACATTCCTTAAGACTCCTGATATAGGCCATCAAACCCTCCCTAATTATTACTTCTGTCGAGCAAGCTCATTTAGTGTAAATTCGTCCTCCTTTAGAAAAAAATTCTAAAACAATTGGATGCGCACATCCTCCAATATTGCCACACTCCTTGGGGCTAGGTGTGAGTGCCAAATGTAAGATTTCTCAATAAGGATTTTGAAAACTCCATTTGACATATTTTTTAGTATTGCAATTAGCATTATGGTTCTCAACAAATCTCTTTATGTGCTCCTTCGAATTCCCCCCTTTCCGTTGAACTTCTCAAAGATTGAGGGAATATGTTTTTCTGGGTAAAGTTTATCATTGTACTCCTCTGGGTAAGGAGTATGAAAATCGTTATAAATGGAGGCAACCTCATCAACAGTTTGTGAGGATGATGCTAGCATTTCCATGATCTCCTTCTTAACCACCTCAATGGTCACATAAGATAAGATAGTTAGTTCCACTCCCTTGGTGATTGGTAGAGTAACCATAAGTAGAATGTTGACAATTCAACGATTGGTGTTGTAACTGGAGCAATATTGGTCACAGAGGGACCAACAAACTTCATAGGTAGGACGGGTGGCCCAATCAAAGGAGCAGCAAGTGGTGCCAATGGGGTCGAAAAAGAGTTTGGATTCATCATAGAGCTAAAATGATATCTTTAGACTGAGTTTATAATAACTCAATAAATTTTTGCATAATGTGGGTCATCTAAATAAGATTTATGATTGAACTCGTGGAAGCCAGTCCAGTAGGGACGGTTTTTGTGATAATAGTGACTGGTTCAACCTTAACTAGAGGATCCATAGGAGCATAAATAAGGTTATATTCGTCCTGGGGTTGAATGTTATCAATGTTTACGGTAGGGTTAACATTTTCACTAGTCATTGAAAGTGAATACCTTACCAGTAGAGTTGCCAAATGTAATAGAGTCGTCAGGAACAATTCTAAAGAATTCTCAAAACTCTAAAAATAATTGGTTTTGGGGAAAGGTGATACCACCATATGCTACATATTGTGTGTGTATCTAATGGCCACGGGGGACATTGTAGCAAGCATCGGGCTGATTGGCTCATTTGATTTGAAGAAAATTAGGGATTGAAATTTTTTCCTAAACTCTCCTAGGGTTTTGGCGTTAACACCATTCACCTTTTTTTCTTTCAGTTCAAGAAGGAAGAGCGTAATAAGATTCAAGAAAGCGGATGGCAATTTGAAAATAAGTTACAGAGGAAAATGAATAATGTAAAAGACTTAGGGCTGACAATTTGTAACATGATAACTCGTTCGCGATAATAACCCGAAATGACCCGAACATAATACGATTAATTTGTATAGATTTAAAATTACCCAAAACTTATACTCAAATCAAAATCAAAGCGACCCAAAAATGACACGACTAACTCGAATTGCCACCCCTAAAAAGGCTTGTAGGTTAAGAAAGACGAAGATAACTCATGATGTCTTGAATAGATAAAAAAAATGCAAAATGGCGGTAGGGAGAACTTTGAAACTGTGTGGTTATGCTCCCAAAGTGTCTATATCATTTGAAACGAGACCCAAAGTGACAGCTCACATGCATGCCCCATTCTGTGGACTTTTCAAGAACTTCTTACCAACATTCCCTTGGAAAGTTAAGATACATTATCATCATTCCATCAGGCAGTCAACGGGAAAAACATATAGAGTTTTTGCTCCAAAATATCACGAGTGTTGGTATAGTCTAAAACCAACCTCCAACTGGCGATCAAAAGTCACTATTGACCAGAATCAATGCTCATCGGCAATCAAACCTCTTCACAATTATCAGCCTGCAGAGCTTTGGGAACAATTGTGGGAGAATTATCCGGACAATCTAAGTTATTTGGATTGGGTGACACCTATCCGGCAGCACAAATAAAGATCGAGGCTTAAGATAAGAACAAAGGGGAGTCCGATCAATGGGAATCTCGGGAAAAAGATTAATTCAATCAAGCTACAGCTACATTTAGAGCTCCTAAAATCCTACACGGATCATCCAACTTTTCCCCCTATAAATATAACCTTCACACATGAAAAAATGGGCATGTAATTCTTATTATTGTGAACCGATTAATAAGAAAAAGAGAAACACCCCGTGGATGTAGGCCTGTTGCCGAATCACATATATTCTTGCACTGTGCAATTGTGTGATTTATTTTCCTTGTTCGGTTTTAGTTTTTTGAAATTACTCTTTGTAGAATTTTAGCACCTACAATAAATAAATATTTAAATTGTTATGACTTTTGCTAAATCCCCAAAATATTTAATTTACTAAGAAAAATCATTGTACAATCTAGCAAGTCGTAAACGCATCTCTATGTGTAAATAAAATAATTATATTTACACATTTCTTTAATAATTGTAGGAGTTAGTTTAGTAGTTTTATGTGGAGATAATTACAAATTCAACCCTGATGTTTAGGCCGATTATGAACTATAAAACACTTATTTCAATTCTTGCAACGTTAATCCTGACATTTCAATTCTAAACAAATTTTGATAGCCATCAAACATGTGTCTCGACTTATTAAATATTTGAAAAAATAAATGCATTTAAAAAAAATATAGAAAAAAACATAAAGAATGTAGAAAAAGAAATGAAAATATATAATAAAGTAAAAAAATATATTTTAAATGTATTTTTATATAACAAACTGTATTTTTTATAAAAATATATTTTTATGAAAAATGTATTTTTTTTCTTCCACAAAATCTATTTTTAAAAAATAAAGAAAAAAACATAAAAGATATAGAAAAACAAAGAAAGCATAAAAAAGTCAACTTATTAATTTTTTTTTCATAAAAATCATATTTTCAACCTATCACATAATTGAAAAAACAAAAACTCTTCAAAATAAATAAAGAAAAAAAATTAAAAAAAATAATAAAAAAGTATAAAAACTATTTCATTAAATCGATTTTTTTAAATAAATAATTCTAAAAAAGGGGATTTTGATAAAAAAAAATTGTATGTTTATATAAAAAAAGTGTATAATTAAAATATTGTATTATTAAAAAACTATATTTGTTATAAAACTATATTTTAATACAGTTTTTTCAATATTATAATTTTTTTTAAATATAGTTTTTTTAATAACTGTTTTTTTTATAAAAATTAATTTTAAGTAAAGTGTTTTATATAGACATAGAGTTTTTTTTTATATATAAAAATGTTGTTTTTTATCATAAAAATTTTTAAAACAGTTTTTTATTTTTTCATTAAACTATATTTTTTTTATGGAATGGAGTTTTTTTTAATAATATTGTATTTAAAAAAATATTTCTTTCAAAATAAAGAAATATTATTTTACAATTTTTTTTATAAAACTATATTCTAGAAAAATACTATTTTTTTAATATTATGTTTTTTTATTAAAAAAGTACAATTTTATGCAAAATATTGTTTTTTTTATAAAAATAAGTTTTTTATAGAATAGTTTTCTATTTTATTTTTTATTTTTAAAAATGCATTTTTTTTTATAAAAAATATATGTTTATTTTAAATAGTTTATTAATTATTTTGTGCATTTTTTAATAATTTTTTATGCGTTTTTCTTTATTTCTTTTGAGGAGGTTTTATTTTTTCAATTATTTAATAGGTTGAATTAATGTCAAGGTATAATTGGTTGGTAATCATTGAAAGGGTTGACCGTGAGTGTCATGTAGGATTTAACAAAAATTCTCGAACGGATAGTTAACGAATGCCCAAAATTTTTAAAAATTGAAACGCCATAATTAACATTGCTAAATTTTTTAAAAGTGGTATAAAGTTCAAAATCGCCCTAAATATTAGTGTTAAATTTGGAATGAACCCTTTTATGTGTATTTTAGGCATTGATTTATTGATGCATACTCTCCATTGATAAGGTATTTTTTTCATATATATAAATATCAAATGGTTTCCCTAAAGTGAACGAGTCATACTACAAATTTATTCAATGGGTTATTCGAAATCTCAAATATTTCCTTCTTCAATAGGAAGTTATAATAAATTTATGTAGATTTAGTATTGTTATAAGTGTATATTGTAGAGACCTCGTAATAAGATTTTATTATTGGTAAAATATTGTGTAAAAGTTGAAATATTTTTTAACTATTCATTGATACTAGTAGATATTAAAATCTCACAAACACTGAGCCTGAAATCTAGTTAATTGAATAACTAATTGTCATCGTTTGAAAGACAATCATTTTAAGAAAAATAATTACTTTAAAAAATCATCATAAATGATGAATACCTTATAAGACATGAAGTTTTACCATTGTCCTTTCATGGGTAACTTTGTAATCGCACCATAATATTTTTGAAAAATCGATTATTACTTCGTGACGGACTAAAAATGAAAGCACGACTACTAATTTGGGACATAGAGAGCAAAGTAATGCTATGAGTTTCAAATATATTCACAAATCATCTACCAAATGATATGTAATACCTCGCCCCGACAAATTTGTTAAAATATATATAAATTATATATAAGGAGAAATTAAGTATAGGTTTAAAGAAAAATCATTGGATTATGGATTTCATTTGAAAGTATGGGATTATAAAGTAAATAAATGATGTAAGCTATCCTAAGATTTTAGAAACTGTTTGGGGGCAAATGTGGAAAACTTAAGAAGATAGAATGATAGAAGGGAAAAATCGAAAATCTCCACCGGGTCGTCTGAATAGCCGTTCGAACGACGTCCAATCAATTTGTCCCCCTTTGTTGTGATGTCACAATCGTGGTGGTTGATTCCCTTTCAAGTCAACCTTGGGCCTGACTGATTGGCGAAGACAGAGGTAACAATCTTGTGGTTTCTTTGTTGTGGACAAAAGGATAAAAAATGGGATAATAAACCCACGAAGACAGGTCTGCCAACATCGTTGTCTAGACTTTCAGCCATTGATATTATTTTATGACACCTTGTGCTGTCTAAATGCAGACCGTAGGATGAATTGATGCTAGCTCTTGGGGATTGGAATTTCGAATATAATAGTGGATGGATTGTTCTCTTTGGGTTTAAGTTTTGCAGTGGGTATTAGAGAGAGAGAGAGAGAGAGAGGGGGGGTGGGGGTGGGGGGTGGGGGGGGGGGGGGGGGGGGGGCGTATGAGGAGTTTATGGATAAACCATATAATATCAACATTGGAGAGTTTGGGGACAATAGCGTAACAGCCATAACTACTCCATTTAAACGTCCACTTCTTTCCATTTGATGGTATAGAGCTACGATATATTTGTGTCGTTAGTGGAGGGTTGTTGAAGTTTTATTGAAGACTTTTATTAGAAAAAGATGAAGATGTTATTGGAGGTATTGGAAGAGGGTTTTAAATGGAGTTTCTTGAAGTTGATTTGGTGGAGCATTTTGTGACTCTCTTTAGGGTCACCTTTGAAAGTGGGAGAGTAACCCATCTTCATCATCATTATCACCATCTTTGGAGACCATTTAAGTGGGTAACCTACTCTTATTGTATTTGAGACTCCATTTGATAAATGCATAGTATTATTGTTGTGTATGATTAAAAGTGGGAATTTAAGAAAAATGATATGTTATTAACAATCTAAATTAGGCATTTTTATGGAAGAAAAATGCAAGAGATAAAATTGTTATGTATTTTCTACCAAATCTTGAATTAGACATTTTTATGGAATAAAAGTGTTGGAAAATATTATTTTTGTATATTTTCTATTAAATCTGAAATAGCAATTTTATGGAATGAAATAGTCATTTTTAGGGAACAAAAATGCTAGAAAACAATATTGTTATGTATTTTCTACTAAATCTGAAATTAGTCATTTTTATGGAGTAAAAATGCTAGAAAACATCATTATTGTATATTTCCTAATAAATCTGAAAATGGACATTTTTATTAAATAAAAATGTGTGATGATATTATTTTAGTGTGTTTCTAATAAAAGGAAGTAATACATATTTTTATGGAGTAAAAATATAAGAGAATGTCATTTTGATGTATTTCTAGTAAAATTAAATAACAAACATTTTATGGAGTTAAAATGTAAGAAGATATTATTCGGTGAATTTCTAGCAAAAAGAAATAATGGACATTTTTATGAAATAAAAATGTGGAATGATGTTAATGTTGTTTAAATGTTTATGAAATAAATATTTTGAGTTTATAGTTAATGGAGGCTTTATAAAATAATGGGAGTATGCTGAGTTGATTTAAATTGATGATGTGTCGTTATTATTTGCAATACATGTTTAATTCACTTGGTAGGATTTTAGTGTTTAAAGTCTTCTTTCCATGCATATAAACTTGTTGTAATTTGATAATACACATGCGGGCAAGTTAAAGAAAGTTTTGTTAGGTTTAAGCATGGAATAAGACAAACGAAAATTGGGGGCTTAAAATGCAAAGGGTGTTATTTCAAGTGTTAAAATGGTTAAAGTGTTTTAAATGTTAAGTTGGAAACTTAATAACCATTTTTGGGAAATGACACTAGTTAAAGGATTAAATGGCAAGTTTGGTAAATAAAAGGGTAAATCGGTAATTTACTTAAAGTGAAATATTTTTATAGAATAAAAATGCTAAGGAATGTCTTTACACTAATATGTATAAAAATGAATTAAGTTCTAAGCGTGAATGAATTTAGTATAAGTCACATGTGTGTGGATAATGGACTTAAAGAAGAAGACAAATAATTTTCCAAGTGTTAATGGAAAAACGGATGGTTAAGTTCGGATTTTGACTTCGACCAGGTAAAGATACATAAAGAGAATAATGTGAATATGTATAAAATGTTAAACACATTAGTTAAGGACCCGGATGTAATCGAGAAACAAGTAAGAAGGGCCCGGAGCCCTTGAGTGAAAAGCCTTAAATCACTATCTAGAGTATATGGTGCACACAGCCGGCGGTGTAGAGCCCATTAAAGTATGTGGTTATGTGGGATGATTCCGAGAATACTGTAATGGAATGTGGAATATATCAAGAAACGGGTTGTGTGGTGAAACGTGCGAGTACAACCTAATTTGAAAGAATTAATAAGTATTCCGGTTGCAGGTTAATTGGACAAGTAATGAGCAAAGTGAATAATGCCCATAAAGTGAATTAAAAACGTAAGGTATATTGGTTAATGGGTAAGTTAAGCAACCTTAAAGGTTCGACCCATAATTAACACAAGAGCGTGTTCATGAATGTTTTCCAAAGATAAAATAAGTGTTTTTCAACGTGGTAGTCGCGTGTGTTGAATGGGTGCTTTCAATAAAAATACTTAAGTGGACTAGTCGCGTGAAAGAGGAAACCTCGATAAAAGCATGATTTTCTATTAAACAAGTATAGTTGTTTAAGTATTTAACCGTGTGAGTTAAATTAAGGAATAATTGTTAAGCATTAACAAAAGGTTCTTCATGAGATTAAGATGAATAAATCTAAATAAACAATGTTTTTGCATAAATCGGTCTCACACATTAAAGTAAATATGTATGTGTATATTTATAAGAAAGTCCCAGGTATAAGATGTATAACATGTTGAGTCTCTTTCTGTTGTTCATTTCTATACTTCTTGTATATTCACACTGAGCATCGACGCACACCATCGTTTTGTCACGACAGGTTGGTAGCAGTTTCGTATTTTGAGAGCGTTATATAAGGAAGTGTGCGCCGAACCGATTTATTTTGTCACGACAGGTTGTCTTGAAACCAGAATTGTATGCTAAGCAAGTACAATGTTAATTAAAATAAAACTGGATTAGCAACATTATATAGGTTGTTCATTGCACTTCATACCTAATGCTCGGGCCGAACCGAGTGGACTCACGGGTAACCCATAAATTAGGGTCGGGTCGTTACATGATATGCTATAGTTGGTACAATGTACACATTTATTGCTATGGATGTTAATTATTTCCCAACTTCCAACTTTTTCGATTTAGGATCCAATTTTTTTTACTTTGGCTTAATTTTTTAATTGCTGATTTCCAAATTTTTTGATTTTCAAAATTTTAAAAAAAAATGGAATGGAATTGGAAAGCATATATAATTTTTGACTTTCCCAAATTTCGATCCGAATTTTCAGATATCGCATCCATCTGATTTTCCAAATATTTTTCAAATATTAACATTTTTATTAAATATAATATTTTTACTTTGTCAATTAACAAACCTTATATATATAAAATGTACACTAGTAGATGAATAATCATGGCCCTTTATTTCAATATATCTCAACCATGAACTTTTCTTTATATAGACTAACTATTCTTTTAACCCTACCTCTTGCTCTCACCTCTCGCCATCGAACTCCCTGGGACTCAAGACTCAAATTAATTAGATATTTGTTGCTATATGTAGTTTTATACTATTTAGAACATTGTTGGTAGTTGAACTATGTTTTATATTTTAAATGGATATGTGTAGTGCAATGTTCAATACTTCGTTGTGATTATAATAATCCAAGATCTACGTGTGTACCAGTGGCTCAAGTGCAAGCTGATCGCTCAAGTAATACCCGAAAAGTTGGGGTCGAATATGTTGAGAATAGGACAAAAATCGTGACGACGTCGATAAGGTATGCGTATAGAAATCTAGGTTGCAACTCTCAAAAAGAAAAGAAAAGGTGATGATTTTCGTGAAAATTTATACTTAGCTAAAGAATCCTAACTAGCAAGTGCAATTTTAATTTAAAAGAAGCAAAAAATGAAATTTTGATTTTCAAAAACTATTTGAAAAAATTGGAGTCGAGATCCAGTCCCCCGAATTGTTGATTTTATTATTAGATATAAAATTTTCAATAATTACATACCTAATTACAAAAAATTATTAATTAAACCAAATCACTAAATACGTGAAAATTTTACTATGCACGATATTTAGTCAATAATTAAATTAATGCGAATGAGGAGATTTAGGACACGTATATTGTATCCTCAAACACCCTGATTGCCTACGACAAATGGAGTTAAGAGACCTATAATATTAGTCTTGACAAAATATCAGACCTAGTAATTATATATATGTTTATATTCGATTTTATATCCAACTCTCATACTTAGGTTGGGCTCATGTTCCCCAACTCTTTGACGATTTGGCTAAACATGTTTGTATTAACTACACAGGCGATAAATGATTTTCATGAAGGCATGATGATTAAATAATGAGAATAAAGTATCAAAGTAAGTTTACCAATGATAAAGAACATAAAACACACATAAGAACAAGCTTCAAAGGAATATTGGAAATTAACAAGCTCTTTATTGAAATTTGCATGCACGAAAGTAATAAATTTGTTCCTAGATGTTCCCCATTTTTTTTTTGCCTTACAATGAATGATAATAAAGATAAAATACTTATAATAACTATATACATAGGTTAGAAGTCATTTAGAAGAGTCCCTAAACTTTAAAACTCTTTAGGCTAAAAGATAGGTTTAAACTTAAAATCCAGCATCTGCTAGGCCGAACTCATTCACATTAGGGAGGGAGAATCCAATCGGCTTGTGAACAGATTCGCTTAGACTGGTTCAGTCTAGATTTTTTCCCAAGTGTGGTTTCCTTGCTCGATCTTCTCTTAATTACACTTTTTATCCCTAGATTTTCATCCCAACTTTGAAAGCTCATAACTTTTCATTCGTATCTCGTATTTGGGTGTCGTTTCATCCAGTGTACTCGTGACTTCAAAATATTCAACTTTTCAGTAGGCTCCTCTTTGGGTTCTGGGTGAAAAATTATGAAAATGCCCTTAATTTTTCTTTTTCTATTCTTTCATATTTTTAATTTTTCTCTCGCATCCACTTGCACGAAATACCTATAAAAATAAGAGAGAAATACCAAAATCATGAAATACTCCTCGAAAAGGGTTAGTAGCATAAATATAGGATAAATTTGATCTAAATATACTGCACGGGACCATAAAAATATCAAAATTTAAGGGATAAATATGAAATATTTATGCCTAATCAAATCCCCCTAACTTAGAAAGTGTTCGTTTCGAGCAATGTAAAAGAATAAGAGCATGAGTTTAAATGGACTTCTAAATAACTAATGAGATAGGATACCTCTTTTATGGGAAATAGATTGCATTTAGTGTATGCAATAAGTTGTTAAACCTCTAGGTTACCCTAGTAGGACGAGTGGTGTCTCGTGAGGGTTTGCAGTGAATTTATTCACAAAATTCACTTTAGGACGATTCAAAGAAATTATCAAAATAATTAAAAATTGTACAATATAAATTTCAGAAAAATAATTACTTCAATTTTTATTTGATAAAATCTCGATTCATAGTCTGTGTGTGCGCGTAAAGCCGAAACTTAAATCGCTAACTTCGACCGATTGATCATTATGTTACTTTTCGAAAATTTGCATTGATGCATTTTCTCACGGGATGCTCTGACAAAAGAATAACTCGGACTGTGATTATTTTCTCTAGGTGTGCATGATATTACGAGTAAATATAATGGACACGACATGAGTTCACGCACATAATTTGAAAGCCAAAATTATTTGGATGAAAAGATCTCATGTTGGATTACGGTCATTGGAAGACAGAAAAACACCACTCTTTATTCGCACCGTTTTGTCTCTTTATTATCTTTTCGTGTTTTAACTCTCCACACGGTAATTAACTTCATTATTTGGACTCGATTATGAATTTTTCGGGTTAAGGAGTTTTAAGGAAAAATGAGAGTATTTTGGAATTTCAGAGTTAAATTTTTTTCTCGCGATGCCCTTTGGCACATTTTCGGACATTTGCTCATTTTCTCAAATTTTTTTCTATTTTTTCATATTTTTCTCATTTTCTATTTTTTTTCTTTTTTTCATTTCATTTTTTTCTTTCCGTTTTTGTTTGAGCAATTTTTTCTATTTTTCTGCCCTTTTTTTCCACCATTTGGAGTCAATTGATGAATTTTTCGATTTTCACAACTCTGGGCTAATTGGGTGTTTTGGGTTAACAAACGAAAAGGTGTATCAATTTTTGGGCTCAAAGTGGCTTTAAAAAAGACATTTTTAATGACTTTATGGATAATAGTTTTAGGTAAACAAACGATGGCCTACCTTCATTTATATGAATTACTAATTACATTACCATATGCGTCTCGAGATTAATTTTAATTTTGATATATTTTTAGCACGTTTTCAAAACAATATTATATACGTTTTTCATACCCGATCAAACAATGATTTAGAGATCATCAACGACTTTTTAACACTGAAATGAACTTTTTAGTTAAGTTCTAACTTGGATTGATTTAATTTTTCAGAAAAAAGTGATTGTCTCAAAAATCTCACTAGGTTAAAAATCTCCGCACTTATTCTTTAAGTCATCAGTTTTCGATCAATTTTCGTTTTTAGTCATTTTCAGCTTAGTGCATTAGATTCTTACAAATTGACACTTCAAACAAAAATTTAGTGATATTTTTGAAGAATTCAAATTCTAAATTTTATTTATTTTGAAGAAAATTATTTTTTTGCTTTTTTCAAAAAATTTCATTATTTTTTTGGAAATTCTTGATTTTTTGTAGTTTTTAATATTTTTCAATTTGTGGGGAATTTTGAAATTCATGAAGTTGAAAGACGAACGTGTACCCCCTAATTTAGACTTTTGCATTTTCCTCTATCAAAAGGAGTAAAATCTAAATAAGAAAAGAATAGTGCAAAAATAAAATAAATAAAGTTTAAAATGCTAATGGACAATAATGAACTAAAATACCATAACATTAAGCAAGAGAGCATGATTACATAGTTCCTTAAAAAGATACATATATACAAAATGAGGAAATTACATAATACAAGAAAATACACGTCCATGAAAGCTAATGAGAGGGGCCGGGGGCATTTGGGTCATGGGCATAGAGGTCATAAAATAATCTTGCAATTATGCGTCCGGACCCATATTCAAGCGGTACATGTCCGATTGAAGTCGCAAGATCATACTCATGTCGTGCCAGTAGTCATGGTGGTCCACTTGACTGTCCTCTCTACACTCGACGATGAATTTGTCGAGGCGAGTCTCCAAATGGTCCATATGGCTATTAAGTACTACTGTATTATAAGCATGTTCACCAAACTTGGCTTCATAGTCCAAGTCGTCCTCCTCCTGGTCGTCTTGCCCCCACACCCACACTTTAACTTCTTATTCGCCAACACTTTCTTTTCTGCATCTCCCTCCTCCATTTCGATGTCATCAAAAATAGGTGGGGGAGGATGTTGCACATGTCTCATTTGGATGGTGCTCCGCCCAATGGAAGTAGAGTAAATGGGATTAGGATCACATGCGACGGGGCCCCATCCGACGATATAATAATCGGAGCAATGCGAACATATGAAGCGATCATAAGGTAGAGACATTTTATCGTCTTTGTCAAAAACTGTGGTAGTGATCTCACTGGGGTAAATGTGTGATGGGCTTATACAAGCTTTCTCATCAAGAGAGTTACAAAGGAATGTGCCATGCTGAAATCAAATGGAGGAGTTGTTTGTGGTCGGGAGAATCGTGTTGCATTTAGTGATATTGGCATAGAGAACACGCTCATGGAGTTGCCTGGAAGGGAATGCGTCTCAAGTCCACTTAGTGTCGGGAGCCCATCGGTTTGCACGTCATTGCTTCGTGAGGGGTGGAATGGAATTTGGTTAGGTTTGCGGGTCGTACATGGTCACCCCCTCTGCTCTCATTTTTCTCTTGATTATATTGAGTGAAAGTGGGATAATTTTCCATTAACGAAGGCCTCGTAGTGGCCTAAGGAGGTAAGAACGAGGGTCCTATAGAAGCGACGGACAATAGCATCGTGAAGTTGGTCGGGAACGATCAAACATTGACACCACCCAAATCGATCAAAGAGCCGAGTGACCTCGACCAGAATATCTTCCCTCATTACCTTCTTCTCGGTGAATAATGTGTGGGTTGTCCCAAAGTATGTCTCGACCCAATCGCACTCTTGGGTCAAGCAAAGGTTCTCCCATGCATCATTGTCTTCGATTTCTATAGAGTTGTACTTACGCACTTGATGCACTTAAAACATGATGGGAGTATGAAACTAGGAAGGGTGGGAGATTTGTAAGGTATAAGAGAGAATTTTTGGAGTGGGGTAAAGGGTGGGTGTGGGTTGGTATTTATAAGTTGGGGGGGTGCTGAAAGGGTGAGAAAATGGAAATGTTTGGTGGAAAATTGGAAGGTAGGGGGGATGTATTGGAGGGGAGGGAAGATGAAAAGGTGGGAGGAAAATGAGAAAATGGAGATGAATTCACGTTTTGACAACACAGGGGGCCAAACCAGTTCGCCCCTAGGGCCGAACTAGTTCTGCTCAAGTTGCTATCAAAACTTGTTTTCTTCCATTTTTCGCATTAGCTCGAGCACAGAGGTGGGAGAACTTACAAATCTCTCCACTTTGATCCTAAATTCACTAATGGTGACTGAGGCACTCAAAATTCACCGCATTGTTAACTTCCTTTCGCTCGATACGTGTTAGGGTAAAACCAAATGCTTGTATTTCTCGCTAATGCAGTCTCGACTCACAACTAAATGCTCTAAACACACACACGACTCAGAAATATAACAAAATATCACCCATACGCGTCGAGGAGTGATGATCTCTCTCTAACTTACATACTCATCCTCGTACATGGGGTCTGACAATAAGATTGTCTCAGATTCCTCAATATACGTGTATAGATATGGCTTTAGGCTTTGTCCATTTACCTTAAATGTGTTTCCATCCTTAAGATAATGAACCTCTATCACACCGTGTGGGAACAGCTCTTTCACAACTAACGGTTAGGTCCACCATGGACGTAAGTTACTCGAAAGCAAATGAAGTCGCAAATTGTACAAAAGAACTTTTTGGACCGAATAAAACTCTTTCGATCGATATTTGTCTCGTATTGTGTATTTATTCCAACCCACTCAATTGAATTTTTTGCAAGTCTTCGACTTTATCGAGATTAAAATTCAACCTCTTAATGGTCCAATATGCTTTGTGCTCTAGCTCGGCGGGGATATAGAAAGGCTTGACACACATAAAGCGAAATGGGGACAATCCCGGGGGTTCTTGTACGCAGTTCGATTAGCCCATAGCGCATCGAATAATCTATTGGACGAATCCCTTTGGTTGAGATCAATGATCTTCTCAAGGATGTGCTTGATCTCTTGTCTATCTATCTTAGCTTGATCATTTGTTTGTGGGTGGTAAGTTATCCCAACCTTGTGGATGATGCCATACTTTCTCATTAACTTCTCAAATGGACTATTGCAAAAGTGTGTGTTGTTATCACTAATGACAATTTTCAAAGAACCGAAATGAGAAGGTATGTTTTCATGAATGAACTTAACAACCACCTTACAGTCATTTGTCCTAGTAGCTATGGAATTTACCCACTTAAACACATAGTATACCGCGACAAGGATGTATAGGAAATCAAAAAAGGGAGGAAAATGGCGTATGAAGTCGATGCCCCTACAGTCAATCTCAATGGTGAGAATAAGGGTCAACAACATCATGTCACATCGAGCAATGGCTCCCGTCCTTTGGCACCTATCACAAAATCTATAATACAAGTTCACATCCCAAAAGATAGTTGGTCAATAGAGACCTCATTGAAGAACCTGCAGTCGTGTTTTTCGTGAAAAAGTGGCATTCACATGATTTCGAATGACACTCAGGATCTCCTCATCTGACACACATTTTTGTATTATTTGGTTGGTGCAATATTTAAACAAATAGGGATTGTCATAAAAACGTGTGCGACCGTGTAAAGAACTTACTCTTCTATTGCGGTGTCCAATCGGAGGGAATGACCCCCGTTACTAAGTAGTTCACGATATCTGCAAACCAAGGGAGAAAGGAAGTGGAAAATAGTTACTCATCTATGGGTATGGTATCTTTAGGTATGTCAGACAAGAGCCTAGGTAAGTGACTGTCTATGATGTTCTCTACTCCTTTATTGTCTTTAATCAAAAGATTGAACTCTTGGAGTAGCGAGATCCACTTAATGAGGCTCAGCTTCACATTTTTTTTAAAAGAAGATATTTGAGAGTCATGTGGAAGCACATTATGGGTGACCCGATAAGATATAAACATAATTTATCAAAGGGCAAACACTACCGCTATTAATTCTTTCTCCGTGGTGGAGAAGTTCAATTGAGGTCCGATTAGCATCTCGCTAACATAGTATATGACGTGGGATTTTTTATCTCTCCTTTACCCTAAAACAACTTTTACCATGTAATCATTCACATCACACATAAGCTCAAATGGAAGGGCCTAATCTGGAGCTTTCATGGTGTGAGCGGAGATTAGCATGCTTTTTAATTTTTCAAAAGCCTCTTGGCATGCTTCACTCCACTCAAAAGGGGAATCCTTCGTGAGTAGGTTACTTAAGGGTCTATCTCTGGAGATAAAATCCTTAATAAACCTACGATAAAACCCCACGTGTCCCAAGAATGAGCACACGTCCTTTAGTGACTTGAGTGGGGGAAGTTCGACAATAATGTCAATTTTTGCCCTACCGACCTCTATCCCCTTGGATGACATGATGCGGGAAAGAACTAATCCTTTAGTAGCCATAAAATGGAACTTCTACCAATTTAGTACCAAGTTCTTTTCCACACAATGGGCAAGAAACTTTTCGAGATTGGCAAGGCTGAGAGTGCGCCAGCAATCAATGATTAACTTGTTTAACCAATTTTTAATTTTTAATCCCCAAAATCCTAACTCTTGCAAATAAATTGTGACAGACTAAATAAATCAAACCAAGCGTGCAAAGTCATTCACAATATGAGGAAAAATCCCCTAAAGGGTTAAAACCATTTATTTCACTATAATATGTAATGACTTACAATCACAGCAAAATTCAATTTTGATGCACGAGTACCCGCAGGCATAGGTTCGTCGTTGTCGGCGTTGTCAGCAAGAGGTCTCGCAAGAACTCAAATTTCAGCAGTGGATAAAGACCCTTCTTCTCCACAAGATTACTTCAACATAAGTAGAACAATTGTATCTAGGTTTAAAGATTCACACAAATGTTTGGGAAGGTTTTGTGAATCAAAAAGGCATTAAATCTTGAAAAAACAAAGTCTGATTCCGGGCAAAATAATTGCAGTAGCGTGAGTGCCAAAAGATTTGAAAAACGCGTAGAATGGGCACTGCTTTAAATACAGAAATCGAGGAGGCACATCACTCGAACGAAGTGCAGGCGTCACTCAAACGGATAACCACATCGCTCGAACGACTTCGCGCGAGGTGGCTATGTCACGCAAAAAACATGCCAATCTCGCTCGAACGACATCAACGAGATTTTTTTCCTTCGCCTCTACACCTAGAAAAATTTCTTATTGCTAAGTAAAAACGTTCCAGACCCTTAAAAATATTTTATAAAAAATTCCCAAATATTTATGCAAATAATAAACGCTCCAAATAAATTATTTTACCATAATCGCAAGTGGAGTAGTGGGAAAGGTTGAAGAGCACGTTTCATGTTGCATAATGCACGTATGAAGATGATGGATGCGCGGATTCAGATCAAGGCCATCATGGATGATCGTGTTGACGTTCTGAATGTAGCGGTACAAGACATGTTAATTGTGATATAAGACACACACAAAAAATTCCTAGATTCTAACTCAGACATTTATAAAATCATGTCCTAACAAATCTCCCCTATGTCTATGCCGGTACATATATAAAAAATCTGAATTTTTCTACCCAAATAAAAATCAAATGATATACAATTTAATATCCCCATTAAACCCAAAAAGTGGAAATATTAAATGACATGCCTTCAAACAAACTTCAACATCTTCAAATCTCCAACTCTTCAATCTTTCTTTGTCATCATCACGGTGTGCAAAAATGATCCTCAATTAAGTACCTAAACACATGAGACAAGAAACAACACTCTTCACGCGCAATAGTTTGAAATATAATGATAAGCAAAAGTAAATATCAATTAATGCTCAAGAAACTCACTAAATTCTCCCCCATAATTCGTTCTCCCCCTTTTTATGATGTACCCAAATAGATAAATATGAAGAACATTAAGCAAATGCAAAAGGAGAATGTCACAAGGTAATCAAACTTTCTCTTTTGAATTTTTTAAAAATTTTCTCACAAAATATACCACAACAAATCACACTATGAAAGAACACTAAAACAACTAAGTCGGTGATAGTAAAAATGTAGGGATGTGAACAAATTCGACAGGAAAATTAATACATACAACCATAACATATGTGCACGATGAATGTCGAATATTCCTAATGAATGAACTCAACATCTTCCTTACGTGTAAAAAAATTATGGAATTAAAAGAAATAGACTCAATCAAATCAACAAATCAAAGCTCAAAGTGATTTACACACCAATAACGTCCAAAACGATGTAACTCTTTACAAGATTTTCATGGATGTGCAACCCCGTCTTTCATTTCTTTCCATTCAAACTCCCTCATAAATAATTATACATTATATTTTTCTTTTAAGGTGATGAAACTAAAACCTATTGGCCCATTTTTGTTATATTTTTCTTTTTATTGCCTTTTTAATTTTTTCGGTCTCTTTTCAAACGGTGGATTTCATGATGAGTTAATTTTGAACTCTCGCAGCCCTTTTCCTTGATTCACTCATCATATTTTGTTGCAAGTAAATCCTCACGGTAAACGGTTTTTACATGCATTGCTATCTTGTCAAGTTTTATAGCATTTTTGGTCGTTATATAGACTGAATTGAGATAGAAACACTCAAGCCAATATGTGATAGACAAGTACAATACTCAAATAATATCGTGCATATGTGAAATAAAGATGATAAGGAGCCAAACATGTAAAAGATATCACTAATCACATCTCAAAGGCTCCAAACAATGTAAAGCACATGGATGAAATAATGTAGCATTTCAAATCACTATCAAACAGTCACGTGGAATATAGAATGAAGTTGTGACTATGGCTATCTTAAATGTTCATCCATAAACGGTGTAAACAAAAATACAAAACTCTTTTTGTGTTTTTCAAAAAAAATTATAAAAAGAAAATCTTTTTGACTTTTTCTTAAAAAGTTCAAAAATAAAATCTTTTGGATTTTTTAATTTTTTCAAAAAAATAATGAAAACAGAACAAACAAATAATATAATATAGAGATAGGAATCAAATTATATGAACATAAAAAATGCATCCTACTCTAGACATGGTGACCACCTCTTCGTCAATTGTGAAAATTCCTAAAGACTTCCTAAGACTCTTGAATCTAAGGGCATCTAAACGCTTCGTGAAAATTTCAGCTAACTGGATCTCGGTAGATACAAAACTCAAGGATACGAACTTTTCTTCTACAAGCTAATGAATAAAGTTACTGTGTATCCTAATATACTTTGTTCATGAAGCTGGACTGGATTACGGGATATGTGTATCACGCTCGTGATCACAAGAAATAGTCATAGTGTTTTGTGATATCCCATAATTCTCCAACATCTGCTTCATCCACAAAAGTTTCGTGCAACAACTCCCGAGGGCTATGTACTCAGCCTTCGTAGTGGACAAAGAGATGGATTTTTTCTTCTTGCTCAACCAAGAGATAAGAGCATAACCAAACAAGAAATACCCACCAGAAGTGCTCCTACATCCATCTGCATCTCCGACCCAATCGGCATCTGAATAGGCAGATAAACGGTCATTGGTATCAAAGGAATACCAAATGCTAAGTGAGAGAGTCCCACTCAATTATTGATAATACGTTTAAGAGCGAGTAAGTGTGACTCTTTCGGGGACGCCTGATATCGCGCATAGACTCCAACACTAACGGCGATGTTAGTAGGACTGGTAGTCAAGTAGAGAAGACTACCTATCATACTTCGATACAAGGTTTGCTCTACGTCCTTACCTAAAGTGTCCTTGCTAATCTTTATTGAGTTACTCATTGCGGTACGTGGGTGCTTAGCGGAGTTTAAACCAAATTTATACACAAGGTCTCTAGCATACATGGATTGGGAGATGAACTACCCATCCTCTAGATGATGAACCTAGAGACCAAAGAAGAAAGTAAGCTCACCTACCATGCTTATCTCAAACTCGCTTTTCATCTCCTCCTCAAAGTGGTGAGTATGCTGGGAGCACGTGGATCCAAATACTATGTCATCCTCATAGACCCGTGCAACCAAAATAGCATCGCCATCTCTCCTAACAAATAATGTCATATACATACTCCCCCTCTCTTGAAGACATGATCTAAGAGATAGAAAGTAAGCCCTCATACCAAGCACAAGGTGCTTGCTTCAAACCATATAAGGATTTTCTCATATAGTAGATGGGATCAGGATGCTTAGGGTCTTCAAACCCTTTTGGTTGTTCCATATAAATCTCCTATTGTAGAATTCCATTCATAAAGGCACTCTTGACATCCATCTGATATAACTTAAAGCGCATATGCCATGCGATGGCGGGTAGTAAGCAGACGGTCTCAAGCCTTGCAATAAGAGAAAATGTCTCGTCAAATTCTACACCTTCGATCTGTGTGTAGACTTGAGAGACCAACCTAACCTTATTTGGAATAATAGTACCAGTCTCATCCACTTATTCTTGAAGATCCACTCGGTATCTATCATATTTGTCTCACTAGGTCGGGGGACTAGTTCCTAGACATCATTCTTTCTAAACTGAAGCAATTCATCCTGCATAGCCCATATCCAGTGTTTATCTTTGAGTTCTTTGTAAGGACATTTTTGTCCATTGGTATGTCATACGCCGTTACACCATTGAAGAAATTCAAGATTCATATTGTCATCAATGGATCCGAATATCAAAGAAAAGGAGGAATCAAAAACCTGACAGGCCGGACCGGTCCGCCCAGAGAAAACGAACTGATCCGACCCCGGACCGGTCTGCTCCTTTACCGGACTGGTCCTCTTGTTGAAAAGCCAGTACACCCCGGATTGCAAGCGAACCGATAATGCCAAAATTTAAAAGAACCGGTCCGCCACCTCGGACCGATCCGCCTCAGACCGGGATCGGTTCGCCTGGGATAATTTCAAACAGATCGTGCAGAGATTTTTTTTAGCTCAAAGTTTCTAATATAAACCCACTATGGGGAGTTTGTTTCCTAAGACTTATACACGATTTTCAGAGTCCAAAAACTAAAAGTCTTCATCTTTTTGAGTTACCAAACTCATGTTTTGATTCACACAAATTTCCAAAGCATTTGTGAATCGCTTTGAAAACCTAGAACACAATCCTTTGCTGTTCAACCCTTGTGAATAAGACCGCTCTTCTTCTTCATTGCTGCCCTACTGGAAAGGGATATCTCCAGCCGCCGACTATAGAATCCGACACTTGAGGGTAATTCTTATTCACTTGTATTTTCATTGTAATCCAAAATTGTACGTTACAATAATATAATGGAAATAAATGGTTTTGCCCCTTTGGGGGATTTTTCCTCACTTGTGTGTGCTTGAATAACTATTGCATTATCTCATCTTGTTTCAATCACACCTAGTTGCATGTTTAGGGTTTGTTTGAGTTGAACTGAATTTAATTATATTATTTCTTATTTGAACGCACGCGCACACTCTTTCAAATTGGTATCAGAGCCAATTACACAACTTTACCGTGTAATTTTTCGCAAATTTTTTCTAAGATATCAATTTTCTAAAAAATTGATTTTTGAAAACGAGTGTGTTCATTATAGAGAAATCATATAATAAAATGCCAATTTTTGACGGGACAAATTATGCTTATTGGAAAGCCCGCATGAGGTCTGCTTTTAAAGCCATAGATGAACGTGTTTGGATTCTAGTTGAAAGAGGGTGGACACCTCCCTCCGTCACTGTTGAAAACGTGACTAATTTAAAACCTGTCACTTCTTGGACTGAAGATGAATTTAAATGGTCTTCTTTTAATTCTAAAGGTTTGAGTGCTATTTCCGGATCTATCACTCCTGATGAGTTCCGATGTATCATGACGTGCACTACGTCAAAAGAGGCATGGGATGTTTTACAACTTACCCATGAAGGA